>CM029542.1:8377241-9012473 GCA_017141395.1 Laodelphax striatellus
TTTTTTTTTTCGAGGATGATGCCCACATGAGCTCTAGGCTTGTGCGTGGGTAATGAGTGGGGTGATGATGAGATATGACGACTACTTTTTTAGGCAGTCAGGACCGACGGCTTAACGTCTCCTCCGAAAGACGGAAGTGGCCGTATTTGTCAAAAATCCTTCCGTCAACCAGGCTCGAACCCTGGCCCAATGGATTTTATCTGACTGCTGATAACTTAATCAGTCTGACGCTTTAGCCGCCTCGGCTACGAACCACTCCAAGTTCATGGAGAAGTTTGAGTGGACCGATTTTGATGAGGTTCACGCCAAAAGAAAGATAAAGAATCGAAGATTTGCAGGCTTTATTTCAAAAATAATAATTTTTGATGGGAGATATTTAGAAAAAACGCAAATATTGGGCGTATCTTTGGGATGTTTTCAAAATCCGTTCTTAGTGCGCGTAAAGGTCCAACTGAACATGCATGCCAAATTTAAACGCACTTGGTTCAGTAGATTCTTAGTTCTGCTGAATGAATGAATGAATGAGTGCCATTCCGCTCTTATAGTATACAGTGTTCCTAAAATAGACCGACAAGTTTCGTGAGCGGTTTCCTGACATTGAAATCAAGAAAAAGGTTCCAGTAAACATGGGTCCCAAAATGCTTTGTTGCCCCCCTAATCTCCATTTTCTTTTTTCACTTTTTATTTTTATTTTCTCCAGAATGGCTTGACTAATTTTATTAAAATTTGGCATGGTCAAGGCGTCAAGGCCAAGATGAAAGTCTGCTGTGGAAAAATCAACCAACCTTATCTGAGGAAATATTTGAAAATGGCGGGCAAAAACAATAGTTATTTCTGAAATAAATATTTCTGAAAGTTATAAATTTGAAATGCCCACCATTTTGAAATATTTTCTCATATAAGATTCATTCTTTTACAGCAAACCGTCGCATCTTGGCCTTGATCATGCCAAATTTCAACAAAATGAGTCAAACCATTCTGGAGAAAAAAAAGTGAATAAACAAAATGGTGACTAGGCGGTAACAAAAGCATTTTCGGACCCATGTTTACTGGAACATTTTTTTAAATTTCAATATCAGAAAACAGCTCACAAATTTAGTCCGTCTATTTTAGAAACACCCTGCATATAGATGGAATAACATTTTAGAAACACCCTGCATATAGATGGAATAACATTAAATTAGACTTGTGAAAAATAGTAACAAATGTGAACAAATAAATATGAACAAATATGAACAAATATGAACAAATATGAACAAATATGAACAAATATGAAAAAATTTGAACAAATATGAACAAATAATGAACAAATGTGAAAAATGAATACTCCCGATAATTTCAGGTTGAATGTGACCTATCAAAACAGACGAAGTATGAAATTGTGATGAACGAAACGAGGCACATAATTCCGATGAAAGCGATTGTAAAGCATAACAAGCAATTGACTACTGATCACCTGTTTTTGTTCACCGAATCACGATAACGCTGACACTGCAATTCTATCAAGCATGAACAAGAGTATAATGGAACCCAGCCTAGGCTGGAAGTTGCATTGATTTTCCTGGCGCAATGATTTTCAATTGTTCTAACGTATCAAGGGCAATGATTTTCACTTGTTCCAAAAGCTGAATTATGTACCGGTCAATGTGATTGTATCAGGGATAAATTGGTAGATTGTGAATGTGGGTTTCCATAATGCACTGAACGTTATGAAAGGCCAATATGATTCGCGATCCACTTGTGTAGGCTATAGGCTATACACTACAGGTTACATTCGTATATATGTATATATGCGTATTGGAATCAACAGAATGATAAAACAAAGCTGATAAAAATCTAATAAAAGTCTCATTCTGGAATGTAACATTGATTTATTGAATTTCATTTATCTAATTCAAACGGTCTTTACATTTTAAACGTTTTTCTTCCCTTAATCTTTCTTCTATCGCTTATTGTTATTTCATTTTGCTCAAGGCTAGGCGTACACCGGTTAGTCAAGACAAGGCAAGACAAGACAAGACAAGATTAGTCTTGCTAGAGTTGCTTATGAAGCAGCACTCACTGATGCAATGACTAATCGGTGTGTGTTGCTTCATAAGCAACTATATGAATTACTGTGACTAAACGTGACTAATCTCGTCTTGTCTTGACTAACCGGTGTACGCCTAGCCTTGGACTTCCTCCAGAGATCCATAAATTGTAAAATTGTTTCTTACGTGCTGGAATGTATGTTTCCAATAAGTTTTTTTTTCTGTTTCTTTAATTTTGTACAATACTGAATGATTATTATTTTGTTGCTTTCATTGTCATATTTTCTTGTACGTTATTCATAGAGAATAAACATATAATTCAATTCCATTAAGAATAATTTTTATTATAAGAATAATTCTTATTTTGATAATTATTAATATCAACGCTAGAATAGGAGCGTTATTCGTTTACAGTAGGTTTCATGTATTGACTGTCAATGGAAACGGAATGAGACATTGATTGCTTTTTGTACTTAAAATTTTCATTTTTTATCAAAATTTCAATATATAGAAGTAGTTATTTCGTGAAAACTTGAACTTAAACAGATTTTGAACATTAAACAATACATTTAATAGGTCCTAATTTAGGACCTGAGACAAATCTCAGGTCCTGATCTTCACTGTTGACAATGAGTTCTACTGTTAAACTCGAAAGCACTCCAGTCATTAGGTATATTCATTTATTGGCAATGTACATTACAATGTGGGAAGAATCAACAGACATTCGTCCAAAACTGATTCTTTCTCAAATTTTGATAAATAGTCCATAGGTTATGTTGTTGATAGCAGGATTAATTTAAATTGTCAGGAAACAGCTGTTTCGGCGATAAGTAAACAGTGATCTTGACACAATAATCCAAAGGTTTGAAAGTCTGAAAAGTCTTTTAAAGACCTTCAAAGTCTTTAAAAGACCTTCTTAAAGAATACCTTTCAAAGAATACCTTTTTAAAAGACCTTTTCAATAATCTGAGAGATTCAGCATTTGTAGGTTAAGTATTGTGTTATTGCTGGTCAAAACATAATTATGTTTTCTGACAAGTTAAAAGGGACCTGCTATATAGCAGGACTAGTTTAGATTGTCAGAAAACAGCTGTTTCGGCAATGAGTGAACAGTGATTTTGACACAAGACCTTTAAAGTCTTCAAAAGACCTTTAAAGTCTTTAAAAGACCTTTAAAGTCTTTGAAAGACCTTTTTAAAGAAGACCTTTCAAAGAATACCTTTTTAAAAGACCTTTTCAATAACCTGCGAAATTCAGCATTTGTAGGTTAAGTATTGTGATATTAATTTGCAAAACAGCTGTTTTCTGACAAGTTATATTGATCCTGCTATAGAAAAATTTAGGGCCGGTTCATGAGCTTGAGATTTAGCTGAATCCTAGATTAAAACGGGTGGCCACCGTAGCATTGACAAACGTTAGCCTCGATACTATGTACTAAGGGCTCTCTATGCTGCTAACCCACTATCCTGTCGAGACAAACGTTTGTCGATGCTACGGTAGCCACCTGTTTTAGTCTAGGACTTGGTTAAATCCCGAGCTCATGAACCGGCTCTAAGTTTCTTACATTCAAAATAACATGACTGTAAGTCGGTAGTGAAGTGAAACCAATAGTGTACAAAAAATACTGATTGGGTTGGACAGAGTCAGTCATTTTCTTAAAAAAAGAGAGAGAGAATGGTTGAAAGACAGTGAGAGTGATAGATAGATACTAGAATGTGTATGAGTGATAGGGAGGATATGGGAAAGAGATAAGGTGTGTGTGAGAGAGACTAGAGACAGAGAGAGTGAGAGAGGTGAGTGAGAGAGAGTCACGAACCAATACATCAATTACCATCGGCTGAAGAAGAGCAAGTTTAACAGCAGGCTCCTGGTCAATAGCCATGTTACTGTGTCACTTTGGGCATTTGGGCCCAATCCTCCCGGATCAAGAGAACCCCCCGTCCCCCAACCACCCTATAGGTTCCATTGTCATTCAGGGGATCGTCCTGTTCTCCCGATCACCCGAATAGCTAACAAGAATCCTAGGACAGTAACGGCCAGCTTAGTGTGCACCGAACGTAACATCGGCAGAGCATGTTCGTAACACGGGGTAACTGAGTATAAGATTGGATAAAAAGACTTAGGCCGGGTTTCACCAACCTTCGTCAAATAAAATCTGCCGATCTCCAAAAAAGGCCATAGCAAACACAAAAAAGGTGTAGCAGAGTACAGAGAATATTATATAGTCACACTTTTGATTGGTTATTTCAATCTTATTCAGCCATATTTTTGCCAATTCCCATAAGAGTTAAAACTAATTCGAATCATATGTTATGTTGAGTGATACATTTCCAGCTTACAATTTGCCTTTTTCAGTGTTAATTTTCATTATTTTAAGCTTTTAACACAATACCAAGAGTAGAGAGATAATTTTTAATGTTAGGAAAGTTATTTTCGATGTTGTTTCTCTTGAAATAGGTTTGAAAAATGAGTGAATGGGTTAATGTTCGCATGTAATTCCCCATCAAATACTGTACTTACTTGTATAATTCAAGTGTCTCTTTGCTCTTAACTAGTTATTGCTAATTCGTTTTCAACAAATATCTCATTTGTGATAATGGAATAGAACTTCAAAGTTTTAATGTTTTCCATCCTTGACACCATTGTTGAAAATAGTTTCACTTGACAAAAAAATAAATACAATATATTATACCGAGTTAACTTGATGACATAAGGCGAGATCGAGAATTGATCTATTTTTCTGTTTATATGAAGTGATACTATTTGTATCCAATTCCAATGATGGGAAATCTTGAAGAAACATACGATTATTTCAATACATATAGGCTACAGTTGGTCAACTGTAGAATGTATCACAGTTCTACTACTCACCAGTCTTGTTTAATCATGAGGAAATCAACAGAAACTCACACATCTAATACGAAATCGTTCATGACATATCCCAAGATGTATTCTTTAGATCTATTAGGGCCGGTTCATGAGCTCGGGATTTAGCTTATACAAACGTTATATTAGCCTCGATACTATGTACTAAGGGCTCACTATGCTGCTAACCCACTAACCTGTCGAGACAAACGTTTGTCGATGCTATGGTAGCCACCAGTTTTAGTCTAGGACTTGGCTGAATCCCGAGCTCATGAACCAGCCCTTAATATTGCTTTCTTTGGATTTTTGTTTCTCTAATATTATTATGTATTCACAGCAGTTGGTTAACTGCAACGTCCAGAAATTTCATTCATGTTCATGACTTGTTGGGATGACACCAGAATTTACTAATACCACCCTTTTTATCCCATTACTATCAATTGAAACAATCCAAAGTTTAAACAAAAATGATCAACCTGACAAATAAATATCAAGATAACGTTGTCAAGCAGTTGACAAAATGTTGATAAGCCTACTTCCGGTGGCGAAAGCAAATCAGGAAAAGTTACTTTCGAAAGAGAGACTTTTATTTCGAGGAACAGTCATTGTGAAAGCCTGACAAACGGGAAATGTGGAGTGAAGTATTTGATAAGTAGGTGAACTGGAAATGTCATCTCGCAGTTCAGTGGCATTGAATTCTGTCGTGTCTGCTTTGAAGAATATTTGTCAACAGTGGAGCAAAAGTTGGGTGAAGATTCGTGAGTGGAAAATGTATTTTGTTGCTGCATTATTTCTTCACGACGATGTTTTAAAATTACTACTGCCAGTCGATGTAAAAACCATTCCTTGAACACCTTGACGTTACAACCCCCCACCACCCATCACACTCATAGAACACGCCCCCCACCCCCTCTCAAGCAACGACTCTTAGACATGGCCTAAGATGGTGAAGGGGAGAGGGGGTGTGACGTCAAGGATGATCTTCTGGTGTTCCAGGAATGGTTTTATACATCTACTTCTGCCGATTGAAATAGAGACTGTGTAGGTACTTTCCATAAGGCTAGGCGTACACCGGTTAGTCAAGACAAGACAAGACGAGATTATTCACGTTTAGTCACAGTAATTCACACAGTTGCTTATGAAGCAGTACACACCGATGCAATGAGTAATCGGTGTGTGTTGCTTCATAAGCAACTATGTGAAGTACTGTGTCTGAACGTGACTAATCTCGCCTTGTCTTGTCTTGATTAACCGATGTACGCCTAGCCTAAATTGATACTGCAGAATCAAATTATATTGATTCATAATTATTATGCTGATAGCAGCATGTGAGTCTAATCACATTGTCGCAGCATTATTTTATTTGTTTTATTTCTGATAAAAGGCAGCAGCTTTAGGCTAGGCGTACACCGGTTAGTCAAGACAAGACAAGACAAGACTAGTCACAGTAATTCACATAGTTGCTTATGAAGCAGCACACACCGATGCAATGACAAATTGGTGTGTGTTGCTTCATGAGCAACTATGTGAAGTACTGTGACTAAACGTGACTAATCTCGTCTTGTCTTGTCTTGACTAACCGGTGTACGCCTAGCCTAAGTGACAAGTCTATTGTAAAGCTGCTGCCTTTCATAAGAATTTAAACAAATAAAATAATGCTGCGACAATGTGATTAGACTCACATGCTGCTATCAGCATAATAATTATGAATCAATACAATTTGATTCTGCAGTATCAATTTAGGCTAAGCGTACACCAGTTAGTCAAGACAAGACGAGATTAGTCACATTTAGTCACAAACCTTCACATAGTTGCTTATGAAGCAACACACACCGATTAATCATTGCATCGTTGTGTGCTGCTTCATAAGCAGCTATGTAAGTTACTGTGACTAAACGTGACTAATGTCGTCTTGTTTTGTCTTGACTAACCAGTGTACGCCTAGCCTTATGCTGTATCAGCATTGTCAATACGATGGTAGAGTGATTCATCAATACACTCATATTATCACAAATCATAATATTTGCATCTGGTAGAGAAAAACTGTGCTGAGCTTGTACTATTTCTCTTCCGAGTTTTGATGATTATTGCAAAAAAAAGCTATGTATTTTCACACACTCGATGATACAAGAATGAAAGAACAGCCTGAATTTGATGTGAGATAACCATGAACTCACCAAAACAATTCGAAAAGATTCAAGATAGCCACGCTACAAAGAATCAAACAGTAAGTCAGTGAAACACTGATTTAGTGGTTCAGGAAGCATTTCTGGAGCTAAGAGGAAAATCCTGTACTTGGTTCAGGACAAGAGGCACTTGCTCCAATCTTTCCCGAGCAGGATAAAAACTAATTACAACTCCTTCGTCTGGTCTTTGCTAATTCCTTCTCTTGTCCTTTTCTCCCCTTCTCCTCCACCACTTCCTCACCCACCTCCTCCTCCTGCTTCTTCTTCTTCTTCTCTTCTTCTTCTTCTTCTTCTTCTTCTTCTTCTTCTTCTTCTTCTTCTTCTTCTTCTTCTTCTTCTTCTTCTTCTTCTTCTTCTTCCTTCTTCTTCTTCTTCCTTCTTCTTCTTCTTCATCTTCTTCTTCTTCTTCTCCTTTTCCTTCTTCTTCTTCTTCTTCTTTCTTCTTCTTCTTCTTCTTCTCTTTTCCTTCTCCATTCTCCTCCTTCCTCCTCCTTCTCCTCCTCCTCCTCCTCCTCCTTCTCCTCCTCCTCCTCCTCAATCACCTGTTCCCACTAGTCATCTCCTCTCACCTCTGTTCTTTGTCTTTCACTCTATCTGTCTTTCCTAATCTTTCATTTGAGATTTTTTCGTTAGTTTCCTGTTTTCCTTATTCGAGAAGACGAATTTTTAGGCAAATAATACTAGATTGAAAGAGACAATGGAATAGGACGTATTTGAAAGTATGGAAAGGTGAAAAGGAAAACGTAGGAGTAGATTAGGAAGAGTAGGGATGCATGAGAGGAAAAGAAGGAAGAGGAAGAGAGAGAAAAACAATCTAATTATTAATAAATGAGTTTTTAAAGTGAAAAAATATATAGGCTGAAGGTAGAGAATGGTATATGATATGGTATGGTATGATATGGTATATGATAGGGAACGGAAATAGTCGAAGAAAAAATATGAAAGGTATATGTGGAAGAGGAAGAGAGTTGGAGGGTGGAGAAGGGGAAAGAAAGAGAGAGTAGAGAAGAGAGTAAAATAAAATAGGCTGTTTCATGTTGATTTTCCAAAACGCAAACTCAGAGTTCAACTTGTTTCTACACGAGTCAACTTTTTTAAACAAACAACTTTTCTCATACTCCCACATTTTCTCGCTCACTGTCTCTCTCTCTTCCTCTCCTGTCTGTTCTCTCTTCATCTCATGTGTGTAGTAAAGGTACGCAGTGCAGGTATTGCCCTGATCGTTGTCAAACTGTTTACAGCCAGCATGAAATTGAGCTTCCAAGAGTTTCATGTTTTTCTACACATTATAGAGTGCCCAGTTTGAATCTAAAAGAAAGAGTTAATCCATAGGAAAAATTTTTCATTTTCTAGAATGAATTTATAGCAAGAATTTTAATTTAAATTTCATATTTTAACTTTCATTTCATTTTATTTTTATTTTAACAATAAGAGAAGAGAGAGAAAATGTTTGAAGTCGGAACAGGTACCATTGACTGAGTCTCTATAGAAGGCCACGATGACGTATTTTATAGCTTATTGCCTGCTTCTTGAATTTATAATCGATTTTAATTTCTATGTAACTCACTTTAATCTAGGGCTTTCATCCATTTGCAGTTCTCTGAGTTAACTCACAGTTCTAATATTTAGGGCCGGTTCATGAGCTCGGGATTTAGCCAAGTCCCAGACTAAAACGGGTGGCTACCGTAGCATCGACAAACGTTTGTCTCGATAGGTTAGTTGGTTAGCAGCATAGAGAGCCCTTAGTACACAGTGTCGAGGCTAACGTTTGTCGATGCTACGGTGGCCACCCGTTTTAGTCTAGGACTTGGCTAAATCCCAAGCTCATGAACCAGCCCTTAGAGTTCCGGACCGCAGTTAGAACTGTGAACGGAATATTGTAAAATCTTCAAAACAGTTTGGACTGCAATACATTCTAATAACTAGCATTGCCGCCTGCAGCAGTTCAATCGATCAACTATTGCACCGTGCGAAAGTTGACAGTCCGAAGATCCGCCTGCCGGAATCCACATCCACACACAGTACTAGCTGATGATTGGGTGTTTCACAGTCCAGAGCTGCAGTTAGAACTGTAAGTGAATTGGAGCTGTTAGTTTCAATGGTCATTCAACAAATAATTTTCTGTGATGCCAAGGTCCCGATAGGGATCTTCATGCGATCGTACTGGTGTCCGTCTGTCCGCACGATAACTAACGAACGGAAGATCGTATACTTTTGAGATTTGGGATATAATATCTTTATAGATGAAGTTAGAAGCCTATTGATTTTGAATATTGCGAGGGTTGAATTTAAAAAACGTTACAAGCGAAAAATAGGTACTGCATTTCAAATACATGTTACAGAGAAGTATAATGACATATAACTACTCAAATTTCAGCCTCTCATCCCAATGCCTTGATGGCGCAGTTGGTGAAGGCTACGTTCTCGTCTTTGAAGCCAGATTCAATTCCGAGTTTCTAAGTTGCCGGTTCGAGTCCCATCGGAGGCAGTTTTTTTTGCTAACAAATTTCAAGTTTTAATCCATAGATTTTCTATTGAAATATAATTATTGATGATTTGAAATTATTAATTATGTTCATTATTCATTACAATAGCCTATTCTGATTTTATTAAAGTAATCCAAATGTTGAAACGTTTCTCTCAATGGCAGAAAATAACTACTATGTCTACTACTTGAGCAATTCTTGAAAGTACTGTCCTATTTTTCTGTTAATCTGTACACTACAATATCGGGTCCTTGGATACTCCGTCGTATCGGTTTATTAATGTTATGTTTATTATCTGGAGAATTGAAGTTTGAATCAATAGTGTACTTTTTATTCATTCAATAGTGTACCAGCTACTTTTTATTCATTCTCTTACCACTCGAAACTCTTCAGTATGGTTCTTCCTCCTCCTCCATCTTCTACTCCAAATCCTCCTCCACCTTCTTCTCCATCACCTCCAACTGCTCCTCCTTCTCCTCTGCCACCCTCTCCTCCTCCTTCTTCTCCACCTTCACCATCATCTCATTCTTCTCTACCTCCTACTCCTCATACTCCTTCTCCTCCTTCTCCCCTCTTCTTCCTCCTTCTCCTCCACCTTTACCAATATCTCATTCTTCTCCTCTTCCTCCACCAGCTCCTGCTCCTGCTCCTCCACCTCCTCCTCCTCATCCTTCTTCTCCACCCCCTCTACCACCTCCTCTTCTCCTGCTCCACCATCTATTTCTCTTCCATCTCCTTCTTCTCCTCCTCCTCTTCTTACTACTTCTCCACCTCCACTATCATTCCATTTTTTTGCTCTATCTACTCCTCATTCTCCTTCTCTTCATTCTTTTTCACCAACTTCCCCTTCTCCTTTTACTCCTCCTTCTCTTACTCCTTCTCCTCCGCCTCCACCACCTCCTCCTCCTTCTCCTCCTACTTCTTCTTCTCCTCCTCCTCCACCTCCTCTACCACCTCCTCCCACTCTTTCTCTTCCTCCTTCCTCTACTTCCTTCTTCTCTTCCTCCTCCTCTTGTTCCTCCTTCTCCTCCATTTTCACCATCATCCCATTCTTCTCCTCCTTCTACTCCTTCACCACTTACTACTACTCCTCTTCCTCCTCCCTCTACTCTTATTACTCCAATTCATCCTCATCCCCTTCTCTTCCTTCTCATTCTCCTTCATTCCTCCTCCTTCTCCTTCCTTCCTCTTTATCCTTTAAGATTTTATTCTTCTATCCAATTTCATCTTTCCAACTTTTTGCAGCGAAAACAACAAATCCATCAACTAACAAACAAATAACTCTGGAACTATTTGGGATGTGGGAAGGATGTAAGTATGTATTGGTGAAGAGGGGCTAAGAGGGGATAAGGAGAGTAGAGGAGGAGGATGAGAAGGAAGAGGAGGAGGATGTGGTTAAGGAGAAGTGGAAGGATGAGAAGGAGGAGGACTATTAGGAGAACGTGGAGGAGTAGGAGGAGGATTGAGAGTAGATGAAGATGGACGAGGAGGAGGAGGAGAAGGAGGAGGTGGAGGAGGAGGAGGAGGAGGAGGAGGAGGAGATAATCCCTCGCATTGTTTTGTTGTTGATCGCGCCATGCGCTCCACTTTCATTTCCACTCTTCGCCACTCGTTGAATAATGGTCCCAGCTCTGTTATTCAGCTAATGTGTCAAAAAGTACCAGAGCTAGAAATTAAAGGCTGTTAACCTCTGAACTGAACAGATCTCTGCCCAGACCTTTGAACTGAATATTAAGATCATTTCAATAATGTAGATGTTATCAGTTGTTCTGGTAATATATTCTTATTAGATTTTCTAGAGTTTCACTATTTATTCTCTATACTCTACTAGAGTATAGAGTATAGAGTATAGAGTATAGATTATTTATTCTCTATTCTCTAATAGTTATAGTAGAATAGTAGAATACTACTTATAAATCTATAAATATGAAAGATAATGTTGATATATGTTTATATGTTTGTATGTATGTCCAACGGATCTCGAAAACGGCTCTAACGATTTTGACGAAATTTGGAATATAATAGGTTTGTGAAACAAAAATTAGTTTGTCTAATCCCTGGGATAACTTGCTAAGGGACCTTAAAAAGGACAGATTATTGATCCTTCAAGAACCAGCTGACAGAAGGAATGGGAATACCATAATACCATACGTTCAAAGTATGATCTTAGATGGAAAAACATAAAGATATGGATACTCAATCCATCAATGAATAGAATGGAAATAGAAAGAAGGAGGAAGAGAAGAAGAGTTAACAGAAATTGGAAATTAAGAGAAATAAAATGTTTTGAGAAATTTTAAGGCTGTCATTGATTGTATATAAAAATATTATTTTAACACATAAAAAAAACCTAAATTGCTGAGTTATAGGAGAAAAACATAGATAAAGGAGTAAAAGAGGATGAAGAGAAAGGTTGAAAGAAGCCTAGAACGAATGACAGATGGAGAAAAAGAATAGTCAGGCAAGCGAAAGACCACAGAGCAAAACGGACAAAGGTATCCTTTTGTGCTCGGGCTTAATTTGATTTCTTATCTGGTGTAATCTCACAAATCCCCTTGCTGGGTGGCTGTGCCATCGCTCACGATAGCGGTCTCGGAAAATTCCCGGAAAATTCTCGGTTTTCTCGTCAAAAGCTAGTGGGAGCGGAGGAAGGATGATGGTTGAGAAAGAGAAAGGAAAGGAGAAGAGGAAGTAGGGGAAATAGAAACGAGGATGGAAGAGGTAGGAGGAGGGATGGAAGGCAGGAAGGGGGAGAGATAGTGGATAAAAAAGGAGAAGAAGAAAAAGAAAGAATAAAGAAGAAGAAGGGTAAAAGAAAAAAAAGAAGAAGAAAAATAAGAAATGGAGGAAGAAGAAGAAGAAGAGAAAGAACAAGAAGAAGAATGAGGTAGAGAAGAGGAAAAGAAGGAGAAGAAGAAGAAGAAGAAGAAGAAGAAGAAGAAGAAGAAGAAGAAGAAGAATAGGAAAAATAGGAAAAAGAAAAAGAGAAGGAGATGAAGAAGAGGAGGATATGAAGAAGAGGAAGATGAAGAAAAATAGGAAGGAGAAGGAGAATGAAGGAGGAGGAAGAAAAAGAGGAAGGAGAAGGAGAATGAGGGAGGAGAAGCCGAAGAGGCTGAAAAAGAAAAGGAAGAAGAAAAAGAACAAGGAGAAGAAGACGAAGAGGAAGAAGGAGAAGCTGAAGAGGAAGAGAAAGAAGAGGGATAAGAAAAAGAACAAGAAGAAGAAGAAGAGGGTATGATGAAGGAGGAGAGGTTAAATGGAAGGTGGAAGAAGAGAAACAAGAAGGCAAGATTCAGGATGGGGGGAGGTAGGAGAGGAGAAGAGGAAAAAGGGGGTGTGGTGGAAGGGAGGTAGAGTCATTGAGGGGGAGGTGATGGAAGGAGTAGAGAAATAAACTCAGTGCTACTCAACTGTTGGAGAGATCTGGGTGACTTTTTGTGTGATAGAAGATAAGGGTGTTAAAATAATTGGGGAAGAAAGGTTGTAGTTGTGAAGGAGATACTAGGAGGTAGAAGAGAATGGGAATAGAGGGTGAGGAGAGGGTAGGAAGAGGGGATGAAGATATGGTGTTGATGAAATTTGGAGGAATGTGAAGGTGTAGGAATAATTAGGAAAGGATTTTAGGGGAGAAGAAATTGTAGGGAAGGAAAAAGAGGAATGGAAAGAGAAGGAAAGAATGAGAAAAGGAAAGGGAAGATGAATGAAGATATGAAGAGATGGAGATAATATTATAGAGATGATTGAGAAAAAGGGATAATCGGGAAGAAGAAAAAATAGGGGGAGAAAAATAGGAATGGAAGGAGAAGGGGAGGGATAGAGAAGGGAGGATTATAAGAGAGAAGAAACTGAAATAAGAAGAAGAAGCAGAAGAAGATGATGGACAAGATGAAGAAGAAGAAGGAAGAAGAAGAAAGAAGAAGAAGAAGAAGAAGAAGAAGAAGAAGAAGAAGAAGAAGAAGAAGAAGAAGAAGAAGAAGAAGAAGAAGAAGAAGAAGAAGAAGAAGAAGAAGAAGGAGAAGAAGAAGAAGAAGAAGAAGAAGAAGAAGAAGAAGAAGAAGAAGAAGAAGAAGAAAAGAAGTAGAGAAAAGAAGAAGAGAAAAGAAGGAGGGAAAAGAAGAAGCAGAGAAACGAAGAAGAGAAAAGGAGAGAAGAAAAGGAAAAGATGAAGAAGAAAAAAGAAGGAGAAGATGAGGAAGAAAAGAAAGGAGAAGAAAAAAGAAGAAATAAAAAAGAAGAAGAGAAAAGAAAGAAGGTGGGGTAGAAATGATTGGTGATAGATACAACCATGATGAACTCTGTCACAAAGCTTCTCATCACACAGTTTTTAAACAAGGAAATAGAATACGTGTTGCAGTATAAATCTGAAAATAAGAGTGAGCGTAGAAAATTTTCCATCTTTGTATTGCAATGCATATCGCCGGGATTCAATTTTCTGGCTGCCTGCATTTTCAAAAGCGAGCGGCTTATCAAAAAAGGCAACTTATCTCAAAAGCACTCTAAACGGATAGAAAAAAGTGCTTGGAAAACAATATCGTTGTAGGTGCTGCCACAGTGATCAAAGGTGCTTGCATTATACAGCTTTATCCAACTTGAATATTACCACTTCATCATAATTTGAGATCTGAACAGGCCACTGAAACAATTGCTACTTAACATCAGACTGAATGAAGTATTATTCTTCTTACTTCTATCACAGATAATGTAAATCTAATAGAAAATCTAATAGAAGTATTATTCTTCTTACTTCTATCACAGAAATGTAATTATCACAAATAATGTAAATCATGATTCAAATTATCTGTGCTTCTATTCTTTCTTTTTATTCTTTAACTCTTCTCAGGCTAGGCGTACACCGGTTAGTCAAGACAAGACAAGATTAATCACGTTTAGTCACAGTAATTCACATATTTGCTTATGAAGCAGCACACACTGATGCAATGACTAATCGGTGTTTGTTGCTTCATAAGCAACTATGTGGAGTATTGTGACTAAACGTGACTAATCTCGTCTTGTCTTGACTAACCGGTGTGCGCCTAGCCAAAGACAAGATTAGTCACGTTTAGTCACAGTAATTCACATATTTGCTTATGAAGCAGCACACACTGATGCAATGACTAATCGGTGTGTGTTGCTTCATAAGCAACTATGTGAAGTACTGTGACTAAACGTGACTAATCTCGTCTTGTCTTGTCTTGACTAACTGGTGTACGCCTAGCCTTATTCTATTCTACTCTCTCTTTATCATTTTTATAGACCTCCTTATACCATCCTCTATCAATAATTAGTCGATTATCACATGTTTTTTTATTGAAATCAGCCAACTAATTATTGTTTTTACAGCTTTCGAAAAACCGAGATGGTCTCTGCGCTAAAAAGCCATAAGCATAATAATAACTGAAAAATAATATTGTCAATACTGCAAAATATACTCTAGGCTGGTCACATGGGCCCTGTTCACATACGATTGTGGTTTGCTTTACTTTACTTCACTTCACTTACAATGCTACTTTGATTGTGGTTTGCTTTGCTTCACTTCACTTACTATTAATATACCATACGATTAAATGCGAGTAAGTGAAGTGAAGTGAAGGAAACCAGTTAGCTTTGTTAGTGAAGTGAAGTAAAGTAGAGCAAACCAGGCCCTTAAACTTTTACAGGTAAAGGCGCTTTGCGCTGCACAGGCAAACTCGTAAAATATGTTTTGCGTTTCATTTCCATGCAAATATTATGGGAATTGGCAAAGGTATGATGAATTTGTGCGAGCTAACAAATCAAAAGTGTGACATCAAATGGCCACACTGTTATTATACAGTCTCTGTAGTCTCAGGTAAATAGAATTCAAAAATGTATTCCAATAACTCTGAGTGAGTCTTTTTACTCCGATAAATGAGATCATTGACAAACATTTACATGGGGTGAATCGCTTGTGAAAATATTGTACATCATGTAAATAGAATTCAAAAGTGTATTCCCATAACTTTCAGTTTAAATATTCATTCCGATAAATGAGATCATTGACAAACATTTACATGAGGTGAATTGCTTGTGAAAATATTGTACATCTTGTACATTTATGGCAGTGTAATTACCCTAATTGGTTAGGCGCTAGAATAAAACGCGAAGTTTTGCCACATGGTGAACTTATCATTTGCAATGCATATGGAAGGGAGCAGCAGTGCAAATGAACTCGTTTCATCTTTCTATGTTCTCGGAAAACCAGGCTGGGAAAGTGGACGAGAAAAGTTTTGAAAATTCAGCTAAATTGGTCGGAAAATTCGCCCCTGCTACATCGCTTACCTGCCAACCAGAAAAAAAAGAAGAGAAAAGAGGAAGGGAGTGTGGGAGAGAGAGTGACGGAGAGAGAGGAAGAGAGTGGAAGTGAGAAATATAGTATGAGTAAGAGAGAAACAGAGAGAGTGAGAGATATCTACATAACTTTTTGTTGTTCATCTCCTATTTCTTCTTCTTGATCTCCAATTCCATATTCTCTTCTTCTCCTTCTTCCGCTTTCCATGCTTCTTCATATTCTTCCTTCTCATTTCCTGCTTCTTCTTTTTCTCCATTATCTTTTCTTCTCCTTCATATTATTATATTCTTTCTCTTCTTCTTCACAACAACTTTCAATTTTTTTCTTCTTCTTTTCGTTCTGTTTTACATATTTTTATTTTTCTTGAAAGCTCTAGTTATTGTTTCTTCTCCCTTTCTATCTGCTACTCCCCCTTTCTCTTCCATTCTTCTTCTTATTTTTTCGACCACTAATTCATCTTTTCTCCATCTCCTTTTTCTCCTTCTAAATCTTCTCTCCCGATTCTTCTTCTTCTTATTGTCCTTCATTTTTCTTATTGTTCTTCATCTTCTTTTCTCCTTCTTCAACTTCTTCTTCTTTTCATTCTCTTCATTAGTTTTTCTTTGATCAGCTGCTTCTTCCTTACCTAATTCGTTCTCTCCTGTCTTCTATTCTGTTACTCTTACCTCCTTATTCTTTTTTTCTTCTTCTTCTTCTTCTCTTTCACTTACCCCTCACTTCTTCCCTCTCCTTCTCCTCTCTTTCTCTCTCTGCTCCTCCTCCTACTTCCCCCTCCCGCTTTTCTTCTTCTTCATCTCATTCTTCTGTTCTATGTTGTTCTCCTTCTCATCCACTCCTTTCACCTTTTTTCTCCTCCTTCTTCTCCTTCTACCTGTTTTTTTTCACTCAGAAACTCGAATTTCAAATCTAATTTTCCAGACCCAGACCACTGGATTTATTCGAGTTTGAAACTTGTACAATTTAGTAGAGAGTGAAATCGAATTCGTGTCTCAATATTTTAAGTTGCCAAATGCCAAATGGTTTTCATTTTTCGTTTTCTTTTTGTACTTGTTCCTCTCAACCTTATATGTTTTCCCTTTTCTTTTTTTTCTCTTTTTTTTTTTTCTTTTTTTTCTTTTTTATCGTATGGCTCTTATTAGTGGGAGAACCTTACGGGTAGGTTCCACCTCGCCTCATTGCACAATGTTTTTGTGTCTTTTTGTGTCGGTCACCCCTTTTCTATTATCATCGTTTATTTCAACTTTGCGAATAGTGACTGATTGTTGGGAAACTGTATTCATATAACCATTTTATGTATTTATTTATTACCCCATTCATCCATCAATCCTCCTCTTTCTTCTTCTTCTGTTTCTTCTTCTCTTCTTCCGCTTCTTCTTCTTCTTCTTCTTCTTGTTCTTCTTGTTGTTGTTGTTCTTCTTCTTCTTTTCTTCTTCTTCTTCTTCTTCTTCTTCTTCTTCTTCTTCTTCTTCTTCTTCTTCTTCTTCTTCTTCTTCTTCTTCTTCTTCTTCTTCTTCTTCTTCTTCTTCTTCTTCTTCTTCTTCCAACCTCTCCTTCTACAATCTTCTACATGTCTTCTACAACCTCTTCTTCTTCTTCTTCTTCTTCTTCCTTTTATCTTCTTCTTCTTCTGCTTCCTCTCTCTTTTTTCTACTACATCTTCCCATACTTTTCTGCTTATCCATCTTTTTCTTCTTCTTCTTCTTCTTCTTCTTCTTCTTCTTCTTCTTTCCTACCACCTCTTCTTCTCCTTCTCCTATCTCTACTACCTCTTTCTCTCTTCTTCCACTTCTTCTTCTGTTTTTTCTCCTGCTTCTTCGCTTTAACTACCTCTTTCTCTTCATATTTTCTTCTTCTTCTTCTTCTTCTTCTTTCTTCTTCTTCTTCTTCTTCTGCTTCTTCTTCTTCTTCTTCTTCTTCATTTTCTCCAATTTCTCCATTTTCTGCATGGTTGATTGATTCCTAATCGTTCTACAAAATCAGAAGTTGAAACTTTAGCATAATAATAAAACTATTCCAACATTGAAAAATTCAAGTGGTGTAGATCAATTAGTCAAAACTTCATCAATCTCACGAGAGCTCTAGAATAAAAATATTTCTGGAAGAATTAATGAAATAACATCAATCAATTCGAACCATTTGTCGATTTTCACTCACATTTTCAGAGTGAAGTACAAATTACTGAGCGCTGAGTTCCTGTTATGGGAAGTTATGGGCTCTTATTCCCACAGGAATTTGATTGATTTCAACGGAAAAAACCTCTCAACTTTTCCAATGAGTTGTAGAATGGGTGAGAGTTTTTCTGTTGGAATATTTTTGGGGAGAGTATTGGAGTCTGTTGATGAAACACTTTGAATTAGAGATGACTTTATTCAATGGTCGCTTCTGTATTGGTTTACCAACGAATGTATTTATGCTATTATAGCACGATCCATTTAACTTGTCATAAATCAGCTGTTTTGGTAATAGCCTAATTAAACAGTGACTTCCACACAATAATAAAAAGGCTTGAAAGTCTTAAAGACCTTTAAAGTCTTTAAAATCCTCTTTAAAGAAGACCTTTCAAAGAATAACTTTTAAAGACCTTTTCAATAATCTGCGAAATTCAGCATTTGTAGGTTAAGTATTGTGATCATAATTATGCTCGTCGATCATATGTTTTATGATAAGTTAAAAGGATCCTGCAATACTTGTAAATTTACAATAAATCAGTAAATGGTTATGATTAAGTGAATGAATGAATAGATTAATAAGGAGAAAATGCAAATGCTTTACTGATCATCTAGTAAGAAATTAAACCATGTCTCTATTAAATATAAAGATCCAATAGAACCGTATCATTTCTTTTATACTTTACCTTTGTTAATTTTTATTTTTAATTTGAACACATTAACTTGTCTGCCGTACCTACCAATATTGAGAACATAATTTAGCTTTAGTAGGGTGACCCAGTTCATGCAGTTTCTTCATAGGCTGCTTTATGTGTCACTCGCCTGTCTGAGACAGAATGTAAGCCATGCAGTTCAGTATTTGCTGATACATGCAAAAACACTCCATCGCACACAAAACATGTCACGAGCAGCGTCATACATTCTCTTGCTCTTCTTTTACCAACCCTTCTACCCCTTCCCCTACCCTCGTCACTTCTACCTACCATTCATTCTTCGCTTCCCATTCTTTTTCTCATATTTTCTTCATGATCTTCCACTCCTATATACATCTTACCCCTTCTTTCTTTGCTTTCCAATATGTTTCTTATATTTTCTCTCTTATCTTCTCCTCCTTCTACTTCTTCTTGTCTTGTCCCCTTCTTTTTCCTCTTGTTCCGAATTTTCCTCCACCTCATCCTCCTCCACTTCATCCTCCTTCGCCTCCTCCTCCACCTCCTCTTCTCCTCCTTCTCTTCCTTTTCCTCCTTCTCCTCCTTCTTCTCCTTCTCCTCTCTCTCCTCCCTCTCCTCCCTCTTCTCCTTCTCCTCCCTCTCCTCCCTCTTCTCCTTCTTCTCCTATTCTCCTCCCTCGCCTCCTTCTTCTTCTCCTTCTCCTTCTCCTCCCTCTCCTTCTTCCCCTCCTTCCCCTTCTTCTCCTTCTCCTCCTCCTCCTTCTCCTCCTTCTCCTCCTTCTCCCCTTCTCCTTCTTCTCCTCCTTCTGCTCGTCCTCCTCCTCCTTCTCCTCCTTCTCCGTCATCATCACCCTCTCTTTAACCTCTTCTTTAACCCTTTTTCACGACTTCGCCATTTACACCTGCCCATACCTCCTACATCCAGTACCTCTCATACTTTTCATGTCCCTTCTACCCCTATTCATCTTCCTCCTTTTATTTCCCTCATTCTCTCCCTTCACATTTATTCCCTTCTTACCCCTTTATTCCCTCCACCATCATTTTCTCCTCGAGCTCCTCCTTCTGCTCTTCTTTTTGCGTCTTCTTCTCCTTCTTCTCTTACTCATCCTAATCCTCCTATCTCTCATCTCCTACTTAATTTTCTCCTCCTCTCTTCTCTTATAATCCTCAATCACTTGCAAACACATCACTGTATTATCTAGCTTCCATGTATATACCACACACGCATAATTTACCAATATTTCTTTGTCGGTTTACGTCTTTATGTTAACGTCTCCTTCCTCTTCTATTTCTTCTACATCTTATACTAATTTCTTCTGTTTCTTCTTTTCGTTCTTCTTCTTCTTTTCCTTCTTCCTATTTCCCTTTTCTTTTTGTCTTCTTTGTTTCATACTACTACCTACTCTTCTCCTTTTCCTCATACTCCTCCTCTTCTTCTTCTCCTTCTACTCCTACTCCTCTTCTTCTCCTTATCCTTCTACAACTTCTTCTTCTTCTACAACTTCTTCTTCTTCTTTTCCTACTACCTGCTACTCTTCTTCTTTCACTTCTTCTTCCTTTCTTTATCTTCTTCTTCTTCTGCTTCTCCTTTTCCTACTTCATCTCACTCTTCTTCTTCTGCTTCTCATTTTTTTTTCCTTTTTCTACTACCTCTACTCTTTCTCTACTACCTCTCCCTCTTCTTCTTCTCCTCCTTTTTCTACTACCTCTTTCTCTTCCTCTTTTCTTCTTCTTCTTCTCCTTCTTCTACAACCTCTTCTTCTTCTTCTTCTTCTTCTTCTTCTTCTTCTTCTTCTTCTTCTTCTCCTCCTCCTCCTCCTCCTCCTCCTCCTCCTCCTTTCTTCTTTGCATGCATAAGCGATGCACGCACTTAGCAGCCACCATAAGTCAGTCTTGCCAACAAAAAGCACGCTGCTAATACTTGCTGGGTGCGCTTTATTAAATTTTGATTGATGTGAATCCACGCTTACTACACTTGACTTCAACAGGACGTAAATCATGAATTCTCGGTCACTTTTTTTTTATTTTTTTTTATTATAATTGGGTTGGGCTTTGTAACCCTTAGCCACCGCGACCGCTATTCGATCTTTTGTGGCATCCCCTCTTTGGCTTATGCCATGTTCCATAATCCAAGGCCAGAGCAGAATTTACTCAGGGCCTTAAAGTCCAGTTCTCTTGCCTCCTCTGGTAGGAGGGTTGCCTTTCCAAGAAGTCTCCTCCTCATTTGCAAGAGTGCTGGACATTCCAGCAGCAAATGTGCTGCTGATTCTGCTATGGACCCACCCTTCCGAAGCTGTTCAACTTCTATCAGGGATGGGTCTGCACACTCCTCAGATTCCATTGCGGAATCTTCAGTTGTAGTGCCTTCCTCTACATGTACCGTTTCCCGGCAGGTTTGAGTCAGCAAACTCTGAAACCTGTTCCAGGTCGGTAGAGTTTGGGGGAGATCCCCCATCCTCGTTAGATGTTGGAGGCTGTTCAGCCTCTTTTACTCTTATTGGTATCCATAAGATTCCCACGAGTAGCTGGAGACTTATTCAGTCACCCTGGGCAGAGCTCCGCGTTCACCCAGGGAAGGCTTCTCGAAACTGGAGGTCGCCTGGTATCCAGAGTTCGCATACTCATGTCAGGCACTCCCCTGACCATGCAGCCGTCGGCGTATGCTGTTCCACCATATGTTGGCTTGGCTTGCGCAGTTGATGCTTCAGGTGTTCCTACTTGAACACCCTACTTAAGCTGGGACGCAACGGTGTTAGTTGCCAACCAGCCTACATCTACCACTTGCATCAGGAACCCGGAGGATTGCCACACCCCGGACAGAATAAATTCTGCCCCCCTGCGGGTTTCTCGGTCACTTACTTCATCACTTCCTTCCTCTCTTCACTCTTGCTCCTCTCTCTCCTTTTCCTATTCTTTCTCCACTTTCTCCTCTTTCTCTTCTTTCTCATCTTTCTCCTCTCCCTCCTCTCTCTCCTCTTCCACCTCTTTCTCCTCTTCCACCTCTTTCTTCTTTTTCTCCTCTTTCTTCTTTTTTTTCCCTTTCTCCTCCTCCCATTTCTTCCCTTTCTCCTCTTCCTCCTTTTTCTCCGCTCTTCCCCCTTTCTCCTCTTTCTCCCCTTTGTCCTCGCTCCCCTCTTTCTTCTCTTTCTCCTCTTCCTCCTCGTTCTCCTCTTTCTCCTCTTCCTCTTCTTTTTCCTCTTTCTCCTCTTTTTCCTCTTGATTTTTGCTAGATTTCAGATGAGATTTCCGAATGAACTGTTGTTTAGTTACTTTTAATTAAAAAACGTTTTTAATTCGTACCTGAGAATAAAAATGTAATCAACTGCAGCTTTATTATGAACATTATTTTCTCTACTATTCTCTTATGTCGCCAATAGTTTATTCAATTTGATTCTCATATTCCAACAACATAGGGATATGTTTACTACAATCTCCCATTAATACAGTGGAATAGGAAATAGATTGGGAAAAATTTCAGTTTAGATGATAATCAATAGAAGAGGAGAGATAATAAAGAATATTGAAGATATACCTTTAACGTTTTGCACTTCTACATTGATCACGAGAAAAATTTATTTTACTTATTTATTGATACAATCACAAAATCATAAAATTAATTTGGGAAAGAAAAACTACGCTTATTCTATACCATTTTTCTTTTAAATTCTGATGATTAATGCAGTCCAAAACAAGGTTATGTACTTTCACACACTTGACACAAGAATTCCTAGTTCATGAGACTAAATGAGAGTAATCCATGAGAATCACCAATTCTGAATTCAGAAAAGTTGATAGTTTAGTATGTCTTCCAAAATGACAATAATCCATTATCACATGACCACATCGCATGATGTGGGAATATTGTGAGAAATTCCTTATAGTAGAAAATGCTCTCATAATACTCTTCCCATGATTTCTACATATTCTTGTATCTTGGTGAATTGCTTTATATCACTATAATGCGATTCTCACAATTCCTGACTGTTATCTGTAATAATCTCTACCATAATCGCTGTCTCACAATTCCCATATCCATTATCATGCGATGATGCATGCTCCACAATATTTCTCATAGATACGAAAGTAGACCACAATATCAAAGATGCTGCTATACAGTACGCTACATCTTGAATGCAACAGGCTTTTCAACAAGCAAGTACTAGATGAAATTGGAAATCTTGACGCTCTCATGCAATCTCACCTCTCAATTTATAATCTCGCTCTTCATTCACTAGATTCTAGCGTATATATCCCCTATTCCGTTCAACATTCACGCTTTCAATGCTCGAAAAAAGAAACTATTTCATGATTTCTCCCTTCCCCTTCAATATGTTTTAGAACAGTTTCTCAAATCACTTCAACTTAAGCTACCAAAACTTTCTTTCCTTTTCCTTTTTAGTTTCTTCATTTGATAGTAGTTGAGTGTGATTTTGAAAACAATAAGTTGAAATTATTGTCGGTTTTTATTGTCTTACAGAAAAATCATACAAAATGAGCATTCAATATGAATTATAATAAGTAAACATTCATTATTGAAAAGGCTATTGGCGCAATGTATTTGTAATAAATAAATATAAAATTTTTCATACTAATCCTCTGTCTTTCATACATGCTCTTGATTTTCTCTTTCTCTTCCTCCATCATCCTTTATTACCCTCTCTCTCTAATATCAGTGGTCACTCGGTGAGAGCGGTTGCTAAGTAATCATGTGGTTAAGTAACAAACATTCAAGATTGATCTTGGATGGGTGACCGACACAGAAAATTGTGCAATTAGGCTAGGTGGAACCTACCTGTAAGGGTCTCCCCACCGATAAAAAGCCATACAATAAAAATAATCCTCTCTCTCTCTCTCACACTCACTTTCTCTCTCACTCTCTGTCTCCATCTCTATTGTATATTTTACATATTGTAAAGGGTTGTGTGTGAGAGACGACCAGGAGTCTCAACTCCGCCCTTGATAAGGTTATTCTATCAAACAATCATTAAATCGAATAATTATATATCTTTGAATCGGATCATTATAATATCTTTCTTACTCATCTTTTGTCATCCATACATTTTTTTTTAGCACTACAGCCCAATATGAGCTTTGGCCGCCTCCACTACAGCCCTCCACGCTTCTCGGTCCTCTACCATTCCTCTCCACCGTCTACATCCCAAACTTTGGAGATCATTCATAACTTCGTCCTCCCATCTTATTCTTGGCCTTCCTTTTTTTCTTCTTGAATGCAGTTGTCATCCATACATGCTCTTTGATATTCTCTATGCGGGAAGCGGTTATCCCAGTGGTAGGAGGCGGGTTCAATCGGTGAGATCAGATAAGAGACGGCGCCTACTACTCCTGTTGTAACGGTGGCCGGCTACTCTAAATACACAATTTATGAGCTTCAAAATCGCTTCCCGGTGGTTCGGAACCCACCTGAAGCTGTAGGTTCATTCATCTCTCATTATCCCGACCCCGTACTCGGTCGAAGAATGTCTTAGTTTTTTAAGGGAAGAGAACTAGTTGTATTTTTTGCTCCTTTTTCTCGTATTCTTCATTTTTATGATCTCTTCCTTTTTATGTCTCCTCCCTTCAATTTATCACCTTAATGAATATTTCAGCATGTTATATTATATTTGTGACACTTTCAATGTTGTTGAGCGTATACTCTTGTTAATACAACTTTACTGAATAAAGATTATTTGAATTGAATTGAATTGAATATCATCCTTACCATTACCCACGCACAAGCCTAGAGCTCATGTGTGCATCATCCCCATGCAAAAAAAAATCAAGGCCCTCTTTCTCTCTTTCTCCATCATCATTTACCACCCTCTTTCTCCCTCAGCCCTCTCTCTTCCCTCATTCCTCCATCTCTTTATCTCTTTTTTCCTCAACTCATCCCCCTCCCAGGTACCATGAAATCCCAGATACCAAGCCCGCCTGTCTCCAGAAATCCCATTGACACATTTGCGGTGATAAGATGTCGTTGGTGAACGTGTTACTTTTTATTGCAAACTCAACTGATGAAACGATATGAGAGCGCTCACTGTTACCGTAGTGCCAATCTGCTTTAACGTCTTCTGCGTTCAATTCAAGAAGATATGAATAATTCAGCTGTCTTTTGTGGCCTTCTTTTTCTCCTAATCCCTTTTTCACACCAATATTTGTCTCACACTCCTCCTTACAACAATTCTTGTCTTCCGATTTTTCATCAAATCGTTTCAGTCTCTTGACAAATCTTCTTCCTAATATTTATATCATACATCAAGTTTTGTCAATTCCCCCCCCCCTCACTCCCTCTCACACTCTCTCTTTCTTTCTCTTCTCCATCTTTCTCTCTTTTCCTTCTTCTTCTTATTTCTCTCCTTTTTCTTATTGTCCTTCTCCTTATTTATTCCTTCTTCTTCTTTCTCTTCTCCTCCTTCTCCTGTTCTTCTTCTTTCTCTCCTTTTTCTTCTTTTTCTTCTTATTGTTCTTCTTATTTCTTCCTTCTTCTTCCTTTCCTTCTTCTTATCCTTCTCTTTCTTCTTCTTCTCCTTCTTCAGGTTCTTCATCTTCATCCTCTTCTTCTTCTCATTATTTTCTTCTTCCTCTCCTTTCTCTTCTTCCTCTTCTTCTTTCCTCTTCTTCTTCCTCTTCCTCTTATTCTCCTCTTACTCCTTTTCTCCTTCTTTATTTCCTCTTCTTTCCTCTTCTAACTCTTTTTCTTCATCTTCTTCTCCTACTCTTCTTCTTATTCCCATCCTTCTTTTTATTTTTCTTCTTATTGTCTTACTTATTCTGCTTCCTCTCTTCTTCTTCTTCTTCTTCTTCTTCTTCTTCTTCTTCTTCTTTATCTTCATCTTCCTCTCCTTCATCTTCATCTCCTTCTCCATCTTCCTCCTCTTCTTCTCCTTCTCCGTTTTATTCTTCTACTCCTTTCCTTTTCTTCTTCTTCTTCTTCTTCTTCTCCTCCTACTTCTCCCCCTTCTCCCCCTTCTCCTTCTAAATATTTATCTGCACCTTCTTGCCTGCACCGTCTGTCTTACACTTTGTGTTTTGTCTAGCACCTTTCTCTTCTAGTTATTCATGTACACAGTGAGCAAAGTGACATTTTTCTGCACTGAAAGAAATGTTAACGCACGAAATAGTCATCAATCATCAATCATCAATCATCAAACTTCTCAATCAATTATCATTAAAAAATAAATCATTCCTCAATCAATAATAATTTTGGAGAAGGATATACAAAGATTATTTTCACCGTAAAATTTAACCATTGAAAAAGGTAGATAGAATGGGTGAAAGAGAGAAAAAGAGTGAGAAAGGAAGAGAAAGACTGATAAAGAGAGTTAGAGAAAAAGAGATGGATTGAGGGTGATAGAACTGCATCCGTGACTTGAAAGAAGAAGCAGACTTCTGAGAAACGTTCTCGTGATCTCAAATCACGCTAAGACTCAAGTTTTACTGGCTCTGAATGATTTAGCAGGAGTCAACTTGTGTTCCATTTCAACTTTAGCATTGAACTACTTAGGAGACTCTCCTCTCAACTCTCCCCCCCCCCCACTAGCCCACTACCCTCCACAACAGGGATGTCTTCAATCGAAGCTGGTCAAGAGATACACCTTCCAATTTCTGATTCTATTTGTAAATGGAATCGAATTCCAGTCGAAATAATATTGATCGAAATTTATTTATTATGATAGATTTGAATGTATATATCAACAGATAATTATATAATCATATTATATTGAATCGAGTTTACCCCGTGCAGCATGAAGCGCCTCTCACAAAAATTTTCTAAAATTCTTTGTTGTAAACAGTTGCCATTTTGACTATCTGCAGCTTACAGCAACTCATTCATCATTCATTTATATATGGAAAGAGTTCGTTGTCCGACTTTGGAAAGTTGGTGGAGAAGATTTGAGTCAAGAGAAAGATAAAATATCGAATTTTTGCTGCCGAACGATAAAGCAAAAGGAGAAGGAAGGAGGGAAGAGTAAGGAGAAGACGTAAGAAAACAGGAGAGCCACAGAAAGAAGGAGAAGTAAGGCCTATGAGGATGGAGCTGGAGGTGAACAAAAAAGGAGAGAAACCCGTGCAAGGAGAGAAAGAAGAAAAAGAGAATCAACAAAAATAAGAAGATGGAGCTGGAAGTGGACAAAAAACGAGAGAAGGAGAGAAATGCGAAATAAAGAACCAACAAAAAGATAAAGAAAACATGAGAAATTAAAAATAAACTTGCAAAAAGTCCAGGTCACAGTACATATTTGACATGGTCACATCGCTGCTTATTTCACCGGAACACGGGGAAAGATGAAGATATGATGAAAAAAGAGAGAATGAGAGGGAGAATAAGAGAGAGGGAGAGATGGAGGGAGAGGAGGAGAAATAGAGAAAAATAGAAGAAGGGAGAGTGAAAGGGAGGAAAAAATTAGAAGGGAGAGTGAGAGGGAGGAAAAGATAAGAAGAGGAAAAAAGAAAGAGAGAGAAAGATGAAGAGAAATGGAGAAAAATAGAAAACTAGAAAGAGAGAGCGTGGAAGAGTGAGTAGAGGAGTTGTGGAGTTGTGGATAGGAAGTCGTCTGTTCCATTTTCAAGGAAGCACTCACTGGATGCAACTTTTCTAATATCAAAAACAGCACTTTGCTGAGAAGTTGTATCATAGAGCGATGGTGACACGGAAGCTGAGTTGAGGGAGGACAAAAGAGGTTATCACTGAAGCAAGAATAAGAAAGAGACAAGAATCTTCTGGGAAAATAAAGGGTGGACAACGAAAAAGAAAAAACGTAATTATTGGAGAAAATGAAATAGAATAGAATAGGTGCATTATTTGTTACCTGGAAAAGTAAATATTGATATTTGTTATATAAAAAAGACAGCAAATAGAGAAAGGTGGTCAAGCCAGAAGAGGAATGAAAGAAGAATGGGAAAAGGAATAGTTGAAGCAAAGTGAAAAAGTAATTTCACAAGAAAAGAAGGAAGGGAATAGACGAAGGTGGACAAGCTAGAGGAGAGAGTGAAAGAAGGGTAATGAAGAGAAGGATTGGTTCAAAAAGAGTGGAAGAGTAATGTCAAATGAAAATGATGAAAAATAGTCGAATAAGTAGAGGCAACGAAAAGGAAAATTCAGAGCTGGAAAATGGGAGTGGAAATAAAGAGAGATGAAAAAGCTAGAAGATAAAAATAAAGGAAAAGGGATGAAAGAAGAAGAATAGGAAAAGGATTAAAGGAGGAGGAGAATAAGATAAGGAAGAAGATAAGATAAGATTTATTCATTAACGTGAATAACAAGATATATTTGCATGGATTCTAGATGATAGTTGTTGGTATGAGTAATCAATACGTGAATTTGGAAAATTATAAACTCAATTATTATCTTCTAATAATATGAACAACAGAGACAAGGAAATAGCTATTATGTGATTGAGATTCATGTAATGGAGCAATCATGTTTAAACAAATGATTTTTCATGAAAAAAAGAAATGGTATTATTGAAAAATTATGTGGAAACGAGGAACGAGGAAAGGTTGAACAATTCACTTGAATAAGAAGGAGAAGGATAATATAAGAAGAAGGTATTCAAATAAAGAGTGATACCTTTCTGAAAGGACCTGCATCACAGCATTTTTGATTGAATAATAACAAAAGGCAGAAAGACAAGACCAAAAGAATGGTTCTGAAACCAAAGAATGTGAGAGTGAAAAATTGAGATTTTCTCACTGATGGGGAAATGGTGAAGTGAGAGTACAAGATGGAGAAGGAAGAGGAGGAGAAGAAGGAGAGAGAGAGGATGAAAAGAGGAAGAAGAAGAAAAGGAAGAGAAGGAGGAGGAAGAATACAAAAGAGAAGGAGATGGAGAGAAAGGGGAGGAACATGTAGAAGATGAAGAAAACGAAGGAGAAGAAGAAGAGGAAGAGGTGGGAGGAGAAGAAGAAGAAGAAGGAGGTGAAGATGAAAAGAGGGAGAGGTAGGGGAAGAGGAAGAAGTGAAAGAAGAAGGAGAGTAGGAAGAAGAAGAAAAGCAGAAGAAGAGAGAGATGATGGAGAGGAAGGAGAAGGAGAACAAGGAGAAAAGAAATGAAGAAGGATAGGAAGCGGAAAAAAATTGAGTGAAGAAGAAGAGGAAGAGGCAAGAGAAGAAAAATGAGAACAAGGAGAGAAATAAAAATAAAATGAAGAAGAAGTAGAAGAAGAAGAAGAGAAAGATGATGAAAAGAAGAAGAAGAAGAAGAAGAAGAAGAAGAAGAAGAAGAAGAAGAAGAAGAATAAGATGAAGAGGTAGAAGAAGATGAAGAGGTAGAAGATTAAGAAGAAATAAAGAAGGAGAAGAAGAGGGAGAGAAAGAAAAAGTTCAAGAAAAGAATAGGAAGAAAAAGGAGAGAAATAAAAAGAAAAAAATAAAAATTGTTAAAGAGAATACGAAGAGTAGTTGAGCTTGGGAAAGAATGATGGCATGGCGGAAATGATAGAGGATACGTAAGGTAACGAGCTAAAACCAATTCTTCAGTTTCCCAATAAGCGGTATTTATGGCCCGCGTCAATCACTCCTTTTTTCTCTGCGCTGAGGTAGAAAAAATTGACAAAACCTGAGAAGTATGGGCCTCGAAGCTATGTCATGGAAAAAAAGAACAGCACCATTACTGAGTGCTCCTTTTATCGGTATCATCACAGAAGAAAGAAAGATTTTTAAAAGAATTGTAATGAATTTCTTCGCGAATAGAATGGTATGACAGAGTGGTAGAGCTTCGAAAGAATGTTGTGAATTCTTTGTTATACATGATGGAACGAATTTTTTTCTGAGGATGATGCCCACATGAGCTCTAGGCTTGTGCGTGGGTAATGAGAGGGGTGATGATGAGATATGACGACTACTTTTTAGGCAGTCGGGACCGACGGCTTAACGTCTCCTCCGAAAGACGGGAGTGGCCGTATTTGTCATAAAATCCTTCCGTCAACCAGGCTCGAACCCTGGGCCAATGGACTTTATCTGACTGCTGATAACTTATCAGTCTGACGCCTTAGCCGCCTCGGCTACGAACCACTCCATCAGTATAGTATTAATAAACTGATTCCTAATCTAATTTCAATTAAATTTCATGCTCCTTTCTAATTTACAATGGCATAACTTCCTGCTCGATTTGGAAAGTAAAATAAATAGAATTAGTAAATAAAATATAATAAATAAATGAGAATTATAAATATGAAATATAGAGTTCACCCCGTGCAGCGCAAAGCGCCGCTTGCTTGCTCAGTACTGTATCGTTTGGAAATACAGTATCATTTCAGCATACTTGTATCAGTGTGAGTTTTCTCTAGATTTCACATCAAATCTCGCAGTGGTGGAAGCCCAGTAGAGAGAAATGCGCCAAAAGTGTTTTTAATATAATAGACAAATACAGGGTGTTTCAGAACTCCCTACCAATATTCTAGGGCATTGTTCCTGGGTAAAAACCATATCTAAATATCATATTTAAATTGTCCGGAAGTCGATAGAACAATGCACTAGAATATTGATAGGGAGTTCTGAAACACCCTGTATAGTGATACCTGGGTGTATTTTGGCCTGAATATCTCACTGATGGAATAATGAATGATATACGTAAATGTATCTTAGCTCAAATATCTCACTGATATTTGTATCCTTTTTCCATTTCTGTAATCACCTGACATGTTGTCAATAACCAAGTGAAAAAAGTGATTGCACCGATGGGTACTGATTAAAAATGCAGGAGTGAAAAACAGACCGGAATCACCAATAAAGTGACACTGATTAAATATTCAGAGACTGCACTCACCTAACTGTCAGCGGGGTCAGAGCTGTAGATTACACTGTAATAATTGAGTAAACTTTGCTGAAAGTAATCACCACTTTGAAAAGTTTGTGAATAGTTGAGATTGGAAGTTCTTTCGTTTTCTAATGTCATGAAAACAATGTATAAAATTTCAGATGAATTCCAATTTCAGAAACTTATTATTTGTATTTGAATGAATAAATTAATAAAACTATAAGTTTGTTTATAGTTTATGGATGCTGTGAATCTTTTCAAACAATGACACTCTCTAATTTTTCATTCTTCAACATTATGCACTTCAGCTGAACTCAATTTTTTTCCGTATGGCTTTTTATCGGTGGGAGACCCTTACGTTTTTTAAGGGTAGGTTCCGCTGAACTCAATTGAATCGAACTCGAGTTTTCAATCGAAGTAGACGAAGCTTAGGGAATAAAATAAAACATTATTCTATATTGTCAATTCCACTACTTTACACTAATATCCACTAATTTAATCATGAATTTTTACAGCATCGAAAAAAATTCTACAAAAATGTAAAAGAGAAGCTGAGAGAGCTTTTAGGAAGAATTCCTCTACGAGAAAAAAATTGAGTTTTTCTCTTGAAGACTACGATTACATTGGACGCGATTTGAAATGAGCAGTTAATTTTTTACATGTTCTATTATTATAGATTTTTATGAGCTATAGATAAACCATCTACCATTTAGGTAACAGCCCAGTAGTGCGGCCTTAGGCTAGTCGCACACCGGTTAGTCAAGCCAAGAAAAGTAAAAAATAATTAAGTTTCATTAGTCACGTTTAGTCACAGTACTTCACATAGTTGCTTATGAAGCAACACACGCCGATTATTCATTGCATCAGTGTGTGCTGCTTCATAAGCAACTATGTGATTACTGTGACTAAACGTGACTAATCTCGTCTTGTTTTGTCTTGACTAACCGGTGTACGCCTAGCCTTAGCTTGAACATTTGAACGTTTCGCAAGTCACTACTGGGAAATGTGACACAGTTATGAAATATGCATAAGAAGTGGTAAAAGTGAATATGGTTAGATGTTTTGCAATTATTACTCACCGAGAAAAAACATCGGTGAAGTCCGTTCTGAGTCGCTGTGCTCCCGTCCAACAGTTGAATCGTTGCTCGTTCAAAAATGGCGCTTGCGATGGTAAGGCGGCTTCACACTTTTTATGGACGGCGCGTTTTAAAGCTTCCACTATGGTCCGTACCGCACTGCGCACAAAATGGCGGTCGACCTTGAACGGCACTGGCCTAATCGCTAGCAAACCGACGGGAAGAGCAGGAACTGCGTCGTTTTGAATTTTGGCGGTAACGTTTTCGCGGTCGATGGCGCCCGTATTGGCGGGAGCCGATTTGGCGGGAACCGATTTGGCGGGAAATGTTCTGGCGGGAAATGTTTTGGCGGGAATTGTTGGCCTTGGAACGTTTTGCCGGTATATTTTTGCATTACGTCTCAAGCGACGTAGTATTGAGCTTGATGATGTCTTACTTCGAGGTAAAATAGTTCTGTTCACAAATAACTCACCATTCTCTTCTCCGTATTCACTCAAAACTTTGCTATTTACACGTGATTTATTAGTTTCCCCACTATTTGATACACTAGTTCTAGTAGAATCTATCACTGAATCATCCACGCTAACCTTATCACTATTTTCCATAGATAACCCACCCGTAACGGACTTTTTGAATTCAAAATCTTTCCCGCCATTTTCACCGGTAACGGACTTTTTGAATTCAAATTGTTTCCCGCCTTTTCCACGCACTGTTGCCAAGTCGTTCTCGAAATCAACGTTTTTCACACTCTCCTCATTTCTAACTTTGATAGTTTTCAACAGTTGATGTTTCTTTATCCTGAATTCCCTGCAAATTTCATCTTGCTTATGTTTTTCCTCATGTACTCCTGAGGAACTACTACACAAGTACTCTTTATACTCGTCCACATCATTCGATTTCTGTTTCAACTCACTAAAATACTCAACTTCTGAAGATTTCAACGGTATCTTACTATTTTTTATACTATCAGTAATTACATCCTGATTACTAACTTTATTACTATGACTATCAACTTGTAAATTATGAAACTGTTCTTTGTTACTTCTTTGTGCGCTCCTAACCTCAAATGTTTCACTATAACCTTCATCACCACTTTCACGTTTCTCTTCTTGATTATTTCCCTCAACAATTCTCACAATATCCCATGAAACTTGATTGACGTTACCGTCCAGCGGCTTATCTATTTCTTCATCAAGTTTCCTGGGTTTTTCAGTTTCGTCAACATTCTTCTTGTTCAAATTTCTTAACCTATTATCACTGTTGATTGAATTATCACTAGATGAATTTGGTGTTACACTACTATTACCTGAATTACTTTCTAACTGTTCCTCACTAATAATATTTGTTCTTACTTCTCTGCTATTTACACTCTTATCAAGTTCTTCAACATTACTATTTCCAAGTGATTTATCATACCTAAACTCTAAGTTATTTGCAGTATTACTATTTTTCTCATTATAACTCCTTATTTGTTCTTCAATCACTGTTCTTATCATTGATTCCATTTCCAAACGAAGCTGTTCATTCAATTGCATACCATCATTTTTTATGCTTTTAGAATTTTCGAAATTATCTATTTTTGATTCTCTATCACTATCGGTTCTTTCCCCATCAGGTCTGAAACCATCACTTGTTTTTCTCAACTCATCATTGTTGTTTCTCAACTTATCACTGTTACTTTTAGAATCACCATTATTTATCATGACATACCTGCTACTTTTCAACTGATCACCGTTATTTTTCAAATCATCATTATTGTTAATCCTCAACATATCATAACTGCTACTCGATAATTCATCGTTACTTCTCAATACGTCACCGTTATTTTTCGAATCATCACTGTTACTCCTCAACTTATCATAACTGCTCCTCGATATTTCATCGTTATTAATCAATTTATCACCGTTATTTTTCAAATCATCAACATTTTTCCTAAAACTATCAGCATCATTTTCTAATCTAACACCACTATTTCTCAATATATCACCTTGTTTATCACTAATTCTTATCTGTTTTCTAATAACTGAGTTCACTATTGATTCTAATTCTAGTTTTAAAAGTGATGCTGAGTCCTCATCAACAATTGACCCTTGATCAATATTTGATCCCTGGTCAACTGTTTTCGACTTCCGGTCATATTTTGACCCTCGGTCATCTCTTGACCCTTGGTCAACTGGTTTCGACTCCGGGTCAACTTTTGACCCTCGGTCATCTCTTGATCGCTGGTCAACCTCTTTCGACCCCCGTTTTGACTCTCGGTCACCTTGGTCGAATGATTTTGACTCCTGGTCAACTTTTAACCCTCGGTTACCTCTCGACCCATGATTATGATTTGATCCCTGGTCAACTGTTTTTGACCCCCGGTCATGTTTTGATCCTCGATCATCTCTCAACACTCGGTCAACTGTTTTTGACTCCCGGTCAACCTCTGACCCTCGGTTACCTCTTGACCCTCGGTCATCTCTTAACACTCGGTCAACTGTTTTTGACTCCCGGTCAACTTCTGCACCTCGGTTACCTCTTGACCCATGATCATGATTTGATCCCTGGTCAAAATTTTTCGAGCTCCGATCAAGTTTTGACGTGGATTCGCGGGTTTTTCGACGTCGCGTCAGTGGTTCTGTCACGTGATCTGTGGTGGGTTCTGGTGTGGGGTGTTGGATGTCTTCTGCTGTCACTTGAGCGTCACTGTCTATCCATATCCACACAAAGTTGCCAGCAACCATGTTTAGACGTGCAGCCTCCGACATGATGCGTTTCGCCGTGCGTCCGTCGGATATTAGCACCACCACGCCTTTTGTTGCACGGGAAATTTCTGAGAGTATCCTGGAACAAGAGAAAAAATTCGAATTTTTATGTGTAACCCCGGTCGTACACCGGAGCAATGAGCAATAGGCAACTAGCAACATATGGATCATATGATTGTCTACTCTATACAAACCAATAGTTCAATGCACACCGAAACAGCTGCTTCAGGTGTGCATTGGACTATTTGTTTCTATAGAGTAGACGATCATATGATCCAAATGTTGCTTATTGCCTATTGCTTATTGCTCCGGTGTACGAGCTGCCTAAGTGAAAGTAGAATAATCCAGCTCAGTAATAATATCACTCTCTTTGTATTAATTTATTTCTTTATTTATATCTATCTAGTACAGCAGGATTGTTTTAAATTGTTAGAGAACTGCTGATTGATGTACGCTCGTTTACTGACGTTAAATCAGCTGTTTTCTGACAAGTTAAAATAATCCTGCTATACATACATAATATAAAAGCTCACAGAGTGGGAATGGGAGCAAGAATTACTTGGGAGCTTTGTATGAATTTATTTCTTCATCTATATCTATCTAGTACAGCAGGATTATTTTAAACTAGAAGCCACCCGTGCTTCGCAACGGAGCTCCGCAAAACAAAGCTACATTATAATTTCTTCTCTTCCTGGTGTATCAAAGATATTATTCATTTTTTCTGGATTAGGCCTTTAAAATATTGTATAGCCTAATGCTATGCTAAAACTGAACATATAAGGTAGGCAAAAATAGTGGTTTAAATTTATTGAGAAATTCATCACATCCAATAAAGTAGCCTAATGAATTGGACCAATTCAGAAATTAACAGGGAAAATATTAGGAAGGAAATGAAGAGAAGTATTTATTGTGGCATAAGCTCCAAGTTATTCTTTATAGGTAAACACAACTGCATACTTATTGTTAGTAGTATTCTCGCTACTTTACTGTAAGCTACACATTCATCATTTGTCAAGTAAGTTACCTGTAAGCTCAATATTCCCGTTAGCAGTCAGCATTTTATTTTAAGAAGGCCCGTTATTAATCTCATTACTTTTGCAAATGCCATCACATACAAAAATCTTCTTGAACTGCGAAAATTATGAGACAACTGAGATCCCCGTGAATAATCCTCCTTCATTACAAATTTTATTAATGTACCACAATATGCAGTACTCAGATATTTCATCAGATAATTCCATATTATTCCTTATTATTCCATCAGATAATTCCATAACAATTTTGTAATTTTTATTGCTGTCATAGAACGCTAAACTTGGCAAATTCAATAATAGTTTGATTAGGTTCTATTTCCCAATGTGTAATTTCAACATTGGAATATCATAGCGATTTGTAAAAAATACAGTATTAGAAAAATTTGTTTTACTTGCATGAAGTTGAAAATTATCTGCAAAATACGAACTATTATAAGTCGAAAAATTGAATAAATTAATATTGTTTTATATTGGAAAAATTGATATTGGTTTAATAATAAATAACTGAAAAATTAAAGAATTAATTTTATTTCGATGAAAAAGCAAAAAATAATTGATTTTTGATTAAAGTTTGATGTCAAAAAAATTTGGAGGAACTGAGATTCGAACCCCGATGAACTGGAGCCCCTTCGGTCTGGAGACACGGGAGACACGCCTAAACCAACTGCTCCACCGCAGCCGTTGCAATTTCACCCGTTTATTAGCGTACTAAAGTTTCTAACCTCGAACTCGAATCATTATGAAGTATTTTAACCTTCTGGAATGAAGTGGTATTTGAGCTTCAATTCTGAAATATCTAAAGGGAAAATTGAAATTTGGGCTTCGAGGTGCATAACATTGATATTTTTGGAAGCTGTATGCAAAATTTCAAGGTCTAGATCATTCTTATTTTTTCGGAACGCAATCCACAAAATTAGCTTGCATCTTGCTAATAAACACACACACGAACGCAACCGTATCTTCTTTTATTTATAAGAAAGATTGTCAGCTGATTGATGTACGCTCGTTTACTGACGTTAAATCAGCTGTTTTCTGAAAACTTGAAATAATCCTGCTATAAATACATAATATTAAAGCTCACAGAGTGAGAACGGGAACAAGAATTACCGAATAGGACAGAGTAAGAGAAATAGAAAGAGAGAGAGAGGGAATGGAGGAAAGAGTTACTGGATAAAGGAGCAGAAGAGAAAAAGAGAGAAGAGGTGGGGACAAGAGTTACTAAATAGAGCAGCAAAAGAGAGAGAAAGAAAGGGAATGGGAACAAGAGTTACTAAATAGAGGAGCAGAAGAGAAAAAGAGAGAATGGTTGAAAACAAGAGTTACTAAATAAAGCAGCAAAAGAGAGAGAAAGAGAGAGGATGGGAACAAAATAGAGCAGAAAAAGAGAGAAAGAGTGAGGGAGTGGGAACAAGAGTCACTAAATAGAGGAGCAGAAGAGAAAAAGAGAGAATGGTTGGGAACAAGAGTTACTAAATAAAGCAGCAAAAGAGAGAGAAAGAGAGGGGATGGGAACAAGAGTTACTAAATAAAGCAGCAAAAGAGAGGAAGAGAGAGGGAATTGGAACAAGAGTTACTAAATAGAGCAGAAAAAGAGAGACAGAGAGAGGGACTGGGAACAAGAGTTACTAAATAGAGGAGCAGAAGAGAAAAGAGAGAATTGTTGGGAACAATAGTTACTAAATAAAGCAACAATAGAGAGAGGAAGAGAGGGGATGGGGACAAGAGTTACTAAATAGAGCGGTTAAAGAGAGAAAGAGTGAGGGAGTGGGAACAAGAGTTACTGAATAAAGGAGCAGAAGAGAAAAAGAGAGAATGGTTGGGAACAAGTGTTCTAAATAAAGCAGCAAAAGAGACAGAAAGAGAGGGGATGAGAACAAGAGTTACTTAGTAGAGCAGCAAAAGAGAGGAAGTGAGAGAGAATGGGAACAAGAGTTACTAAATAGAGCAGAAAAAAAGAGAAAGAGAGAGGGTGTGGGAACAAGAGTTACTAAATAGAGGAGCAGAAGAGAAAAAGAGATAATGGTTGGGAACAAGAGTTACTAAATAAAGCAGTGAAAGAGAGAGAAAGAGTGGGGATGGGAACAAGAGTTACTAAATAGAGCGGAAAAAGAGAGAAAGAGAGAGCGAGAGTGAGAACAAGAGTTCCTAAATAGAGGAGCAGAAGAGAAAAAAAAATGGTTGGGAACAGGAGTTACTAAATAAAGCAGCAAAAGAGAGAGAAAGAGAGGGGATGAGAACAAGAGTTACTAAATAGAGCAGCAAAAGAGAGAAAGAGAGATCGAGTGGGAACAAGTGTTACTAAATAGAGGAGCAGAAGAGGAAAGAGAGAATGGTTGGGAACAAGAGTTAATAAAGAAAGCAGCAAAAGAGAGGAAGTGAGAGGGAATGGGAACAAGAGTTACTAAATAGAGCAGAAAAAGAGAGAAAGAATAGAATAGAATAGAATATTCACTTTATTCATGTAGATTACAAAGTATGTCGCTTAAATTCTAGGTCATGATAGTTGTTACAATGAACGTCATTTAAAACTAATAATTACAGTATCGGATTCACTAAACAAAATATGAGATAAGGGAGATTTTAAATGAAAATATATAGGTGTAAGTTTAATCCTAGATTGTTGAAGTCGACTTGAGTTCTAGTTCATGATAATTATATTTTATGTTGAAATGAACGTCATTAAAAATTAAACTAATTGCAACATGGTTTTGCATCTACAAGAAATGGCGGAGTTTGGACATATAAATGTACATTCTTGGAGAAGGATATGCAAGGACATCCTTCCCATCAACACTCAACCGTAAAAGAGAGAGGGAGTGGGAACAAGAGTTACTAAATAGAGGAGCAGAAGAGAAAAAGAGAGAAGGATTGGGAACAAGAGTTACTAAACAAAGCAGCAAAAGAGAGAGAAAGAGAGGGGATGGGAACAAGAGTTACTAAGTAGAGTAGAAAAAGAGAGAAAGAGTGAGGGAGTGGGAGAAAGAGTTACTAAATGAAGCAGCAAAAGAGAGAATGAGATAGGCTGTGGAAGCAAGAAAGCGATTGAGAGAGATTGACCACCAGTACACTTAAACTGAACACAAGCCTAAGGCCCCGAAGCATATCCAACCCAATATGAAATTTCCAAGGAAATTCCTCAAGCTTGCAAATGATGGAACGGTCTGGAATCTCCATAGCTATGCTAATTTGACTTGAAGATTCATGGAATAATAATAATATAGATGCAATACTCCTTCCACATTTATCTACCATCCGTTGTGTATTTATTTACCATATACTCCATTAAATTCGTACCTATATACATCTCTGAATACATAGTATGTATTGTACGCATCTTGAAGCGCAATCTTGGGCTTGAGTTTTTAATGAATTCATCTCTCAATTCCGACCCTTGGCTATTTGCTGAGTAAAACAACAACAGTATTCACTCAAAACCCTACAATAATACAGCATATCTATGTATATTAATATTAAACATGTAATAATAGGTACTATAAAGGTATATATCCTATGTCTACTGGGTTGTCTATATTGGGCTGTAAGTCTGGAATATTCATTGTAGCTTGGACCCAACCGTTTCAGCGGAGATTTCTTTAAAACATGGAAACATAGACAGACTAAGGCTAGGCGTACACCGGTTAGTCAAGACAAGACAAGACGAGATTAGTCACGTTTAGTCACAATAATTCACATAGTTGCTTATGAAGCAGCACACACCTATGCAATGACTAATCGGTGTGTGTTGTATCATAAGCAACAATGTGTAGTACTGTGACTAAACGTGACTAATCTCTTCTTGTCTTGTCTTGACTAACCGGTGTACGCCTAACCAGGTTTCCTTGTCTTATCTCTGGATAGATTAATGGAGAGATCATTTTCCATCAAATAAATATTGCCCAGGAATAAATTGAATAGTTCGACATGAGGAAATAATATTTCTGACATTTTTTTGTTTATGAGCTCTATTTCAACTCTTTACGATTGAGATAATAAAATAAATAAAAAATTGAGATGATAAAAAAATATGCAATAACAGAGGATGACCGGTAGTCTAGTGGTTATAGGGCACTTGTACGGCAAACAACAGGTGTTGAGTTCGATTTCCGCCCGGGCAAAAGTTTTTTTTGTACAACAGCACTCATCGAATATCCTCACTATACTCCGACCACTGACAAAAGAACCTCCAGAATGAGAACTCTACTGCGCAGAGAGAGCGCAAGTTATGCAGTTTTGCAGTTTATCTAACTCGCTCACTAGAGTAGCGGTACTATGTGATACTGTATCACTTCAGTGATACAATGCACAAAGGTTCTTTTGTCTGTTGTTCCATTATAGCTATTATTCTGTTGTCAATATTTGCAAGCGGAAATCTTCAGAGTATTATACTGTAAATATTATGTATATTAGTATATTTAATGTATATGTATATGTATATTATTTATTAGGAATTTGGTTCAATTAATTTTTATGCTTTAAAAATTAAACCCTACGACTTTACGGGGCATCGACTCAACACATAAAATAGAAATAGGTAGAAGTAGGTAGAAACTGGTACAGTCATTTTTGCAACTGCCAATTTCGGCATCGACTCTATTTCGCTGTATAAGTAGTAGTATAAGGCCGTGAGCCCACGGAGCAACTGCTATCTGACTTCAGTCAGCAACTCAGCGTTGCCAGATGACATTTGGCTGTTTTTCGGGTAATCGTATGATCTAACATCTAACCCATCAGCCAATGTCACCTGGCAACGCTAGGTTGCTCACTGAAATCAGGTAGCAGTTGCTCCGTGGGCACACGGCCTTAGTAGTAATAAAGTGCGATCGATATTCAAAACTCTGCAACTGAATATAAACTTCAAAGTTCCTTCAAATCAGTGTAATATTATTATTAATCAATTTATCTATTTGAATTTTTTTTTAACAAAATAAAAAGCAGATTGCTCACCTGAACATGACCGTAGACGAAGCGTCGGGCCGTAGCGTTCGAAAGAGTGGCTGGAGGGGGGGCGAGCGAAGCGCATCCAACGCTTTGGAGGGGAGGGGGTGAGCGACGGCGCTCACAAGAGAGAAAGTGTGCCAGTGCGCTTGCAAGAGGAGAGAGCGAAGCGCACGCATCATTTCACCCGCGCTCACTTCCATGCGAAGCTCCAGGCTGCTCATTGATACCTGCAAGCAAACAATAATAGAAAATTGATGAGTACATATTATTTGGTGCACTGTTACTACAGAGCTGAAAGAAATCAAAACATGAGTCGGGAATCAGAAATATTTGAGAACGTGAACTTGAGATGGGCTAAGAGATAAATATCAATAGAGAGCAATACAAAATATGAATGGAAAATAATTCGAAATATGAATACCGCAGAGAAAATAATATTATAATTTTGTATTTATATTATAATATTTTTTGAGGGTGATGCCCTCATGAGCTCTGTGTTTTTGCGTGGGTAATGAGTGTGATAATGTTTATTGAGGGTGATGCCCTCATGAGCTCTGGGTTTTTGCGAGGGGTGATTGTGAGAGATGACGACTGTTTTTTCATCTGCGAACATTTCTAGCTAGTTCAACCAACAATGTCCAATCTTAATTCTCCTCCTTCTCCTCTTCTTCTTCTTCTTCTTCTCCTTCTCCTCCTCCTCTTCTTCTTCTTCTTCTTCTTCTTCTTCCTCTTCTTCTTCTTCTTCTTCTTCTTCTTCTTCTTCTTCTCCTCCTCCTCCTCCTCCTCCTCCTCTTCTTCTTCTTCTTCTTCTTCTTCTTCTTCTTCTTCTTCTTCTTCTTCTTCTTCTTCTTCTTCTCCTCCTTCTTCTGACTGTGTAACATGACCTGAGGGTAAGAAACTGCAATGTTGGTAGCAATGAAGCTTTAAGATACCCCCAGCAGTTTCTGAACGCTTTTTGTGCATGCTTTACACTCTCCTATATGTTCACAACATATAATAATAATATATTTTATGTATATAATACATGTAATCACATATATTATTATGTGGAAAAAATCCTCTTCTTCTTTTTCTTCTTCTCCTTGTACTTGTTCTTTTTCTTCTCCTTATTCTTGTTCTTGTTCTTGTTCTTGTTCTTGTTCTTGTTCTTGTTCTTGTTCTTGTTCTTGTTCTTGTTCTTGTTCTTGTTCTTGTTCTTGTTCTTGTTCTTGTTCTTGTTCTTGTTCTTGTTCTTGTTCTTGTTCTTGTTCTTGTTCTTGTTCTTGTTCTTGTTCTTGTTCTTGTTCTTGTTCTTGTTCTGTTCTTGTTCTTGTTCTTGTTCTTGTTCTTGTTCTTGTTCTTGTTCTTGTTCTTGTTCTTGTTCTTGTTCTTGTTCTTGTTCTTGTTCTTGTTCTTGTTCTTGTTCTTGTTCTTGTTCTTGTTCTTGTTCTTGTTCTTGTTCTTGTTCTTGTTCTTGTTCTTGTTCTTGTTCTTCTTGTTCTTGTTCTTCTTCTCCTTCTTCTTCTCCTTGTTCTTCTTCTTCATCCTTCTTCTTCTTCTTCTTCTTCTTCTTCTTCTTCTTCTTCTTCTTCTTCTTCTTCAAATTCTTCCACTTCTTCTTCTTCTTCTTCTTCTTCTTCTTCTTCTTCTTCATCCTTCTTCTTCTTCTTCTTCTTCTTCTTCTTCTTCTTCTTCTTCTTCTTCTTCTTCTCCTTCTCCTCCTTCTTCTTCTTCTTCTTCTTCTTCTTCTTCTTCTTCTTCTTCTTCTTCTTCTTCTTCATCTTCTTCTTCTTCTTCTTCTTCTTCTTCTTCTTCTTCTTCTTCTTCTTCTTCTTCTTCTTCTTCTTCTTCTTCTTCTTCTTCTTCTTCTTCTTCTTCTTCTCCCACCTCTTTTTCTTCTTCTTCTTCTTCTTCTTCTTCTTCTTCTTCTTCTTCTTCTTCTTCTTCTTCTTCTTCTTCTTCTTCTTCTTTTCTCCTTCTTCTCCGCTTTTTCTTCTTTTTCTCCCTCTTCTTCTTCTTCTTCTTTTATATTCGAAAATCCGCAACAGCTGAATACAACAGCTGTTTTCGGTTCTTAGGAAATCTGGCCTGAAAACGATTTTTGGGGCCTAACAAATGCGGCGTTCTTTAAGCAAGAGACACGGCCTACAAACATAAGCGAACATTTTGTTAGTTCGACGAACAATGTGAGGTATGCAAAGCGAGCGCCGCCGATTCGGAGCGAAGCCACACGAGTTGCTATCCGAGCAATTTGAAACATTCGAATTCCAGTGTTCGTTCTATTAGACGCGGCAGGCAGTGCAGTGATCAACGGTTGTCTATTGCTCTCGGCTTAACTGGAGTACCAAGAAACCGCCTTCGATTAATTACAGCTTTCGGCTATCGAACTGTATTCGATATAGTTCGATATTCCGACTGTGTGCTATAGTACTGTGTCTGATGACGTGAAGTCAAATTATTCATTGATTTCACGCATTTTTTTATTTTTTTGAGGGTGATGCCCACATGAGCTCTAGGCTTGTGCGTGGTTAATGAAAGGGGTGATGATGAGAGATGGCGACTGTTTTTAGGCAGTTGGGACCGACGACTTTTCGTCTCCTCCGAAAGACGGGAGTGGCCGTTTCTGTCTAAATCCGTTCCGGCAACTTTGCTCAATATTAGTGTATTTTCAATACACTAATACTGTACATTGTTTTAATCATTTAACCTTACTTACACCAAAATGATAGGAAAATAATACAATTTGAGAATTTGTATGAAAACTCCAAAACACTTGAGTATTTTTTAAAAATTACATCGGAAAGATGGCGCCCTTAATGCGGTCATGCTCATTAAAAGACTCAAATTGGTCCATAACTTCTGATACAGGAGCAATTTATTCATGTATTGCACTATTCAAATCTTCAATTGAACGGTATTTACGACAGTGAACGTTGAATTCAAATTGAAGAAGAATCACATGCCAATACGCTAGAATTAAAACTCTCTACTAAAGAGAACGACGATTCAGTTCCACTGAAGTTGAACTAAAATTGAACGACGATTGCAGACTTATTTTATTTGGAAAATTGATCAACAACAAATATGCGATGTTGCAAGGTCAATTGCGCCATTGTTACTAGAACTAGATAATTTAACCTAAAAAATGTTGTCACTCGGCGGTTACAGGCAACCCCACTACACTGATAGTATAAAATCCATGCGTTCCTTTTGCGCCACTCTGTACGTTGCTTATAATCAAAGAGAAATGTCTGTACGCAGATGAAAGCCGTGCTATATTACAATGAATAAAAAACAACAATATCTAAGTGGAGCTGAGAGAAAAAAATAATGGCTTCAAAATAATTATCTTTCAAATTAAAAAAGTAAAGCTCTATTATAAATTAAATATCAAAACTACCCAATTAATGAATACACACATAATTTAGAATCGCATAATAAATAAATACATGATCAATAATTTAATAAAAACAATGTACATGATTTATTACAAGAATGTATCCTCAGAAATAAAATGATATAGAAATATAGAAATATACACAGACAAGGATTCTGATTTATCAAATCAAATCAAATCAAATAATTCTTATTTTGGAAAAACGATATTACAAGTACATGAAATACACATTGTAGGCATACAAGTATTTTAGAAAATATTATAAATATACAAAGTTATAAAACGAAATGATGTACTGTCTTTTTTAAAATAACTAATATTATCCAAAATGAGATACTGCTTGCTAAATTCAATTAGGATTTGTTTGCAAGCCAGAGTTGAAATTTTTGTTGAATAATAACATGATTCATTGAAAAGATTTTGAGGAGCGGCACCATATCGAGGAAGATACTTAATACATCAATATTTTCACACTAACTTTAATAAACTGTATTTCAAATGTTCATTTCAATACTGATTGTGTCAAAATATATTAACAAAAATGACTGAAACGTGTGCATTGGTTCCAAATCTCCCTTGAATTGAATCATATTTGCCTCGAGTTGATTCCACATCGAGAATAGATCTTTTCAACGTTGATCAACTATATCCTCGACACGAAAACTGTTTCCGTTGACTCTCTACACCCAAAACCACACTCAGTTAACCCAAGTCGGGTCGAGAAGCGTGCCAAACCCTTGATCCCGGATTTGGACTTAATCCCAGATTAGAACTTAATACCGGATTAAGTTGAACGACTTGTACCCCAGTTTGGCACACATGTTGCCCCCGTTATTTGCTACTTGCATATATTATAATCATGTAAACATACATAGATATAGAACATAGAATTGAGTTAGGAATGGTATAAGGTGAGGTCAGCCAATTTAGCCTCTATCAAAAATAATAGTTGAGAAAAGAGTAATATTATTACTATAATAATTATTTTTACCAGTAGAATTAGCTGTTAAGAATGGTTTTGATTTCTTAAGATTAATAATTGTTTGCCAATTATCTCTTTTTTCATTGAATAGAGCTCTATGAATAGAATAAGGAAGATGACATCTTTACATTATCTGTAATATTAACAATAAATGTTCCAATTAACAAAATGTTCCATTAATGTTTTCTTCCTATCTATTTTTCACTTCTTCACGATGTCATTAAGGCATAACCGTAATTAATTTCACTGCGCCTGTAACTTACATGACACTTCCACAGGCACGGAACAATAACTTCATTCACTAGTTCTACAATCAACCATCTTACCCCCACCCCCTTCTTATCACAACATTGACTCACTAGAACACCGGGAGGTACACTTTGAATTGAATGTGGAGTGGGGAGAGAGGAAGAGAATGTAAGGAGAAGAAGGAGGAGAAGGAGAAGACAGAAAGAAAGGAGGAGGAGTAGTAAGAGATGTAGGAGGAGAAAATTGATAAGAAGGAGAAGGAGAGGGAGGGAGGGAGGGGAGGAGAATGAGGAGAAGGTGGAGAAAGAGGAGGAGGAGGAGAAGAGGAGGAGAAGAGGAGAAGTAGAGGAAGGAGCAGGAGGAGAAGGAGGAGAAGGAGGAGAAGGAGGAGAAGGAGGAGAAGGAGGAGAAGGAGGAGAAGGAGGAGAAGGAGGAGAGGAGGAGGAGAAGGAGGAGAGGAGGAGAAAAAGGAGAAGAAGGAGGAGGAGAAGGAGGTGGAGGAGGAGGAGGAGGAGGAGAAGGAGGAGAAGGAGGAGAAAGAGGAGAAGGAGGAGAAAGAGGGAGAAGGAGGAGAAGAAGGAGAAGGAGGAGGAGGAGAAGGAGGAGGAGAATGAGAAGAATGAGGAGAAGGAGGAAAATGGAGGAAAGAGGAGAAAGAGTATAAGGAGGTGAAGGAGAAGAAGGAGGAGAAGGATGAGGAAGAAGGAGGAAGTAGGAGGAGAGGAAGAGAAGGAGGAGAAGAGAAGGAGAAGGAGGGAAGAAGGAGGAGAAGGAGAAGTAGGAGGGATGAGGAAGAGAAGGAAGAGAAGGGAGAGGAGGGAAGAAGAAGCAGGAGAAGGGGTAGAAGAAAAAAGAGGAGAAGGAGAAGAAGAAGGAAAAGGTGGAGAATGAAAACGAGAACAGGAGGTGGAGAAGAATGTAAAAAAGCTTGAGAAACAATATGAGGAGAAGAGGAGAAAGAGAGAGTGAATGAGGAGGATGAAAATGTAAAGGAGGAGAAGGAGGAGTAGTAGAGCCACACCATCTTCGCCTATTGTCGATGATGACAATGTTATAATCAATGTATTGAGCTAACAGCGCAAATTGTTGAAGGAGTGTTGAAACGCATTGAACTAGGTACTACGATACCCTCCGGGCAGGGGGACTTTTAGGGGGGGTTATGTGTAGCCCGGTTGTTTGTGGGAGGGTTCGAAGGGGGGGGGGTAGTTCAGCAGTGTGTTATACATCCCTGTAATATCGATTGTGTAACCCAGCCTGCAAACAGTTTGGGGGTCCGCAGTATCTCCAGACAGGCCAACTCCTAACTACTGGACAATCCTGGAAATCTATCTAGGGAGAGCTGGAAATAGCTCAAGAATTGTTAGGAAAGTGAGAGTAATTATTGGAGTTACGTTGCAGTTAACCAACTGCTGAAATACTGCGTTTATTAAGTCACGCACGTCCGAATATACAAGTCCGTAAATAGGAAGAAGACATTCCAAAGAATAGATTCAGCATTTATAGGTTAATGATTGTGATATTGCTCGTTGAAACATATGTTTTCTGACAAGTTGAAAGGATCCTGCTATAAGCAACAGATTTGAAAACATGTTGTTTTCCCAAGCAACTAATTAGTGTGAACTCTACTGTTAACAAACGTGGTACGAATTCTTATCTGTTTAAATAACAGGCATAGCACTTCAAGAAGTTGACTAACCGGTGCGATAAGAAATAGGAGAAATTACACTCTTCAGTGACGTCGATTTAGCTTGCTCTAGACGATACTGTATTTTGCCTAGCCTACCATGGGATTCTATATCCTACGCTTTAAGTATACGTGAATGATAGTATAGAGGTTTAAGAGAAACTTGAATTCTCAAGAAATCACAATAAATTCATAGCACATCTCACCGAGATGTCGCAAATTTATTCAAAACTGATACTGAATCAATGGGAGTAGTTCTGTCTGGAATATGAAGTGTGACAGCTGCTCTCAATGGTGTAACAAGAGAAATGCTCACTCAAAAATTTATATCCTATGTTTTCAATATTGGAATGTTGATATTGAGTACTGGTTTGATCTAGTATATGCAAAGTGCCACAAATATACAACACTGTAAACATTGGAGCCTATGAAAAATGAATATGGTAAATGAAAGGTAAGTTCAAAACGCACAAATATAGGAACTGCCAATTTACTACAAATGTACACAGTACAGTTGTACACCACAGAATATACATGTAAGAATATACAGAGAAATACAACATTGTATATACATACAAGTATATATATGTATTATTGATTCCAAATCCCAATGATTTTCATGTCACATGTGAACCAATATGTGCGAATAAGTATGATACATGTGTATAAGTCATTTTTGCTCTTTATCTTGATGTACAGTAGTACAGACAGAGTGAAATAAATTGGAATTGAAATTGTTCCGGAGCTTTTTGACAATACTAGCAGTTGCTCTTTTCTCGAGTTTATTATACCCAGGGGGCTGTCATTGAAGGAGTGGAAGTATCGTATCTTCCCTATGTTAAAAAAGGGTGAAGCCTGTGTCATGGCCTTCTTGAGTTTTGTCTAAAGATGGCCATGCTGTGTCTCGATCTCATTGGCTTGTGGTGCGATCTCATTGCCGAATACACTCTGGAACGATGTCATTTGAACGACGATTGCAGATTTTGGCGGTGTATTGTATTGTTCAGAGCAAATCATGTTAAATTTCAAGATTTCCATGGAGCTTTGACAATAGCAGTTGCTCTTTCTGCGAGTTTAACTCATCATAAACCGTTGAGAGAATATAGTTAATATTTAAGAAGAGCCCAAGATTTGATCGTTTGGTGATAAATTAACTTATGGTTTGGGTAGAAGTTATGTAGATGTTTTCAAATACAGCGCCAAAATTAGGTGCAATAAAAATGGCCGACATCCTACTCCCCTTATTTCTCTTACTTCCTCTCCCTTAGATGTCAGCTCCCTGATTATACCACTCATCATATCTAGAGAAAATATGCCGTCTTTCGAAGAAGAGCCCAACATTTGATCGTTTGTTGATAATTTAACTTACTTCAATGTAATAGTTTTTCATCAACTTCAAAGAGTTGATGTTTTCATAGACGGAGAAAAGTATCAATGATCATCTTCTATTAAGTTTTTATTGTGAAATATTTTTTTGTTATTTCTATTTTTTGTGATGATGGTAATATGGAACTCGTAATATTTTTGTTGTAATAGACCTTAATGGCTGGATTTTACGATTTCAGTAGACGTTCAGGTTACTGGAGGCAGGTTACCTGAAGCAGGTAAACTGAACCGTGAGACCACTTACTTGAACAGGTAACTGTCTCATTCAGGTTAGAGCAGAGGACTTGAACAGGTTACTGGCTTATTCAGGTTAGAGCAGAGGCAGGCTGCCACGCAGGTAACCTGCCTCTGCTTCCAGGCAGGTAACCTGCCTCCAGTAACCTGAACGTCTACTGGAATCATGAAATCCAGCCTTATAAGCCAGGCAACAATATGTCTTGTAAATGAATAACTATGGGATTTCCTGATGATTTCATATCTCGCTCATCATCTCTTTTAAAGTATCATTGAAGACACTCTTCAGTTTTTCATGATTTACATGAGTATATGACAAAATAATAAAATAACTGATATGAAACCGTCTGTATTTCGAATAAATCCATCCATCCGCAGGTACTTGAAACTTTATCATACCTAGTAACACAATGCAGTAATTTTTTGATGGGAAAACTTCTACAGCAATAGGCCTGCTGAAAAGTTGGATATGTTCTCACTATATTATCCCACTAGCAATCTAGGTAGGATCGTCAAAGTAAACTTGAGTCCATTACACAAAGCACTGATACTTTACTATATATCTCACTCCACGTCTCATCTTACTATATCTTGTCTTACTATCCTGATATCTATATTTTTTTAGTGTATATTTGCTGTTGAAAGGGGAACGTAATAAGAGCAATAGTTGTTTGCAGAAAGTTTGTTATTGTAGCGATGAAAACCGTAGCTGCTTTCAAAGAAAAGTTCTAAAACAAAATGGGATGAGAGAGGGAGTGGGGAAGGAAGAGGGGAGAGAAAATAACAAAGAACAGGAACGAATGGGGAAGAAAAGAAGAAAGATAGTGTAAGCGGAAACAGAAGAAGAAGAAGGAGGAAGAACAAGAAGAAGAAGAAGAAGAAGAAGAAGAAGAAGAAGAAGAAGATGAAGAAGAATAAGGAGAATAACATGGAATGGAGGACAAAAATAACAAAGACCAGGAAGGAATAGAGGAGAAATGGTATAGAGAGAATAAGATGAATGAGAATGACAGAGGGAGCAAGATAACAATCTAGAGCAGGAAATAGAAAAGTGAGAAGAGTTGGAGGAAAAAGAAAGAAATGTAACAAGAGAGAATAATAGGAATGGCAATGAAAAATAAATTAGTGGATGTGGAGGAGAATTGCAAATAAACTGGAAGAATAGAGAATAATCAGGGAGAAAGAAGATGGAGAAGAAGAAAAGCGAAGAAAAAGAGAAGAAAAGTACGATGGGAAGGATATGGATAGAAAGTTGGAAATGAACAAGAGATGAGGGACCGTAGCGAAGTGTGGTATACTTATTTGGTCATCGCCGGGTATATTCCCTATAGGAAATATAAACGGCGATGACCAAATAAGTATACCACGCTTCGCCACTAATGGAGGACAATGTGATGTTTGGTTACAGGTACGAGGAAAGTAATATTGTAGTGTAGAAAATGAAAAGCATGACTTGAATCAGAAAAAAGATGGAAAGAGATAGATTGAGAAAGAGAATCAAAGAGATAAGATGAAGGTGAGCAGGAAGATACAATGAGGGAGAAGAAACTGAAAGTTGGATGACCATATAGAACAAGAAAAAAGATGGAGCTGGAGAGAAAAGGAGAAAAAAACATAGAAAATAGAGGAAACGTGGGCAATAATGAAAAATTATGATAGTAATGGTTAGAAATAGAAGTGAGTTGAAAGAAAGGAAAAGGAGGAGGAAATAGAGGAAGGGGGAGAAAATGAAAGGGAGGAAGAAGAAGTAGCCTACAAGGAGATGATGAGGAAGGAAGGAGAGCGCAGAAAAATAAGAAGAATTAAGAGCTGGAGTAGACGGAAGAAATGGAAATAAAGCTGAAGATGGAGTAATAGGCGGAACAGAGCAGGAGAGGAAGTGAAGAGAAGAAGAGAAGAAGAAGAGAAGAGAGAATGAGAAGATGAAAATGAGAGAAGGAAAATAGAAGGAGAATTGGGGGAAAGAGGGAGGAGAAGAAGGAGAAGAGTTAGGGAAAAGAAGAAGAGAAAGAGGAGCGAGGACAGGAGAAGGAGAAGAGGAGGAGAAGAGAAGAAAAAGAGGAGAAGAGAAGAGAAGAAAAGAAGGGAAAAGAAGAGAAGAGGAGGGGAAGAGAAGGAGAAGAGAAGGAGGAGTGAGAAGAGTAGGAAAAGAAGAAGAAAAGAAGAAGGGAAAAGGAGGGCAAGAGAAGAAGAAGAGGAGGAGGAGAGAAGGAGAAGAGAAGGAGAAAAAAGGAGACGAGAAGGAGAAGAGAAGAAAGAAGAAGAGGAGGAAAAATGGGAAGAATTGTAAGAGATAAAGGAATTGACTATGATTGAGAGTATCAAGAAGCGGAGAGAGTGAAAAATGGAAAAACAGAAGATCGAGGTTGATTGAAGGTAGAAAAAGGAGGAGGGGAAGATGAAGAAGAAGGAGGGAAAGAAGAAGAAGAAAAGAAGAAGAAGAAGAAGAAGAAAAAGGAGAAGAATAAGAAGAAATAGTAGAAGATGAAGAAGGAAAGTAGAAGAAGAAGTAGAAGAAGAAGAAGAAGAAATAGAAGAAGAAGAAGAAGAAGATGAAGAAGAAAGAAAGAAGAAGGAGAAGAAGAAGAACAAGGAGAAAGAGGAAAAGAGTGAGGAGAAGAAGATGCCATTGTAGGGGTCATTTAGTGAGTATAGTACTGGCATCTACAAAGAAAGACGAGAATGGCGTGGAGTGCTTTTTTCGCAACAGCATTCTCCGGTGAAAAAAAAGAAAAACCCCGGAAAAAGGAGGAGAAGGAAGAAAGGGGATCAAATATCCAGACTGCAAAACAAACAAGCCGTGGCCAACTTTTTCCACGGCTCACTAAAATAAAACTCGGAGAAAAAGCTGAAAATAAGGCCGTTTTCAAAAACTTTACTTTCGGGCTCATTCGCACCGTATCGAGTGCAGCGGGCAGCAGTGACAATAAAATGCTCAAGTTTCACGAAAAGAGATAATAAAGTATGAGGTGGAGGGGGGTTGGACAGAGAGAGAACAAAGAGTGGGAGAGAAGGAGAAAGACCTTAACTTAATTATGAACCAAGTGAGAGAATTTCTCGAGCTGTTAATATATTGTAACATCATCAAATTTTATGGAATAGAATATAATTTATATTATTTAATATAATTATAATTATATTTATAATAATATATATTCATATAATAATAGTAAAAATATAATATTATTATAAATATTAATAATATTATTATCATTTTTCACTACTGTTTGTATAGGGTTATATTTTTAAAATACAGTATTTTATATCTTATCAGGTATAAGATACGAAAACAGTAATTAAATTTAATAAAAAAAGTTATACTTCTAGAATTTTCGTAATATCAACGGTTTCCGAGTGATTCAAGAAACAAAATTTTAAATGGCCGCCATTTTGTTCTATGGATTTGAAAAATTGTCATAATTTTTTTGTAGCTTTGCTAGTTGTCATAAATGTTGCTGCAAAGTTTCAATTCCATATGTTTCACCATTAATGAGATAAAAAATAATAAGTTAAAAAAACAAAATGGCAGCTGTGTGAGTAACTAAGGACTTTTAAATTGTAACCGAACAATTTAAATATGATATGGTTTTCACCCAGGAACAATGCCCTAGAATATTGGTAGAGAGTTCTGAAACACTGTGTATGATATAAGTGAAAATGTTTACTGTTGAAAATGTGACTGTTGAAGCTATAAAACCGCAGTCCAGTGCTGTACAATAAAATAGTGCAATGGACCAAATTATATAGTGTTTTATTTTATTGGTTATGGTCCTCTGTGCTCTGGTAATCAAATAGCTCTAATTAAATCGAGTACAATAATTATTATTACTGTATCACAATCAACAGATATCAATTTCACTAATTAATGGTTACATAAAACCATACGGAGCATTCATAATTGAAAACAATCAGAGCTCGTAACAAAAGGCTGGCACGATTATTGTTATCGGCGCAAGCGAAAAGAGCTTTTCACTATTACTGGTTCCCACGAGAAATAAGGTCGTTTTTTGCATGCAGATTTGCGATTCTAATCAAAATCTGTGGCAGGGAACGATGCGAATTTCCATGGAGAATTGAGGACTTTGTTAGTGAGCCTCGCTGTAGGTTTTAGTGGAAAATACGCAGCGTTTTCGCGGCTGAATATTTTTTGATGACAGACTGAAAGATGGAGATTTGGATCATTTTGATTGTTTGGATCCTTGATGTGCAGCTGGGGCGTAGTAACAATGTCATTGTTGCCCAATTAATGACAGAAATTATGAAAAAAATTCTATAATAATTGAATTAGGAATCATTTTTCTTTTTGCGGACAGAAGGATTAAGATTTGGATCATTTTAATTGTTTGGATCATTGATGTGTATCTAGGGATTGGTAACAATGTCATTGTTGCCTAATTAATGACAGAAATTATAAAAAGGTTTTATAATAATTGAATAAGGAATCATTTTTCTTTTTGCGGACAGAAGGACAGAGATTAGGATCATTCTGATTGTATTCTTGATGTGTAGCAGGGGCGTGATAACAATGTCATTGTTGTCTACTTAATGAAAGACTCATTAATTATGCTATATCAAGATTTCTTAAAACTTGAATCAAAAATAGCTTGATCAATAACAAGTGAATATTCTCTCCCTATTCTCCTTCTCCTAAGCTTCCTCCTCCTCCTCCTCCTTCTTCCTCCTCCTCCTCCTCCTCCTTCCTCCTCCCTTCTCCCTTCCATTTCTCCTCCTCCTCCTTCTCCTTCCCTCCCCTCCTTCTTCTCCTCCTCTCCCTTCCCATCCTTCTCCTTCTCCCTCCCTCCTCTCCTCTTCCTCCTCCTCCTCCTCCTCCTTCTCCTCCTCCCTCCCTCCCTCCTCCTTCTTCTCCCCTCCTCCTCCCTCCTCTTCTCTCCCTCCTTCCTCCTCCTCCTCCTCCTCTTCTCCTCCTCCTCCTCTCCCTCCTTCTCCTCCTCCTCCCCCCCCTCCCTCTACTTCTCTTCCCCCTCCTTCTCCTTCTCCTCCTCTTCATCCTTCCTCCCTCCTCTCCTCTCCTCCCTCTTCTTCTCCTCCTCCTTCATCCTTCTCCTTCTCTTCTTCTCCTCCTCCTCCTCCCATCTTACATCCTCCTCCTCCTCCTCCTTCTCCTCCTCTTCCTCTTCCTCCTCCCTCTCCTCCTCCTCTCCCTCTCTTCACTCCTCCTCCTTCTCACCTCCTTCCTCCTTATCCTCCTCCTCACCCTTCCTTCCTCCTCCTCTCCTTCTCCTCCTCCTTCTCTTCCTCTCCTCCTTCTATTCCTCCCTCCTCCTCCTCCTCCCCCCCTCTTCCTTCATCTCCAAATCTGCCCTCATCCTCCTCCTTCTTCTTCTCCTCCTCCTACTCCTCCTACTCATCCTCCTTCTCCTACTCATCCTTCCCCTCCTCCTCCTCCTCATTCTTCTTCTCCTCCTCCTACTCCTTCCTCTCCAAATCTCCCCTCGAAACGAACCCCCAAAAAAGAGCATCCCACACCCACACAGCACTTCAGTCCGAAACTTGTTCAGTCCAATATTTCAGTATGATGTGTTTTGCTAGCCGCTACTCGGGTCATTAGCCTTCTGCCCCGTGACCTAGTTGTTTTGCAAGAGTGATATTTATGTTAGTGGAAAAGGGAAGAGAGATAGGAAGGGTGATAAAGAGATGGAAGAGGATGAGAAAGAGGAGCTGAACTAGGAATAGGAGGGGGAAGAGAGGAGGTTGTGAAGAAGAAGGAGGAGTAAAAGGAGGAAGAGAATGGGGAGAAGGAGCAGGAGGAAGAGGAGGAGAAGGTGATGAAGGAGGAGGAGGAGGAGGAGGAGGAGGAGGAGGAGGAGAAGAAGAGAAGGAGGAAAAGGAGAAGAAGGAGAAGAAGGAGGAGGAAGAAGAAGGAGAAGGATAAGGAGAAGACGGAGAAGAAGCAGAAGAAGAAGAAAAAGGAGAAGAAGAATAAGAAGAAGAAGAAAAGAAGAAGAAAAAAGAAAAAGATAACGAAGTACGAGAAGGAGAAGGAGATGAAGGAGGAGGAGGAAAAGGTGATAAAGGAATAGCAGTGGGAGAAGTAGAAGGAGAAAGGAGGAGGAGAAGGAGGAGGGAGGAGGAGGAGGAGGAGGAGGAGGAAGGAAGGAGGAGGAGGTGAAGGAGAAGGTGAAGGAGGAGGAAAAGAGAAGTAGGAGGAAAAGGAGGAGGAGGAGGAGAGGAAGAAGAAGAGAAAGTATAAGAAGAAGAGGGAGGAGGAGGAGGAGGAGGAGAAGAAGAAGAAGAAGAAGAAGAAGAAGAAGAAGAAGAAGAAGAAGAAGAAGAAGAAGAAGAAAAGAAAAAGAAAAAGAAGACGGAGAAGAGAAAGAAGATGAAGAAGATGATGAAGAAGAAGAGAGAATAGGAAAAAGTAGAAGAAGTATTAAAAGGAGGAGAAGTCTAGCTAGAGAAAGAGAAGGATGTTCAGGTGCAGAAGGAGCCGAGAAAAAAACCCTGAAATTAAAAAGAGAAAGAGTGTAACAGGATGAGGTTAGCGAGAGAAAAGTTGAAATTCCGAGGAGCAGAAGGAGGGGCGTAGAAAGATGATAAGAGAGGGAAGAGAAGAATAAGGAAGTGGAGCGGAAGCGGGAAGAGGAAGAAGAGAAGGAAGAGGAGTAGGAGGAGTGGACGATAGAACAGAGCGAGGTTAGCGAGAGGAAAGTTGAAAATTTTGGGCCTGCAATTTGGGGTAACGCCCCGCAAAAGGGCCAATACTATGACAAAGAAGGAGGCGGAGGATGAAGAGGAGGAGGAGGTAGAGGAGGAGGAGTAGGAAGAGTGAAAACGTGGTATGAGAAGGAACAGACTCAAAATCGATGGTGGCTGGGCGCTGTGGAGCTTTCTCACTCCTTCCTTTACCCATTATAACCCACATTTCTGTTTTTCCTTTCTCCACTTTCATCAGTAATTTTCTCCTTATTTTTCTTCCACCTTGAAGTGTTTATTTCAATCAGAATCAATGAGAATATAGAAAGTAATTAATTATTGTAGCAAACTGGAATTGAATAAGATTGTTCGTAATTTATTATTCTTGCATTCCTATAAATTCATTGTCCTCTCCTTTTTCTAAACATCTCTTTTCTTCCCTCGTTCCGGATCAGTTTCCATTCCTTTTGATACTTCTAGATTCAGAACAGATCTCAAACTCTCTTATCATAAGTTTTTGTTATCATCTTTCTCTTTTCCTTTATCTTGTTCGTCCATTCAAACCCCCACATTCTTTTCCCCATCCTTTTATTCCTCGTTCCATTCCTTACTTTCCCCCCCATTGTTTTTCGCTTTTACATCCTCAAATTCACTATCACTCTCATTTCTTTCTCTTATCTCTCTACTGTTATTCTTATCTCACAATCCCTTCTCTTTCTTTATTGTTTCTCTCCATTCGTCTTCTTACTTAAACTCATTCTTTTTTCCCTCGATTTCTCATCTTCTCACCCTCTCTCTTTTGTTCCCTCTTCCTTTCACTGATTCCCTCATCCTCTTTATATTCATCTCCCTCTCCTCTCCACGCTCTCAATCTCTCTCATTCTCTTCCTTGATCTCTCTCCCACCCTCTCTCTCTTTCTCTCTGTCCCCCTGAACTTTCTCCCACCCTCTTTCACTCTCTCACTCTCTGTCCCTCTGAACTTTCTCCCACCCTCTTTCACTCACTCACTCACTCTCTGTCCCCCTGAACTTTCTCCCACCCTCTTTCACTCTCTCACTCTCTGTCCCCCTGAACTTTCTCCCATCCTCTTTCACTCTCTCACTCTCTGTCCCCCTGAACTTTCTCCCATCCCCCTAAACGCAAGCCTCAAAACCTTAACCGAGCCGTGCCCGCCCAAAACTGGGATTCCAGGTCGTCTGTTCCAGAACTGCGCTCCTCTGCTCTGCTCTGCTTTGTTCTGTTATTATTGTCTAGGAAAGCAGAAACCACCCGACTACGACTGATAATAGTTGTTTGTTTCTGGCGGCTGCCAAGCCAGACTAGATATTACAAATTATTCTTCGAGTTCAACACTGCACTAATATCCTCCAGATTAGTTAAAGCTGGCTGATTGTTGTGATACTACTGAATAATTGAGCAGTTTCTACGAAAAGGATCAGATTTTATCATTATATTTGCACATTCAAAGATCTAACACTGTAATCAAAGACAATATTCTGTGTAACCTGGCTGGCTCAGGTCTGGTGACAGAGTTTTCAGGTCACTCCTGATCAGTTCAGTAACAAAGACAATACTAACTTGAATTGATCAAAGCTACTTACTTAATATAACCTAAATTGTCTACTTAAATTGATTTAAGTTACTCACCTGAATAGCATGAATTATACACTTGAAATGATTAATTGACTTGAATAGATTGAATTTTCTCTGCTGTGATAAAACATTGAATAGAAACAGTCAAAGTTATCAGAGCCAGAAATTCCCATAAATTAGTGGTTTTAAACCATAAATTTGTGGTTCTGACAACTTCAAGTATTTTCATTCAATGTAGGTATTAGAAATAGTCATTCTAAAATTTATTTATCTATCTATAATTCATTGTCAGGTTATGTCAGGTTCCTGAGTTACACTCATTTGACTAGGGACTTGTCACGAGATTATTTCTTAAATTCTGAATCTAGTCAAAATGATATCTATTATTTTCTCAGTTAATTCAGATAACAATATAATATTAAAACAATCCTTTGAATTCATTGCAATCTAGTTACACAATTTTATAAACACAACTCAAAATCCAAGATGGTCTAAGATGTTGATTGAATTATGCTTGTTATTAAAATAAATGCAACTTTTTCTTTGAACTTTAATCATTCTCATGTTGAGTTGAAAATGAGAACAAATTCACAGAATTCCATTAACAGAAACGTTGCATTGATTTTAAAAACAGGCATAATTTAATCAACATTACACACGGTTTTGGTTTTTGAGTAGTGTTTATAAAATTGTGTAACTAGATTGGGATAAATCCACAGAGTTCCTTAATACACATTATGATAAGTATAACTTTGAAAACATCAACGTTCAATTCTGTTATATTGCAGGGAATGTATAGCAATATGAATAATAATTGTAAACTCAAGGATGAACAAAATGCTTGTATGGAAATCATACCGCTATATGCTTCAATACATGTTAATTTACCAGCCTTCATTCTGGTTGATATTGGGTTGCAATTACTTGAACCTATCAAGAGAGCTGACTCTGAAAGCCAATGGCACTTAATTAATATGATAGTATCATTACACTAATTAATGTGACCTATGTTTGTGCTTGTTGAAAAATGGATTCAACAACCACGCTTGCTCCCAGCTAGATAAGTATGTTTTTGATAGTCGTATCAGAAAAACTGATATGTATACAAGAGTAACTGTAACACTGTAACTGTAACTGTGACTGTAACTGTAATTGTAACTGTAATTGTAACTGTAATTGTAACTGTAATTGTAACTGTAATTGTAACTGTAATTGTAACTGTAATTGTAACTGTAATTGTAACTGTAATTGTAACTGTAATTGTAACCGTGACTATAAAAATAAGAGTACTATAACAGCTATTAAGTTTACAATCAAACAAAAACAATAAGAAAAAGGATTAAATTATGCATTTTGAGAAATTTATAATATTCTAAATTGAAACAATACAATGATAAGGATCCAGAGAGAGTTTCAATAGGATTTAGACAAAACCCCACAAATACAGGACTTTCTCTATCTACCAAAGCTGAGAGATAAGTTTTGACTTGGAGATAAGATTGTGAGTATTTCAGTTTGAGTAAGTATAGAACAGTATTGAAGTCAAAATATTCATTTCAAACATTAGGATCTCAGTAATTGATTTGTGACAAAAATGAATAAATTAATGAAATATCAAGATGAATCACACATAGATTATCCACAGTGGAGTATTTCAAGTATTTCTACATCTTTGAAAAAGCACAAGAATAAGCAGTTCGCAGTTAACTTCTTTTTAAACACTATTTTGAAAGTAGGCTGATAAATTTATTGATGGTTTCACATTAAAAATAAGCATTGTTGATTTTTCTTCGAAAAGAAAGGTAAAAGTTTGAAGTTATGCTTCACATGTTACTTAGGCTATCAAGCTTATCAACAAAACTAGACTATCAACTATTTCAGTACTGCAGTTTGAACGTAATTCCTCTACACGCCGAGAGATAGCACTGAGATACCAATTGGGCCTTGGTGTGAAACCCTATACCTGCGCTCAGCGAAATTTAGTGAACGAAAGAATTAACATGAGAAAGGATAGGAATAAGCGGAAAATGAGTAAAAGAATATGTTCCATTGTAAAAATAAAGGATGCAATAGTAATGTTAAATTCAGCATTTTCCTATTTCAAAACATAGAATGATTCAACGAAGAAGAAACAGCTTCAATAAATATTGGTAAGTAAACATAACCTTGCATTTCTTTACATGGCAGACGACAGCTATTCCAGTCTGTTTTGAATGTGATTTTGTGAATAAGATTTTATGTTTGATAAACATCAATTTTCAATAAAAATTAATATTAGACTATCATATTTATTTTATACTTTTAGACTTGATTCTTGAACTGATTTGATAACTTGAGTTGTTGAACACTTCTGTGAATTAGAATTATCAAGGGTCTTTCATGCAAACTATTTCAGAAATGAAAGAGTAAGATTTGTATTTATTGAACTTATATTGTAGTAATTACTAGTCCATATATAATTATATTAAGATAAACCAGAAAAGAAAGGGTAACCTATTGATAGTGTCATACATTTATTTTCATACTCGCTCACTGGAGACAGGGCTACAGCTGTTATTGTCTGCACAATCATAACGTGAATTATAACCTTCAAAGTTCGTTTTAGATCTTGAATTAAACATTATAATAATGTTTATAAATACTACAATTATCAACATATATGCTAGTATAATAATAATTATTATTACACTCACCGGTTCAAGATAACCCTGGCGCACATGTCCCGTAACCCATAGCACGGGAACACCAGCGCTAACTGCGGCCAAGGCGGGAAGTAGGCCGGGCAGATGATCAGCCAATACCAGAGCAGCAAGGACGGTGCTGCTGTTCCATGATTCGCAGAGATTAGCGAGCACAGCCGCAGAGAACCGGTCGCCCAGCGCCGTGTAGAGGGGGGAGAGAGTGATGCCCAGTGTTGCCAGTTCGGGCGCCAATTGTTGTAGAGTGCGGTTGACTGTTTTCACAGCCACTGATTCTGTGTGAGATGTGTAGGCTACGGCTAGGTGGAGGGTGACCCTGCAACATGGAGGAGATCAAAAAGTGTTAAATAATTTTGATAATTTACATGTTCAGCTTACATGTTACATCTTTTCTGGTTAATGATCATTCACCTCTGCTGATTCAGTTAAGTGGATGTGAAACTGGCAACCAGCTGGTAGGCCTAAGCCCACATAGGGCTGTTGAGCCATTGACAAACAAAAAACATGTTCAGCTGCTTGAAATGAATAAACTCTTTCTTCATAGACCTTCATCAAATGAAACTAGACTAGCCAACTATACTCTGTATAGTTCAGTACTGTGGTGTGTTCATAGTTCCTGCAGGCGCCAAGAGATAGCACTGATTCTATATTGATTTTTTAACCTCTCATAAAATTATCATTTTCCCCAAAATTACGGTCTTAGAGGCCATACATTTAAAATAACGGTCATAAATTCATGTAAAAATATTTTAATATACATAGTGTTTCTACAATGGACCAACAAACTACATGAGCGGTTTTCTGAAATTGAGATTAAGAAAAAAGTTCCAGTACACATGAGTCCTAAAATGCTTTGTTTCCCCCTTAGTTGCAATTGTGTTTTTTTCCACTTCTTTTGTTTTCCAGAATGGTTTGACTGGAGGTCTGAATGAATTTGACAAAATGAAGGTCTGCTGTAAAGAAATTGAGCAACTTTATCTGATGAAATATTTCAAAATGGTAGACAACAACAAGTTTTTGAGTTATTTCAATTTAAAATATCAATTAACATTGAAGAATGAGCTTGACAGACCTTTGTGCAGTTAGAATTTTGTATTTGTAGTAAAATTCAAAGAATCAAAGGATCAAGGAATGTAGCATCCTATATGAATTGCTGATACTCGAGCCTACAATCAAAGGATTCAAACAATAAACTTGAATCACGATTTCCCAGAGAACAAGATAACCTTTAAAGACTTGAAAGATGCTGTTTTTGTGCTACTATTTGAACTGAAAGCTAATTAAACTTTGCTCAACATTTCATAGGGAACTATTCGAGTTTGCATACCTCAGCCGAAGTAGCAAGATTCAACCAACAATGAAAGGATGATGGTAATGATAATAACAATAATCCTCGTCGTCGTTCACTGAAAAGAGCAAATAAATGTTGAACTAGATTCGGATATTAGTTGATGAAGAAAGCCGCCTGAAATGTTCAGACAGAAAGTTTGAATCGCGGATCAGAGAGAAGATAGATACGAAGAAGGACATGAGGAATTGTATTATAGAGGGAGAGGAGTAGGAGGAGGAGGAGGAGGAGGAGGAGGAAGGGAGGAGGAGGATGAGGAAGAGGAGAAGGGGGAAACGAGGAGGTGTCGGAGGAGGAGGAAGAAGAAGGAGAAGAGGAAGAAGAAGAGAAGAAGAAGAAGAAGAATGGAGAAGAAGAGAAGGAAAAGAAGAAGAAGAAGAAAAGAAGAAGAAGAAGAAGAAGGAAAGGTGGAAGAAGAAAGACAAAGAAATGGAATAGAAATGAATTGAAATGATAAGGAAAATATTAATAAACTTGAAAGAACAGAGAATATTATATAAAGAGGATAAGAAGTAGGACAGAAGTCATGAGGGAGTAGAAAGTGAAGGAAAAGGGGATGGAGAGTTGAAGAAAATTAGGAGGAGGAAAAACGAGATTAGAACTAAAAAAGATAAGAGAACAAAGGAGAGAAAGATGAGAAAAAAGGGAAAAGGGAATGGGGTGTGGGAAAATGATGAGATATCAGAAAAGAGCAAGTTAGGAATGTGAAGCGAGGAAAGAGAAAAAGAAGAATGGGAAAAATAAAAAGATTAAGAGAAAGACGATGAAGGAACGGAGAAAATATGGCGTGAGGATGGATATGAAGAGGAAGCAGAGTGGAAGAAAGATTAGAAGAAGTGGATCAAGTAAAAGAAGGAGAAGAAGAAAAAGGAAGAATAGAGAGAGAATGTCGAGATAAACTCTCGGAAAACTTTCATTGAGTTTCATCTTGCGATTTGTTAATTACAAAACGGATGTGAAAATTCCGGCTGAACTTTCCCCAATAATTTCCTATCACTCTTACTCTCCCCTTCCTAAAATTCTCTCCTCCTCCTTTTCCCTCCCTCCTCTTTTATCATTAATTTCTCTCCTCTAATCGCAATCACCCCCACCATTAAATCTCCATCGCATTCACGCTCTTATTTTCTCTATCATCAAAAGTTCTTCAGCGCCATGTGAAAGTCTTTCACATCCGTCTAATAAATGTTACGCTCAATCACACAGACGCGCACCACCCAGCACTCGCCGATATATTTCCACTCTTGCATTTGCGATAAATTTATTCCAAAAGTCGAAAAGACTGTTTTCTCAATCTCACACCCTTCTAGGAACTTTCTCGCTATCTCTCTCACCTCTCTTCCTTCTTCTTCTTCTTCTTCTTCTTCTTCTTCTTCTCCTTCTTCTTCTTTCTTCTTCTTCTTCTTCTTCTTCTTCTTCTTCTTCTTTTCTTCCTTCTCCTCCTCCTTCTTCTTCTTCTTCTTCTTCTTCTTCTTCTTCTTCTTCTTCTTCTTCTTAATCTTCTACTTCTTCTTTTCTTCTTCTTTTTCTTCTTTTTTCCTGCTTCTTCTTCTTCATCTTCTTCTACTCCTTCTTTTTCTTCTTCTTTTTATCTTCTTCTTCTTTTTCTTCTACTTCTTCGAATTATACAATGAGGCTATCAATGCTCAATTTCAGAATGAGATCAATTTATTATTCTAATCAATCTATAAATCAATTCCAAATTTGTTCCACATCTTCCATTGTGAATGAACCTGTTTCCAGAATGCACCGTGAGCTGAATAACAAAACGGTTGTCTGAATAAATATAAAATACATTTCGCTCCAATCTTCCGTCGACATAACCTGAAAGAATAATGCAGTCGTCATATAACGCGGTCATATTTCATGAGAATACTGGGAAATACTTATAAATAATTCATGTTTTGCCCGGGCTAACAGATATTGTATTCATGGAGCTGCAAATATTCAGTCGATATGTTTCCAATACAATTTGTGTTGAATTTGATGACAATGGACTGAATGTAGCATTGTGAAATCGTTTTTTGCAACAAGTTGAGTTTTCCCTGTACCTAGCTTTTCCTTATATTATTATAAACGTATGAAAGTATAGCGTTATAAATTGTTTTATAATATTATCATGGTTGATGATACATTTAATAACATTGTAAGACTAATATTGGATAAAATAATATCTATAGTCCAATTCACGTCAAGAAGTCAGCATTGTTTATATGAGGAGCATTGATGCCAAGTTTCATTGAGAGAGAAAGAGAAAATTGCACCAAACGTGTTTGTTGTGTGCGAATAGGATAGAGACATCAGCAACTGCCTTGTGCTGAACAAGGATAGCAAACTCCCATCTAAGCAATGCTGACTTCTTGACGTGAATCGCACTATAGGTCACTGGTTCAAATCCAGTCTGAAGGACCAACTTGTAGCTTATGTCAAGTTATTATAGCCTGAATGAGAGTTGATTGCTTGAATATTATTATTATTATTTTATTCTATTTCATTAAATTAAAGTTTGTATGACATCTATTTATAAACTGATTGTAATATAAAATATTTCCTACCCATGAATAGGTGAAAACTGTAACAAATAACTCCACTATATCCATTATCAATAATGAGTTCTGTTCAATCATGAACAAAAGAAATCAGAGTTCAAATAATAATTAATGCAGAAATATCTCAAATTCCCTAATCAATAAATTAAGTTAGTATAATATTCATTCAAGGTTAATTTCATCTCTCTCAGGTTCCCGTTGGCTAAACGGGTATTTTTCCCTCAATAGATCAATAATATAATGTTATGCACTTTTCCATACAGCTGGTTTATAATCATCTTCAGTGCTACATAGATATTTATTTTGTGTTAACAAGAAGCTCGGTATAACTTGTACCCTGAGGATATAAGACCAATAATTACTTTCATGCTCTGTTTCTCCCCCAAAGCTTCGTATCCATGCTGAACGCGTTTGATTTATTGATCTTTCATTTTTTCTTCTATCCTTCCTTTTTCTCATTCTTGTTTCCTTCTTCTCCTCCTCCTTCTCCTTTCCTCCTTCTTCTTTCTCTTCTTGCAGATTTTTTATCGAATTCCTCTTCCTTTTCACCTTCCTCCACTAGCCAATTCTTGCTAGGCTGTTCTCGTTCATGTTCTTTACTCGAACATTTTTGTTCTTTATCATTCTTTTTTCGTCTCATGTTCTGCTTTCTCCTCTTCTCCGTCTTTTCCTCCTTCTTCTACTTCTTTTTCTTTCTCTACCGTTCTTTTACTTATTCTATTCAAACCATCCGTTTTTCTGACTTTTCAGTTTGTACCGATTTTTCTGATTTGTCTTTCTTTTCAATCTCCTACTACTTTCTGTCTACTACTTCATCTCTCTATTTTCCGATATTTCTTTTTCTTCACCTCTTTCTTCTTCATCTCTTTCCAATTCTCGAGCTACATTTCTTTTTCTTCGTCTTGTTCATCTTTTTCATGTTTTCCATCTTCTCCATCTTTTTCCTCTTCTTCATCTTCTTCATCTTCTCCATCTTCTTCATCTTCTTCATCTTCTTCATCTTCTTCATCTTCTTCATCTTCTTCATCTTCTTCATCTTTTTCACCTTCCTCATATTCTCAATTTCTTTCATCTTCTGCATCTTCTTCGTACTCTTCATCTTATCATTTTTTTCATACATATCCTTCATCCTATCTTATCCTATTCACATCTCCTCCGTTCACGTATTTTCCACCTTCTCCATCCTTATAATTTTATTTGTCACTCTGTCTTCTCATTCAGGCTATTCTTCTTCTCATTTTTCTCCTTCTTCTTCCCCTCCTCCCCTTTTCCTCCTCTCTCGTTTTTTTCTACTTGTTTCTAATTGACTTCTCTTCATTCCTCTTTTTGTGCCCTCTTTCTTCTTTCTGATTCTCCCACTTCTTCCTCTCTTGCACATTCCTGATTCTCTATCTCACCTCGTTCTTTTCTCTCCTTTACTTCTTCTCCTTTCTCCTCTTCCTTCCACTCCACTTCCTCTATCGCTAAGTTTTTTAATCTCTCTCCATTTTTTCTTTCTCTAACCAAAGGGAATTCCCAATTCACTAGAGTAGATCCCCCCAATGAATAAGTTGTTATATATCTATCGTTTGTTAGTTGCTTTCTTTCTAGACAGCATTCTCCCGAGTACTCTAACTAGAACGTAGTAGGATTTCCAACGTTTTTAAACCATTAACCGTTTGGTACCGATCTAAAATAATAGATTGCTCTTATCCAATTGGCTTTGAAAATTAATTGGACGTTCATCACATAAAAGAGTAGCCTAAATTCTCTCAACCAATGTGATAAGCTGCATTTCAAGTCGTTGATAGGCCAAAGTGTTCCTCCAGAACTATTCTTTTGCGATCAAATGATGATACTTCAACAGGTTCATCAGTTATTTAATAACATTGGATTTATAAGGCTAGGCGTACACCGGTTAGTCAAGACAAGACAAGACGAGGTTAGTCACGTTTAGTCACAGTAATTCACATAGTTGCTTATGAAGCAGTACACACCGATGCAATGACTAATCGGTCTTAGTTCTTCATAAGCAACTATGTTAAGTACTGTGACTAAACGTGACTAATCTCTGTCTTAACACCGGTTAGTCAAGACAAGACAAGACGAGGCTGGTCAAGTTTAGTCACAGTAATTCACATAGTTGCTTATGAAGCAGTACACACCGATGCAATGACTAATCGGTGTGTGTAGCCTAACAGAACATTTGCCAGAAGCGTTTTTACATGTATCTCCTCTAAAAGATATCATAAAAAATGTCGTAATAACGGTTTACTCTTCGATAAACTCTTTTTTTCAGGATAATGCCCACATAAGCTCTAGACTTGTGCGTGGGTTATGAAAGGGGGATGTGGTGATGAAAGATGACCTTACTTCTTAAAAGCAGCCAGAATCGACGGCTCAACGTCTCCTCCAAAAACCTCTCTTCTGGGAGCCTACAAATATTATTATTAATGATGTAACAACCAAAGCCAGTATTCCAATATTTTAATAAATTTGTGACTGTGACAACTTCGAGTCCTTTTATTCAATACTTGGTATAAAAATATCGAGATAAATAATTTTTAATTAGCTGACCTGACCCCGTTTCATTAGCATATCAAACTTAAGGTGGGTTTTCGTTACTGCGACCGAGTGCCGCATGCGCATAGTTGTATTACTATTTATAGCCCGCTATAAATAGTTGGGATTTTTCATAAATTGCATCTGGCAACGCTGGGTCGGGCTCCGCTGCGGCACTCGGTCGCAGTAACGAAAACCCAACTTTATATGCACCGGTAGCACTGATCCTCGATTAAAATAATTGATCCTGTAATCCAACATAGGAGTCTAAACCTTTACACCGCTTCTGGAGGTAGATCTTTTTTGATGGCTTGTTTAACAGTTAACTGATTCTGTATCTAAGGACGAGCAGCTCTCGGGTATGGATGGTGGGGGGGGGGTGCCCAGGTGTGAGGGGGGTTTGACTTTTATTCGGTGCAAAAGGCGAGCAAAGCAAACCCTTCCACTTCCTCTGAGTGATGGATGCTTTGTGCAGAGGAAGCTAGTCCATACATTTCGGCCCGGGCCGAATTCACACCGGGATAACCCACCTTCTCTTACCCTGTTCCTGTCATTCTCCTTTTCCCTATTCCTGCTGTCTTCTAATCTTCCATTACTTTTCTCCTTTTTCTTTTTATAATTCTTTTCTTCTTCTTCTCCTTCTTCATCCTCTTTATCTTCTTCTTCTTCTCTTCTTCTTCTTCTTCTTCATCTTCTTCTTCTTCTTCTTCTTCTTCTTCTTCTCCTCCTTCTTCTTCTTCTTCTTCTTCTTCTTCTTCTTCTCCTCATTCTTCTTCTTCTTCTTCTTCTCTTCTTCTTCTTCTTCTCTCTTCTTCTTCTTCTTCTTCTTCTTCTTCTTCTTCTTTCTTCTTCTTCTTTTTCTTCGTCTTCTCTCTCTTCTTGTTCTTCTTCCTCCTATTACTCTTCTTCTTCTTTCCTTCTTCTTCTTCTTCATAATCTTTCATCTCATCATCATCATCATCCTGATATTCTCATCTCCTTCTTGTTCTTTTACTTTTCTTTCATCTCCTCTCATTTTTCCTCCTCTTCTCCCTTCCTTCCAGTACATCTCTTCTTCCTCCTCCTCCTCACTCTTCTTCCTTCTCCTCTTCTCCCCTCCTCCTCCTTATCCTCATCCTGATATTCCCTTCTCCCCATTTTTCTCCTCCACACATCACTTCATCATTTCTTTTCTCTCTGATTCACCTTCTCTTTCATCTTCTCCTCTCTCCTTCTCCTCTTCCTTTCTCCTCTCTCCTCTCTCCTCTTCTTCATTTTCTTCCTCTTCTCCACCTCCTCCTCCTCTTCTTTCTCCTCTCCTCCTTCTCCTCCTCTTCCTTCTCCTCTTCTCCTCTTCTCCCACTCCTCTTCCTCTTTTCCTTCTGCTTTTTTTCTCCTCTTTTCCGTTTCTTATCCTCCTCTCCTGCACCTCTTCTTCTCCCTCTCTCTCTCTCTTCACCTCTCTTCAACTTCTCCCTTCTCTCCTCTCTCCTCCTCATCAACTCCTCTTCTTCTTCTCACTCTCTACTCTTCCTCCTCCTTCCTCTTCCTCCTCTTCTTCTCTCTCTCCCCTCTACTATTCCTCTCTTCTCCTCCCTCTTCTCCTCCTTTTCTTCTACTCTCCTCCTCCTCTTCTCCTCCTCTTCTCCTCCTATCTCCCACTTGTCCACCTCACTTCCTTCCCCTCACCACCACACTCTCATATCATATTCCCCGGTCCCCCAGACCCAGCTCAAACAAATCCACACAATGCTTTCGCGCGACCCCAACAGGGGGTCTCTCAGTCCTATTTCATATTGCAAGACCGATGGCATTACTGACCCGTGATGAAATTCGCACCGCCCTAAAGCGTTCTGTTATTATTTATCACACTTGTACTGTCGTTCTGCTATTTTGTTGCTATTTTTCCTCCTCAGCCTTTTTCAATGTTAAATATTTAGGTTTGAGTAATTGATAATACAGAATCGATATATAATTAGAAATTAATAAAATTAGAGATATTCATCTAATTATACTATTATTATTAGAGATATAGATAACATAAAATTGAAATCCTATTTTGTTTTCAAATCTCCACGAATTATCTAAATCACAATTAGAACATATTTTTTTCTGATGCCCACATTAACTTAAGTATACTTGTATTACTTGTGCGTGGGTAATGAGGTGGAGGATAATAACGGGATGGAATTTTTTTTCAAAAATATATATTTCATTCCAATATAAAACACCGCTATGTGGTTTGGTGATGATGTCAAAGGAGTAAATGTTCAAGGTAGGGCTCTATACAACATATTAAATAATGATTAATAATTATATTGATATTAATAATAATTATTGATAACTTTTCTGACATTGAAAATTGTCTCTCCAATTTTGGTATTGTATAAGAAAGCTTGGAATGATTAAAACTAACACTGGCAAAGGAGAATGTAGGTAAGGCTAGGCGTACACCGGTTAGTCAAGACAAGACAAGACGAGATTAGTCACGTTTAGTCACAGTAATTCACATAGTTGCTTATGAAGCAACACACACCAATTAGTCATTGCATCTGTGTGTGCTGCTTCATAAGCAACTATGTGAATTACTGTGACTAAACGTGATTAATCTTGACTAATCATTAGCAACTATGTGAATTACTGTGACTAAACGTGACTAATCTTTTCTTGACTAACCGGTGTACGCCTAGTCTGAAGGGCATGAGTTAAATTTGGACTTAAAATTATTACATCAAACCATGTACAATCTGGAACTAGTATTCAAGACTGGACAACCAGCTGTACTCCACAACTTCACAATGGACTAGGTTTATCTTAAGACGTGAAGTTGGTTCACTGCATAATCTCCAGCGCGACCAAAATAGGAAATCAAGTCTGCTAGAGTGGAGTTTGAGCTAGTTTCACTATCAGAAAGTTTCCGGTAAGATGGATATCACATATCCAGTTTGGAGTTAACTTAGAGATATTTCAGTTAGAAGTTAGTTGTTGCTCTTGTCCCCGTGTTTGATAGTGTATCCAGTAACTTCAAGACTGATTGAGTTAACTCTGATCGCCGTGTAGTTTCTGCATTGATTCGAGGTACAGATGAATTGATGAAGAGTGAGGGGAATAGAGATCAAGAGCGAGAAAGAGAAAGAGACGGTGAGAGAGAGAGTAATGGGAAGAGTGTGAGGGAGTGGGAGAAGGGGGAAGGAAAGAGAGAGAGAGAGAGTTAGAGAGACAGTTCTCAAGCTATGAGAGCTGTTGTTATGGATGAAAATTTACAAGAGACAAAAAAGTTAGCAAATTTTCTGTAAAGTGAACGGTTTTCGTGAAATTTGCCATCAAAAATTTAAAATGGCCGCCGTTTTGAAAATTTACATCAATATTTTTTAATTTCATTTTTTTAAGTCGAGTAGCATAGATATTCATGCCAAATTTCAGATCAATACAACATTTCGTTCTTGAGATAAAAATTCCTAAGTGAAAAAAAAACAAAATGGCAGCTATAAGGATAACCGCTGAGTTTTGGACACTTCAAATACGACATTTGTAGTCCCCTATCATCCAGGAACAATACCCTGAAATGTTCGACACTGCTTCTGAAACACCCTGTAGATAGAGAGATGTAATTTATTTGCTGATGACCGATGAGTACGATGGCAAAGAAATAATATCTCTCTATCTATCGATCTAATGCCAAGGCTCAAATTGAATCAATATCACTTTAACTTTGTCACCGTTTTTTCTATTGTGAATAAATTACTTAGTCTTAGAATATTATAGACTGAAAATCCATAGTATTACCTATAGATAAAATTAAAATTTATCTGAATTTCAAATAAATTGCGGCAAATATTTGAAATAATGTGCACTCCACCACTTAATCACAAATTTAGTATAATGATAGAAACTAGTTTTTATTTCAAATCGATTGCAAGGTATAAATTGTGAGGAAGACCAGAGAGAAAAAAGAGGAAGAATTATGGAAAAGAGAAAACGGAAAACTGAGAGATGGAATTACCAGCACAAGCACAGAAGCCCACTCCATTCAGAGCGTACGATTAATAAATTACTGGCACATCGATTTGTGGTTCAGAGGTGGGAAAAAAGTTTAAGAAGTAAAAAAAGGAAGGAAACGGCGGAAAACGAGCAGGGTTGGTATGTGGGGCAGGAGAAGGAGAAGGAGGAGGTGGGGAAAGATGAAAAAGAAGATGAAGAGGAAAAAGAAGAAGAAGGAAAAGAGGAAGAACAAGGAGTAGAAGGAAAAGAAGAAAGGGGAAAAATCAAGCTGTGCAGTAAAAAAGAAGCAAGCAGCATCAAGAGCTCCTCTAGTACCTCAATGTTGCCTAGCTGTCATTTACTGAAGGTCTCTCCCCCTCCATCATCTTAAATTCTTCTCAATAATCATCCCAATTTCATCTTCTTTTTCTTCTTGTTCTTGTTCCTCATCTTTTTCTTCTTCTTCTTCTTCTTTTTCTTGTTCTTCTTCTTCTTCTTCTTCTTCTTCTTCTTCTTCTCTTCTTCTTCTTCTTCTTCTTGTTCTTCTTCTTCTTCTTCTACTTCTTCTTGCAACTATGTGAATTACTGTAATTAAATGTACGCCTAGCCTTACTAGCAACGTATGAACATTACTGAAAGGACCTACTAACTGGATAATATTGAACTACATTGTATATCAGTACATTATCAGTTACTTCCAAGAAATATTTGAAACCTTCTCAAGATTATCTAAGGTTTCTCTTGTTTTGAAATCAGTTTCGAGTGCTTTGTGAAGAAAGTACAGAACGGCGTAAGTAAACAGGATTATAAATCCGGAGACAGATTATTATTCAATTCCATTCCGCAGACTGTTTCTTTGAAAACAATTTCCTTTTGCGGAAAGCGGCTGTCGGAGGCAAAGGAAGGGAGGAGGGACAAAGACAACAGGAAGAGAGGGTTCAGAAAAGAAATGGTTGACGAGAAAATTGAAAAAGGAAAAGAGGAAGAGGTTGAGGGAGCAGATGAAGAGTATTGAAGTGGTAAGAGAGGGGTTAAGAGAAGAAGTGTGAGAGAGAAAACGAAAGATGAGACAAGTGGTGTGAAGTAGTGGGTGAGACAGAGAGAGATGGAGTGAAGAGAGTCGAAGCATTAAGAAAAATGGAGATGAACTGAAAGTTATCGAATAAACTGAGGAAAGTTTGGAACGCTTTGTCTTCTTCTTCTTCTTCCAGTTTGAATCGCCATTGTAATGTTTGATTGAGACCGCTAATCGGGGAGAAGCTTGAACTCTTGGCCAATGGCAGCCGTTCACGGTCATTGGCTGAGAGGGTAGGAAATGAAGTGCAATTAGGAAAAAGATTGCTGCTCTGTACGTTAGTCTCAGTTTACCAGAGATTGATAATGTGTAAGAACCGAAGTCTGGTATCCGATTTTTTAATAAATCAGTGGTTTGACAACATCTTGTCTTTTCATTTATTATGGATAACTACCACAATATCACGTTCACAACTACTCAAAGAGAGAATGGGAAATATGGAAAAGGATAATTATTGAGTAAAGAGGTGAACAAGAGAAAGTACAGATGTATATGAGATCAAGAAGGGGAACAAGAATAAGAAAAAAAAGTATGAAGGAGGAGAAGAAGAAGAAGAAGAAGAAGAAGAAGAAGAAGAAGAAGAAGAAGAAGAAGAAGAAGAAGAAGAAGAAGAAGAAGAAGAAGAAGAAGGAAGAAGAAGGAGAGAAGAAGAAGAAGAAGAAGAAGAAGAAGAAGAAGAAGAAGAAGAAGAAGAAGAAGAACAAGAAAAGAAGAGAAGAAGAAGAAGAGAAGAAGAAGATGTGCATCTGAGTTAGAAGAGAAGAAGACGAAAGAGGAGAAGGAGGTGGAGAAGGAAGAGAAAGTAGAGCAGAAGAAGGAGGAGAAAAAGCAGGAAGAGGTGAGGAAGGCTCTGACGTCATGACGCCCATATATGTGAGAAGATGATAGAGAGGAGGAAAGATACAATGAGCCAAGGGTCAGACGACAAACCCCACAACATCAAAGGCCAAGTTCAATTTCGAGTTCACAGTGTAAACAGTGTAATACCCCACTGGTGGTCACTCAACACATTGCAATGATATGAGACGAAAACGGAGCTCAAAAAGGATATTATTGAGGTGCTGTACGTGAGGTGACTGATCTATGATCGGTTCTACACAATATTGCTTTACTGAAATGAGCATTTTATACTTTCATCATTTATATGATCAATGCTCCACAATATTGCTTCACTGGAGTGAGCATTTTATACTTTCATCATTTATATGATCAATGCTCCACAATATTGCTTCAATGGAGTGAGCATTTTATAACTTCGTCTCAAAAGTAATCTGATGAAGAGGTGTCAATACTGTACAGTTTCACAAATCAAGGGCATTTTATACTTCATCCTATTGGACATCTCAAAAGTATGATGAATAAGAGTCAATAGAGCAGAATTAATTTCACAGAAGAAGAGTCAGCAGCTGATTTGAACGATGGTTCCCATAAGATCACTGTAATTTTTTGAATCATAATCCAAAGGCTTAGAAGTTACAAATTGAGCTTGGGATTTAGATGTCCCAGAAAACTAAAAATTTTGACCACCGTATAATCAACAAAACAGCAGCCTCGACACTATGTTGGGCGCTCTATGCTGCTAACTCACTAACCTGTCTGAACAAACGTTTAGATGATTTGGATCACCGTTTTAACTAGGACGTAAATCTGGCTTATGAACTATCACGTACTATATCAGAAAGTCTTTGATAATATGTGAAAAAGACCTTTCTAATTAAATGAATACATTAGTAAATTAAAGACCTTTTCAATAATCTGACATTCAGCATTATTGTAGGTTGATAGTACTGAATGGCCAATAAAATATGTGTACTGACTGATTAAGAAGCTATACCTCACAATTTCACAAATTAAAAGCATTTTAGTTGTGCAGAAAAACGTAAAAATTTGAAATAATTATAATAAATCAATGTATAGTACAAAAAGTTTTTAACCTCAAAATACGTTGGGGAAGAGCAGAAATTACATGAAATAATTTGAAAATAGAGTACTCACGGATGCTCATCCATCCTAGCCGCTGGTGACGTCACTGGAGAAGATGGCTGCGATCTCAGCGGGACTGGTTCGAGTCCCACAGGCAAGACCAGATAATGGCCCAGCAGTAGAATCACAACAGATGACGTCATTGGGCGGAAATCGTCCACTTTCGAGTGAACCGCTGACGACACCATAATTTATCGATCACTATAACCACTGGTTATCACTACACACCCTATATAACACTTCACTAGCTTGAAAAACGCACTATTCCATATTTTTGTAAGTTAATCGTAGTTGATTTCTGTGGTTTTGTAAGTTAATTGTAGTTGATTCCTGTGGTTTTGTAAGTTTTTACATTTTTTCAATTTGTAACACTCAAAAATTTGACGACACCATAATTTATAACCACTGGTTATCAATACACAACCTATATAACACTTCCGCTAGCTTGAAAAACGCACCATCCCATATTTTTGTAAGTTAATCGTAGTTGATTTCTGTGGTTTTGTAAGTTAATTGTAGTTGATTTCCATAGTTTTGTAAGTTAATCATAGTCAATATCTAGATTTGAAGTTGATCTTGTGATTTGTTTGTAGTCAATGGTTTTGATTTCTGTAGGTTTGTAAGTCAATTGTTTGATTTCCGTAACTTAGTTTTGTAGAGTTAATCATGTACTTGATTTCCGTAGTTTTTGTAAGTTGATCGTGGTTGATTTCCGTAGGTTTGTAAGTCAATGGTTTATAGTCAATTTCCATAGTTTTGTAATTTAAATGCACTCGATTTCCATAGTTTTGTAAGTTAATTGTACTTGATTTCTGTGGTTTTGTAAGTTAATTGTAGTTGATTTCCATAGTTTTGTAAGTTAATCATAGTCAATTTCTGTAGTTTTGTAAGTTGATCGTAGTTGATTTCTGTAGGTTTGTAAGTCAATGGTTTATAGTCAATTTCCATAGTTTTGTAAGTTAATTGTACTTGATTTCCGTAGCTTTGTAAGTTAATTGTAGTTGATTTCTGTGGTTTTGTAAGTTTTTACATTTTTTCAATTTGTAACACTCAAAAATTTGTTCAAATCTGTACATTTGTTGAACAGTTGTACATTTTGTTCAATCACACTCTTTTCCTTAGTCTCCGTACCTTATTGAAATTTCTTTGTATAACCGATGTTAATGTAAGGTACCCACACTTAGACGATATTGTTTTTTAGCTTTCAAAATATTTACCGTACGATTGTATATTCTATAAACGGATGTAGGCTCTAAAAATAGTTCATCTTGATCTTGAAGCGTTGATTATGTCTGAGATTGTGTAATCGATCAGACATAGTCAAGAATTTTGATTTAGTAGATTGGTTATTTAGATATTCTTTCATACTAACTGTATAGTTGAATGCTCTCAAAACACTTCTTATGTGAAATTTTGATCTTGATTGATGAGGAGGAAGTAATGACGTTCGAGATTATGTTTTCTCTAAAACCTAGAGGTACTTCAATAAAAGAGCTCAGAGTTAGAAGTGCAATTATATCAGGAGCACATCACTCTTACATCCACAATTAGAGAATGGTTGGTTTGTTTGGATACATTCAAACTCAATTAAGTCATTGCAATTGTCGTAAAGATCTCATTATTTTGATGTTGTAGAAGTTCCATCAGAGTTTCTCTCTGTCTTGTATATTTAAACTTTTTCGAGTATTTTCTCTTCTTCTGCCTACCAGTTAAGAGTCTGCACTGGAAAGAATACACTTCTGTTTCTATCTTTTCTGTATCATATTTCCCAGTTCATGGGAATGAACGAAAAAATAATAACCAACACATCAATAACGTATCAGTAGTGTTCCAATTCATTTTTGACAAAGATTATCTTTCGAGAAGACATCAAGCATTTCTAATCACAATGAAATATTTTCTGTTGTCTACTTGTTCTTCTGATTCCATAGTTTTTCATTCCTTTGTCTCACAAAGATCAATCCAAGAATTATAGAGTACCCTCGTATTGTTCATACAATACTCTCTAGTCTGTATAGTACACAATCTCAATTAACTCATTGCAATTGTCGTTAAGAAATCATTATTCGATGTTGTAGACATCTATAGTCTATAGAATAGTATCTATGAAATTGTAGTCTCTATAGTCTGTTCATAGAATACTCTCATAACAATCGATTATAATAAATAACATCAAAATTCTGTTCTAGATCATTAAGCCAATCAGAAAATTCTCTTCAATATTCATCTGCAATAAACGAATTTTGGCTTTCAAATAAGGATCGATTGAGCTAAATGGATTGAAGTGTTTCGTGGTTTTCAATCCTCATATTCACAAATTATCTACAAACTTGAGAAAAATATTCACCTTTTTCTTAGGAGAGACCATCAATATTGAGTTGACAATAGCAGCAATGACTCTAATCCATGTTGTGAGTATTAAGTCTGTTGTGAGTATCTAAACAGCAATATTATTATATTGAAGTCTCCTTTAAGACTCAAGTCCTATGAGATGTCATCATGGTGAAGAGAAACGAAGTCCATGCATTATTTCAATAAGTCACTGTCATCATTGTTTCAATTCAATTTCCAGGTATTTCGCGGATAATAACAATGATATTTGTAAATCAATCATTACTTTACATCATCGATATTGCTCCAAGTTCATCAATCGATATTGCATTTCAACAAAACTAGATTATTTTCAAGGTTTATTCAACAAAACTCAACAGTTCACACAATAAATCTCAACAAAACGCTTAACCGCTATCGATGAAAACTTTTTCCATACTGAGTACTTAGAACAATCTCATTCAACTCATGAGGTTTAAATAACTCATGGGATTCTTCCCCCTGTACAGCTCATCAAAACATAACAGAAGTCCGCCAGATATCGCTCATTCAACTCTGTTTTGTGCAGCATTTTTTATTGTTCTCTTTTGTTGAAAAACTGTATTAAAGAGTTCTCTCACAAGCAATCAAACAATACTGGAAAGTGGGTCGTGTAGTTTAAATTAAGAACAACAATGTCGTAGTTGTTCGTTGTATTACTGTGACTAAAGCCAATTGTCCGAGATTGAAGAGTAACTTGGATCTAACTTACTACTTTAAACTTTCCATCTAACTAATTATTGTAGTCTACCTATCTCGCATACTTTTCCAATTATAACTGGTTGTAATAATATTGCTTCTAATAATGTACTCCTACGAAATAATATCTCTTATTCAAACTTTTCATGATAATTCGATGGGTGTGATATTGTTATTTACTCAATTTCTATTCTAATTCATTTTTCACTTTTAATTTTCGAACGTAGCTTTTCTCCTAGGTCCTGTTCTGATATTCCTCGAGCTCTGCACTCATCTGTAACAAAAGAGCATTGCAAAATGATTAGTAAAGTGTTGAAAGCGATCTCAGAATGAATGTTAGAAACAAGTCAACGCTTTGAAAACAAAGATAACGTTATTTGGTCATCGCCGGGTATGTTTTCTGTAGGAAATATACCTAATTAACCTATATATACTTATTAAATATACTTAATTATCCTAATCGCTGTAATTAATTAATTAATGTATTGAAATAAGACCTAGAATTAAATTCACCTATAAATTTCCTATAGGAAATATACCCGGCGATGACCAAATAAGTATACCACGCTTCGCCACTACAGATTACAGATAACTTTACACACATCTTGAAATTAGATTTGTTTCTTGAAAGCTTCTGAAACCGCATGTCATAGAAGAGCATTCTGATACGATTTTATTGGTAAATTGAATAATAATATCAATTTCCCATGATCTCTGCACTAAAGGGCTGCAGGGATTTTTTTGAAAAGTGAAATTGAAATTTATTTCCCAAACAACAAATACAATATAAATTTACAGTTAACAAAAGAGAAATCATTAGCCACATTAATGATATTTTGTACCTGCCTTGTTAATGTTTCAATTTGTGTTTTATTTTGTGTTTGTATTCAAACTGTTTTGATGTGAAAATTTTCACGATCTTCAACTATTTATTGTATGATGTACTGTGTTGAATAAATAAATATCTTATCTTATTGATAAGTTGTTGTGGCTCGAATAAATAATACTGAAGAATACAAATGAACTAGCTTGATGCCTTTAGGCCAGATCAAGAACTAAACTGTTTATATGAGAAGTACATAGCAACAGGGGAAAACATCGCAAATACAGCAATACTGTATATTAAAATGCTTCCACGAACACAGGGAACATTATTGTAAACAGTTTAATATTGAATGGACTTTGATTGTGACCTATTTAGCACAACATCTATTATTGATTACATGTTCTCGGTATCCAATCATTAAACGTAGTATGTTTTTTATTAATATTTTACTACTTTTCTCAAGAGAGAATATTCCAAATCAATTCACAAGTGAAGAATAATTTCATGGAAAAGTGAAATTTGGAAGTTTTTCATTTCAGTTGGGAAACAACGTCATGAGCTGGAGATGTATGGGTGATCGTTTGTCACTCCACGCAAACTAGAGTTGACCTCATTCCGAGGAACAGTATTTCTCTCTCTCTTTGTCCCTCATTATTCCTCATTCGCTCTCACTCCTTCCTCTTCTATTTGTTCTCTCTCATCGACTTATTCTCTCTTCACGGCCTTCTCTATCCGTCCATGTCCACATGACAATTGATGCGGCAGTAATGTGGGGTGACACCAAATAATTATTACCACTCCGCTATTGGTCGTGCTAGCCTTCTCTTATAACTACTATCTCTCCTCTCACCCTCACTCCCTCTCTCTCCATTATTCTCGGTTGAGTGTTGTTGGAAAGGATGTCCTTGCATATCCTTCTCCAAGAATGGACATTTATATGTCCAAACTCCGCCATTTCTTGTAGATGCAAAACCATGTTGCAATTAGTTTTATTTTAAATGACGTTCATTTCAGCTTAAATTATATAATAAAACTAGAACTCAAGTCGACTTCAACAATCTAGAATTAAACTTACACCTATATACTGTATTTTCATTTAAAATCTCCCTCATGTTTTGTTCAGTGAATCCGAAACTGTAATTACTATTTTTGAATGACGTTCATTGTAATAACTATCATGACCTAGAACTTAAGCGACATACTTTGTAATCTACATGAATAAAGTGAATATTCTATTCTATTCTCTTCATTTTTCAATTTTTTGCTCTCTTTTCTGTCTTCAACCTTTGGATTTATCTCCTTCATTCCCTCAGCTTTTTCTATTCTATTCCTATTCGATTCTTATTCCTATTCCTATTCCTGTTCCTATTCCTATTCCTATTCCTATTCTATTCCTATTCCTATTCCTATTCCTATTCCTATTCCTATTCCTATTCCTATTCCTATTCCTATTCCTATTCCTATTCCTATTCCAATTCCAATTCCAATTCCTATTCCTATTCCTATTCCTATTCCTATTCCTATTCCTATTCCTATTCCTATTCCTATTCCTATTTCTATTCCTATTCCTAGTCCTATTCCTATTCCTACGCCTATTCCTATTCCCATTCCTATTGCTATTCCTATTCCTATTCCTATTCCTGTTGCTATTTATGATCCTATTCCTATTCCAATTTTCCATTTGCTCCCCTTCCTCTCCCTCTCTGTCTCTTTGTCATTCTTTCTCTGTCGCACTCACTCTCTCTCGATTCGATATTCTCAATCTCAATATCTCCGCTTATTCTGCAATCTTCTCTCTCTTTCTAAACTCGGTGAGAGGAATCTTCTCTCTGAAACTGGGGAAAGAGATTGCTCTCTTTAGAGTTTTATCACAGCGCTGATATTTCTTCTCGAAATAAACGTCATGAAAAAAATCATCTACACCACGATCAACGTGGCGGAAACCACTATTTCTTCTCTTGCACCTTTTCATCGTTCATTTTATATTCTTCCTTCTTCTTCTTCTTCTTCTTCTTCTTCTTCTTCTTCTTCTTCTTCTTCTTCTTCTTCCTCTTCCTCTTCTTCTCCACCTTATTTCCCCACCTACTCATAACCACTGACACCATTCAAACCTCTTTTTCTTTTCCACCACTGATATTCCTTCTGATATTTATCTCTCTCTTCCTCCATTCTTCTTTCTTCTCTCTCCTCCTCCTCCTCCTCCTCCTCCTCCTCCTCCTCCTCATCCTTTCTCACAATCCAAACCCCTTCTTCTCTTTCTTTCCCTCTACTCATATTTATTTTGATGTTTATCTTCTCCATTCTTCTTTTTCTTTCTTCTTCTCTTCTTCTTCTTCTTCTTCTTCTTCTTCTTCTTCTTCTTCTTCTTCTTCTTCTTCTTCTTCTTCTTCTTCTTCTTCTTCTTCTTCTTCTTCTCCTCCCTCCTTCCTTATCATGAGACTCTCTCTAATCTAATATTAATCTTTAAAATTTCACCAAGTCTAGTCCAATTTATATTCATGAAACTGTATTTTGTTTTAATGTTTCTAAATTATTTGTTTTCTGATTTTACAAAAAAATCTTTCTCTCTTTTTCCTTTCTCTGATCTACTACTCGATTTGCTTTCCTTTCGCGTCTAGTCCTCTTTTTGTCCATTATCTTCAAGTTGTACTTTTCTCTTTCGTCTGTTTTATATTTTTTCTCACCTTTTAACTATTTCTCAATATTGATATTTATTAATTCACCAACCAGTCTCGAGTATAACATCAAAATTGGATAAGAGCCTACATTATGAAGAAGTGGATACACATTTTATATGTATATATTTGTATGCTGTTGATCAGTAAAAATATAAAAGGTTAAAAATATAGAGGTTCAAAAGAATCTTTTACGTTGAAAATAATATTTTTGGTTAAAAATATAGATATAACGAGTGATATGAAACCACTTGTTAGCAGATTGACTTTGATGACGAAGACATTATTTGATTTATGACTGGAGACACATGAAGGGAAGAAAGGCTTCAAAGCAGAAATCTGAAGCTTCAGCCTCTCAATACGTTATTATCAATCAAGCTGAAAGACGCGGTGTGGTACGCCACTTCTGCAGAATAGAACAGCATCCTATTCAACGGATTATGGATCCACATGCCTCTCTCATAGTCTACCTCTGACGGTTTTATCCTTATCAGCTTCTTCCTATTCTCTTCCTTCTTCTTTCATTCTCTTCTTCTTATTCTCATTATTCTTCATCTTTCTTCTTTTTGATATTCACCTTCTTTTCTATCTGCACCTTCTTCTTTTCCACCGCTACCCTTTTGCTTTCCCTTGTAATTTTTTTAGTTCAACTTCTTTCTATTCCCTTCCTTCTTCTTTTTCGCTTGAGTCTTATTCTTCATTATTCTTCCTTCTTTTCCTAATCATCTTCCTCTTCTTTGTTTTTCTTCTTTACTTTAATTCTCTCTCTTCTTCTCCATCCTTCTTCTTTCTTCTTCTTTCTTCTTCTTCCTCTTCTTCTTCTCTTCTTTTTCTTTTATTCTTCTTCTTCTTGATTTTCTTCTCCTTTTTCCTCTACCTCTTCTTCTTCCTCTTTTCCTTCTTTTTGTTCTTCCTCTTCTTCTTCCTCTCTTCCCACAAATCAGGCCAACAATCATTTCTTGTACTTGCATACGACACAGTTTACTACAGACTAACAGACGCTCTAAAAAGACTTGTTACATATTCCGCAATCGATCGATCAATATAGATATATTGGATTGGATTATTTCTGAATATGCCTCACTTTTTGTATATTAGTATAGATATTCGGATTAGATTCCATGTAGATTACTATAATACTGACTCTTGCTCTCTCCACTTCTTCTTTCACATTTCTCTCTTAATCTTCCTCTTCTTCTACTCTTCAACCTTTTTTCTCCTTTCCTTCTTTTTATTACTTTATCATCTTTCCTATGCCACTCCTCATCCAAATTCACTTTCTCTTCAACATTTTGTTGCTTCATCTTCCTCTTCTCATATCCCATCAGCTGTTTTCTTCGTCAATCATGCTATTTATTTCCCCTGTCTCACTATATCCTCCATCTTCTTCTACAATTTACTCAATACACTCCGTCTATCTCCCTTCTTCACCTCCTGCATTTTCCTTCCTATTTTTGACTCCTATTCTGCACTCCGCCAGCCAGTATCAAAACATCCACAACTGACACCGACTGCAAATGCTTTTTTTCTCTCCTTTTTGCATGGAATAACATGCGCGCACAACATCAAAAACATCGCAGACATTAACAACAACAACAACAACGAAAGGGTTCAAGTGATGAAAAATAAAAAGCTGGAGGCGTTTCGGCTCACACTACTTGCCGTTTGATGAATAATAAAGAAGAACAACTGTCATGTCACGCCTCTTTCCCTTTATCCTTTGTCTCCTCATCCTCCTCCTCCTCTTTCTTTTTTCGTCACTCATCTTCTATGCCTTGCATCTCCTCTTTCCACTCATTTTTATTTCCCTCCTCATCCTCCTCCTTCTCTTACTTTCTCGTCTCTCATCTTCTCTGCCTTTCATCTCCTCTCTCCACTCATTTTTATTTCTCTCCTTATCCTCCTCCTTCTCTTTCTTTCTCGTCCCACATTTTCTCTGTCTTGCATCTCCTCTCTTCACTCATTTTTATTTCTTTCCTCATCCTCCTCCTCCTCTTCCTTTCTCGTCAGTCATCTTCTTTGCCTTGCATCTCCTCTTCCACTCATTTTTATTTCTCTCCTCATCCACCTCCTCCTCTTTCTTTCTCGTCTCTTTACACTTGTCTCATTTCCTACCACATCCTCTTATTCTTCTCCTATTCCAATTCTCTCTCCTTTCTCTATTTTCTTTCATCGCATTCTTCCCTTGTCCATTCCTAAATTCGCCTCCTTCTTGTTCAACTGTTCTCCTTCAAAAACAGTGAATTAAAAAAAAATAAAAATGTTCCCTCAACTCAACCAACTGAACCACCCCATGTTATCCAGTATCCGCTCTTATCTGCATCATTTTTCATTTTTCCAATTTTTTCTATCTCCTCTCTGTCTTCTCTACCATTGCTCCTCGTCACTCTCTCTCTCTTCGTCTTTAATATTATTGGAATATCAGAGTCATTTTTAAAGCCTAGTATCTCATCCAACCAAGTTGCATTATCTGGTTACACCCTTTTTCGTAATGATCGGTTGAATAAAGCTTGTGGTGGCGTAGCAATATATGTAAAAAACGACATTAAAACCAAAATATTAACTACATCTGTACAAGAATACTCTGCAAGACCTGAATTTATGCTACTTGAATTATCTCTATCTAGTTCTGATAAATTATTAGTTGGAATTTGTTATCGTCCACCAAAAATAGGTCATTTCACTGATTTTGAAAATGCATTGCTCTCATTTGTGCCATTCTATAGTCGCATTCTAGTAATGGGAGATATGAACACTGACCTCAACATGACTCACCGTAACTTTGACTTTTACCAACTGACTACAATCTTTCAATGCCTCAACTTGACCATTCTACCACTTGACGCAACTCATAATACTACTGAATCTGACACGTTCATAGACCTACTTGTAGTGAGCGATCCAAATGAGGTTGTACAAACAGGTCAAATCTCTGTCCCAGCTATTTCTGGACATGATTTGATCTGCGTGCTCTCTCATAAAACATTGAGACCGGATCAGAAATTTTGTACTTACAGGGACTTTAAACACCTTGACGAAGCCGCTTTTCTGACAGATGTAGCTCGGACTCCATGGCATCAAATTGAGGCATTACCCTCAGTTGATGAAATGGTTGAAACCTTGAAAATTGAACTCTGCAATTATATGACAAGCATGCACCCTACGTGACTAGGAGGATCAACAGAAAACGACGGGTACCATGGATGACTGACGACATTCTTAAAATGATTGGACAAAGAGATAAAGCTCACAGAAAATTTAAAAGGACATTGGACTTGAACAGTTTAATTGAATATCGAAGTTTGCGAAATAAAGTTAAGCAGCAATTACGTAACTCAAAGATTAGGTATCTGAACTCATCCATGACTGACAATAGGCAGGACTCTAAATCATTGTGGCGAGGAATAAAAGAATTTGGCCTTGGTAAACATAAATCTGTAACTAAAATTGACTTACCATTAGACCATATGAAATGACCATTTTCTTTCACATTCGACTCAACGTGACGAAGTAACCATCAGTAATCATATCGACAATTTAAAAGATCAAGTAACTAATTTAAATATACCACTTGCTAATCATTTTCCTTTTCATCATATTTCAGAACAAAAGCTTTAAAAGCAATCCACCACATGCATAGTAATGCCACTGGAGCAGAACAAATCCCTATCAAATTTATAAAGAGAATGGTATTTGCCATCCTTCCAGTCTTCACTCTAATTGTTAACAAGTTCCTTCAACATGGTAAATTTCCTGATATTTTGAAGCTTTCCCTGGTTCGTCCTTTAAACAACGTTGGCTCGCCCAATAAAGTTGAAGACCTTAGACCAATCAGTCTTCTCCCTGCTCTATCAAAAGTACTTGAAAGACTTGCTCATTCACAAGTTGTATCATTTCTGGAACAAAATAACAAACTTCACAACTTTCAATCCGGATTTCGAAAATCCCATTCAACTGAGACAGCTCTTCTGCGTGTAACCGATGATATTAGGCTGGCTATGGATCAAAGAAAATGTACAATCTCAACTCTTTTGATTTTTCCAAGGCATTTGACACAGTAGATCATAAAATTCTCCATAACAAATTAGCTATTCTTGGATTTAGTAATAAAACACTAGTATGGTTCAATTCCTACCTTAAAATAGAAAACAATGTGTATCTGTTGGTGATAATAGTTCAAATTGGAAAAATGTTATACACGGCGTTCCTCAAGGTTCTATCCTAGGTCCCCTCTTATTCACCCTGCTTACAAATGACCTTCCTTCTGTTATCAAGTGCTCCAGTTTGCATACCTGTGCTGATGACCTTCAAATTTATGCTAGCTGCCCCATCACAAAAAATCAATGATACAGTATATAAAATTAAACAAGATATAAACTGAATGGTGGAATAGACTAGGAAAAAATTCCTCAAACTAAACCCCACGAAAACGCAACCCATAATAATTGGATACTCACGCCTAGTCAACAATATCGACATGACCACAATCCAAAAAATTAGTGTTGACGGTAATGAAATTCCCTATTGTAGCTCTGTTAAGAACTTAGGTATAATCATGAATAAAACACTAGACTGGACAGAACAAGTAAATAAAACTTGTAAAAAGGTTTTCTCAGCCATGCACCCTTAAAGAAATTGCAAGATATCCTACCCAGAAATATCAGATTGTTACTTGTTCAATCTCTAATCTTCCCTTGATGTATTACAACTCCGTACTTAATGATATGCAGGTTACTCTAGATGATAAACTTCAACGCTCTCAAAATTATTGTTTGAGGTTTGTTTACTCTCTCCAACGTCATGAAAGGATCACCCAAGCCCATATTAATAGCTCAACTTTAAAACTACCTGATCAGAGACTTTTCGAATAGTTAAACTTGTTAGAGATATATTAAAATATGGCCAACCAAATTATTTCAAAAATAATTTTAAATTTGTTTCTAAAGGTAGGAGAATAGCTGTTTCACATACTAGAACCGGAGAAAATACTTTGAGGATACCGAATCACCGAACTACAATCTATTATACTGAATCCTCTCTTGTTAGTGGTTGTCGTGCATGGTATGCGCTCCCTTATTCGATTAGATCTCTGGAGAGTCGGGGGAGCTTCATCTTAAAATTTAGGAAACAGCTCGTGGAAAACATGGTTGAGAATGTCCAACCCTAGAGCAAAACATGTCAACCTTCGTCAAACTCCATCATCACCCATTCACCTTTACTTTTAGTTTCTTCTTCGTGATTTTAATAATATTCTAAATAATTAGGATTTTTGAAAATGTGAGTATTGTTGAACATTTTAGTGTCAAACATTTTGTTTTGTTCCATTCACCCTATAGTAAATACTCCATTATTTTAATAATTTATTCATCTTATTTTAGCATCTATCTTAAAGGTTTTGTTTTCAGGTTTGAAAATTTCAAATTTTAGTTTCAATTTTAAAGTTTTATTTTCAGGTGAAAATACATATTTTATAATAATTTTTTTTTTCTCTCGTTTCATTTAATTTTTATTCTCTTAGGTTCTCTTATCAGGTATTGGCATACTTTTCCTATTCACGGCCAAGTGTTAATGGAAAGGATGTCCTTGGACATCCTTTTCCAGAATGGACATTTATATGTCAAACTTCGCCGTTTCGTGTAGATAAATCTCACTTATGTTCACATTATTAGATTGCATTTTAAATTGTTGAAAATTATTAGTTACAATTCATAAAATTACTAGAATTATATTACTTATACATACTTACAACTTTTGTAATCTAGTATCTAAGCAGTTATAATTATTGTTATCTACATGAATAAAGTAATCTTATCTTATCTTATCTTATCTCTCTGTGTTGTTTTGCTTTCTTCCCTCTCGCTCTCTTTTCCAACTCATCTCCCTACTCCTTCCTCTCTTTCCCACATCCCTTTCTCTCGCTCTTTCTCACTCTCCATCCCTCCCCCCATTCATTTCCTCTCTTTTACCCCCTCCTTCCATATCTCCCCTTATTGTTTTGCTTTCTTCCCTCTCTTCTCCAACCCATCTCCCTACTCCTTTCTCTCTTTCCCACATCCCTTTTTCTCATTCTGTCTCACTCTCCATCCCTTCCCCAATTCATTTCCTCTCTTTTCCACCGCCTTCCATTCCTCTCCACTCTTCTCCTCCTCACGACATCAAATCCATTCTTTGTACAACAATCACAACCAAGATTATTTCAACCGATGCGCGCGGGAGAAACTTTTAGAAACACTTGATGAAGAGTCTTGGCGGGATGAAAAGTCTCCTCTAATCATACCACATTCCAGTCGGGTGAAACTTCTTTTTTATTCGTTTTAATTCTCTCGTTTATGGACGGAGAAGTCACAAACATTTTGTCAACTTTTTATAGAATGCCCACTCTTCTCTTGTAATATCCAGTCGTATGTTATTTGGACATTTTGTGAGTAAATTTTTGAACAGAAGAAGTTTCTGGCTAACGCCTGTTCTTTTTGATTCCTTGATATTGTATTCTCGAAATGATTCTTGATCATTTATTGTTACAAATTTATGTATAACTAAACTATATGATTATAATTTTAAGGATTGCATTAATTCCATTCTATCATTCAAACTTTGACATTGTAGACTGCAAATTTCGTGGGAACATAAACTTTAAATAATTGTTATTTATCTACATGAAACGGCTAAGTTTGAACATAATATGAATGTACAAAAATACATGCATTTAATGTGAGAATTAATACGGTTCACGTGTTTCCCATTTTTGGAAAAGGAGGTACAAAGAAATTCTTCCCATTAACACTTGATAGTGATGAAATAAAATGTAGAATTTTGAATAATCTTGAGTGAAATGAAGAATAATGGAAAGAGAAGTTAACAAGAGTGTGAGAGAGAGAAAAGAGAGGTGGTGCAGGAGAGTGAATAAACGATAAAAGGTATAAACTCGAGGAGAGAACAAAATGAAAATAAGAAATAGTGGAAAATAATTCGAATAATTAAGAAATTTAAATAATATTTGAATATTTAAGAAATTTTAATAATTATCTTGAGTAAGATAAAAAATAATGGGAAGAGAAGTTAACAAGAGTGTGAGAGAAAGAAAAGAGAGGGGGTGCAGGAGAGTGAATAAACGATAAAAGGTATAAACTCGAGGAGAGAACAAAATGAAAATAAGAAATAGTGGAAAATTGTTAGCCTTAGGTGATGTTTGAAGCTTGCTTTATAACGGGAGTGTTTTGAGTCAATGTGATGTGGTAGGGGGGATTGGAAATGGCCTGTTGGCGGGAGGAGGGGGTGGACCGGAGGGGGGTATGGGGAACCGAATACCGGGCAGAAAATGAAATTTTCAATTCTGAACAAAGCAAAGCAATTCGCCGGCTGCCACAAAGAAAATTGTGTGTCCGGTAAAAGACGGCTCTGTAATGCTGTTTTTCCAGCTGACAAAACGGTTGCTCATACGCCTCTCCCCTCCCCTCCACCCCGGGAAATTCTTCACCCCATTATTTTCCCAAGAAGCTTTTCTTCTTGCTCAACAATCGGGCTTGACCATACACCTCAATGGAAAGTACACCTCGATAAAAGAATGATAATCTAATATGAGTGGACCTAAAGCCGGTGGGTTTTAAATCACCGGAAAGGAATTATGGTCCTTAGGCTAGGCGTACACCGGTTAGTCAAGACAAGACAAGACGGGATTAGTCACAGTAATTCACATAGCTGCTTATGAAGCAGTACACACCGATGCAATGACTAATCGGTGTGTGTTGCTTCATAAGCAACTATGTGAAGTACTGTGACTAAACGTGACTAATCTCATCTTGTCTTGTCTTCGAAGCTATTATTAATGGGAATGAATTAAAGCGTTTTTTCTGCTCTGGTGAGGCTCACATATTAAGCGTCTCATATACAGTGACAAGCTTTGTACGTCGTTCCATTTTTCAAATTGGCTTTTATATCTATATAGAATGACACAGATATAAATGCCAATGTAAAAATTCAAATTCAAATTGGTTTTTATTTTTCATGATAACACATTACAAAAAATAAAATCATACAACAATATTACATCTTCTGCAAACAAATAATATTATATAAGACTTACAGTTTCAATTGAATAATGTTTAATACTAGTAACTAAATCTAACTAAAATATATCATAGCTACAGAAAATGCAACACTATTTTTCTAAGAAGCTTCATGAAATCTCTCCACAAAGGCAAAGCTTGTGAATACAATTTGAATGAAGGCAAAGCCTGTGTGTGGAAGAGGGAAAATGTACTCTCTTACTTGTGCGTTGGTAGAGAGTGAGATGATGGTAGAAGAGGAATGGACCTACTCCAGTGGCGAAGCGTGGTATGCTTAGGAAATATACCCGGAAATATACCCGGTGATGACCAAATAAGCATACCACGCTTCGCCCCGGACCTACTCGTATCCTACAGTTATCTTTTAATTAATATCCAAAAAATAAGAATATTGTGTGATGAGAAATCTATCAAATTCAAAACTATTGAAAAATAGAAAAATCATACATTGACAAATAGAGGTTGAACCTAGGAAATCCAAACAAATTCCACACTACAAAACATGCAAACTGTAAATCTACAAGTACAAATACGATCAATTTCCACTTTGTCATTAAGCAAACAAAGGCGATTGGCAGGTAATTGTGGAATTCCGACGGTCAAACTCGAACATTTAATGTCGGCCTTTCAACGACAAACAATGCTATAACAAACCTAACCTAACCTAACATATGTCAGCCATGTTGTTCCGAATCCAATAACCGCAATACAACCTGATGCAGTTGTGGTTTAAGTGGGGCCGACATTACCGCAAACACAAGCCTAGTTTTGCGGTTGCGGTGACGGTATCCTGATAGTGAAAACGTAACGAAAACTTCAATTTGGAAGAATTGTCGAATTTTTTAATAGTTCTGCTGAGAATTTGAAACTGATATCAGAACTTGTCAGCCAATAATTATTATTATGCTTATGGCTTTTATTAGCGGGGAGACCCTTTCAAGTGTTCCGCTTCGCCGAATCATCCAATTTCCGTAATTGGAAATGTGGAAAAGATATAGGTTATGTTGTCCAACATTGAATTTCACTGAATATTCACGAATCAGTTCCAAAAATCTTCGAAATTGAATTATTTTGAACTATAGATTATAGATTACAATACCACATTTTAAATACAATATTGAATTTCACGAGAAATTTAGACCCAAAAATTTTCAACACGTTATAACATCGTCATGGCAACAGTCGTGATTGTTAGCCAATAATAATCTGAAACGAAAGTCCTTTTGTTTGTCAATGGCTCAACAGCCCTATGTGGGCTTAGGCCTACCAGCTGGTTGCCAGTTTCACATCCACTTGACTGAATCAGCAGAGGTGAATGATCATTAACCAGAAAAGATGTAACGTGAAAGAGTGGCGCGTGGTAACCGGTCATCGCCGGGTATATTTCCTATAGAACATAAATATATCCTGCGATGACCGGTTAAGTATACCACGCTTCGCCACGGGTTAGCACATTGACATCTCAACCATAAGCTAGTCTTCGCAATTCACCTAAAAACGAAAGTCCTTGAGAGCCCTTAATTTTCAAAATAGAAATAAACCTCTGAAAAATTGCATTTTATATGAAAAGATACATTCTCACACCATCGCAAAGGATATTCTCTCCAAATATTGATATATTCTCTCAAATATTCTTCAATATTTTTAACAAGAATGAACATTTATTTGCCTTTTGTAAAATGAGGTAAATACATAAAAATAAGGTAATACCTTAAATAAGGTAGATTCATCACAATTATTATAGTAACGTTATCACATTGGATCTAATAATAATTATCCAGTTTATGCTCTGTGCAATCCAATCATCTATCTATTTATTCTCAATTCCAACAATCATTGATTCATAAATTGTTTTCTATTTTCAATCAATTTTATTGAAAATAAATACATTCTTTGGTCCTGCTCAATCCGTAGGGTTTTCAGCAGGTACCAATTCAAGATAAATGTCATAGATAGATAAATAAATGAATAACATTTTATTGTAATTCAACAACAGTGTTATTATAGACAACGTCAAATACAGCTTAGCTGTCATATTATTTAATATAATATAATATAATATGATATAATGTAATATAATATTATATAATATAATATTACATCATATTATTTAACGTTACAATACTAAGTACAATATCATTCACTCTTTGTTCTTATGTATTGATCAATTTTATTCTATTGTATTATCCGTTTATAAGGAATGTATTTCAGTTCTGCTGATCACGAATTCTAGAAAAGGCATTTTTAGTAATTTTCTTACTACTGTTCATAATTGTCATAGGGGTGGATCATGATTCTCTTTTCAGGAGAAAGTTGAATAATAAAATAAGTTTCACATAGACAAAGTATTCCAGTTATTCCTCGCGAGGGAATAAATACATTTGGGATTGAAATAAAATTAAAATTTCATTGATATTGAATAAATTCATTGAATAGATTCATTCTACCCTACCTAGGAGCCTATTGTGGTTATTTATTGCGATCTGAATCATTGTAATTAGTAACGCGAAGTCAAGGATGCGACCAGGATTTAATATTGCAATAATTAATGTGCTTTGGCTTCAAGGCTATTAATGTCTCTAGGCGATATAATAGGGTAGGTGGCTTGCCCTAGTTACAGCTATAGAATCAATTTCATTGAGAAGTTGTCTGGTGAGGAGATAATCATTAACGAGACAAGAGGGAGAGGGAGAGACAAGAGAGGGACAAGGTTGAAAGAGGAAAGAAAGAGAAGGAATGATAAGAGATTGGTGTGAAGAGGGGTGGAAAAGGAGATGAGAGCGAATAAGATGGATGAGAAACTAAATGGTCGATAGTTTTCCTCCTTCTCCTTATTCTTGTTCTTGTTCTTGTTCTTGTTCTTCTTCTTCTTCTTCTTTCTTCTTCTTCTTCTTCTTCTTCTTCTTCTTCTTCTTCTTCTTCTTTCTCTTTTCCTTCTTCTACTTCTTCTTCTTCATGTTCTCCTTTATCTTCTTCTCCTTTTCTTCTCATTCCCTGTTTCTCTTTCTCTTCTCTCTCTCTCTTTCTGTTTCTGTCTCTCTCTTTTTCTCTTCACCTAATTCTTCTTCTTCTGCTGTTTCTTCTTGTCTACATTCGTAGACAAATCTTCTTATTCCATTGGAGAATGAGATGCGTCAGTGGCAATGCAAGAAAACGTGAAAAAGAAGGAGAGAGCCTGAGAGCAAATGAAAGAAAGAGAGAGAGTGATAGAGTAAGTGAGAAGGAAAGAGCCAATTCATGAGGTATGAAACCCACTACTCCTCAGAGACTGTACTGACGATATTAATTAATTTCTATCTCTATTAACCTGTATCTCCATCCCACACCAGATTTCCCTTCCCCTTCGTATTTTTTATATTTCCTCTTCTTCTTCTTCTTCTTCTTCTTCTTCTTCTACTTCTTCTTCTTCTTCTTCTTCTTCTTCTTCTTCTCTTCTTCTTCTCTTCTCTTCTTCTTCTTCTTTCTCTTCTTCTTCTCCTTCCTCTTCTTCTCCTCCTCCTTCTTCTTGTTCTTCTTCTTTCTCTTTCTGTATCTCTGTCGTTAGGCTCAATATTTATTTATTTAATATATCTGTAAGTATAGAATTAAGGCGCGACCACACGATGCATAGTATGATACTATGCATATTATGGCATCATGAGAATTCAAATCCTCATTTACTCAAATGTCATCCATACGCTGCATAGTACGCATAACAAAAATGCATGTATCCATAACAAAAATGCGTACACCGGTTAGCCAAGACAAGACAAGACGAGATTAGTCACGTTTAGTCACAGTAATTCACATAGTTGCTTATGAAGCAGCACACACCGATGCAATGACTAACACACACCGATTAGTCATTGCATCGGTGTGTGCTGCTTCATAAGCAACCATGTGAAGTACTGTGACTAAACGTGACTAATCTCGTCTTGTCTTGTCTTGACTAACCGGTGTACGCCTAGCCTAAAGTGTTGAAGTTCCACACAATATCGTATTATAATTTGTAGATTCCATATTACTCAACTTGTAGGCCCAATATATCTGTTTATACAGACTTATGTTTCACATACAAGATCGAGTATGGTATATATCTGCATTTGTAGGCTCAATATATTATCTGTATACACTGATTTATGATTCACATACAAAATGAAGTATGATATATCTGCACTTGTAGGCTAAATATATCTGTTTCGCCTATGCTACTTGATATTGTATGGTTGATATGGTATATATCTGTATTTGTAGGCCTCTCACCCACTCACTCTCTCGCTCATATATCTGTATATACAGAGTCAGTGGTAACACAGTGCTTCCTAAATAATATTAGCAACTGAGTGGCGAAGAGTTGCAAGTGCCTCATCAATCATGTTCGCAGCGTCAGAACCACAAACTCGCTCGTCTAACACCAACACAAACTTACAGCTCTACAAGCTCTTTATAATATCAGTGTGAGTTTTTTTGTTTCGCGTTGGGAAAACAAACAGTTAAAGTCGAACAAGAATTAGATGAGGACGATTATGAACTTGAAAATGTTGTGCTCTGATTTTTGTTTGGCTTTAGATGATAGTAGCCTACAGTTGAACTTATTTCATGAAGAATTTACTGAGTGTACAGTTAGGCTAGGCGTACACCGGTTAGTCAAGACAAGACAAGACGAGATTAGTCACGTTTAGTCACAGTACTTCACATAGTTGCTTATGAAGCAACACACCGATTAGTTATTGCATCAGTGTGTGCTGCTTCATAAGCAGATTTTTAACTGAAATGGCTACCCAGTTATATACAGACTCTGTAACTACAACCAATGCGAGACACCCTGTATGAATTTAGGATATTATTTGAAATTTTCAGCAAAGTTCGTGTGTTTCCTACTAGAAACTAATTGAGGAGTAGCTCATAGACCTGATCAGCGCGCTCTAGTGAGAGAGAGTAAACAACCTGGGGGATTTTAACCATTGTGAGATAGGAACAAAACACGATTTTGGGATGGAATTCAATTAAATCATTAAGGTATCATCAATACTTTATTGCTATCTATAATTTAGTGGTTTCAAGGTGTTTTAATGAATGTATTAATTGGATTTTATCAGAATTTTCATCATCTTGTTGCTAGACTCTTCTTGCTAGGTTAGGATTTTTGACGTTTGAACTTGTGTAACCATCGGTATCGTATGTATGATAAACATTATTATTCCAGAGACATAAACTATTTCACACAAATAATATTTAATTCAATTACAACATTATATCTTCATCTTATATTTTCCATATTTCATCTATTTACGTTCAATATTATATTTTATATCAGTACGTATCTCACTCTCTTTTGGAAAGGAATGCTCTTGGAAAGAGGATCAAATTAAAGTTTTCTTTGTTTCGTCTCTCTTTATAGAGACAACTGTTCTTGAACATCCTAGCATTGATTTTATACGTTACTGGAATATTTTGGCTGAATATTTATCAAATACGGTGGGTTTGAAAACAGGCATTTTTACATTTGATTCAATGATAACCTATCTTCAATTTCCCCAGGTTGTTCCTCTGTCTCACTTGAGGCTGATGTTTGGGTGCTACCAATAGACACGAAGAAGAAGAAGAAGAAGAAGAAGAAGAAGAAAAGGAGGAAGAGAAGAAGAAGAAGATGAAAAAGGAGGAGGAAAAGGAAGAGAAGAAGAAAAAGGAGGAGAAGAAGAAGTAGGAGAAGAAAAGAAAAAGAAGGAGCAGAAGAAGGAGGAAGAAGAAGAATAAAACCTGACCTGACCTACCGGAATTTCAGACTTGGTGAAAAGGCCCGTAAAAGCAGAGCACACGCATTTAGAAGGTGGCGATGTTGGCGAAACAGTCGAAATGTCACAAATGAAAACGAATGACAACGAAAAATGAAGGCGAAAAGTAACAGTGGTGGCCCACCAAAAGCTATTAGAAGCAGAAAGAAGACAAATTTGTCTTTGTCTCATCTCCGTCCCAGTGGCAAAACTCAATTTCGTAAAGTTGCTTGTGGCTGGAATAAACCTCAGCTACCTCAGTGGTCCTTTTTTTACTTTTAGTCCGGTTATATCCAGGGGACCTGGGCTACTCACACCGATACCTAACCTCAACTTATTCCAATGCTTTATCTTACACCTACTACTCTCTCCTACTGGAGAGGTCAAGGTCAACTGTTGATGAAAAGGATTTATTTGTGTCTCCTTTTCCAAGAATGGACATTCATGTGTCCAAACTTCGCCTTTTCATCTAGATAAATCACAACTATTAAATCATCAGTATAGTCTTGCTTTATATCTACTCATGGCATAATAATTTATAAGCTAATGTAAATTTGACGAATAATCAATATTGTATATTTGTTATTGTAATCTAGAATTCAAGCCGTCATATTTGTTATCTAGATGAATAAAGTAATAAATCTAAATCTAAATCTACTGGAGAAGAAGTGGAGGTTCACAAAGAGAGAAAAAAAGAAGTAATATGGTAATAAAAGGGGATAAAGAAGAAAATTAAGAATATCTAGCAAAAGAATTCTAGATACCTCTGCTTTCTCTCTTCTTCTTTTTACCTATTCTTAATTAACTCTTTTCCTCTTTTGTTCTTTTTACTTTTAAGTTTTTCTCTTTTTTCCTTTTGCAAAGAGAGAAAGAGAGAGAAGCAATATGGAAACAAGAGGGAATAAGAGTAATACCAAGCACTTTTTTGTTGAAGAGAAAGAAGTAAAATGGAAACAAGAGGAAAACCAAGATAAAATAAGGTAATTCAGGAAAAACAAGAAGATAATGAGAATAGTGGAATTTGTGATAGAAATGAATGTTGGATTCATGAGTAAAAAACATCACCGAAATTGAAATGATTATAATGGGTGGGAAAGAAGTAAGGAAAGAGGGAAGAGATTAGATTTAGATTTATTACTTTATTCATCTAGATAACAAATATGACGGCTTAAATTCTAGATTACAATAACAAATATACAATATTGATTATTCGTCAAATTTACATTAGCTTATAAATTATTATGCCCTGAGTAGATATAAAGCAAAACTATACTCATGATTGAATAGTTGTGATTTATCTAGATGAAAAGGCGAAGTTTGGACATATGAATGTCCATTCTTGGAAAATGAGACACAAAGAAATCCTTTTCCTTGACCTTGGAAAGGGAAAAGGAGGGAAGAAAAGAGAGTAAGAATAAGGGAGAGAATAATGAATAAAGAGAGAAGAGAAGGAATAGGAAAAACAGGGATGGAAGAAAGAGAGTGAGAGATAAGAGAAGAGGTAGGAGAAACAAGAAAGTAAGAAAATGAGAAATGAAGAAAAGAGGAGAGAAAAAAGGAAAAGGGAGAGAGAAAAAAAGGAGAGTGGAAAGAAGAAAGATATGAAAGAGGAAAGAGAGGAAAGAAGAAAAAGGGGAAAGAAGGAAGAGAGGAAAGTAGAAAGAGAGGAGAGAAGGATGAGAAGGACGAGAGAAAAGGAGGATGATAGGAAAGAAGAAAGAGAGGAGAGAACAAAGAGAGAAAAGAAGGAAGAGACTAAAGTGGAGAGAAAAAAGGAAGAAAGAGAGGAAACAGAAAGGATAGAAAAGGAGGAGAGGGGGGAAGACAAAAGAAAAGTGAAAAGAAAGAGGAGGGAGAAGATGGAAGAGGAAAAAAGGGAGGAATTAAGATAGAGAGAAGAGGAGAGAAAAAGGATAAAAAAGAGGAGAGGAAGAATAAAATTGGGACAGTGAAAAGAAGGAAGCCAATGAAGAAAGGTCAGTTTAGATTAGATTATTCACTTTATCCATGTAGAATACAACATAGTGTCAGCTTAAAAATACTATATCAAGATACAGTAGTTATTTCAGAGGAAGAGAGAAGAAAAGAAAGAGAGGACGAAGGAAGAGGAGAAAAATGCGGGAAAAACAAAGAGGAAGAGAAAAAAGGGAAAGGAAAAAAAGAAAGAGAGAAAAGAAGAAAGAAAAAAAGGAAGAGAGAAATAAGAAAGAGAATGAATAAAAAAGGCAGTGGAACCGTCTGCCAGTTAAGTTAGGTTGTTGTTAAGCCACACCAAGCCCACTTGACTTCAACTGCAACTTGATCACAACTAGATAGACTTCATGGTGAGCGATCTTTTCTCTCATTTATGAAACTTCATAGCCTTACATTCACACCCACCCATAACTTCACACCCACCCTTTATTATCCAAGAGATACATACGAATAAATAAAATAGCCTTGTGACGGCCTCATAACCCATCTTTTATTGATATTGCACCGTTTTTTATAGTATAAAGCATTAACTACGTCGATATATTCAATGATACGGATATAAGGTTCATTATGATGATATGATTGGTCGGTATCTACATGGAACAGTAGGTAGGGGTACATGAATGTCCATCATCGGAGATAGATATAGAAGGAAATACCTCCCGTGAACGTTCAACCGCAGACGTTAGATTACATTATATGATTATATTAGATTACATTAGATTAGATTACATAAGATTACATTACATGCGATCGTACTTGTGTCCGTCTGTCTGCACGATAACTAACGAACGGAAGATCGTACACTTTTGAGATTTGGAATATAATACCTCCATAGATGAACTAAGAAGCCTATTGATTTTGACAGGGACCTGACATCTGAGGAACTGGAAGTAAGAGAAATAAGGGGAGTAGGATGACGCTAGTTTCCGGACGGACTTTTAGCGGTGTATTTGAAAACATCGTAAATTATTGATAATAATTACAGCTGATTCTGATTGAATAGCGGATGGTTCAAAAGCTTGATACACGCATAACGATATTAGATCAATGATGTTGAAGAATAATCCAAAAGTTTGATACACGCGTAACAATATATTAGAAGTTAACCATTATTAGTGAATTAGTGAATAACCATTCTAACCTGTAGTAAAGAATCACACCTACTTCCACTCAAACCAACCTAAAAAACAAAAAATCTAACAAAAATGTTATATTTTGCCGTAAATATTAACCATATTCTCTCAACAGTTTTGATTTATACAGCAAAATATACCATAAACTTTTAAAGGTCTTTATGAAAATGAAACTTAACCTAAAGGCTCTGAATTCAAATACAGCGCCAAAACTCCGTCCGGAAACTAGCGTGATCGAGACTCAGCCTACACCCCTTTTTAACATAGGGAAGATACAATACTTCCACTCCGTCTATGACAGCCCCCTGGATTTTGAATATTGAAGATTGAATCTGAAAAAATTTACAAGAAAAAAATAGGTACTGCATTTCAAATACATGTTACAGAGAAGTATAATGACATTGAACTACTCGAATTTCAGCCTCACGTCCCAATGCCTATATGGCGCAGTTGGTAAAGGCTACGATCTCGTCTTTGAAGCCAGATTCAATTCCGAGATGCTTATGGTTCGAGTCCCATCCGGGGCAGATTTTTTTGCTAAAAAATTTCAAGTTTTAATCAATTATCCATACATTTTTCATTGTAAAAAATTCATTATTGATGATTTGAAATTATTCATTATGTTCATTATTTATTACAATAGCCTATTCTAATTCCATGAAAATAATCCAAATGTTGAAACGTTTCTCTCAATTGCAGAAAATAGCTACTATGTTTACTACTTGAGCAATTCTTGAAAGTACTGTCCTGTTTTTTCTGTTAATCTGTACACTACAATATCGGGTCCTTGGATACTCCGTTGTATCGGTTTATTTACTTTATTTACGTACATTTTGAACGATTAAAGACGAAATTTACGATTTACGTCAAAAAGAAAGAAAAGAGAATAAGAAAGAGTGATTTTTTTAATAAAAGTGTGATAGAAAACTGGGAATCGATAGAGAAATTAGTTTGAATGATGAGTGACGTTGAATCTCAACGGATAGGAAGTATTGGAGAAAGTGACAGACTGATTGCTGTGTGCAAATTATTCTGAATGTGACATTTATATGAGAGAGTGAAATTTGAGTTGGGAGAGGGAAGAGAAAACTAGAAAGAGATTTAGAGAGAGAAAAAATACAGAAAGAGAAGTGATGAGAGAGAAAAGAGACAGAGGAGAGAGAGGAGAAGGAAGAGAGAGAAGAGGAAGGAGAGAGGAGAGAGAAAAGAGAGAAGAGAGAGAACAGAGAGAGAGAAAAGAAAGGAATGAGACAGAGGAGGAAAGAGAGAGAAGAGAGAGAGAAAAGAGAGAAAAGAGAGAGAATAGAGAGAATAGGGAAGATAGAGGAGAGATAAGAGAGAGAAGAGATAAGAGAGAGGATAGAGAAAGAGAGAAGAGAGAGAAGAGAGAGAGAGGAAGAGAGAGAGAGAGAGAAGAGAGAGAGAAGAGAGAGAAGAGAGAGAAAAGAGAGAAAAGAGAAGAGGGAGGAGAGAGAGAAGAGAGAAAAGAGAGTGAAGAGAGAGAATAGAGAGAATAGAGAGATTAGAGATAAAAGAGGAGGAAAATATGCAAATCAAGAGGAAGGAGTCGATCAAGAGAGAGAAAGGAGGGTAAAAGAGAGGGAAAGAAAGAGAGAAAAAGAGGAAAAAAGAGGAGAAAATAAAGAGGGGGAAGAAAGATAGGAAAAGAAAGAGAGAGTGAAGAAGGGGAAGAGAGAGTGGAAAAGAGAGGAAAATAAAAAAAGAGGGAGGGAAAGAAAAGGAAGAGAATGTGATAGAGAGAGAGTGGGAGTGAGGAAGTAAGAGGTAGATAAAAGAGAGTGAAAGTGAGAAAAAGTGAGAGAGAGAAAGAGAGGGAGTGAGAAAGAGGGAGAGTGAGAGTGTAATTGTGAGATACAGCATGTGTCTGTATGATGATGATTAACGAGTCTGTTTTATCAGTATTCAAATTATTCTGTCTGTCTGATATGTCGAATGGGGATATTAGTGGGTGCTGGGAGGGGGAGGTATTGAAAATTCAGATTGGAAACTCTTCATTCATTCTACTCCTATATGTTCCATGCATTATTCTTCCCAGTCCGCTCTTATCTCCTGATAATTACTACTGACTGGCACAATATCTAGGACTAAACTCACACAGGTCCACTAAAGAAATCAGTGTCAACTGCTCAACTACTGTTTTTCCCCTAGTCACCATTCAGAGCTAATAATAATTTTATGATAGTGATGTATTTGAATGAAAAAGCGTAGTTAAATTCCATTCTTGGAAAGGATTATGTCCAAAGAGAAAGGAATAGAATAGAATGGCCTCTTTATTTTTCTGACGTGACGAAGTTTGGACAACGATGGTCACTCTACCACTCAACCACGAAAGGAAGGAGGAAGAAGTAGGAGGAGAGTGGAGAAGAATAAGAAAGAAAAAGGAGGCAATGATTGAGGAAGAGAAGGCAGAGAAAGGAGGAAGAATAGAGAAAGAGAGGAAAGAAGAATTAAAAAGGAAAAGGAGGGAATGATTGAGGAACAGAAGGAAAGAAAGGAGAAAGAATAAGGAAGGAGAGGAAAAAGAATTGAAAAGAGAAAGAAGATGATTGAGGAAGAGAAGGCAGAGAAATGAGGAAGATTAAGGAAGGAGAGGGAAGAAAAATGAAAAAGGAAAAGGAGGGAATGATTGAGGAAGAGAAGGAAGAGGAAGGAGGAAGAGAAAGGAGGAAGAATAAGGAAGGAGAGGAAAGAAGAATAACAAAGGAAAAGGAGGGAATGATTGAGGAAGAGAAGGCAGAGAAAGGAGGAAGAATAAGGAAGGAGAGGAAAGAAGAATAACAAAGGAAAAGGAGGCAATGATTGAGGAAGAGAAGGCAGAGAAAGGAGGAAGAATAAGGAAGGAGAGGGAAGAAGAATAAAAAAGGAAAATGAGGCAATTATTAAGGAAGAGAAGGCAGAGAGAGGAGGAAGAATAAGGAAGAAGAGGAAAGAAGGATAACAGAAGAATAGGAGGGAATGATTGAGGAAGAGAAGGCAGAGAAAGGAGGAAGAATAAGGAAGGAGAGAGAAGAAGAATAACAAAGGAAAAAGAGGGAATGATTGAAGAAGAGAAGGCACAGAGAATGAAGAAGGACATACGTGTTTGACAGAGAAACAGCGTGGGAGGAATAATAATTGAGAGTGTGACAAAGAGAACAGCTAACACAGAGAGGTGGATAACTCTGCGAGCAATTTGTTTGATTATGCCTTTGTTTGTTCAAGCAAACGCCAGCTCTCTCCGCACTCTGTGTGAAACGCTCCATTTGATACAGTGTGATCCAATTTATCGTGACGCATTCGCAGAAATACGCACGCGGTTAAACTATTCCTGCTCCGTCGAAACGAAAATGTTCCGTCGTCATTGATCTTTACCATATAGGTAGAGATATATTGATCTTTACCATTACATACATTGTTGTCCAATAGATACATTTCATTGACGTCAGTACATATATAGTGCACTATGCAAATGTTGAGGAATCATGATTTACATGACTGCATATTGTTCGTTATGTACGTAGTTGGTTAACTTTATGGGTGAAAAGTGGTTGACGGTTTGAGTATAAACGAAAAAACTGTTTTACTTTGGAAATTAACTTGTTGATAAACCAGTAGATACATTACATTGACGTTCGTGTAGCATTTATATACTGCTCTATGTGCATGTTGAGGGATTGTAATATACCTTTATATTAATAGTAATATACATTAAATTCATACTGCTCGTAATATACGTTGTTGGTTAACTTTAAGGGTGATAAGTCGTTGACGGCTCCAGCATCAACGGGAAAAACTGTTTGACTTTTGAAAGCAACTTGTTGATGAACTAGTTGATTGTTTAAACCGAAGAAGCTGCTTTTGTTTGAAGAATAACTTGTTCGTAAACTAGTTGACGGTTGGAGCGCCAACAAAGAGAAACTGTTTTTGTTTGAGAGATATCTTGTTGATGAGCCGGTGTTATCATAGAATAGAATAAGTTTAATGGTTTCATTAAGACATAATATTGTAGCAACATTTCCAATAAAGTTACATTCGCATAACTTATTTGAATTATATAATATTATTCAATTTTATAATTTTATGTTATTTCTCTGATCATTCATTTTAGTAGAGAGAGCAGATCATAGGTTGTATTAAACAGATAATATACAGATGGAAGGTAATGAGACAATGCAACCATACAGTTGCTGTTAAATAATAATAATTAAAAAGTTTTTTTGTGCAGTTTCGTTCATCGAATTTCCTTACTAGCTATTAATCTGTTGTCAATATTTGCAAATAGCAAAGTCTTCAGAATATTATATGGCATTACTTAGGAATTTCGTTCAATTAATTATTATGTATTAAACAGTTATATCATAAATTATTTATATTATATCATTTAAGATTTCATCTACATACATTGAAACGTCAATAATCCCAATTAATATTGTGACCACACTTTTTGAGTGAAAACCTGTTAAAAATTGTATATTCTCTATCATAGGTACAGTAAAGCGTGGAAAAAAGAGACGAATTAAAATAATTTATTCGTGGATTTCTCGACAGAACGTTTCCTGAGTTATCTTCAATCACAGTTTGACTCCAAAGCCCATACTATACGGACAAAATGAAATGGATTCACTTAAATTCCGGAAAAATGAGTTCATGTGAGTAAAATGCAGTCGCTACTTTAACAACAAGAAATCATTGATAAATCATAGAAAAAGAAGGAGAAGAAGAAGGAGAAGAAGAAGAAGAAGAAGAAGAAGAAGAAGAAGAAGAAGAAGAAGAGTAAGCAGAAAAATCGACTACCACACTTGAAATCAAATTGAAATCATTCATTTCCTCTTAAATAATGTTACATTACAAGGATTTAGCTTTATATTAATTTATAATATAGGGAGTCTAACCATAGGGTTGTACTTTCTCCAGCAAACTTTAGCAACTTAGGTCAAAATAAAATAGATTATTAGTCTCAGACTAGGAGCTAGGATGAACAAACAAGAAAAACAAGCAAAACAAAAAGCATTACAAGGATTCAGTTTTCTTTTTCTATCAATACAATTTTGAAATAATATCATTAATTTCCAAAAAATGAACTCAATTGTGTGAAATGTAGTCGAGACTTTTAACGAGACCCTCATTGATAACCTGTTGACGCAAAACCTGTTGATGCAACCTGTTTGTATATCAACGCCTCTCTATATACATGGTGATCTACATACAAACTGAGCAGTAAATACATGACTTATATAGCTATATACTTCGGGCTGGTCCAAACAAACGCACCTAGCATTATCAAACGCCTACAATATCATTTCGAGTAATTATTTACGGTTCAATCAGTGTTGGCCCTAATTAAGTATCGAGTCTCATTCACCTGATTAACTAAGTGTTATTAAATTGCTTTCCAAAAATTGGTTACAAGCTACTCAGGTGGTTGATAAACGAATAATAATTAATAAACAAGGATAGATTTGTGTCAGTTTTGAGATTGATTTGTCTCCTATTTACATGATCAATACAGTATCTACTTGATGTATAAAGTATTGTGAATAGGGTTATTATACCTTATTTTAGGAAGGTAACTGACGAGTAACTGATATTTCAAGATACAATATTTGTAGAACAAATATTTATGTTGTGGAATCTTTCCATAATAGGAACCACTTTTTGAAATTTTCAATTTTTGTGTTTATTAAAATGAAAGTGGAGTTTCACAATTTCAAAAAGTTTTTCCTGTTATTTGAAGGTTCCGTGGTGAGTTGAGTTTACCTCCGTTTCCAAATCAACGAAATCACAAATGTTGAAAGAGATGAAACGTAGAGAAATATAATAATACGAAATATTTGTAGATTTTCTTGAAGACTTTTGTGAACTTTTTAAGAAGGTGAGAGTAAATCACGGTATTTTTCATTAATGTTTTCCCTCTCTTTGTCAATGTATCATGAATTGAATTATGTTTGCTTTTTGGTTTATAAATAATGTTAATAATGTTTGTTAAAAATGGCAGTGTAATATATTATTTTATTCATTTTTATAAATGTGGATATTTAATCACCTTGAAAGATTCATGGCTGAGTGGTAGAAAGGACTTCCTAGTCCTAACTTCACCTAATAATAGTGGTTTATGCAATGGTTGCATAATGAGAGCCTTCAAACGACGAGTGAGATACCGAGTTTAAAATACGAGCGGCAACGCTGCGAGTTATATTAAGGTATCTCAAGAGTCGTTAAAAGGGTGAAAATATACAACCACTGTATACATCATTTTATCTACGACCAACAAAAAACAATAATATCTACATTATTAATTTAAACAAACATTGTTCTATTTCAATGTTTACCTTATAGGTTAGGAAGCTGCTAAAAGCACACACGCAACTACAGTGCTTTTATCAGCTGCGATTGTGTTTTGTTCCGTTCCAGAGTGTTTTGAAACTGGAACAGATTGAACTAGGACCGTGTTATAATATACAATCTGTACTGTAATGAGGTCATTACAGTACATGTTTCAAATTCCATTTCGAAAAAGCTACTGTTTCGATTTCAATTATGAAACTGTAATGATTGCGTTATAACACGGTCGTAGATAAGGAATATTTTCATTTCATTTCATTAAACTTTATGTCTCATAGAATATGACGTTATCTGATTGAGCTGAACTTACAGTTATCAAGGAATCGAGCATTCAACCAACCTGAAAAAGAAAAGAATATTCGTTAAAATGAGTGGTTAGCAGTTTGCAACTACTGTAGTACAATTATTTCTATTATTTGCACTACTGTTGGATTAATGAAAGATCACTCATACTTTAATCACACATCACTCTTTACTCAACTTGTTTCCGATTATAAATTAATACAAACTGAATACATTACTTTCAAAACAAGATACAACGGACATCTAAGGCTAGGCGTACACCGGTTAGTCAAGACAAGACAAGACGAGATTAGTCACGTTTAGTCACAGTAATTCACATAGTTGCTTATGAAGCAGCACACACTGATGCTATGACTAATCGGTGTGTGTTGCTTCATAAGCACCTATGTGAATTATTGTGACTAAACGTGACTAATCTCGTCTTGTCTTGTCTTGACTAACCGGTGTACGCCTAGCCTAAGTGGGCATCAGTACAAAAAAGATTCTTGTTTCACTTTACTTTAATTATTCGTAATTTTTTTATTTTTATTACAATATAGGGGAAAGTCGGGCACTACCGGACAGCGGCTGACATCGGACAAAGCCAGTTCTTAAAAAGTGCCGCAATTGGCAGCACTTGTTATGCTATCAGTACAACCAACTTAAGTAGCAAGACTGCCCACAGCAGTATTGCGCATTTGACGTAGCACATTTTCGTAGTGGCTCCAGTTTTATGTATTTTTTACGATTGACAAGTGCACGGAGATAGTTTTAAAAAGCTGCTGCATCGATTGAAGTAAGTAATATGAGTCATAGTTGGTCTTAAAATACTTAGTGTACTTTATATCAAGTGAATACGACGTTTAGCTCCAGTCATATGACTGATTATGGCTTGACAGCCATTCTCACCTAGGTTGTCTGGCGGCAGGTATCGGACAAAGTGCAATCGGGCGGTATCGGACAATGTAATGACCACTTAAATTCACGGATTTTAATAGATTCTCTGGGTTTTTCAGGGATAATGGAATAGAAAAGAGGAAATTGGACAGAAGAATCACTGAAATTGGCTATTGAAAAAGTGTTATGTAATGAAATGACTAGGGAAGGTCGGGTACTACCGGACAGCGGCTGGCATCGGACAAAGCCAGTTTTTAAAGTGCTGCAATTGGCAGCACTGTTCATACTGTCAGTACAACCAACTTTAGTAGCAAGACTGCCCAAAAATGTATTAATTTGTGTGATTTAATATCCCTCAAACATAATTTCAGTACTATTTTATGTCTGTCCGATACCACCCGCCATAAATTGAAAAGTGCGTTTTGTAGATAGTTGGATTTTTGGAAAAAAAAGTATGTTGCTATTGATATTATTTTATATAATTTACGCCAGTTATAGATGATATACTGTAGTATTATTTTACGCATAAAGTTGGCATTTATCATAATCCTTTAACTGGGTACTTGAGAAAAAGCTAAGGTGGCCGATATCACCCGACCTTCCCCTACTTATTAGGCTATACTTTCACTTCTTTCCTTCTTCAGTATCATTATCTTCATGAAAGATTTTCTCAACTCCAGTAAATTTCATACCTTCGTCAAACAAATTATGCACTGAATTGTGGAATAGTTTTGATATTTTGCGCATGATATGGCGGTGGTAACTTCTTACTCTATATAAATTTTTTGTAAGGTCTCTATGAGAGAAATAGAAAACTTTCCTCCATCTCTGATTATCTTTCATAATGCCACTTTCCTTGATTGATTCGGAGAAACGCTTTTGTGCTGTAAACAGTTGAAAAAATGATAGGGAAGAAAAACATTCCATAGAGTTGTGTTATGATTTCTGAAACCCCAAACACGCCTATCACTGGATTCCGGGAAGAAAAACAGTAGATGCATTAGGCCTCAGCGTTTCCACACAAATACTCCTTCTTCTTCTTCCTTTTCCATCCTCTCCTCCCCTCCTCCTCTTCTTCTTTCTTTCTTCTTCTTCCTCGTCTTCTTATACCTTTCTCATCTATTTCTTCTTCTTCTTCTTCTTCTTCTCTTCTTCTTCTTTCTTCTTCTTCTTCTTCTCTTCTTCTTCTACTTTTTCTTCTTCTTCTTCTTCTTCTTTCTTCTTCTTCTTCTTCTTCTTCTCTTCTCTTTTCTTCTTCTTTTCTTTCTCTTTCTTTTCTTTCTCCTTCTTCTTCTTCTTCTTCTCTTCTTCTTCCTCCCTCTTCTTCTTTTTCTTCTCCTCCATCTCCTTCTTCTTCTCCTACTTCTCTTCTTCTTCTTCTTGTAGTTCTTCTCCCTCCTATTCCCCCTCTCCTTCGCCCTTTCTTCTTCCTCATGTTCTTCCTCTTCTTCTTCTTCTTCTCTTCTACTTCTTCTTCTTTTCTGCTTCCTCTTCTTCTTATTCTTCTTATTCTTCTTCTCCTTCTTCTTATTCTTCTTCTTCTTCTTGCTCCTTTCTCCACCACAACACACATTTTCTATCATCTTTGAAATCGAGGAAATGAAGCGTTCCCTTGAGTGTGTTCGCTGTGTGCACGTAGGTGGTGGGGATAATAAAATCGACACCTGCGCTCACGCAGAATTTTAGTGAACGAAACCGGTTAGTTTAACATGAGAAAGGATAGGGAATAAGCATTTACAATGCATTTAGAGCATTGTCGTATTCCTAATTGTATAAATACCGTTCACAATAGTAATTGCGTCTTCTATTCCTTCCATATTTCCAAACGTAAATTGATTCAACAAAGAAATTGGATCTCAGTTTTGAATTAATCAAGTAAAAAATCCAGTTTAAAAGAATATGATTGATTTGAAGTCTCGCGCCCATAATCCATTTCGGAATATTGAGCAATGGGAATGAACTCAGCTGTGGATGAACTACCTCGTCTGCTCAGGCTGTTTTTAACATAACCTTCAAAGTTGATTTTAAAACTTGAATTGAAGATCATAATAATGTTCAAGAACATGCGAGATGTTAATTTTATCATTCTAAATATAATTCCACAATCAATAAGTAGGAAAAATAGCGACAGGGAATTCTATTTCAATTATAAACTAATTTTTACGTGCATAAGCCGTAAATAATCGGAAGATTCATACGATTATCCGCCAGAGCGCAACACCGTAGATGCACACAGCGAATAACAACTTCTCGAAAGACAACTCAATGTAAATTTCTCAAAAATCATCTGCTCAGATGTAACCTTCTCAAAAAAGTCAACTCCTCAAAATTCAACCACTTTAAAGTCTCTCATAATAACGAGTATGAAACAAAGTCATGTCTGATCTCAATATCCCAAAAAGCTACTTCTCCTATGATACTTCTTGACAACCCCCTCCCCTCACCATCCTATTACCATCCTCAGCTCATAAGTTCTATCTTTTCTATTCTCAGACTCTTCGATCCTATTTCTGCTGTAAACGACATCAAACGTCATAAGCTATTAAGCTCGAGCAAGAAATGAAGTCACCCTATTGAAGCCTCATCATCATCATCCTTTACATGTCAAACCTCGCCCCCATCTTCTTCTTCTCCTCCTTTTTCTTTTTCCTTTCCTACTCCTTATTTTCCTTTTTCTTCTACTTTCTTCTTCTTCTTCTCTCTCTTTTCTTCTTCTTCTTCCTCTCATCTCCTTCTTATTCTTCTGCTTCTCCTTCTTCTTCTTCCTCCTTCTTCTTCTCCTCGCTTCTTTCTTCTTTTCCTTCTTCTCCTTCTTCTTCTTCTTTCTTCTTCTTCTTCTTCTTCTTCTTCTTCTTCTTCTTCTTCTTCTCCTTTCTTCACTTCTCCTTCTTCCTTCTTCTTCGTCTCATCCTTCTTCTTTTCCTTTTGATCTTCTTCTTCTTCTTCTTCTTCTTCTTCTTCTTCTTCTTCTTCTTCTTCTTCTCCTTCTTCTTCTTCTTCTTCTTTCTTCTTCTTCTTCTTCTTCTTCGTCTCATCCTCCTTCTTTTCCTTTTTCTTCTTTTTTTTTCTTCTCCTCCTTTTGCTCCTAATTTTTCTTCTTCTTATCCTCCTCCTTTGAGCTGACATGTTCAATCACGTCAAATCTCTCCATTTGAGAAGGAAAGCAGACTTTCAATCTTTTACGTCATCGAAATTTGACAGCAATTTTAACGCTAGCCACTTGGTAATCATGTGACCGGTGTGTTCAAGGTCGAATCAAGGACAAATTAAATTAGAATTTTATCCTATGATAGAGGTCAAACCAAGTTCAAAGACTGATCAATATTCTCTTAATGAATATCACTCAAATGAATGAATATTGAGAGAATATTGTCTCTAGGAACTTTCGATTTTGCGTGTGTCCAAAATTCCGTTTGAAATTGAGAATAATTTATTAATTGATTGTCTCTTTCTATTTTCTCCTAATTATTGTTTTTCATTATTTTATCGTTTTCATTATTAGTACCATTTTCTACTTATTCCCCTAGATTATTACTTTCTAATTTCTTGTTTTTGTTCTCGAATCAATCGTTCATTGATAATATTGATTGATTTATTATATTGATCATATCAATGATTATGTTCCATTGATTTCATTGTAAAGACTCTTTTGTTATTTCTATATTTTGTTGGTGATATAGAACTTGTAATACTTTTGTTGTAATGAGCTGGCAACAATTGTCTTGTAAAATAAATAAATAAATGAACAAGGGAGCAATTTCAATTGAAGGAGTTGATTTTTCAACACTTTGATTATCTATTATAATTCAACTATGGAGATGAGCTGATCATCGTTAGTGAAAAAATACAATTGAAGCATACTTTTTCTTGTTTATCTTCATAAATCATCAATACTAGTTCAGAATCATTGTTAACATGACCTGTAAGTAATCATTATTACAGTTAAAATCACCATAATAGCAAAATATAACTTTGTATCTCTGTAATTTATTTGAAAACATACCATTAATATTTAAATCAGACAATTACTTTCAAAGTGTTTTTCCTAGACAACCAGTTCGTCCAGTGGGAAATTTCTCAGCAACTTTCCTATCAAACCCTGATTGTTTTCACACAAAATCCGCACCTCGAGCTCTGGCATATGCTCCTTCCAGTAACAAGCCGCAAAACAAGAATTTATGGGAGTTGAAACATAAACTTGCGACTGGTATTTTGCTGGCAAACCACCGATACTATCATATTTTCATGTTGCTCCATTTATAGAGAGACTTGTCCACAAAAAAGCCATTCCGCATAAATTACATTCAGAAGCGACAGCGGTTTCAGGGAAAGGAAGGAATGGTGATAAACATGGAGAAGGAGGTGGAAGAGGAGAGAGGAGGACACAAAGGGGAAGAGGAGGGAAGATAAGGAAAGAGAGGGGAAAAAAGGGAAAAGGAGGGAGAGGAGTAAAGAAGAGGAAAGAGGAGGATAGAGGAGGATAGAGGAGGAAAGATAAGGGAAGAGGAGGTAAGAGGAGAGAGGGAAAAGGAAGAAAGAGAAGGAAATTGGAGGAAAGAGGAGGAAGAGGAGGAGAGAAAAGGGAAGAGGAGGAAAGAGAAGGGAAGAGGACGAAATAGGAGAAAAAGGGATGGAAGAGAGGGGAAGGGGAGAAAAGAGGTTAGAGGGGGTGAGTACGGAAGAGGTGAGAGGGGAAGAGGAGGAAAAAGGAGAAAGGAGGAAGAGAGAGGGAAGAGAGGAAGAGAAGGAAAGGGGAGGTAAGAGAGGGGAAAGAGAGGGAAAGAGAATGAGAGAGAGGAAAAGATGAGGAAAGAGGAAGAGGAGGAAGAGAGAAGAGAGGAGAAGAAAAGAGGGAAGAGGCGGAGAAGAGGGAAGAGAGAAGGAGGAAAAAAGAGGGAAGAGGAGGGAGGAGGAGGAAAGAGGGGGAAAGAGGAGGGAAGGGGAGAAAAGGGATGGAAAGAGGAGGGAAGAGGAGGAAGGGAAGGAAATATTAAGGAAGAAGAGAAAAGAGAAGGACAGAGAAGGAGGGGGAGGGAAGAGAGGAGAATAAAAGGGGAAAGAGGAGGGAAGAAAGGGAAATAGGAGGAATGAGGACGGAAGAGGAGGATATTGGAGGAAAGAGAAGGGAAAGGAGGAGAAAAAAGGGAAGAGGAGAAAAGAGGAGGAAGATAGAGAAAAAGAAGGAAAGATGAGGGAAGAGGAGGATAAAGGAGGAAGAGAGGGAGAGAAGAGAAAAGGAGGAAAGAGAGTGAAGAGGAGGAAGAGGGGGAAGAGGAGGAAAGAGGAGGATAAAGGAGGAAGAGAGTGAGAGACGAGAGAAGGAGGAAAAAGGATGAAGAGGAGGAAGGGGAGGAAAGAGAGGGAAACAGGAGAAAAGTGGAGAAAAGAAGAGGAGAAGAGGAGGGGAAAAAAGGAAAGAGAGAAGGAATAGGAAAAAATAGGATGAAATAGGAGAAAAGGGTGAGAAAGAGAGTGAAATAGGAAAGAAAAGGAGAAAAGAGAGGAAAAGAGAAAGAAAGAGAAGAAAAGAGAAGGACTCAGGCGGGAAGAGGAAGAAAGAGGAGGAGAGAAGGAGATAGGAGGAGGAGGAGGAAGAAGAAACAGGATGAAAGAGAAGTTAAGAGGGTACAAGAATTCAGGGAGAGAGGGAAGGCACGATAAAGCATCATCAACATTCCTGCTGTTCTCTCGGTTCAAGTATTTCCCTATGAGACCAGTATGTGCAGCGTCCCCATAGGAAGTGGGCAAACCTAATGTATCGTTATAAATATATTTTCTGACAGTCTAATGTATTGTGATATATTTTTTGTGTAATGCATTGTTTCTCTGACAAAGCATGTTCAGGATATAGTGTTTTGTATGTAGAATGATTCTCCACAACAGTTATACCATGGGATGCATCGAGTTTCTGGTAGATAGGGGATGAAAGTGTGTTTGTTACTTATTTATTCAGATAAACTACCGAAACTACATTGTATTCTACTTGATACGTGAAATACTAGTTAGGTATACGAAAGTTAGTCAAGACAGAGACAAAGATTATTGTCACATTAAGTCACAGTAATTTACATAGTTGCTTGTGAAGCAGCACACACTGATGCAATGACTAATCGGTGGGTGTTGCTTCATAAGCAACTATGTGAAGTACTGTGACTAAACGTGACTAATCTCGTCTGTCTTGTCTTGACTAACCGGTGCACGCCTAGCCTTTTGGTCCATTATATTACAGATTGTTGTTATAGCTGAGAATTTCTCGATCCACTTAATATAATGATCTTATTCATGCGACTTCATTTGAATCATGTCAATTGAAGATCATCAATGTTGCTTATTCAAATTGTAAATTGTAATCAAGATCAAGATCAAATTAGGGATTGTAATCAAGATCAAGTTCCAATTGTAAATTGTAATCAAGATCAAATTGTTAATTGTAATCAAGATCCAATTGTTAATTGTAATCAAGGTCAAGATCCAATATTGTAAATTTTTATCAAGTTCATGGACAAATATACCCATAATATAGCCTACTAAACCTATCCCTGTGACTATACCTATTATTTTTATAGAATATATGATATATTATTTGAGGAAAGTAATAATATATTTATAGGAAAGTATATTATCACATTTCCTGTAAATAATCCTTATATTTCGGGTAGAGTTCGCCATCATGCTTTATTGACTCAAATATAATACGATTTATTTAATTTGGCGTATGGCGTGAGGTGTGTAGATAGATAGAGGAATATGATTTTTTATCATCAGACTCTACGGTCATCAGCAACGTCAAGAAACAATATCTCTCTATCTATCTAATGCCAAGCGTCAAATTTAATGAATCTTATTATAATTTGGACATATAATACTGTATTGTTAAAGGTATTTGAATCAAAATCGAGCAATTCCTTGGTGATTTATTATTTTCAAGTACTGAATTAGCGAACGAAGAGTATCCTCTCCAGATCATTTTTAATGAGGTGCTTCACTGTTTCTCGAAGTGAGTTTCCTCTCTATAATCGCAACATTTCTGCCCCACAATTCATTGTACAAAGCAGAAATTGAGATTATTTTCTCTTGAAATGTTGGAGAGGTACATAAAAAAAGAGGGGATGGTGGGAGGCAGAAAGAAGGTAGATGGAGAGAAAATTATGAGAGAGAGAAAATATACATTAATAAATTGCACTTGTCATAAAACATCTCATTTCATTAAGTCGCCAGAGAAGCGTAATTTAGATTGAGAGTTTCTAGAAAATTACAAAATATACAGACAGCAAAGGAATTACTCTGAGACTGAGTAATGGGGAAAACCTGTCCCATATTTTTTAATGGAAAAGTATCATGAATTCCATGCTCTATATGTGCTGTACTGAGAGTGGAATAATTGTTCTATCATCCACTAACAGATTCTCTATCTAGAAACTATGTTATAACAAAATTATTACACAGCTGAAATCATAATTGAAATCAAAACAGTTGCCTTTTCAAAATGGAATTTGAAACTTGTATTGTAATGAAGGTACAGAGACATTCATTTAATTTGACGCTTGGCAATAGATAGATAGAGAGATAGATAGATGGATGATAGATAGATAGATGGATCAATCGATAGATATATAGATAGATAGATAGATAGATAGATAGATAGATAGATAGATAGAATAGATAGATAGATAGATAGATGGATAGATCGATAGATAGATGGATAGATCGATAGATATATATATAGATAGATAGAGATAGATGGATGAGGTAGATAGATAGATACGTAGATAGATAGATGGATATGTAGATAGGTAGAGAGATATCATTTCTTGACGTTGCTGATGACCTTAGAGTACGATGGCAAAGGAATAATATCTCTCTAAAGGCTCTCACAATACAATCATTGCATAAACTAGTATTGCCGCACTGTTGGCTGATTTTTCCTATCTTGTAAGTCTACAAGGCCATAATTCTCAGCTGATTTTTCCAATCTAGTACGGGAGAGAGGCATTTTCCATGAGTGTGACTCTCTGTTGAGTGGCACTTTCTATCGAGTGTAAAAAATAGTGTTATTCCCTCACTTTACACTTTTCAAATCACAACCTCACCCCGTTTGTTCATTCCAATGTAATTTAACACTGAATATAGTTCATTTAATTTCTCCTTTATTTTTTATCTGAATATACAAACACAAATCAATGCAACTCAATTCAAAGCAATTCGATACAGTACAATACAATTAAATTAAATTTTATACAATTCATAAAAAATTTGCACTCTAAAAAAAGTAACACAGAATGCGGCAGATTCTGAAGTACAGCAGGATCCTTTTAACTTGTCAGAAAACATATGTTTCGACGAGCAATATCACAATACTCAACCTACAAATGCTGAATCTCGCAGATTATTGAATAGGTCTTTAAAAAAGTTATTCTTTGAAAGGTCTTCTTTAAAAAGGTCTTTAAGAATTCTAAGCCTTTTGATTATTGTGTAGAAATCACTGTTTAATCATTACCGAAACAGCTGATTTCTGACAAGTTAAAAGGATCCTGCTATATTTATGCTGTGCCCGGCCTAATAATACTCGGCACTCAACATGGGTCACAAATCAATTATCCAGCTGTGTGAAACTGAGAGCGATTAGGGGGGCCCGGGGGGAATTTGGGGGGAGAGAGGGGTCACCTGGGGAGATTGGTGGACATAATCTGGCTTCATAGCGTTTGGGGGGGAAGGGGACAAGGGGTATTGTTGTATGCTATCTGGCCGTACCCAAGCAATTACCCTCTGGATGCTTCATGTTTCATTATCGGTGGGGTCAGTTGGGTGGGTTATTGTGCGAGTGTGTTTGTCACTGCCTTCCAGCTTCAGCTTTGGCTTTGTCAATTGTAATTGATAGTTGGCCAATTGAGTCCATGAATAAGCACTACATTATTATAAAAATTCAAATTTCAAAATTCTTTATTGCCAATAATCTGTTATACAGGGTGTTTCAGAACCCCAAGAAACAATATCTCTCTATTTATCTAATGCCAAGCGTCAAATTTAATGAATCTTATTATAATTTGGACATATAATACTGTATTGTTAAAAAGGTATTTGAATCAAAATCGAGCAGTTCCTTGGTGATTTATTATTTTCAAGTACTGAATTAGCGAACGAAGAGTATCCTCTCCAGATCATTTTTAATGAGGTGCTTCACTGTTTCTCGAAGTGAGTTTCCTCTCTATAATCGCAACATTTCTGCCCCACAATTCATTGTACAAAGCAGAAATTGAGATTATTTTTTCTCGAAATGTTGGAGAGGTATATAAAAAAAGAGGGGATGGTGGAAGGCAGAAAGAAGGTAGATGGAGAAAAATTATGAGAGAGAGAATATACATTAATAAATTGCACTTGTCATAAAACATCTCATTTCATTAAGTCGCCAGAGAAGCGTAATTTAGATTGAGAGTTTCTAGAAAATTACAAAATATACAGACAGCAAAGGAATTACTCTGAGACTGAGTAATGGGGAAAAACCTGCCCCATATTTCTTCAACGAAAAAGTATCATGAATTCCATGCTCTATATGTGCATTACTGAGAGAGGAATAATTGTTCTATCATCCACTAATAGATTTTTTATCTATGTTATAACACAATTATTACACAGCTGAAATCATAATTGAAATCAAAACAGTTACCTTTTCAAAATGGAATTTGAAACTTGTATTGTAATGAAGATACAGTGACATTCATTTAATTTGACGCTTGGCATTAGATAGATAGATAGAGATAGATGGATAGATAGATAGATAGATGGATCAATCGATAGATATATAGATAGATAGATAGATAGATAGATAGATAGATAGATAGATAGATAGATAGATAGATAGATAGATAGATAGATGGATAGATCGATAGATAGATGGATAGATCGATAGATATATATATATATAGATAGATAGAGATAGATGGATACGAGGTAGATAGATAGATACGTAGAGATAGGTAGAGATATGGATAGATAGAGAGATATCGTTTCTTGACGTTGATGATGACCGTAGAGTATGATGGCAAAGGAATAATATCTCTCTAAAGGCTCTCACAATACAATCATTGCATAAACTAGACAAGTATTGCCGCACTGTTGGCTGATTTTTCCTATCTTGTAAGGCTACAAGGCCATAATTCTCACCTGATTTTTCCAATCTAGTACGGAAAAGAGGCATTTTCCATGAGTGTAACTCACTGTTGAGTGACACTTTCTATCTAGTGTGAAAAATAGTGTTATTCCCTCACTTAATACTTTCCAAATCACCACCTCACCCCGTTTGTTCGATCCAAAGTAATCTAACACTGAATATAGTTCATTTAATTTCTCCTTTATTTTTATCTGAATATACAAACACAAATCAATGCTCAATTCAAAGCAATTCGATACATATTACAATTAAATTAAATTTTATACAATTCATAAAAATTTGCACCTAAAAGTAACACAGACTGCGGCAGATTCTAAAGTACAGCAGGATCCTTTTAACTTGTCAGAAAACATATGTTTTTTTATCACAATATCACCTAAAAATGCTGAATCTCACAGATTATTGAAAAGGTATTTTAAAAAGATATTCTTTGAAAGGTCTTCTTTAAAAAGGTCTTCAAGAATTCCTTTGATTATTGTGTAGAAATCACTGTTTAATCATTACCGAAACAGCTGATTTCTGACAAGTTAAAAGGATCCTGCTATATTTATACTGTGCCCATAATACTCGGCACTCAACATGGGTCACAAATCAATTATCCAGCTGTGTGAAACTGAGAGCGATTAGGGGGGGCCCGGGGGGATTTTGGGGTGGTGGAGGGGTCACCTGGGGAGATTGGTGGACATAATCTGGCTTCATAGCGTTTGGGGGGGAAGGGGACAAGGGGTATTGTTGTATGCTATCTGGCCGTACCCAAGCAATTACCCTCTGGATGCTTCATGTTTCATTATCGGTGGGGTCAGTTGGGTGGGGTATTGTGCGAGTGCGTTTGTCACTGCTGCCTTCCAGCTTCAGCTTTGGCTTTGTCAATTGTAATTGATAGTTGGCCAATTGAGTCCATGAATAAGCACTACATTATTATAAAAATTCGAATTCAAATTTCAAAATTCAATAATTGGGTGTTTCAGAACTCCCTACCAATACTCTAGGGCATTGTTCCTGGGTGAAAACCATATATAAATATCATATTTAAATTGTCCGGAAGTCCTTAGCTACTCACACAGCTGCCATTTTGTTTTTTCACTTATCATTTTTTATCTCAATAATGGTGAAACATATGCGATTAAAACTTTGTACCAACATTCATGACACCTAGACAAAGCTACAAAGAAATTATGACAATTTTTCAAATCCATAAACCAAAATGGCGGCCATTTAAAATTTTGTTTCTTGGATAACTCGAAAACCGTTAATATTACGACAATTTTACAAGAATAACTTTGTCTAGTAAATTCAATAACAAATCGATTGAAACCTTATTTGTTAAAAGATTGGCTCAATATTCACTGAGATATGGCAGGTTTAGTGATAGGTGACCGATAGGCGACAGGCTAGTTGCAGTGCATTCTGGGCTTGCGGCTAAAGTCTGCTACAATAATGGAACAGTATCCGTCTGCTTTGCATGTTTTTTTAAAGCGATTTTAGATTATTTTGAGTGAATTTTAAAGTGGCATCTGTGTGAGTAACTAAGGACTTCCGGACAATTTAAATATGATATTTAGATATGGTTTTTACCCAGGATCAATGCCCTAGAATATTGGCAAGGAGTTCTGAAACACCCTGTATGTTTTTGAAGAGTGAAAACTTTATTGAAATGTGTATCAAATGCTCTCCCATACCTCTATTCCATACTGGAACAATGATTGAGCAAATGCGAAATATATTTCCACATTATACTGAGAAATTACAGAAAAACGATCACTTCAGCTCGATATCCATAATGATGGTGAGAGTTTTGAGTAGAGGCAGAGTGAGTGAAGGTGAATATTGACGAGTAATGAAGCCGTGCAGATCGGGAGAATATTACTCAGATGATTGATTGACTGGGAGGTGAGAGCTGGGAGAGGCAAAGATCGATGGCGAATAAAAAATCAGGGCATACTGAAGAAGAAAAGAAGAAGAGAGATGTGAGTGAGAGAAGGATTGGAAGAGAAGGAGACAAGGGGATGATAAAGTGAAAAAGTGCTGGAAGACAGAATGGAAAGATATTGAAGCTTGAAGAAGGAGAAGAGGGAGAAGAAGGGAAGGTGGGAAAGGAAGAATAAGAGGAAGAAGAGGAAGAAGAGGGGGAAGAAGAGGTAGAAGAAGAGGTAAAAGAAGGAGGTGAAGAAGAGAAAGAAGAAGACGGAGAAAGAGAGGAAGAAGAAGATGAAGAAGAAGAAGAAGAAGAAGGAGAGGAGAGGAAGAAGAAGAGGGAGAGGAAGAGAGGAATAAGAAGAAGGAGAGGAAAAGGAGAGGAAAGGAAGAAGAAGAGGGTAAAGAAGAAAAAGAAGAAGAAGGAGAGGAGAAAAGGAGAAGAGAAGGAGGAAGAAGAAGAAGAGGAGAAGAAGAAGAAGAACAAGAACAAGAAGGAAAAGAAGAAGAAAGAAGAAGAAGAAGGAAGAAGAAGAAGAAAAGGAAGAAGAAGAGGAAGAAGTAGAAAAGAAAGAGGAAGAAGAGGAGGAAGAAAAAGAGGAAGAAGAGGAAGAAGAAGAGGAAGAAGAGGAGGAAAAGAGAGAAAAGAGAGGGGAAAAGAGAGAAGAAGAGAGAAGAGAAAAAGAAGAGAAGAGAAGAGAAAAAATAGAAGAAGGAGAAGAAGAGAAGAAGAGAAGAGAAGAAGAGGAAGAAGTAGAAGAAGGGAGAAGAGAAGAAAGAAGAAGTAGAAGAAGTAGAAGAAGTAGAAGAAGAAATTCGAGTACCAGCTACCAACATTAGACCCTTGAAATCTACAAGGACGTCTTGCCTGGAATATAGGCAGAGAAAGACGAACAACTTGTAGGGAGGAGAATGAGAAAGATGTAGAGGAGAGAGTGAAAGAGAGAGAGAGTGAGAGAAAGAGAAAGATCTGGGAGATGTGAGAAGAGAAAGATCTGGATTAATTCTTGCTGGTGATTCGTCATTATGACAGTGATATAAGACCCTGATGCCCCCGCCTTGCTAGAAGCAGTACTGACACTACTGAGCTCGAAGCAGCACACATGGGTGAGAGAAAGAGAGAGAGAGAGAGCGCGAGAGAGAGAGAGAGATCACGATAAACTCACCAGGCTATGAACACCCTCACACTCACAACAAGGACCTCCGAGTCCTTCCAAATGTATCCTTCGAGCCCGATCCTGTAGATCCTTCATAATTTGTTAACGCAGCTAGGTCCCTGGGATCCCGTATGTGTTTGTGTGTGTGGTATGTATAAATGGTCTGGTGAGATTTTGAGTTATGAGCCTGCCTCTTGATATAAGTAGGTTACAGTATACACGTGAGATTCTGGGTTTGCATATATTTATACTGTTTTCATAAATTCATATTATGTTGAATCAATTTGCATTCCGTGTATAATATTGATACATAATATTCTATGATATAAATACATACAGGAAAATCAGATTCATTTAATTTGACACTTGGCATTAGATAGATAGATAAGTTAGATAGAGAGATAAGTTAGATAGAGAGATATTATTTCTTGACGTTGCTGATGACCGTAGAGTACGATGGCAAAGAAATAATATCTATCTATCTAATGCCAAGCGTCAAATTAAATGAATCTGATTAAACATCCATCTATCTATCTATAATATCATAAAAATAAGATGGTTTCTGTCTGTCTGTCTGTCTATAGGCCTATCACTTAGAATACTTATTGGAAAAAGCTGAAATGTTGCACAAAGATTGTCCGTATACCAAGATTTTATATAGAGTGTTGAGTTTTATAATATCTTCAAATTCCACTCTAAAAAAGTGCCCGCAGTGATTAGATATTTCACTCAAATATCCTTAACCTCGGAAGGATATCTAAGGTCTTACAAGCACGGGTGACCGGCTAGTAATAATTACAGGTATACATTGTGTTTGTTCGCTCACTGAGAGAAGTTGCTGATATTTCCCCAATCCTGAAAAGGGGAATAAGTCCTCATTTGTCATTTTTATGATGATCCAAAAAACAAATCACAGAACGGAACGTTTCATAGAGCTACAAAAAAAATAATAAGGGGAAATTACAGAACTACAGGAAACATACTGATGGGAAATTACATAGAGCTACAAAAACATAACAACGGAAAATTACAGAGCTACAGAAAATATACTGATGGAAAATTACAAGGAGCTACAGAAAAAGCAATGGAAAGTTACAGATATACAGGAAATGATGGAAAATTACACGGAGCTACAAAAAAACAATGGAAAATTACAGAACTAAAGAAAATACTGATGAATAATTACACAGGATACAAAAAAATGGAAAATAACAGAACTATGGAAAAATACTCAAGGATAATTACACAGGATACGGAAAAAACAATGGAAAATTACAGAACTACAGAAAATACTGATGAATAATTACACAGGATAAAAAAACACAATGTGATATTATTCTCACAGAAAGAACTATTAGTGTCTTCTTTATTGCATCACAATACGTAGGAAGAAACAAAGGCTCTAAGTTTTGTTGAGAAGAAAATCAAGGATTGAGTAAGGTTATTCTCTCATATTTACGGAACAATCTTGCAAACAAAGAGAAGGAAGAAGAAGAGAAAAGAAGAAGAAGAAGAAGAAGAAGAAGAAGAAGAAAAAAGAAGAAGAAGAAGAATAAGAAGAAGAAGAAGAAGAAGAAGAAGAAGAAGAAGAGGAGGAGGAGGAGAGAAGAAGAAGAAGAAGGAGAAGAGGAGAAGGAAGAGGAAGAGAAGTAAAAGAAGTAGAAGAAGAAGAAGAAGAAAAATACTTATTTGAGTGGTTGACATGGCAAGTTTGAGGAGTAAAACTTGAAACCAACTTTTTGTTTTCCGGTAGTGGGTCAACGATTCTGGGATATTTGAGGTGGAAGTGGAAGATCAAAACCCTCTCTGATGAGGGTTTTTCTAAGGATGGGGGTGTTTTAAGCGGTAAAGGGGGTGGGAATAGAGTGAAAAAGAGGTGTAGGGGGGTGGCAGAGGGTGCCCCAGAAATGGTTGAGACCCATTTGGCCACATGCCCGCACTTCTTGGATGGCAAACGAACAATCTTGAGAAAGCTGGCCGGAGCTGATCAAATGAGAAGAGCATTCAGCAGGAAAAAAGACAGGGAAACGTATGCCAAAAAAGATGGTCTGTCTCTGGGGAGATAAGCGTCAACCTAGAAGATTTCGCTTCTAGTCGAGGAATGGAGCTTTCAAAACATCAAATCAAGTATGACTATATAGTCTGGAGAGCATTGTGTATTGTGTATTGTGTATTGTGTTGTATTGTGTATTGTGTATTATGTATGTATTGTATTGTGTATTTGTATATTGTGTATTGTATATTGTGTATTGTGTAATAACATATTATTGTGTATTGTGTATTGTATGTGTATTGTGTATTGTAAATTTATTGTTATTGTGCATTGTGTATTGTGTATTGTGTATTGTTATTGCTTTGTGTATTGTATTGTGTATTGATTATTGTGTATCAAATTGTGTATTGTGTATTGTGTATTGTGTATTGTGTATAGATTTATTATTGTGTATTGTGTATATATTATGTGTATTGTATGTATGTTACTTTGCTCATGGATGATTTAAACTATTGTTTTTATTCACCTGAAACTATACAATCTTGCAGTATTGATACTAATAAAAATATACTATAGTCTTCCCACCAAAACCAGTCAGTTAATGTGAACACTGTGTGAGCTTGTGTGTGTGTCTTTTGTGAGTGTATTCCATGATGGAATGTTCACATTTCATCGTATGCAACTAATCGCGTATTCAGCTGTTACAGATTGAGAGCGAGAAAAAATTAATTATAACATGCATTTGACTCGGTGGTCCAGCTGTTTTCCGATTTGTCTAGTATAGCAGGATTAATTGAACTAGTCAGAAAATAGCTGATTCGACGAGCAATATAACAATACTTAACCTACAAATGCTAAATCTGGCAGATTATTGAAAAGGTCTTTTAAAAAGGTATTCTTTGAAAGGTCTTCTTAAAAAAGGTCTTTTGAAGACTTTTGAAAGGTCTCTTTTGTTTCCGGTTCATGAGCTCATTTAGTCCCAGACTAACAGTGGTTACTGTAGCATCGACAAACGTTAGTCTCGACACTATGTTCTAAGGGCTCTCTATGCTGCTAACCCACTAACCTGTCGAGACAAACGTTTGTCGATGCTACGGTAGCCACCTGTTTTAGTCTAGGACTTGAGTAAACCACGAGCTCATGAACCGGCCTTAAAGGTCTTAAAGACTTTTAAGCCTTTGGATTATTGTGTCAAAGTTGAGTAAAATCACTGTTTACTGATTTCCAAAACAGCTGTTTTCTGACTAGTTAAATTAATCCTGCTATAACCAGGAGAAAAACTTCCAAAAGACCCTTCTATTCCAAAATATGAATTAAATGGTGGAAAATTATAGCTTTAATAAATGAAAATAAAAGCAGATTGCTCATCCTGGAAATTTTCTGGAAAATTTTCACCAAAACTCCAACTTTCCAAATGTCAAAACGACGGCCATGTGCTGTCAACATTACACACACACTCACATACCGACACCTACACACACACAAACGCAAACAACCTGTTTATTTCACCCTTGCTTTATGACGGCCTGGACCACTGCTAGCTGTAACTGTAAAAGTGAGCGCACCCGCTGTTTAGTTCGTTCGTCATCCGCTGCTACAAAAACAGCGCTAGTATTCGTGTCTGTAAACAAAGTCAGGCCTCAGGCCATACACTGTTGTGACCAGCGCCATAATTCCCTCAAGTACTGCGCGCTCTTATTTCTCTCGATAAATTCCCAAATTCCCTTGAAGAATCTTTTTTTTTCCTCTATACAAAAACGTTTTCTCTTGTTTTGGCTCTCTTTGTTCTGAATCAATTCTGTGCAAACTCAAATACTTGGATCGTATTGATTCCTTCTTCCTCGAACACAAAATTATTCAAAATATTTACAGTATTATTTCTTTTTTGAACAAAATCTGTGCAACAGTAAATACTCAGGTTGTTGTGATTTCTTCTTCCTTGATAAGTAATATTCCATTCCATTGATAATATTTACAATATTGTTCCTCCTCTGTTCAAAACGGTGTTGAGACGTACAATAAAAATGCAAATCAATTGGAACAGGCCTGAAAAATGTAGTTTTAAGTTTAGTGCAATGGAAATGCAAGTATATTTTTGAGAAAAATTCAATGATTTTGAATTTAACAATTAGATCACAAGTTGTTGATAAATTTCTTACATACCTTGATTCAAATTTTGTCTCCCATAGTCAAAAGCATCTTCCTGTATCCTATATTGATAATGTATTGTTCATTTTAATCTCTTCATCTGTCTTAATTTAATGATTGTAGATTATCACTTACACTCTTCCTAGAAGGAAAATCAAGGATACTGTCAAACCACTAATTTATTTATTTTATCATGGAGAATCACCATAACATAACATCACATCAAACACATAACCTCCTCCATCTAATTAACCTCCTCCTCCGACTCTTTCTTTTCGACCTCCTCTACATTCACCTCCTCCTCCTCCTCCTCTTCTACCTCCTCCTTTTCTCCTTCTCTCCTTCTCCCTCCTTCTCCCTTATATCCTCCTCCTCCTCCCTTCTTTCTCCTCCCTCTCCTCCACCTTATTCTTCTAAACCTTTCCTTTCAATCCCTCTTCCCCCTCAATCTCATCATCCTCTCTCTCCCTCCTCTTTCCTTCACCACCTTTAATCCTCCTTCTTCTTCTCCTCCTCGTCCTTCTTTTCCTCCTCCTTCTTCTCCACGATCCTTCTCCCTCATCCTTTTTCTCCTCCTTCTCTTTCTCCTTCTCCCTCTCTTTATTTCTACACTTTTCCTTCCAATCCCTTTTCCCCCTCATTCTCATCATCTTCTTCTCTCCTCCTCATTCTTTCCTTCACCACCTCTTAATCCTCCTTCTTCTTCTCCTTCTTCTCCTCGATCCTTCTCCCTTATCCTTTTACTCCTCCTCCTCTTTCTCCTTCTCCCTCTTCTTATTTTTCTACACTTTTCCTTCCAATCCCTCTTCCCCCTCATTCTCATCCTCTTCTTCCTTTTCCTCCTCCTCCTCCTTCCTCTCCTCCTTCTCCTTCTCCTAATCCTCCTCCACCTCCTTCTCCTCCTCCTCTTCATCCTCTCATCTCCTCCCCATACTCCCTGCTCCTTCCCCTTGTCCTATTCATCAGCATCTCCTTCCTCATCTTCTCTTAATGTCCATCATAGCCCTGCTGAACTGAATCTCATCAGGCTCCTTGCTATCAGTGTTGATGACTTTGGTAATTTTGCAGGAGCACAAAGGATCCTTTCTAAAGACGCAGCATCTTCACTTCTTTCAGTCACAGCCGCTTTTAATCTCACACTCAAAAACTGGAAAAACGAAAAACTAGACTGCCCTCCCCTAACCAAAAAATGTGAGGGCTACAAGTCTTACAATAATTATTTTAAAATGAGGAATATAGATAAAATATAGCAGGATTAATTTAACTTGTCAGAAAACAGCTGTTTCGACGAGCAATATTAATACTTTCAAAACAAATGCTGTTTCTAGCATTAAGATCCATTAGAAGGGGTCGATTGAAAAGGTATTCTTGAAGGTATCTTCTTTAAAAAAGGTATTTTAAAGACTTTGAAAGTCTTTTGAGCCTTTGGATTATTATGTCAACGCTGCGTAAAATCACTGTTTACTGATTGCCGAAACAGCTGTTTTCTGACTGGTTAAATTAATCCTGCTATATAGCAGGATCCTTTTAACTTGTCAGGAAAAATATGTTTCGACGAGCAATATCACAATACTCAAATCCTTCAAATGCTGAATCTCGCATATTATTGAAAAGGTCTTTTAAAGAGTTATGCTTTGGAAGGTCTTCTTTAAAAAGGTCTTTTAAAGACTTTGTAGCCTTTTGATTATTGTGTCAAAATCACTGTTCAATTATTACCGAAACAGCTGATTTCTGACAAGTTAAAAGGATCCTGCTATACTAACAATACTTAAAATTACAAAAAGTACTATTAAAATTGAAAATATTTGTAAATAGTTGTAGAACATTTCTTGTGTTATAACGAGTGTAGAGATGTTTCATCAATCCACGTTATCATGTATTTGGAACCACAATGTAACTGAATTCAGGAGTTGAAGAAATTTGGGATGACTATTATTGTTCCTATTTGTGATAGCATGATCGATCCAATAAAGATAATAATAGAATGAATTATTTTCGAATTCATAAGAAGGCAGAGGAGAATAAAAGTGGAAGATTTCAAGAAGAGAACATTACGAAGATGTATATACATTTGGAAAAACAAGATGAACAAGACAACAATGGGAAAGACAACTCTCCAAAAATGCGAATCAAATAAAAGCCAATTTCATTATCATAGAAAAACAAATCACAGATACACTGAATTCTTCAAAGATACAGAGAATAAATGGGATTAACATCATTTTCTAAATAAGCTTCCACCTAGAGTGAATTTAAAGAAAATAAGAAAGAGATATATTCAAATCGATGAAGAAATGGATGAGATGAAGAAGAAATACAAGAAAAAGGAGAGAAAAAGAAGAGGAAGGAGAAGAGGAGGAAAAAGAGGAGAAAGAAGGAGAAGAAATAGGAAAAAATAATAGAAAAAGAAGAAGACGAAGAAGAAAAGAAGAAGAAGAAAGAAGAGAAGAAGAAAAGAAGAGAAGAAGAAGAAGAAGAAGAAGAAGAAGAAGAAGAAGAAGAAGAAGAAGAAGAAGAAGAAGAAGAAGAAGACGAGGAAGAAGAAGCAAAGTTGATTAGGAAGGCGTTGAAGCGTTTCAAGAACAGACAGCTTGAAAAACTGTTCAGCCTGAAAGTTTCTCGATACCATCAATTTAGTTAAAAAAATCCCGCACCTCCCGTAACAAATTACTATGATTTTTCTGCTCAAGTTGATAAAAAATTTTGATGACACACATACCATCTGTGTGGGGGGGTCGAAGGGGGGGAAGGGCTAATGGGAGAAATGGTAGAGAGTGGTGAGGGGGTAAAGTAATGGGCTTCCCTAACTGGAAAAGTTGAGGATGGGATTTTTGCAGGGCTTTTTTTCTGGTTTCGATGGAGGGGAACGTCTAGGTGACGGACCTGACAAATTGTGTGATGTCATGTTTGTATCTACTCTCTCTTTTGCTTCTCCTCTTCCTCTTCCTCTACCTCATTTTCTGTCTCTCTCCCTTTTTGATTTCTCTCCCTTCAACTCTCTTCCTCTTCAGGTCAATCTCTTCTCCTCCCTCCTCCCTGTCAAAGTGTTGATGGAAAGGAAATCCTGAAAAATCAGACCATACTGTGAATAGAAAATAGTGTCAATCATATTAATTGGCATCACACTGCATCTAATTCTCATATTTTTGAATAATTATTGTTTTCATTGTTCGCAAAATTCGTATAATGATAAATCATCATAATAATTATTTTGCTTTACATTGGATTGCTTTATGTATATGTGTCGTATAATCAGTATGAGTATATCTGTATATTTATTTCACTATTACTATCTATAATTGAAGGTGATATTCGTGATATCTCCATGAATAAAGTGAGAGGTAATATGTAATCTCTTTCTAAAGAAATAATGTCCTTATATGCTTATTCAAGAATCGATATTTTCTCGTATATGTTAAAAATCCGCTTCATATAGATACTTATCATATATATTATATACTTTTTACTTTTTTCAGATTACGTCTTTTAACCGAAATTGTACAAGCGGTTTAGTTGTAATTATATTTTTTTGTTCCTCAAAAATCTTATTTTCTGGACATGTGTTGTTTCTCAAATAAGCGATTCAATTAACAAATTCGTAGAAAATCAGCAAATCTCCACCCTCTTTATGAATGAATGACATTCAGCGGAAAAAGGCCTTAAACTGAAGTGGTCACCCTTACAATGGCAGTAACAGGTGAAAGTCTCTTATCAATCTTGTGATTTAGACACCGGCACGACCTCGAAGCCAACCGCTTCCCTATATTCATATTATTTCCAGTTAAAAAACATAATAATATTATCATTATATTATTTTAATAACCACAGTCTATGAAAATTAATTTCAAAATAGTTATTTTACCACCTTAGGACAAATTTTATGAACAATATTATGATATCGAAGAAAATGCTTTGAAAATAATACTAATTTAGTCTTAGCAATGCAGAGTATTTCACAATTCTCAAGCAAACTGCTCCAAAGTCTTCAAAAGCTAGTTTAAGATTCAAGATGTTTGGAAACTGTTACAAGGTGTATTTCTATTGGCCAACATAACAGAATGGTGACTTGCTGAAATACTGAGCTGTGATTGGTCGGTGGGAGGGGGATTGACACGCCTACTTTTGACACTAGGTGTAGTTAATGGTGGCTGCAGTTAGTTCAAGAATTCACCGCTAGATAGTGGCACCAACAGGGTTCTAAACTTGAAATGGCTGCCGGTCAGCTGGTAATTGGATACTGCGTTGTGATTGGTCGGTGGGAGGGGGATAGTCACGCCTTCTTTCAACACTAGGTGGAGCAGAATGGTGACTGCATTTAGTTCAAGAATTCACCGCTAGATGGTGGTACCAACAGGGTTCTAAACTTGAAATGGCTGCCGGTCAGGTGATAATTGGATACTGCGTTGTGATTGGTCGGTCTGAGGGGGATAGTCACGCCTTCTTTCAACACTAGACGGTCCTAAATGGTGACTGTATTTAGTTCAAGAATCCACCGCTAGGTAGTGGCATCAACAGTGTTCCAAACTGCCCTTGTTTGGCTGGTTATTTGAATTGATGGAGTCACTACTTCACACTCACCAGGGGAGTACATAAATTTACATTCAAGTTGATGGAGAAATTTAATGTACAGGGTTGGTGAAAACCATGGAAACAGCTTAATATTTACTAAGCGAAGGTAATTTGATGGTAGGTGATATTGGGGATCGTACTAAAATTGAATATACTACTTTACTGTGACTTCATAAATCTGGTCCGTCATCTTTGATCCGCCATATTGAATCTAGCTTCATTTTTTTAATTTTGTATTTTCTATTTCTATCTCACTCTATTCCCCACTTCCTTCCTCTCTCCTTTCTACTCACTAATTCTCTATTTCTATTTCTCTATCCTCTTTCTCCTTCTCTTTTTTTCTTTCTCTCTCTTTCACTCTTCTTATTCACCACTCCATTTCTATCGCTCTGTATTCCCCACTCCCTTTCTGTCTCTCTTCTACTCATAATTTTCCACTCACTATCTCTCTATTTTCTCCTCTCTCTCCTTCTATTTTTTCTCTCTCACTATCACTCTTTCTCTTTCTTCCTATTCACCTCTCCATTTCTTTCTCTCTCCTGATCCGCACATTATCACAAAAATTGTAGCAATATAGGATGGGTAATAGAAATTGTTCAGAACACGATTTATCAATTGCTGACCCTTTTTCACTTTCTCTTGAATTCCAGTGATATGTCATTTTTGCTCTCTCTCTCTCTCTCACTCTCACTCTCTCTCTCTCTCTCTCTCTCTCTCTCTCACTCTGTCTCTCTCTCTCACCATGCATCGATTGTTTCAGATTGGCACTCATTCGCGCCGGATAATTTCTGATGAAAACTCAAATCGAGTGTGAATTAATTTTGAAGTCGATTGGAAGCGAATTATCAATTTTTCGTCAATATCGGGATGATGATGTGGGTCAAATGTTGGGAGGTTGAAAATAGATTGGAATTTCACACCTAGATGAATTCATTATCAATAAAAACCTGGAATTTGGCATATGGCAGCAATGCAATACTCATTTGTTTTTAAGCTCTCTAACTGTAAAATTTCTGGCCCATTGTCCATAATTCATCTACTCAAATTAATATCTGAAACAGTTGAACCTCTTTAATATAACGAACCAACAATCAATGGAATTCATATAACGAATTAACAATTTGTCCGAGCGTATATACAGGGTATTTCAGAACTCCCTACCAATACTCTAGGGCATTATTCCTGGGTAAAAACCATATCTGAATATCATATTGAAAGTCCTTAGTTACTGACACAGCTGCCATTTTGTTTTTTCACTTATTATTTCTCATCTCAATAATGGTGGAGCATATGGAATTGGAACTCTGCACCAACATTTATGACAACTAGACAAAGCTACAAAAAAGTATGACAATTTTTCAAATCCATAGAACAAAATGGAGGCCATTTAAAAATTGTTTCTTGAATATCTCGGAAACCGTTGATATTATGAAAATTTTACAAGAATATCTCTTTTTAGTACATTTAATTACAAATCGATTGAAACCTCATTGACTGAGATATGGCAGTGATAGGTGACCGCTGGAGGTTACTTGCACTCCTTTTTACTGTCTAAAATTCACAGAAAATAATCTAAAATCGCTTAGAAATAACATGCAAATCAGACGGAGACTGTTGCATTGTTGTAGCAGTCTTAAGACGCAAGCCCAGGATGCACTGCAACTAGCCTTCTTAGTGCGCGTCTAAAGCTCCAACTGAACATGCTTGCCAAATTTGAACGGTATATGAAATAACTGGATCATATGAAAACTACTGGTTTAATAGTTACAATGATGTGAGTTTCTACGGTGTTGCGCTCTGGCGGATAATCGTATGAATATTCCGGAGAAGATTAACATGAGGAAGGATAGGCTTATGTACGTAAAAATTAGTTTATAATTGAAATAGAATTCCCTGTCGCTAATTTTCCTACTTATCGATTGTGGAATTATATTCAGAATGATAAAATTAACATATCGCATGTTCTTGAACATTATTATAATCTTCAATTCAAGTTTTAAAATCAACTTTGAAGGTTATTTCCAGGGAGCTGACATCTAATGACAGTCCCATGGTTATTTCAAACAGACTGAGCAGACGAAGTAGGTTATCCACAGCTGAGTTCATTCCCATTGGTCCATATTCCGAAATGAATTATGGGCGCGAGAATTCAAATCAATGATATGCTTTTAAACTGGATTTTCCACTCGATTAATTCAGAACTGAGATCCGATTCCTTTGTTGAATCACTTTACATTTGGAAATATGGAAGAAATAGAAGCTGCAATTACTATTGTGAACGGTATTTATACAATTAGGAATACGACAATACTTTAAATGCATTGTAAATGCTTATTCCCTATCCTTTCTCATGTTAAACCAACCCGTTTCGTTCACTAAATTTCACTGTTACTTCATACTCTCTGTGGTTGCAATGATTATTATCATATCCAATCCAACTTCTTCTGTGAAATGAATGGTAGTGAACAGATACAGTTACTGATATCATATCGGGAAATCTATTCGCAATTCGACTGTAAATGGCTAAGTGGGTTGGGAGAGCATCTCTTCTAATATGAGAGTAGGATGCAAACTTAAGCCGTGTTCGTAGCCTTAGCAGATAGTTTAGCGAGTTGGTTGTATTTGCCGAGATAAAGTCGCGCGTAGAGAGCTTCTTGAGCTGTTAAGAGGACACTCTGGCTCCATGTTTGCTCACAAAATGTTTGCTGAGTACCGGCGAATAGGACCGATGACGTGTTACTGGTTGTTACTCGTGTCTGGTATTTCTGTTTCTTCCTGTGCGTCTCTTATCTTTTCTTTTTTGTCATTCTATCACCTCTTGCTTTTATCTTCCATTTCCTTCAGTTTTCTTTTAGCATCACTTTTTATCTCTTTATTCAACCTTTCAGTCATTTTCTAACATTTTTCTTTTCTTTTTTAGTTTTCTTTTGTCTCTATCTGTCTATTCCTTCTTTTAGTCATTCTCTTACTTATTGGTTTTATTTCAGATTTTCCTCAGTTCTTTTTCAATATCCTTCTATTTCCTCTTCTAGTCATTCTCTAATTTTCATCTTGAATTCTCTTCATTTTTTTCAGAATCACTTTCTGTCTCTCTATTTCTTCTGCTAGTAATTTTCTAACATATTGTTTTTTTTTTATTTAGTTCTTCTTTGGCGTCACTCTCTGTCTCTATATCTTCTTTCAGTCCTTCTCCAACCTCTTGTTTTCAAGATCAATCTTCAATTGTCTTCAGTTTTCATTTAGCGTCACTTTTTATCTCTTTATTCAACCTTTCAGTCATTTTCTAACATTTTTTTTCTTTTCTTTAGTTTTCTTTTGTCTCTATCTCTCTATTCCTTCTTTTAGTCATTCTCTTACTTATTGGTTTTATTTCAGATTTTCCTCAGTTCTTTTTCAATGTCAATTTCTGTCTCACTATTTCTTCTTCTAGTTATTTTCTAACCTGTTGTTTTCATCTTAGATTTTCTCCAGACTCTCTTGGTGTCACTCTATCTCTGTCTAACTCCTTCACCAATTCTTCTACTTCTTCTTCTTGCTCTTGTTCTTCTTCTTCTTCTCCTTCTCCTCCTTCTCCCTCCTCTCCTTCTTCCTCTTCTCTTTCTCCTCTTTCCTTCTTCTTATTCTTTTTCTTCTTCTCCTTTTCTTCTTCTTCTTCTTCTTCGCTCTTATGCCCTCTCCTCTCCTCTTTCCTTCACTCTTTCTCCTCTTCTCTCCTCTTCCGTCTACTTTCTTCTCCTCTTCTCATCACTTTTTCTCCTTTTCTCTCCTCTTTCCATTATTCTTTTCTCCTCTTCTCTCCTCATTCCTTCACACTCTTTCTCTTCCTACCTCTTTCAACAATTTTCCACCTCTTCCTACTTCTTTCAACACTCTCCTTCTTTCTCTTTATTTTACCTCCCTTTTCCCTTATCTTTCCTGCTCTGTCCACCACTTTCCTTCTTTCTCGATTCTCCCTTCCTCTGTCTCCTTCGTCATCCGCCTCCCTTCCTTGCTGGGGCATTTCTGTCACATATCAGCAGCAGCAGCAGCGGCATCAATTTGTTACAAAGGGTGGAACCACCAATACCGACATCCATTAGTCTTCCTTTGTCGTCAATTTCATGCATGCTTTGTTCGGCGAATAGCAAATGTCCCACCGACATCATATTCACACCATCCTCACTCTTTCTTACTCCTCTTCTTCTTCTTCTTCTTCTTTTTCTTATTCTTCTTCCTCTTCTTCTTCTTCTTCTTCTTCTTCTTCTTCTTGTTCTTTTCTTCTTCTACCTTGTTCTTGTTCTTGTTCTTGTTCTTGTTCTTGTTCTTGTTCTTGTTCTTGTTCTTGTTCTTGTTCTTGTTCTTGTTCTTGTTCTTGTTCTTGTTCTTGTTCTTGTTCTTGTTCTTGTTCTTTGTTCTTGTTCTTGTTCTTGTTCTTGTTCTTGTTCTTGTTCTTGTTCTTGTTCTTGTTCTTGTTCTTGTTCTTGTTCTTGTCTTGTTCTTGTTCTTGTTCTTGTTCTTGTCTTCTTGTTCTTGTTCTTGTTCTTGTTCTTGTTCTTGTTCTTGTTCTTGTTCTTGTTCTTGTTCTTGTTCTTGTTCTTGTTCTTGTTCTTGTTCTTGTTCTTGTTCTTGTTCTTGTTCTTGTTCTTGTTCTTGTTCTTGTTCTTGTTCTTGTTCTTCTTCTTGTTCTTTCTTGTTCTTGTTCTTGTTCTTCTTCTTGTTCTTCTTCTTCTTCTTCTTCTTCTTCTTCTTCTCTCCTCCTCCTCCTACTCCTCTTCCCTCTCCAACCTTTCTTCAAATTCTCCGTATCGTACTTCCTCTCCAGTGCTCCATTACAAAGATTATTTCGATCTTATGGTGCCACTCAATACTAATTTAGCTCACTCACCAGAATCACCATCATTATCATCACCCATATAGCATTGTCTTATACAGTGAATGAAAGCACAATATGTTATATTTTAATTTCTTATTCACCTTTTTTTGAGTGTCATAGAGAGTGATTTGATTAATTATTTTGTGTCTCATGAATTGATGCCATTCCTCTCATATGTTTTTTTCAATTAAGTTGGATTCAGTTATAATGTTTTTAGAATCCGTATTCTCTATCGATTTCCTTCCTGAGGCTAGGCGTACACCGGTTAGTCAAGACAAGACGAGATTAGTCACTTTTAGTAACAGTACTTTACATAGTTGCTTATGAAGCAACACACACCGATTAGTCATTGCATCGGTGTGTGCTGCTCCATAAGCAACCATGTGAATTACTGTGACTAAACGTGACTAATCTCGTCTTGTCTTGTCTTGACTAACCGGTGTACGCCTAGCCTAAGATATCTCGAGTACAGACAGATAAATCAAGTAACAATAAAAAATAAATCAATCAGCTCTTCGATATAAATATTATTTTCTATTTTTAAATGTTCTGAACGATGGTTCATTCAACTGTTTCAATTAAAGTTTTTCAAACTTCAATTAGAAGGGAATGTTTGAATGAGAACTATAATTATTCCACCTCCACCAAGATTTCTCGAGCACAGACAGATAATTCCAGCTAGATCCCAAAGGAGATTTGTGGCTTTTGCCCAGTATAGAACAGGGCAGCCTGAGCTGCTCATATTTAATTCAAAACTGGCGAACTTGACTCCACCAACACCCTTCAGCTGGTATTTAGCACAGAGCTGTTCTAACAATATTCCTGATGGAAATATCTTACAGTCAAACGAGTATAATGAATTCAAATCGATTGTCTTCGAGAATAGTTATGATTCAGGAATAGTGATCATGCTACAAGTAAAAAAAGTTTTTGATAAATAAGTGTATAGATAAAGATTTCATCCTCAGTTAAAGTAAAATACATAAAATACATTCACATGAGCAAAATAAATTCAAGACCGGAAAATAATAGACATATGCAAGTCTCAGAGGGACTTCTTCTTCTTCTTCATCTTTCTCTTTATTTTCCTCTTCCTCTCTCTTTTCTTCCTCGTTCTGTCCCTCTTATACCCCTTCCTCTTCCTTTTGTTCCCCTTCCTCTCCCTCTTCTTCCTCATCATCTTCCTCGTCCTCTCCTTCTTCCTCTTCCTCTTCTATTTCTTCTTCTTCTTTTGCTCGTCGTCTTCTTGCTCCTCTTATTCTTCTTCTTCTTCTTCTTCTTCTTCTTCTTCTTCCTCTTCCTTCTTCTTTTTCTTCTTCTTTCAATCTTATGCCCTCCATCATCCTCGATAATTGATTTCAAATTGAATTTGATTGTTGTTGGTTGAAATAGGAACATCATGAATTTCAAAATGGGATTGGTCAGAGAATGTGCCATTATTTTAATCATACTGAACAAAGGTGGGGCTTCATAGATTAAGGCATGCGGTAGAAAAGAGTGCGGTGGAAATTTTTGCAGATAGATGATGGTAAACGCTTGTCAAAGAGCAACGAAAAATCACCAACGCGAGGCGAAAAATTGCAGAAAATTGTGAAGGGAAAGCCGGAAGAGAGAAATCATTCACGGAGCAGATTCACACAAATGGATAACGCTTTTCTTCTCGTACCTTCCTTTTGGGTCTAGCAAAGAACTCATTATTTCCTGGCACCATTTTCCGTTCAAGGTTGTCCTATTACTCTTGTCTTTCTTCTTCTTCTTCTCCTCCAACTTCTTCTTCTTCTTCCTCTTGTTCTTCCTGTTCTTCTTCTTCTTTTTCTTCTTGTTTTTCTTCTGATTCTTCTCATTCTTCTTCTACTCCCTTTTCTTCTTTTTCGTCTCCTTCGTGGTCTTCTTCTTCCTCTTCTCAGTCTTCTTCTTCTACCTCTTGTTTTTCTTTCTGTTCTTCTTCTTCCTCTTTTTCTTCTCTTTCTCCTGCTTCTTCTTTATTTCTTCATCTTCCTTTTTCTTTCTCCCCCCCAATATTTACCCTTTCTTTCATGTTTCTCTTTTTGTTTCTGTTACCTCTCTGTCTCTGTCTGTAATTTTACTCTTCAATCCAGAATATTGATCGTAATCTTTAATATTCAATTTACTCTTATAATCTAACCTAATAATATTTTTTCTTTCAAATTCAACATTCATTCTAATAAAGATTTTCTGTATTGTTCATAACTATTCTGAAGATTCACAGTTTTTATTGTATAATTCTATATTCTCCAAGTTTTCTATGATAATTTCCACTGCTCAGATAAGTTCTCAAACAATTTCAGTCTGATCAGTCTAGAAAATTGTTTGAACCACGTCAGTAACAATAAAATATCATAGTGATGATAGTAATTTTGATTAAAACAATAACAGAGCTGATAATCAGCGGGGAAAGCAAACGCATGATTCCTGTTCTCACAATTCTCGGTAGAGAAATTTTCCTGTAATTTCAGGAACTCTTTCATCAGCAACTCTTAACAATACTGTAATCTACTTTTATAGATGCAGAGATTGAATTTCTAAGAAGATAGGGTGTGATAAAAAGTAGAAATAATTAGTAGCTTGATATAAAATTGGTTAAGTCAATTTTAATTGAAATTAATTAATTTAAAATGATGCTAATATTTTTTGGTTTTTGCTGGTCGTAGATTCAATGGTGTATGCGATGGTTGTATTTGGCCTTTAAACGACTAGTGAGATCCTTTAAAATACTCATTTCGCTTCGCTTTGCTCGTATTTTAACCCTGGCATCTCACTCGTGGTTTAAAGACTCTCATAATAATAATCATTGCATAATAGTAATTTATGCAATGGTTGTATTATGAGAGCCTTCAAACGACGAGTGAGATACCCAGGTTAAAATACGAGCGGCAACACCGCGAATTATTTTAAAGTATCTCACAAGTCGTTTAAAGGCTAAAATACAACCATTGCATACACCATTTTATCTACGACCAACAAAAACAATATCTACATTATCAATCTGAACTAACTTCGATTCAAACGACTATACACCATTATTTTAACTGATTCGAACGACCATGTTCTATTTCAATGTTGACCGTAGGTATAGGTTAGGACAACTGCTAGTCAAACACACGCATGAGCTACACAATTTTTTCATCAGCTGCGATTATGTTTTGTTCCATTCCAGTGTTTTAAAGCTCAAACAGATTGAACTAGAACCGTTTCATAATATACAGTTCGTAAATATGAAGAATTCTGGATCCAAATCTCTTATCATTTTATACCATTACATATTGCTCCCCCATTTATGTTTTGGAAAAGCTTTTCAGAGGACGAACTCGTATGTGGGATATGAGGAAATGGGAAAAGATGGAACCAAGTAATGTCCACGTTTTCTTTACTTATGCCAAGCACGTTCAAAATCGTCTCCGTCATTTTCATTTCTCTTCTCAATTTTTTCTTTTCTTCCTCTTTTCTCTCTCCCATCTCTTTCTTCTCTCTCTTCTTCTTCTTACCTTTTTCTTTTTCTTCATCCTTTTCTTTTTTTTCTAGCTCATTCCTCTGTTCATCATCATCATCTATTCTGGTAAGAACTGAAATAGTTATTTCTTATCGGTGCTTCGAAGTCTATACAGGGTGTTTCAGAACTCCCTACCAATACTCTAGGGCATTGTTCCTGGGTAAAAACCATATCTAAATATCATATTTAAATTATCCGGAAGTCCTTAGTTACTCACACAGCTGCCATTTTGTCTTTTTCACTTATTATTTTTTATCTCAATAATGGTGAGACATATGAAATTAAAACTTTGCACCAACATTTATGACAACTAGACAAAGCTACAAACAAATTATGATAATTTTTCAAATCCATAAAACAAAATGGCAGAGATTTAAAATGTTGTTTCTTGAATAACTCAAAAACCGTTGATATTACGAAACGTTTACAAGAATAACTTTGTTTAGTTAATTGAATTACAAATCGATTGAAACCTTATTTGGTAAGATTGGACCAATATTGACTGAGATATGGCAGCTTTAGTGATAGGTGACCGCTGGAGGCTAGTTGCAGTGCATCCTGGTCTTGCGGCTAAAGTCTGTTACAACAATGCAACAGTCTCCGTCTGCTTTGCATGTTATTTTTAAGCGATTTTAGATAATTCTGTGTGAATTTTAAAGACAGTAAAAAGGAGTGCCCTCTCTTTCTCTTCTCTCTTTTCCCTTCTTACTTTCTTCCCACCCTTTCTCTCCTACTTCCTCCTCTTTCTTCTTCCCTTTCTCCCTCTTTTCCCTCCTCCTCCTTTCCTCCGTCCTTCCATTCCTTCTCCGTCTTTTCTCTCCTTCTCTTTCTCTTCTCCCCTCTTCTTCTTCCTCATCCTCTTCCTCTTTCTTATCCTCTTCCTCTTCTTCTTCCTCTTCTTCTTTCTTCTTCTCCCTCTTCTTTTCTTCTTCTTCTTCCTCTTCTTATTTTTCTTATTCTTCTTCTTCTTTTTTTTCCTCTCTTCACTTCCTCATCCCTCTTTCCCCTTCCTTCACCTCCTCCCTCCTTCTCCTACACCTCCCCACCCATCTTCCCTCTTCTCCTTCTTCTCTATTTCCTGTACATTCTATTCTACCTCCTATTCCCTGTACAAAAACAACAGTCAACAAGAGGGACCAGAGGGAAGCCGAGATGATGCAATTTGAATAAGTGATGGAACGTTGTCAGAGCCGCCTCTCCCACTTTTGTGTGCGCTGAATATTTAGAAGCGTCTCTCCATCTAAACAAAGATCACAGCACTATTTCCAGTAGTGCCTTCAATTTTTTATCTCACTTATGTCTGTCTTCACACTCAACCCCCCCTCCCATCAATTTTCTTCTAGTCTCCATTTTTCTACTGGCATCCTCTCTTAATTTTCTTTCTCTATTCTCTTTTTTTCTACCTACATTCCCTCCTCAGTTTTCTTTCTCTATTTTTCTATCTGAATTCTCTCCTCAATTTTCTTTCTCTATTCTCTCTTTTTCTACCTGAATTCTCTTCTCAATTCTCTTTCTCTAATCTCTATTTTTCTACTGGCATTCTCTCCTCAATTTTCTTTCTCTATTCTCTATTATCTACCTACATTCTCTCCTCAATTTTCTTTCTCTAATCTCTATTCTTCTACTGGCATCCTCTCCTCAATTTTCTATCTCTATTCTCTTTTTTTCTACCTACATTCCCTCCTCAGTTTTCTTTCTCTATTTTTCTATCTGAATTCTCTCCTCAATTTTCTTTCTCTATTCTCTATTCTTCTACCTCCATTCTCTCCTCAATTCTCTTTCTCTAATCTCTATTCTTCTACTGGCATCCTCTCCTCAATTTTCTTTCTCTATTCTCTTTTTTCCGGGTCTAGGACAACTCGCCGCGGCCAACTCGCCGCCGGGCCAACTCGCCGCCGGGCCAACTCGCCGCCGACCCAACTCGCCGCGACCAGCTCTTATAAAGACTGATTCTCCCGGCATTTGTCACCACTTTTCAGGGATATTTAGATGCAGCTAACGATTCGACATGATAAATAAATTAATTTTTAATTCACTAATCAAACTAATGTATTGAAAAACACAACTAAAACATGTTAAAAGGTACAAAAACTAAATTCATTGATGATATTTGTATTGAACCTTGAGCTTCTCTGTAAAATGCCTAATTTAACAGTAATTTCAGATTTCAGGAATTCACTATTTTAACAAAGTTTACGAAGTTAATTCCATTTATCACAGAGAATGTTCATTCTACACAAAAGTCTTATGAAAGAATAAAATTTAGCTATTATAAATTATAATTTATTATTATAAATATATTGTAATTGTAATTAAAATTATAATTTATATATCATCTCGAATCGTTAGCTGCATCTGAATATCCCTGAAAAGTGGTAATAAATTAAATGCCAAGGGAATCAGTCCTTGTGTGGAGCTGGTCGCGGCGAGTTGGGTCGGCGGCGAGTTTGCCTGGCGGCGAGTTGGCCGCGGCGAGTTGGCGGCGGCGAGATGGCCGCGGCGAGTTGGCCGCGGCGAGTTGTCCCATTCCGCTTTTTTCCACCTGCATTCTCTCCTCAATTCTCTTCCTCTAATCTCTATTCTTCTACTGACATCCTCTCTTCAATTTTCTTCCTCTATTCTCTTTTTTTCTACCTACATTCTCTCCTCAGTTTTCTTTCTCAATTTTTTTATCTGAATTCTCTCCTCAAATACCTTTCTCTATTCTCTATTTTCACCTCCATTCTCTCCTCAATTTTCTCTCTCTATTTTCTATTTTTCAACCTGCATTCTATACTTGATTTTCTTTCTTTATTCTCTATTTTTCTACTGGCATTTTATCCTCAAGTTTTCTTCCTCTATTCCCTATTTTTCCACTGGCATTCTCTTCGCAATTTTCTTTCTCTATTCTCTATTTTTCTACTGGTATTTTCTCCTCAATTTTCTTTCTCTATTCTCTATTCCTCTACTTGCATTCTCTCCTCAATTCTCTTTCTCTAATCTCTATTCTTCTATCGGCATTTCCTCCTCAATTTCCTTTCTCTATTTTCTAATCTCCTACTGGCATTTTCTCTTCAATTTTCTTTCTCCATTCCCTATTTTCCTACTGGCATTTCCTCCTCAATTTTTGACCGAACGAAGAGAAGACTGAGCGAAGCTCAGTCTGAACGAAGTGAAGTCTTGTTTCAAGTCGATTGGCTTTCGTCTGTTTGTTTGTTTGTTTGTTTGTAATGCATTTACGGCTAAACGCATTGACAGATTTCAATAAGATTTGGCAGGAATGTTCATTTTGAGACTGCGCGACGATGTATATGTAAGGTTTTTTTTAATTTTGCATTTTAAGGACGAAATAGAAGGAAAAGAGAATGGCTGTATGGAATATAGCTATGTATATGGAATATACAATAGCTGTATGGAACACGTGATAGGATTTATTTTGAATTGAATATAAACATCGTCATATTATGGAATGATCATCAGCTGGGTCAGAATAAGATTTTTTCGCTGTAGTCATAACATTTTTTAGCAGTCAGAGGGTCGCCGCGAAAGCGGCGGCGCGACTGTGGCGCCCGCCCCGGGCGTCGCAGTAAGAGGGGCGCCGCTAAAGCGGCGGCGCGACTGAGGCGCCCGCCCCGGGCGCCGCAGTCAGAGGGGCGCCGCGAAAGCGGCGGCTTGTGGGATGTCGCGTATGTTTAAAAAATAAATAACTAAAAAATGAAATGAAAATTAAAAATTAGAAAAAATATAGAATATAAAAAATAAATAAAAATGTAAAAAATTAAAAAATTAAAATAAATAAATTAGATGTACATAACGTATTTTGGGGGGCGCCTGACAACATCTCTCTCGACACAGTTGACAGGACCAATTTTGTACACGTGGACAAGAAAACAGCTAATTTACGGCTAAACGCATTGACAGAACTACTAGTTATTCTCTTTTTCTATTTTCCACTGGTATTTTCTCCTTGATTTCCTTTCTCTATTCTCGATTTTTCTTCTGTCATCCTCTCCTCAATTTTCTTTCTCTATTCTCTATTCTTGAAAGTGGAAGTTGAAAGTTGCACGAGCATAGAGGACCACAAAGGATCCCATGTTAATCTTATGATGAGATAAAGACTATCTATAAGTTGAAAGTTGCACGAGCATGCGTGCGTTAACAGATGATTTTTCAAAGATGATTATTAACAGTGATCTGTTTAAAGAAACATTTTTATAAAATATGATGATGGAATGTGTCTATGCACATGTCAAAAAACCATTCACAATATTTCATTCAATCCTCATGGGTTTCAATATTCATCGTTAATATTAAGAGTGAGACTAATCCTGCTTCAAAGTTTATTCGCCCTACCTCTGGGACTGGAACTGGTGATGTTTTTGAGGTTCTTAAGCATAAAGTTTCAAACGTGTGAATTTTCATAACCTTATAAAATTAAGTGATTGGTTTGAGTTCGCGGGGTCAGCTAGTTGAATATAAACATCGTCATATTATGGAATGATCATCAGCTGGGTCAGAATAAGATTTTTTCGCTGCAGTCAGAGGAGCGCTGCGAAAGCGGCGGCGCGACTGTGTCGCCCGCCCCGGGTGTCGCAGTAAGGGGGGCGCCGCGAAAGCGGCGGCTTTTGGAACGTCGCGTATCTTTATAAAATAAATAACTAAAAAATAAAATAAATAAGTGATAAAAAAAGAAATGAAAATTTAAAAAAAATTAAAAATATAGAATATAAAAAGTAAAAATAAAAAAATAAAAAAAATTAAATTAGATGTACATATGGTATTTTGGGGGGCGCCTGACAACATCTCTCTCGATACAATTGACAGGGCCAATTCTGTATAGCAGTATCCATTTAACTTGTCATAAAACATATGATCGACAAGCAATATCACACTACTTAACCTACAAATGCTGAATCTCGCAGATAATTGAAAAGGTCTTTTAAAAAGTTTTTTTTTGAAAGGTATTCTTTAAAAAGGTCTTTTAAAGACTTTAGGGGTCTTTGAGACTTTTAAGCCTATTGATTATTGTGTCGAAATCAATGTTTAATTATTACCAAAGCAGCTGATTTATGACAAGTTAAATGGATCCTGCTATACACATGGACAAGAAAACCGCTAATTTACGGCTAAACGCATTGACAGCTGATTTCAGCTAGCATGACTTTTTCGCGAGGTCTACTGCAGGGGCGGATTAAGGTCTGTGTTTTGGGGGGGGCGGTTTAGGAAGGTCAGTCCCGGGGGGTCTGGGGGGTATGGAATACCCCCCAGGCATGGGGGGGGGGGCCGGGAAAATTTTGAACAATTAAGAGTGAAAAACCGAAAATCTAGGCTCTAAAACTACAACGTTTTTCTTACATAAATACTAAAACTATGTGATATTTTTATAAAATTAAGTATTTTTCCAGTGTAAATCACAACAAAAGTTCAAGTTAACATGAGATGAGCAAATTTTAAAATGAAAACACGAACACTGATGAAAAGTATGTAACAACCTGTCAACCTCAATACAAAACCCCAGTATGAAACAAACACCCTCAATAGTCCATCTGGATACATTGAGATTTGAAGCCAACTTATGGATTCGAAATAATATGTTAATAATTTCATGGTACTCAGCATTTATGGATAGAGGTTTTTTACCAAAAGACCCTCTTATGTATGGGAACCTAACATACTACCAACGAGCATCAGACAAAAGGAAGGAACGGCATCTGAACTTGAATTGAAGAGGTTTTTAATATTAGTCCCTGCTCATTGGTACTAATTTTCGTATTCAAGAAGACAGTAATATTGCAAATGCAATTAGAATATTTTAGGAGCTATTGTTTAAATTTGAACCATCAATAATTATTATTGGACTATAAATAGATTTGAACTATCAATATTGATAGATAATTGTTTTCCAGCAAAAATTTGTTTTGTTTCATTTATATTGACACATGTTGTATGGTACAATGCTAAATAAATATTTTTGATTTGAGAATAAATATTGTATGAATATTTTAAAAATTTTGGATGGCCTGGCACTGCTGCTCTATATATTTGCGCCAAATCCACGGCTCGCATGTACCAAAAACCCTCCTCGGACTGGCACTGCCGACGTTGAGCAGAAGCAATGCTTTCTACGTTCCTTTTTAAAATAATTATAACAATTTAAATCCTCATTTTTGTTACAAAATAATACAAACGTATCTCTACTCAACTAATAATAAAACTACTGAAACTATAATCCTATACATATTAATTTTTGATAAGTAATTGGACAGCAAAATTTTCAATCTCAGTAGCGGACGGGGGGGGCGGTCGCCCCCCCCGCCCCCCCTCTTAATCCGCCCTTGGTCTACTGTTCACAGAACTACTATAGTAATAATTGTTGAATAAATAAATTTATATACAAAATTTCGAAGAACACCTGTTTCATCTTTCCATCAAATAATATAATATACTATTATATTTTGATCTAATATGAATATGAATATTTATCCCATTTCTTATTAAAATTTTGAGATTGTAACTTACATTTCATCGTCCCCAGACATTTTTTCACAACAAAAGTGGCAACAAAAATAATTAGAAATTCATCCCACTCTCATATCTGACACCCGGTAAGTTTTAACGCTGATTCTGAAGTTGTCGCCCAAAATTCTTCCTTGCAAGCTGCGTGTTGTCTAGTAGTTATAACATACAGTTTGTTTCCAACTCTGTTCACGTCTGAACATCAGAAACTTTGAAGGATATTTTTAGCTACTCATGTAACGGTGACAGAAAGTAGATTCACGCTCATATTCAACGTATCATGCAGATGGAAGGTGGTACTTAATTGAAATTTATTTGCATCGCAACTTGTATTTCGGGTGAGATATTTTTCGCATCATATCACTCCAAAAGAAAAAAGGAATGTGGAAGGAGAAGAAGAAAAATAAGAAGAGGAAGAAGACGAAGAAGAAGAAGAGAAGAAGCAGAAGAAGAAGAAGAAGAAGAAGAAGAAGAAGAAGAAGAAGAAGAAGAAGAAGAAGAAGAAGAAGAAGAAGAAGAAGAAGAAGAAGAAGAAGAAGAAGAAGAAGAAGAAGAAGAAGAAGAAGAAGAAGAAGAAGAAGAAGAAGAAGAAGAAGAAGAAGAAGAAGAAGTTTTCTCCCCATTTTTAATCAGCTGCCACCTCCGCCAAATAAAAAAAATATTACTGTATTTGATTATAGCCAATTGTTTTTGTTTTGTATAATGTTTCATTGTACTGTAAATTGTTTTTAATTGTATTTTGTGTGTGTTTGAATAAAATGGAATTGGGTTTAATGCAGTACTTTTTTGTGTTTGTTTTTAGTCCGAGCAGCCTGACCTCAAAGTTTTGAAGAATTAGGTATATAATTAGAACAGGAAGTTGGTAGCTGTGAAGGAAGGAAGATGATAAATTAGTGAGACGAGGTATACGAATAAAATAAAATAGCAATAGAAAAGGAATGAGATAAAGAGAGAAATAAGACGAAGAAGAAAAAAGAGAAAAACGTAGGAGAAGAAGAGAGAGAGTGGAAGAAGAAGAAAGAAAGTAAGTGAATAATTAGAACGAAGAAGAGGTGGTGGAGGAGGAGAATAGAGAGGAGGACGAGGAGGAGAAGGAGGAGGAGGAGGCGGAAGAGGAGGCGGAGCAAAATAAGAGTAAAAAGAAGGGGAGAAAAAAAAAGATGAAGAAGATGAAGAGGAATAACCACGACAAAAATGATAACGAGAAGAAGAAGCAAAAGGAGAAGGAGAAGAAGAAGACAAAGAGGAAGAAGAAGGAGGAGAAGAGTAAAAAGGAGAAGAATGGAGAATGAAGAAGAGACTTGAGGAAAAAATTAATGAGAAGACAAATAATTAATATGAATAAGATAGTTTTCGACTTTTCTGCTGCTGAGGTGTACGAAGAGCGCATTGGAGAGAAAACTATTGAAGAAGAAACTCAGAAATGATTAGTATGAGAAAAGTATTTTAGAAGAGCAAGTTGAAGGATGCTTCACCGTGAGGGTAAAAGAAAAAGTAACTGGGGAAAGCCACGACGAGTTATTATTGTATTTTTGGAAAAGAGTGTTCTAATTCGCCACTAACCTCATCAGGCGAGTTTCTGTCTTGTTTTGCTATCTGGCGAAAATGGCGAAAGGGTTTATTTGTCACAAACAAAACCGACTTCCTCCTCTTCCTCCTTCTTCTCTTCTCCTTTTCTTATTCGACTGAGTCCCCTTCATCTTCTGTTCCTTGTTTTTCTTCTCTCTCTTCTATTCATTATTTTCCTTCTTCTTCCTCTGCTTCAAATTCTTCTTCTTCTTCTTCTTCTTCTTCTTCTTCTTCTTCTTCTTCTTCTACTTCTCTTCCTTCTTCATCTTCTTCTTCTTCTTCTTCTTCTTCTTCTTCCTCTTCTACTTCTTCTCATTCTTCTCCCTTTTCTTTCTTTTCTTCTCCTCTTCTTCCTTTTCTTCTTTTTCTTCGTCTTCTTCTTCTTCTCCTTTTGTTCATCTTCTTCGTCTCCTTCTTGATCTTGTTGTTCTTCTCCTTCTTGTTCTTGTTGGTCTTCTTCTTTTCCCTAATCTCTTTCTAATAATTCTGCAGGATAAGAAGAATATTCTTTTTCTTCATCTTCTCCTTCTTCTGGAGAAGGTTATGGTTGAGTGTTGATGGGAAGGATGTCCTTGCACATCCTTCTCCAAGAATGGACATTTATATGTCCAAACTCCGCCATTTCACGTAGATACAAAATCAATTACTTATATTTCCAATGACGTTCATTTGAATAAAATATATCATACTAGTATTAAGTTGTATTCAAAAATCTTGAATTAAAATTTATATCTATATATTTTCATTTAAAATCTTTCTTACTTCATGTTTTGTTCAGTTAATCTTATGCTGTAATTATTATTTTTAAATGACGTTCATTGTAATGACTTTTATGACCTTGAATTCAAGCGACATATTTTGTAATCTGCGTGAATAAAGTGATTATTCTATTCTATTCTATTCTTCTTTTTTTCCTTCTTCTTTTTCTTTCTTCTTCTTCTCTTCTTCTCGCCTTCTTCTTCTTCTTCTACTTCTTTTTCTTCTTCTTCTTCTTCTTCTTCTTCTTCTTCTTCTTCTTCTTCTTCTTCTTCTTCTTCTTCCTTCTTCTTCCTTCTTCTTCTTCTCCTTCTTCTTCTCCTTCTTCTTCTTCTTCTTCTTCTTCTTCTTCTTCTCTTCCTCCCTCCTCCTTCTCTTTACTTCTTCTTCTTCTTCTTCTCTTCCTCCCCCCTCCTCCTCTTCACTTCTTCTTCTTCTTCTTCTTCTTCTTCTTCTTCTTCTTTTTCTTCATCTTCTCCTTCTTCTTCATCTTCTCCTTCTTTTCCTTCTTGCTCGACAGCATCTTCTTTATCTCCTGTTCCTTCTTCTCCTTCTTTTCTCCTTTCAAATCTTTTTCTAACAAAACTGACTCAAGCTTTCTACATCGAGTGAAGGAAATGGGGTGAGAAAGTTAAATATAAATTGGTGTTACTGTTCGTTTTTGAAACTTTTCCAATGACAGAAAAGTTTGTGTGGCAAATTAACAGAAAACCAGGAGGAGAAGAAGAGGAAGAGAGTGAGGGTGTAGTGATGAAGAAGGATAAGAATGAGAAGGAAGTAGAAGAAAGAATGGAGAATGTTTCTGTGACAAATCTGAGAATAGATTCCGTTTAGATTAGATTTAGTGAGAATAGATTTCATCACGAATTTTGATCATTTAGAAAAAAGGACAGAATTTTATGTCACCTGTCTCTCTGTTCGATAGAAGAGTAAGGGTAGGCGTACACCGGTAACTCAAGACAAGACAAGACGAGATTAGTCACGTTCAGTCACAGTACTTCACATAGTTGCTTATGAAGCAACACACACCGATTAGTCATTGCATCAGTGTGTGCTGCTTCATAAGCAGCTATGTGAATTACTGTGACTAAACGTGACTAATGTCGTCTTGTCTTGTCTTGACTAACCGGTGTACGCCTAGCCTAAGAAGAGAATTTAATCTTTCATCATCATGCTCAATTTCTCTTACTCCCGGATTGAGTTCCTAGAGGGTCTTCAACCTTCAAGAATAAACCAGTGACTGATCATAAATTAACTCTGATTAATTTATAAATTATATTTATAATCTATTTATATTTATTGATCTATAATTTAACTTGGAATAGAGCGGGTTCACACAAGCGATGCGGTGAAGAAGAGAATTTAATCTTTCATCATCATGGTCAATTTCTCTTACTCCCGGATTGAGTTCCTAGAGGGTCTTCAACCTTCAAGAATAAACCAGTGGCTGATCATAAATAAAGTTAATTTATAAATTATATTCATAATCCATTTATATTTACCGTATTAATCTATAAATTAACTTGGAATAGAGCGCGTTCACACAAGCGATGCGGTGCGGCGCGGCTAGGAGCGGTTCCATGTGTGGGAGAGAGAAGGGATTATGACAGCTGCAGACTTGTTGAGATGCGTGAATGCGAAAAATATGTCTCAACAAAATTTTCCAATATAGCTACCTAACTACTGTTTCCTTTGTCTGTTTTTTCTTTATTCATGTAGAAAGATAAAGTGAAAAAGGCAATAGAGTGGAGAAGAAGGTGGCGAAAGAGAAGAAAACGAAGAAAAATAAGAGGGGACGAGAAGGTAAGCGATAAAGGGAGAATGCCCAGTTATAACTTTGTCGTCTTTTTATAACGAGTGAAGAGTTGAGTCAGAATGCAGAATGACCAAAGACCTGTAAAATGTAAGTAGGATCACCTCAGCATTTCAAAAGGTTGAAACCTGAGTAGATTCACGTGTAGGGCTAACAGTTAAAGCAGACAGGACAACACCATCTCTTCCAATGAAGAAAGCTTTCTTTTCTCCTTCTTCTTCTTCTTCTTCTTCTTCTTCTTCATCTTCTTCTTCGTCGCCTACTTCTTCTTTCTCTTCTTCATCTTTTCTTTCTCTTTTCTTCTTATCCCTCCTACTCTTCTTCTTCTTCTTCTTCTTCTTCTTCTTCTTCTTTCTCTTCTTCATATTTTCCTTCTTCTTCTCTTCTTATCCCTCCTCATCCTCCTCTTCTCCTTCCTTATGTTATTCGTCTTCTCCTTCTTGTTCTTCTTCTTCTTCTTCTTCTTCTTTTTCTCCTCCATGTACGTCTTCCTCCTCTTCTTCTTTTTTCTTCTTCTTCATCTCTTTCTTCATCTTCAATATCTTTTTCTTACTCTTTTTTTTCTTTATTACTGTCTTTTTCTCCTTCTTCACCCACAATATTTTCCCTTCCTCTTACTAGTTGCTTTTTGTTACCGTCTTTTTTCTGTAGTTCATCTCGAAGTATTATTCTCTCCCTCCTGATCTCCATTGGTTCCTCCTTCTTTTACCTCTTTTTCTTCTTCTTCCTACCATTCTTCTTCTTCTACTACTTCTTCATCTCCTTCTTCTTTCTCTTCTTCATCTTTTTTTTCTCCTTTTCTTCTTATCCCTCCTACTCCTCTTATTCTTCTTCTTCTTCTTCTTCTTCTTCTTCTTCTTCTTCTTCTTCTTCTTCTTCTTCTTCTCCTTTTTCCTCCCTCCTCCTTCTCCTACTCCTTCTTCTTCTTCTTCTTCTGCTTCTTCTTCTTCTTCTTCTTCTTCTTCTTCTTCTTCTTCTTCTTCTCCTTCTTTTCTTCTTCTTTTATTTCTTCTCGCTCTCTTTCAATTCTTCTTCTTCTTCTTCTCCTTCTTCTTCTTCTTCTTCTTCTCCTCCTCCTTCTTCTTCTTCTTCTTCTTCTTCTTCTTCTTCTTCTTCTACTCCTTCTTTTTCTATTTCTCCTTCTTCTTCCCTTTGTTCTCCATTATTCAAGCGAACAATGCCATAATTCTGCTCTGCTCTTAAGATTGATGCGTTTTTCCTTTTTATTTTTATTAGGTCACGGTTGTGTGTTGTTATAAAAATTATTAACGTGAGAATACAATAAACAAGAAGAGGTGATGAGGAGAGGGAGGTATTGGTGGAGGGGGAGGATGAAGAGCTGGAGTAATTCGTGAGAGGGAAAAGAGTTGGATAAATTGATAAATCGGTTCAATTGATGAATAATAAATTTATATTAATGATTTATCATTATTAATAGTTATTAATTATGTGCCTAATCAATAGTTATTAATTAGGTCACTAATTAATAGTTTATGGTAAATGATAGATAACTTTCGTTACTACTCTCAATTTATGCATGCAATTAATTAATAGTGATAGCACTTAGGCTAGGCGTACCCCGGTTAGTCAAGACAAGACACGACGACATTAGTCACGTTTAGTCACAGTACTTCACATAGTTGCTTATAAAGCAACACACACCGATTAGTCATTGCATCGGTGTGTGCTGCTTCATAAGCAGCTATGTGAACTACTGTGACTAAACGTGACTAATGTCGTCTTGTCTTGTCTTGACTAACCGGTGTACGCCTAGCCTAAAAGAGTGAATTTCGTGTTTGTTTAGATTGTGTTTCTATTTCATAGAAATCCATTGTACTCTACAATCAAAGTTAGAACTCACGTTACTTTTGATTCGTGACTTGCATGAAGAGGAATGGGATAACAGCAGTACCTGAAAAAAAGAAAATAAAACTTATTACAACATCTCTGACTTGAGATTACAAAATATAAAAGCGTATAAGATGACACCAAAACAAGGATTAAAGAGATTTCAAGAGAAACTCCCATGAAAATTCTACTGTTTTCTATTGAAGAAATTCAATGGTGTACTATTGAAAACATTCGATAGTGTTATAAATTAATATCGACTTCAAGAGAAACGCAAGTACTCCCATAAAAATTGAACATTCGATGGTGTGGTAGCGAAAATAATCGATCATTTTATATCGATTTCAAGAGAAACTCCCATAAACCTTCAACTGTTTTCTATTGAAAACATTTGATGGTGTACTATTAAAAACATTCGATAGTGTTATAAATTGACATCGACTTCAAGAGAAACGCGAGTACTCCCATAAAATTGTATTGTTTTCTTTCGCAAAAATTGGATGGTGTACTAATCAATAGTGTTATACGTATCGACTTCAAGAGAAACACAAATATTCCCATGAAAATTCTCATAGCTGAGAGATTAAATTTGGAAAGAGAAAAATATTTTTTCAGTTGAAAGATAAGATTGGATTCAAGAGAAAAACAAGGTAATTAGACAAGATTTCTTGTGGGTGAGTTCCGTTATGTTGTTCTTGCAGATTGAAAAATTAATTGAAATAGAAGCGGTCTGTTCGAGACTCGCTTTGAAGTTGCCGCTGCCGAGAACGTCAATTAACAGCTCAGCACTCAGAGGAAGCAGAATTTTCAAAGAAGATGAGTTCTCTTAAGAAAACTAGGCAGCATGTTGGATCTATCTCAGTATCTTTGAAGCTCATCCTTACTCTGACTGCTCGTCAATCTCATTAGTGTTAACAACCGTTTGAAGGTGGATTTTTATTCTTGATTTTTTAATTTAGTTAATGAATTAGTTCAAGTACAGAAGTGTCTGTCAAACAGTAGTTAATTATGCGTATACATTATTGCTATGTATTTTTGTTTCAGATCTATTTTTAAACTTTCAAACTTTCTTTGTGCTTATACCATCATGAGTTTTGAGAAGTCTTTTTTTTATTTTGTTCTCCATCACAACCTATACAATCATGAGTTTTAAGAAGACTTTTTCTTATTTTGTTCTCCATCACAACCTATACCTACCAACTACTTCTTCTTCTATTACTTTTTTTGTCTTCTTTCTCCAGCATTAGATTTTTTTTTCATTGTTACTATAGCACCTAGTCAAAGACTAATAAGCTATTCTATTTAACAGCATTAGAATGTATCAGGGAATTTTTATATTATTGAAAAACAATGAAAAACGTTTTTATTGCCAAATTAGCAAAAATACAATAGAAAATGCCAAAGAAGAGAAGGCAAAGAAAAAGAATAAGAAAGAGAATGAGGGGGAGGAGAAGAAGAAGGATTCAAGAAAATCTACAGAGACTGTATTCGCTGTGTGCACGTAGGTGGTGGGGATAATAAAATCGACACCTGCGCTCACGCGGAATTTTAGTGAATGAAACCAGGACGTTTAACATGAGAAAGGATAGGGAATAAGCATTTACAATGCATTTAAAGTATTGTCGTATTCCTAATTGTATAAATACCGTTCACAATAGTAATTGCGTCTTCTATTCCTTCCATATTTCCAAACGTAAATTGATTCAACAAAGAAATCGGATCTCAGTTTCGAATTAATCGAGTGAAAAATCCAGTTTAAGTGTTGTGAATAGAATTAAAAGAGAGTCAAAATGATAGAGAAACATATTTGGTGGAAGAGGCTGTGAGAGGGAAAAACGATAGAAACAAGTGAGATAGAGTGAGTGACAGAAACAAAAACAATAGCTTTTTGGTGATCGAAATTTTTTTCTACTTTTCGTTGTGCACTTGCATGTCCGCTGCAATTTTATTATTGTGAGTGCTTTGGTCACTCAACAATACGCCTCGCAATTCTGTTTCAATTAACTCGAAATGCTTCCAGTGTCAAATAATTTTTTTTTACATTCGTTCATTCAGTGACAATTTTTATATTCGATATCGATTGGAGCTACAGCAGTTTTATACATAACTTCAACCGCTATTTCCATTTTCATCATCGTAGATGCATCATCGTAGATTGATGTAGATTTATGGAAGTTGACCCCCAGCACTCACAGTGGATTTTTTGTGAACTCTGACAACTTAACATAGGAAAGAATAGGGCATAAGGCTAGGCGTACACTGGTTAATCAAGACAAGACAAGACGAGATTAGTCACGTTTAGTCACAGTAATTCACATAGTTGCTCATGAAGCAGCACACACCGATGCAATGACTAATCGGTGTGTGTTGCTTCATAAGCAACTATGTGAAGTACTGTGACTAAACGTGACTAATCTCGTCTTGTCTTGTCTTGACTAACCAGTGTACGCCTAGCTTAACGGATCCGTTCAGTGAAAATATTATCCGATCAATAGATGTTTTTGAACTGAGGAGCAGCCATAGTAACATTCGTTGGAAGAATTTCACGTAAAAAGTGATTTTCGAAAAAAATATCAAATCAGCAACGTTTTGAAGTGTGGAACAACTCTCAATATTCATTGCAGAGCTTCTGGCACGGACTACACGACACAAGTAGGCCATATCGGACATGTAATATAATGGGCGAGCCGAGCGAAATTGAACCGTATGAATCTCAAGTGCAGAGCAATAGGCTGGTGGAAAGAATTCATGAATAAAATGGGGAATATTGCTTGAGGATGAGTGAGTCGAGTTCAAGGACTCGGTGAAGAATCTAGCCAGAAGAAGAAGAGAAGAGGCCTGAAAATAGATGGGAAAAATAATACCTATCATTCTGAGGCTCAGACTCAAACCTGTAAGTAGTGCGTGGTAGCCGATTCTGCCTCCACTTCCGGTCGCCATTTTGGATCCGCCATCTTGGATCCGCCATCTTGGATCCGCCATCTTGGATCCGCCATCTTGGATTTTGAATTTTGGCGGGAAATTTGAATTTGAATTTTTGGTCAGCTGTTTTTGTGACGTCACTTCCGGTCAGCTGTTTTTGTGACGTCACTTCCGGTCGGCCATTTTGGATCCGCCATCTTGTGACGTAACAGTCGGCCATGTTTGATTTGGCGGCCATTTTGGATTTGGGTGGGAAATTTGAATTTTGAATTTAGGGTGAGAGGATGATGATGACGTAATAGGGTGGGGATAGACTCTAGTGAAGTATGGGGGGATGAAGAATGTAAAGAGGATGATGACAATGGAAGCTGGGTGCAAGGGTGGGATAGACTCTAGGGGAGTATGAGGATGAAGAATGTGAAGAGGAGGATGATGATGATATGTGCAGATGGTGGGTGGGGATAGACTCTAGGACGTATGGTGAAGAATACCAAGTGCGAGGATGTGCTCTAAAGAAGTGTGAGGATGAAGAATAAGAGGAGGATGATGATGAAGAATATATGGAATAGTAAGGACTTACCCTATCTGCTACACCTGCACCCAGCTCCTCCTGTAACCAGCTCCTCCTGTAACCAGCTCCTTCTGCACCAGCTCCTTCTCCTACTCTGCTGGCAGTCTGAATGTCTGTTGTAGGTTCAATTTCCACACCACGTAAAATGACGTATGAACCGTTGGCGCGCTTTTTTTAAAGTGGTATCCCCAATAGGCCTAATCCACTGAATACTATTTCTTTCCTTACTGCTTTTCTACAATCTCTATCTTTGGATATTTCCCCTGAGTGTTTTTGAACATGATCATAAATTGACCAGTTTTTGAATTAAAGTCTTGCATTGTATCTGCATTCAAAATCGTCAGAAAACGTTTTGGTAGGAAAATGTTAAATACTTTACTGACACATATAGGGTCAGATAGAGTAATTAGAATTCTATCACCGTAACGTGTAGAGCAAATGAATGCAGACAGAATATTATAGAGATACTCCTCCTTCATATTCTTGATCGGCTCAGTATCCCCAACATGGGATCTGTTGTTGAAACTTTTAACATTGAATGTAGAAGTCATGCTTACAAATACACAGAGAGAGAGAGTGAGAAAGACAGACGATGTTACTTGTACAAGTGCACTACTGCAAATGATGAGGTGAAGACAGATGCACTGGTATTTATACCTTCTTTCAACAAGGATAAAAAATCAAATTTCCTAATCTGGGAAAACCGTTACAAATTAACCACAGAACCGGAAGTGACGCACAGAGATAAAAATCATTTTCAACAAGGGTAAAACATCAAATTTTCTAATCTGGGAAAACCGTTACTAATTAACCACAAAACCGGAAGTGATACACACAGTAAAACCCTTATCAAATATTCCAAGAAAAATTATTTTAGTAGAAAGCTTATCCACCCATAATTCGATACAATCATCACCACTATCATAAAAGTCAACCAAAACTTCATTGTAATGATTAGTAATTTCAAGATTGTTATTGATCTACCATCCATGACTTCAAAACACTTCTACAGTCAACTGACTACTGAAACCATTCAACAAAATAGGGTAGGAGTGTACGACAATACATAAATCTAATCAGTTGAGCTTTAGCAGCAGAGGAGTAAACACCTCAATGACGCTTGTCATGCTCTTCTCCAATATGATTCCTTTTCCACACCACGCAATGACGTAGGAATCTAGGCGCGTTAAAGTTTTTTATAGTGGTTTTTCCCCTATAGGCCTATCATCCACTTTTACATTATATAATACAAACATTAGTATGTACATAATGTAATATTATTTTGAATACACATCAAATGCTGTGGTGTATTGTGAATAACCTATAGTAATAATTTTAAAATGTACAAATATTTTTGTACATTTCTTTTAAATTTATCATAGCCAGCAAATTGCAAGCTTGAAACAGTGAGCACTAATAGTATTCAACATCAAACTGATAGAAGCATGGATGAGATTGAATCTCAATCCTATTATCCATCTCAACCAGATGTATTTATAAAAGTAGTTGCATTGTGGGATCCCGATCCCTGTATCAATTTAATGACTTCAGTTGGGCTTGTTGTCGCCCACAATACAACTACACATAGATTATGTACTGTTTCCAGATGGATTTATAAAAAAGTAGTTGCATTGTGAGATCCCGATCCCTGTATCAATTTAATGACTTCAGTTGGGCTTGTTGTCGCTCACAATACAACTACACATAGATTATGACACAATAATCACCTCTCAGCATTTGATAAGCGATTCACTCAATTTTACCAACGATTCACACAAGTTTACCAACAATTGCATGAAGGTGGTTCAGTTTCATCCCTACAACTAGATCTTGTGAGTACTCTGAATAATAAATTGTAAATACAGGACAAAAAAAAAAAAAAAAAAAAATTCTACACAATAAAAATCTACAATATTCCCTAACTATACAAACACTAAAGCTACATGTGAGTTGTGAATACAGAGACAGAAAAAAAAAATAAATAAATAATAATAATTCTATACAGCTACCTATTTGTTATTTATACAATATATATTGCAAACACCAGTGAAAATATTGTGTATGTACATAAATAAAAAAATAAAAAAACTATACAACTTGTCTACTATACATTATTAATAATCATGATCCAATCTTATTTGTTTATTGTGATGGTTGATTTCTTCCTGCTGTTGTTCTTCAATTTTATAATGACCCCATGCATATGTATTAATTTTATCGTTACAAATGTAACGTTTATTGTCATAAGGACTTAGTGATAGTTTAGAAATATCCATACTGTAAATTTTGTGATCAGTACTTCTCAATGTAGTGAATTTAGTATATGTGTGAGTTTTATCAAATAAACAATTTTTGTATAAATCAAAAGTTAAATCTTTTTCAATACAAATTCTAGCCACACCTTTAGCCACCTTTTTTTCACTGTTTGAATACATGAACGAGTACATTTTAGATTTTAAGCCCACAAATTCAAAAATTTGGTTTCCCTTCATTTCATCTTTAAACTTTCCAAGAACTTTAGCATTAGTTGGGTCATAGCAAGGGTGATTTTGTGGATACTCTGAAGTATCATACAATGAAATATTATGTTTTATGTCTTCAAATATACAGGGCGTTTCTATCTTGTACATGAAAGAATCAGTATCTGTCATTAGGAGTTTTACATTATTTTTGTACAAGGGTTGGATCTGATTGTAATGGAAATAGTATATAATATGTTTACTCAGTTCAAATCCAGTCACCCATACATAAACTGGTCGGTTGAGGTAAATTTCACTCTTTTTCATGCGTACACCAACCAGTGACTCATTGTAAATGTACCAGTCTTGGGTACATGGTTTGGCTATTACTTTATCCAATTCTTGGGGGTTGGTAACTAGCTTGAAATCCATTCTTTTACGAACGTTTTCAAGGGTCTTACCATACACCGCGTTATTCGCTACCTTACAAAGGTCACGTTCAAAACTATTCTTAGCTTTCTTACGTAACTCTGTATTAAAATCTATATATGGTTTCAACCATTGACTTTGATTAAATTTGAGTGCAAGGTGTATTTTTACAAGTTTTAGACCCAACTGTAAATAGAGTTTGAGATTACGGTAGTGGAGGATATAATTTGATTTATTTTCAAGAGTGGTCATTAATTTTTCTACTTTAACATTTGTTCTATTGGGGTCAGTTTGGTAAGTTGAAAGATGAGATGAAGGGGATGTTTCTTTTCAGGAGCAAGAGGGTAATCAGAGTGTGAATCATGAAGATGTTGAGGGTACTCCAAATCAACTTGAAGTAGGTAGCCTACATCAGAATCATCAGGTACCCCCATTACATCAAATTTTGAAATTTCACTCTCTGATAGCCATCTGAATCCGGAATGTGGTAACCTTGAAATCATACTGGCTCTACAGATTATTACAATCAATATAATGAATAAATGATGATGGCTTTGAAGGGTCATATTCGCAACCCATAAATTTATTGTTTGCCTTAGCATATCGAGTAGGAATCATACTGATTCCTCCTCTTGCTGAAGCTTCAAAAAACATATGCATTTCAGGGTCTGTTAGTAGTTGTAATTTAACTCTTGTCATTTTTAGCATGGCATTCCAACAATAATGTGGAAGAGAATAGAAATGACATGGGTCAAGTCCATAAGATTCCAAAATGTACTTCTAAAATTTTCAAAACATCAGCAAGAAGAAGAACATCACAAGTAAGGTAAAGATCATGATAAGAACCCATATTATCAATATTACACTTGGTCCAAACTGATTGTGCATGAGCATAATCTTCATTACTTATAGTAGTTCTTGTAAGAGAACTAAAAAATGAATCTATCGGAGGTAGGGTTCTTTCTTCAAATTTTTCTACTCCTGTCATGTATTCATAGGGAAACACACCTTTACGAATTAACATGTCTCTAATTGATGGATTATTAAAAAAATTGGACATGCATTTAAAAATAGTAGACTTGTCTGTTGAACCATCAGCAAGGTTAGAAACTAATTTATCGAGACTCATATTTAAAAATTGTAACGAATCTAAAAATCTAAGTGGACCGAGACTAATTGATTGAAACTTTTCACTAGTGTTTGCAATACACAAAATTTTATGATTATTATATTTACCAAGTGCTTGTACAATGTGGTGACTGTCATAGCCACGTAAATTATGAAAATATACAGGTAGAAAATCTGGTCGTTTAGCATTTAAATTACATATGCGATGGGCTGCTCCGACCCATTCACCAGTAGTGTGTAGGTGATGACGAACTTTATAATCTTTACTATTATTAATAAAGGGATCTTTACATAGTACACACTCTGTAGCTTCATGAAATTCTTTTTGTTGATCAGGTGTCAAGTTCATGGGTGTTTCTTCGATAATTTCCTGCTTTATTCGCTCCCCGTGTTCGAGAAGCTCATCCAGCATAATTTCGATAATATTTTCACCCATGAACTTGGCACGGTATGTTCTTGGACCATAGTTTATCTGTCCATCTTCACCTACTATAACATAACTGAATCCAGAAGGTATGTGCCTAGCTGTTTTCCTGGTATAGCTTATTTCTTCTTCTTCTATTTCATCTTCTACTATTTCTTCACCTACTTGTCCGTCACAATTTTCAATTGGGACTATAAAGCTTTCCAGATCTGCATAAACAGTATAAGGAACTCTTATAGTTCCGGTAAAATTCCGAAACTTTAAGATTTCCTCATGCTCATATCCAGCTCTGGGAAGTCTAGTCCGTTGAATTCCATGCACCTTACACATTTCAATATGTTCTTCCAAATTCTTTTTAGCATCTACAGAATTTGGTCTGTCTGTTCTATTTAAATTATTGGTAAATCGGTGGAAACAATAGGGGCAAATTTCCACTTCATGTCCTCTTTTTGTCATATGTGACAGTAATCGGGAAAGACCATTGTAACCCGGTTTTGTATTTACAAGGGTATAATGAAAAATATCTTTGTTGCACCGGTAAGAAGTAGTAAAGTAATTACATATTGTCTGTCTCTGTATTCACTGACCCTATGTGGATAAATACGATTTTCTTCTTCGCTATAAGCTAAAACATTAATAGCGAGAGGTGGATTCTGGTCTTCTACTTTTTTGATATCTTTAATGCTAACAGGATAATTTATCCCACGCATGTTAATTAGACCTTCCAACCTCCTAAGATCTCTCACTCTATTGTTCTTTGGATTATCATTGAAATAGGCCAATAATGACCAAAGAAAGCATTTTTCATCTGTATTATGTACATTAATTATAGCTTTCCTATTATTTAATTTAGTGGGGGTAGGCAGATATGAAGATCCGCGAATGGGTCTATATCGAACAACATTTACATCCACACAGTAAATTTTTTTAACTGTCCACCCACTCCCATTCTGAATAAAATTAACCAAACGTTGAAGAATTTTATCTTGTGCACGTTGAATTGGTTGATGGCTGTCTCTGTATTGTCTGTAATATTTATAATATTTTGTGATGATCCATGGAAGGTTACATTAGCTAATATTGATTGTTCTAAACCATCTGCTAAAACAATTTTTTTCAAGCATAATTTAGCTGCCATAAACCATCTAATATTACCATCAAATCTACTACCTTCCGAAATTAAAAAATCTATTATTTGTCCTTGAAGATTATTCAGAGTAGTCACCAGGTCCACCTGAAGATAAGGGAAGCACCACCTTGCCTTAATGCAATTGTTGTGAATCGTGCGTGTATAGGTTACATCCATGATGAAAGATGATAATCGATCGATCGTCAGAGAGAACCTTCTTCTTCTGCTGCTCAAGCAAGACTGAATAAATTATTGAGGAGCAGCTACCTTTTATACCTCCATGACCGGAAGTTGCGGTTAGGGAGCTACAGTTAAATATCATGTTTTCCTTGTACAAGGAAAATGGAGGTAGAATTATTTCTTTCTTAGTTTTGAATCATAACGGCTAACCACATCCGGTCTCAAAGAATGGTACATGTTAAAAATTACCAATTATTTTTGGAATGAGATAATAATAATATTATCAATTTCTTTCAAAACTAATTTCTGACCACTTCTTCCTCAATGCTTCTGCATTTCCTGTCAAAATTAGATTATTATTTCGAGTAATAGAGGATAATATTTCTCTCAATTCAGTGTAATAATTCATAATAATGATGAAGATTAGATGACAAATACAATAATAAAACAAATGAATACATTCACGCCTACAAGAGTGAGTATAGACAACCCACACAGCACCACTGTAATGTCGACTGAGTTGCCTATACTCAGCGCCGTGTGTGACAAGTACACATTTTTACCGCATGGGCGCGTAAGCTTCCACTCAACGGCGTGTGTGTTGCACTTTTCCGCCGCGAGATGGTGTTTGCTCCTTCAGTGGTACACATAAATTATGCTACAGACTGATATGTTACGTGAATTTGTATATAAAATTATAAATAATACACTTATTAGTCAAAATTTGGTTCTGTCATAGTTGGTTTTCATTATTTTAAGCTTTAAAAGTAATACCAAGGGTAGAGAGACTATTGTTAATGTTAGAAAAGTTGTTTTTCCTTATTAAGATTGAAAATTAAATTGAAGATTGAATTTTGTGGTTGATCAAATACGATTTTATCATAGTATTTTCATATCTTGAACGAATAAAGCAAATTATTAATCCCCTTCTTTTCCTTGTTGATGAGTCTAGTAATAACTCTAGTTGAAATCTTGTAAAAATCATATTAAGGTATGTGAGGGTATGTATAATTATTGAAGAGTAAACTTTATTCATTCAAGATAATGGTGGATTAGGCCCACAGGGGAAACCACTTTAAAATAAAAGCGCCTACGATTCATACAGCTTGTTTTTAACTATAAAAACTCCTGTGGTGTGGAAAATGAGTCTGTCTTAATCATGTTGTAAGGAAGGAAGGTAGATAGGTAGGTAGGTAGGAATATTGGACTAAGATGGTTAGTTTAGTTTGATCAGTCAAAGAGTGAACACATTAAGATGCGTAGGAAGATAGCTGAGGAACTTCATAAACCTGCTCGTCGTAATTTCATTACTAGGCGAGTAGAATTGAAAGCAATTGATGATCTTTATCAGGCAGATCTTGTGGAAATGATCCCATACAGTAAATTCAATAAAAATTACAAGTACATAATGACTATTATTAATTGTTTTAGTAAAAAAGGATATGCGATAGCCTTGAAAACTAAAACTGGGAAAGAGCTTGCAGATGTTTTAGAACCGATCTTAGAGAAAAATAAAATGAAACATCTTCAGACAGATAGTGGTAAGGAATTCTGGAATAGTTATATGACCAAATTGATGAGCAAGTATAATATTAATCATTATTCATCTTTTTCTGATAAAAAAGCCTCAATAGTGGAATGCTGGAATAGAACTTTGAAAGAGAATATGTGGCGTGAATTTACTGCACAAGGATCGTACAAATGGTTAGATCTTTTACCTAGACTTGTCAGTCAATATAATAATACAGTACACCGTACTATAGGAATGAAACCTAATCAAGTGAATAGAAAGAATGAGAAGGATGTATTGAAGCAATAAATAAAGCTACTTTTCGAAAAGATGTTGATAAAAAACCTAAATTCAAAGTTGGGGACAAGGTGAGAATAAGTAAGTTTAAGAAAATATTTGATAAAGGTTACCTACCCAATTGGACAAATGAAATATTTACAGTATATGAAGTATTACCGTCTATACCACCTACATATCATCTACAAGATATACGTGGAGAAATTGTTGAAGGATCTTTTACGAAGAGGAACTTAACAAGACAAAATTATCTACAGATGTCTATCTAGTTGAGAAAATACTTGGACGTAAAAATGGTCAAGTTTTTGTGAAATGGAGTGGATTCGATTCTAGTCACAATAGTTGGATAGCTGAAAATAATATCCTCTAATGTAATTTGATTGAATGCATCAGTTGAGATGGAGCTACACACGAAGCAACACAAGAGAAGACTGTCACTAGTAAACTTTGATAAATTTATTACTGGTGGTAGTAATGATAGGATGAAACCAAAACACAGTGAGCTATTACCAAATAGTATTCGTGCAATTATATGTGGACCATCAGCTTCTGGTAAGACAAATGTTCTTTTCAATCTCTTATTCTCAGAAAATGGGTTGAAATTTGAAAACTTGTATGTTTTTAGCAAATCGCTCTACCAAAACAAGTACAAATTTTTAGAACAGATAATGACAGAAATTCCTGAGATTGGCTACTTCCCATCCAGTGAAAATGATCAAGTTATACACCCAAATGATGCTGAACCAAACTCTATAATGATTTTTGATGATGTCTCATGTGAAAAACAACATAATATTCGCAATTACTTTACTATGGGTCGGCACAAAAATATAGACAGTTTCTATCTTTGTCAAACTTACTCCAGTGTACCCAAGCAATTGATTCGAGACAACGCCAACTTGATTGTTTTATTTAGACAAGATGACCGTAACCTCAAGCATATTTATCATGATCATGTAAATACAGACTTTAGCTACGATAAATTCAAAGAATTATGTTCTCACGCATGGAAAGATGATAGACACAATTTTCTAGTTATAAACAAAGAGTGTGATATAGATAAGGGAAGGTATCGAATTGCTTTTGATAATTTCATTCAACCATGAGTGGAATGTAACTAGTTTTTAGCTACATAGCTAGTTAGCTAGCTAGTTTTTAGCTAGATTGTAGGTAGGTAGGTAGCTACATAGCTAGTTAGCTAGCTAGTTTTTAACTAGATTGTAGGTAGGTAGGTAGCTACATAGCTAGTTAGCTAGATTGTTGGTAGGTAGGTAGGTGGCTACATAGCTAGTTAGCTGGATTGTGGGTGGGTAGGTGGGTAGGTGGGTGGGTGGGTGGGTGGGTGGGTGGGTGGGTGGGTGGGTGGGTGGGTGGGTGGGTGGGTGGGTGGGTGGGTGGGTGGGTGGGTGGGTGGGTGGGTGGGTGGGTGGGTGGGTGGGTGGTGGGTGGGTGGGTGGGTGGGTGGGTGGGTGGGTGGGTGGGTGGGTGGGTGGGTGGGTGGGTGGGTGGGTGGGTGGGTGGGTGGGTGGGTGGGTGGGTGGGTGGGTGGGTGGGTGGGTGGGTGGGTGGGTGGGTGGGTGGGTGGGTGGATGGTATATTCTATTCAAAGTTAGTTGACAAGATGTCGTTGAAGAGTAAGGATGTATTGGTGAAAAGTATTCATCAATTACGTGATTCAATAAGAAAGAAACACCGCCAGTTGACAAATAATGTTTTGAAGAAGAAAAGTATGTAGACAAACAGCTAAAACCTATTGTCGATCCACTAAAACAACTTATTTCCACTGTTAACAAGATTGATGTAATGAAAGAGAAGTGAAGAAGGAGAAGGAGGATGATAGTGATGAATCTGTGGAAACAGACGAAGATTATTTTATGGATGCAAGTGCTGAATGGCCGCACAATAGTGATTTAGAAGAGGATATTGCAGGTATTCCTAGTATTATGAAAGAGTATATGATAAAAGGTGATGAAGTTCAAATGTGTATGGGTTTACTTTAATCCTGAAACAGGCAAGTGGATGATTGGTAATAGCGAGATACTTATTGGAGAGAAAAATATAGATTAAATCAATCTTATTCTATAAGACCAGGTCTCTTCAAACTCTTGTTTAAAGCTAAACCAAATCGGAATGTGTACGATCAAAACGATTTACAAGTATACAAACAAATATTGGAGCAGACAGGTGCACATCTTGATACAAGTGGTCGTGTCAAAAGAAATGTAAGCTTCAAGTATAAAAATATCATTATTAAACTATTTCCACCAAAATCATCAAAAAATAAGCGTGGACTACCTAAACTAAAGGTGAAAATAAAAGGTAGAGGGATGAATATGATTCATAATTATCCAAACAGGAAAGTACAATATGTTTACTGGGACAATGTGAATGAGTTGATTGAACGTTTGGGGAATTTAGTAGCTTCAAAACAAGCTGGTCATAGTGGTGTTGACCGTGAAATTTTATCCATAATTGAAGAGCTAAGGGAAATTGGAGTTATAGTAGGTGGTGAACTCATCATTTAAATGTCAGTATTATGATGAGCATAGACAAGTTCGGACGACGACTTACTACACTAGGTTCACCACACTCCTCAACAGGAGTAAGGCAAGGACCTCGTGGTGAGGGTTTTAAATTAACTAGTGATGGCAATTATGATATGGATTCGAAACAAATTTGTAATTTAGGAGATGCAAGCTTTGATTCTGATGCTGTAAATTTACGATCATTGAAACGTAAATTATCAGAGATAGATTGTAATGATGCTCATGGAAAAGTTATTAGAAATGTTGGTCAACCTGTGGCTCCAAATGATGCAGCTACACTACAAAATGTAGGTGATGTAGATGATAAGATAAAATCACTTTTCAATGTAGATAAAGGAGGAGATGAATTGATTCTAACCAAAAGAAACGAATAACTAATGTTTTACCAGCTTTACATCCCAACGATTGTATTATAAAATCTCAATTTGATCATGCTTATGAAGAGATTAACAAGTCAATATATAATGATAGAAATCTAATTCATACCGAAATTGATAGTGATTTAACAGAGTTGAGAGCTCAATTAGTTGAAAAAATTAATAAATCAATGAATGATAATAGGACAGCCCAGCAAGTAGTAATTGAAAGCATTAAACAAGAATTAAACATGAAACTTGAAAGCGTTAAGACACAACAGACTAGCATGTTGGATGGAGTAAAAAAGGACTTGACCAGTAACATTAATAAATCAATGGATGATAATAGGACAGCTCAGCAAGCAGTAATTGAAAGAGTTAAACAAGAATTAAACAGGGACATTGAATCTATAAAGGAATGAGTGAAAGATGAACTACATTCATATGTCAAAATGTTTATTGCAAAACCTGATTAAGTGATGTAGGGAATTCAAATAGTGGAATGGTACGATTAAATTATAATAATCTCATTGAATAAGTACAAATTGTAGGTAATGGTAGGTGGTGAACACATTATTTATTTCTCAGTATTACGATGAGCATAGACAAGTTTGGTCGACGACTTACTACATTCGGTTCACCGCACTCCTCAGCAGGAGTACGGCGAGGACCTCGTGGTGAAGGTTTTAAATTAACTAGCGATGGAAATTACGATATTGGATTGAAACGTATTTGTAATTTGGGAGATGCAAGCACTGATACAGATGCTGTGAATTTAAAGACATTGAATAAGAAAACTATATCTATCGATGAAATCAATGAACAAATATTGAAACCACTTGTACAAAATTTATTGGAATTCATGTACTTGCTAGCTAATAAGGGTAGTACAGCTTTACCTAGATTCAATATCAATGAAGTGTGGCCACATCTATTATCAACAAACATGTATGGTACATATATAATTGATAATCAACTCACTGGAGTATCTTTCAGAGATTGGTACTATAATACATGGCTTAAGAAGGGGAAGGGTAGTGTCAAATAAAATTTTGCTCAGTCTGAGTTGAGAAGTCAACCGAGTATGGTGTGTGTAAGGAAGAAAACAGTCAGACGAAAGCGAGGAGCTGGTGTGTTAACATCATTAGCTTCGATAGTAAAGAATCCTGTTGGTAGAGCATTATCCAGTGCTGCAGGAACATTGATAAACAGAGCTGTAGATAATTTAGGTCTAGAAATTCACGCTCCGGTTACGAATTCTGTGGACCTGGGACAGATTTACAAAAACGTTTAAAGAGAGGTGATAAAGGTATAAATAAACTGGATTCAGCCTGTCGAGAACACGATATAGCTTATTCTCAGTACAAAGATAGTGAAAATAGAAGAAAAGCCGATAGAATTCTGGCAGATCAAGCTTGGGAACGAGTGAAAGCATCAGACGCGAGTCTTGGTGAGAAATCAACTGCTTATATTGTATCAAACATAATGAAGCTTAAATCGAAACTTGGTGCTGGAAAGCGGAAGAAGAGGGTGGCGGCGGTTGTGACAAAGAATAAGAAGAAGAAACGTAGTAGTTGTGCAACTGCTGCAATCAAACGCTTGAAAGCACTAGTTGCGACAGGTCAAGGATTATACCTTCGTCCGTACAAGAGTGGTGCGGGAAGAAAAAAAAAAACTCCGCGTCGGAAAAAGTAGTACCTCTTTCAAATTGGGACATTGAAAAATATGCCAAACAATTAGACTTACCATTACGTGGAGTCTATATGAGAGATTCCCTACCTGCAACCGGTCCAAGAAAAATGAGATGGGAGTGATGAATTTGGATGATAGATTAGGTTTAGGAACACACTGGGTATGTTATAGTAAAAAAGGTAAAAGAGTAGATTATTTCGATAGTTTTGGAAATTTACCACCACCCAAAGAGATGGTGAAATATATGGGTAAAGATACATGTATTTATTACAATTATGGAAACTATCAATCTAGCAACAGTGTTGTGTGTGGTCATTTGTGCCTTTTATTTCTTGCTAGTCAGTCTTAAACAAGATAGCGTGGAGTAAAGATGGGTACATACTCTCTTATTGGAAATAGCAGTGAGCTAGAAGAAGTTTTACCACATATAATTGAGTTGGATAATAACACAGAATATGAAATTGGATTAATATCCCTTTGGGCTTACAATGCAATTCCAAACATAGAAACAAATGTTAACAATCGTATAGGCTTGGGTAGTCATGTAGTTGAACTTGAAGAAGGATCTTATGAGATTGATGATATTTGCTCTGCTATTAAAAAACAGCTTAATGGATGGGGGGACGATGACTTTATTTTGAAGGCAAACAATAATACATTGAAATGTGAAATTAGATCGAAAAAAGATCCTATAGATTTGTCAATAGGAAACAGTATGGCCTCATTGTTGGGATTCGATAAAGAGATATTAGCACCGAACAAATGGCACTATTCTAAAAAACCCATATCAATAATTCGTGTCAACTCAATTCGAGTTGAATGTAATTTAACAAGGGAACATTTCGTAACGGTATAGAAGGACATACAATTCACGAGTTTTATCCTAATGTTCCACCTGGTTTCATGTTCCTTGAACAGCCTACATCTATAATCTATGTACCTATCAACACAAATCAAATTCAAACCATTTCTATTAGACTGGTAGATCAGGACGGTCGTCTCATCAACTTTAGAAACGAGATAATTACTGTTCGTATCAACATTAGAAGAAAAAGAAGAATAGATTGAGAGATAATAATGGGATTAATGATTTTGAATGATTCGTCTACAAGTAGTGTACCCAAGTGGAATAGTGGAAGAGAGCTCATTCGAGGTCGGAGAGTGCTTGCAATCACATCTAAAAACGTGAAGCTCTTACGACAATTGGGTTTTCAAGTAAATAGTAAATATGATACTAAACAATATTCTTAATGTAAATAATGAAATCAAGTATGATGATTCAATCACTCAACTTGAGTTTCACACACATTCCCCGTATGCATCACAAACGTACAACAACAGTGATGAAATTCGAATACCAGTTCACCAACAAGATGTTTACACTCTTCCGAGTAGGAGTTTTCTTGTAATAGAGTGTAGAAGTTACTCAACCAAATACAGACAAAGATGCTCCTACACCTACCAAGTCATCAAATTTTAATTTTATAAATAATGCTCTAGCTTTTCTTTTCGATGAGATTCGTTTTGAGCTGGCTGGAGTAGAAGTAGATAGGACGCGAAATGTAGGCATTACATCAACATTGAAAAATCTTCCCTGTATGCAGTCAAAAGATTCAAACGAATGGGAAGTTGCAGGTTGGAACAAGTCGGGATGGTCATTAGTAGGTAAAGACTTTAGTTATTGTGTGCCACTCTCTATGTTAATGGGATTCATGGAAGACTATAAGAATATTATTTTAAATGTAAAACAAGAATTGGTTCTATTACGAGCATCAACAGATGTGAATACAATCACATCACCAGCTGGAACTAGTATGAAATTAAATATTTCAAAACTTCAATGGAAAATTCCATATGTTCAGGTATCAGATCAAGTCCGCATCCATTTATTGGAAATTGTTGACAATGATCGTCCACTAATGATGCCTTTCCGTTCCTGGCAGATTCACGAGTATCCTGTTCTACCGCAAACTAGTGTTCAAAATTGGACTGTGAAAACATCGTCACAAATGGAAAAGCCAAGATATGTTATCCTTGCATTCCAATCAAATCGTAAGAATCAATATTCGAAGAATATGTCTGAATTTGATCTGTGTGATCTAAATAATGTACGTTTATACTTAAATTCGCAATATTTCCCGTATGATCAGATTATGGGCAATAAATGTTTGCTATACAAAATGTTTACCAATTTTCCACTTTCCTATTATCAGAGCACAATTAGGGAATGGGGATCATCAATATCTTTCACCGAGTTTACTACTAAGACACCATTAATTATAATTGATTGTAGTAGACAAAATGATTTACTAAAGACCGGATCTGTTGATATCAGATTGGAATTTGATTCGAAAAATAATTTTCCAGCCAACACAACAGCCTATTGTCTTATCATTCATGATTCAATGGTAGAGTACACACCCATGTCTGGTATAGTAAGACGAGTACAATAATTAATTATGTGAAAATAGATCTTTTATCAATGAGTAATATTGAAGAAAAAATAAAATAAAATAAAGAGTAGACCTGTTTGATTATGGATGGAAGGTCTCAGTTTGAGAAAAGACTTTGTCATGGACGGATCGGCTGCTGTTATCGAGTTTCACGCCTACCGCGACAATAAGAATAACTTTATTCTTAAAGAGCTAGCAATAGTATCTTTCAACTATGCTTACACACTAATACATTTCTCACCACCCTACGACAAGTCATTATTGGATTCACATCATAAGAGAATGACAAATTGGTTGGAAAACAATTATCATAAATTAAAGTGGAACTTTGGTGATATCCCGTGCACAGATAGCGTAATGGAAACATTATGTTCACCATATAAAATAATTTATACTAAAGGATTGGAAAAAGTACATTATCTACGAAAATATCATAATAACGTTAAACAGATTTCGGACAGTATTGAAAAACCTGTGTTTGAAGGAAAATGTGATTATTATTGTTCAGCACATAATAATAGTGGTGCTCGCTGTGCATTGAGAAGTGCAATTCATTATATGGAAGTACTGAGAAAATCAATCAATGAAGATTACACGAGAGAATCAACAAGGTTGGCTTCATTTCGACTTGATAATAATAATTTGAGTGAAGAACAAATGAGAATGTATGCGCGGAAAGGATTCTATTTTAATGGTGAGAATATTATTTGCGTTTGGTGTGGTGTTGCGATTGATTATCATAGAGCATGTGTGAACTACTATGTAAAAAATATACCTATTGAGTATGACGTAATTATTCCAAAAATATAGAAAAAAAAAATAATACTAATAAAAAATAAAAAAATAGGCTATATATAAAAATAATTGATTGAAAAAGTGGATGCTAGGCCTACAGGGGAAAAACCACTATAAAAAACTTTAACGCTCCTACGACTCATACAGCTTGTTTTTAACTATAAAAACATCTGTGGTGGGGAAAATGAGTCAGTCTTTTGTTTGCTGTTGAAAAGGATACATCATGGATCCTACACAATGGGTTTCTGCTCCCAAAGAATTGGAAGAACAAGTTAAAAATTATTTGGAGTGGTTTACAGTGTGTGAAGAGAGTATTCAAAGGGCCGAAACATTAGATCAAAAGAAGCTGTGTAAGGAAATACAATTAATATTTCTTCAGAGCATAGATGAGTCTATAATAAATGATTATTTAAGTTACTATCGACCTATCATTCTTCCAATAAATAAAATAATCGAATTACAAGAAAAATTATGGCAAGTAATATGCGAATAGTTCTTCCAGCTAATTGAACTTTTTATCAGTACAAGCAGTGTGGTTTTCAATGCATTTTATTTGATAATATTTGAATGTGTAGAAGAAGGAAAAGAATAAGGAAAAGAATAAGGAAAAACAAGGTTATCAAATATTATTTCATTTTGTGGAAAAAACATCGGTAGTTAACCACAACGAATTAATTATTTTATTTAAAACATTTTGTCAGTTGAAAGTAAAGATAGCGGGCTTTAGTTTTGCACCTTATCAATATTAGACAGGAAGGTGTAACAGGATGTGGTCTTTACCTTGTTGTGCTGTTGATGACTCATACAAAAATTTAAGGCGTCACTTCTTTGAATGTGTAACGGATTTTGCGGTTAGGTGATAGCGGGCTTTAATAGTTTAAAAGGACAGCTCACTCACGCACGCACACAGTAGCAGTCAGAATCTTGTTGTGAACACACACACGCGCACGCACGCTCGCTCGCTCACATACTTTGACGTTGTATTCTTGCTTATAATTATACTTCAACGTGTTATCTTGTGAAAAATGGGGATAAAGTATACAGTGGATTAGGCCTATTGGGGATACCACTTTAAAAAAAGCGCGCCAACGGTTCATACGTCATTTTACGTGGTGTGGAAATTGAACCTACAACAGACATTCAGACTGCCAGCAGAGTAGGAGAAGGAGCTGGTGCAGAAGGAGCTGGTTACAGGAGGAGCTGGTTACAGGAGGAGCTGGGTGCAGGTGTAGCAGATAGGGTAAGTCCTTACTATTCCATATATTCTTCATCATCATCCTCCTCTTATTCTTCATCCTCACACTTCTTTAGAGCACATCCTCGCACTCGGCTTTCATCACCATACGTCCCTAGAGTCTATCCCCCACCCACCATCTGCACATATCATCATCATCCTCCTCTTCACATTCTTCATCCTCATACTCCCCTAGAGTCTATCCCACCCTTGCACCCAGCTTCCATTGTCATCATCCTCTTTACATTCTTCATCCCCCCATACTTCACTAGAGTCTATCCCCACCCTATTACGTCATCATCATCCTCTCACCCTAAATTCAAAATTCAAATTTCCCACCCAAATCCAAAATGGCCGCCAAATCAAACATGGCCGACTGTTACGTCACAAGATGGCGGATCCAAAATGGCCGACCGGAAGTGACGTCACAAAAACAGCTGACCGGAAGTGACGTCACAAAAACAGCTGACCAAAAATTCAAATTCAAATTTCCCGCCAAAATTCAAAATCCAAGATGGCGGATCCAAGATGGCGGATCCAAAATGGCGACCGGAAGTGGAGGCAGAATCGGCTACCACGCACTACTCCTGTAAATAATTCAATCAGGATATGAATATTGACATTGGATATTCACTGATACGTACTTACATTATTCACTATTCACATTATTACATTATTAAGAACTCCCTACCAATATTCTACATCTAGGGCATTGTTCCAAGATAAGAAACATATTTAAATTTTTTGGGAGTCCTTAGTTACTCACACAGCTGCCATTTTGTCTTTTTCATTTATTTTTTTTCTAAATACAGTAATGGTTAAACATATGGAATTGAAACTTTGCACCAACATTCATGACTAGACAAAGCTACAAATCTTCTTCTCCTTCTTCTTCTTCTTCTTCTTCTTCTTCTTCTTCTTCTTCCTCCTCCTTCTTATTCTGCTTCTTCTTCTCCTCCTCCTCCTCCTCCTCCTCCTCCTCCTCCTTTCTTCTTCTTCTTATTCTTCTTCTTCTTCTTCTTCTTCTTCTTCTTCTTCTTCTTCTTCTTCTTCTTCTTCTTCTTCTTCTTCTTCTTCTTCTTCTTCTTCTTCTTCTTCTTCTTCTTCTTCTTCTTCTTCTTCTTCTTCTTCTTCTTCTTCTTCTTTTTCTTGTTGTTGTTCTTCTTCTTCCTCCAATGAATAATCTTAGGATGACACAGATTATGAAGATGGTGAAATTTCTAAACGAATATGATGAATAAGAATGGAAACGAGTGAAAAAGAAGGGATCTGTAGGGAAGAAAGGATTTAAGATCCCACCATTGTTCGCTGTATAAAAGACTGAAGAAATAATTCATGACAATTATCAGACGGCACATAATATGTCAATTAGTCACTGTAAGTCCGCGATGTTGCCTCACTATAGCAGACAGGGCAAATCTAACCAAATCCTCGTGATTAATCCTGAATGTAATTTGCTGCTGTGAACCCAGCGGCATTAGTATTCATCCCAACCTAAGGCTATTTATTTCTAACCTGAACCGCGAATATCATGGTATCTTTCTGTTCTTATCAAACATTGCTTGTTTAACTACAACCCTCATTTTCATGTCCTTCTTATTCATCTTCTACTCTTTCTTTTCCCTTTTTTTCTTCTTCTTCCTCTTCTTCTTGTTTTACATCTACTTCTTCCTCTCCTTCTTCTTTTCTTCTTCTTCTTCTTCTTCTTCTTCCTCTCCTTCTTCTTCTTCTTCTTCTTCTACATTCTCTCCCTCTCCTTCTTCTTCTTCTTCTTCTTCTTCTTCTTCTTCTTCTTCCTTTCTACTTCTTCTCCTACTTTCTTCATCTCCTTCTGTCTTCGTCCTCCTCACTTTCCCACATCGTTTCTCTCAACTTCCGTATCTTTCTATTACATCTCCTCCTTCTTCTTCTTTTCCTTCTTCTTATTCTTCTTCTCCTTCTTCCTTCCCCTCCTCCTCCTTCTTCTCCCTCTTCTCCTTCTCCTTCTTCTACTCCTCCTTCTGGTTGTTGTTGTTCTTCTTCTTCCTCTACATTCTTCTCTTCCTTCTTTTCATTCTCCTCCATCTCCTTCTCTCTTCATTTCCTTCTCTTTTCATCTCATTTTTATTCCTCCTCCTTACTTTCTCCTATCATTCCTCTCATTCTCTCACTTTATCTTCTAATCCTTCTCCTTGCATCTCTGAACTTTCCACTGTATTCTCCTCTGTATTCACTGTATTCTCTCATTCCATCAACATTCCTCATTTCTTACTCACTCTATCATTTCTCTCACTTTATTCTCCAATCATTCTCCTCTTATCTTTCTTCATCGCACATCCACTGTATCTTTCTCTTCCATCTTATTCCATCAACATTCCTTATTTCATACTTTCTCCTATCATTCTCATTCTGTCACTCCATCTTCTAATCCTTCTCCTCTCATCTTCTTTCTTCGTATCTCTCAACTTTCCACTTCATTCTTCTCTCTCATCTCATTTCATAAACAGTCCTCATTTCTCATTCAATTTTTCTCTCGTCTTCTTACTACGTCTCTCTTAAGCTTGCCTGTTCCGGTCCATTTACTGCAGGGAATTTACAAAACTTTGTCAACATTATTCAAGCGAATGGTTTTGGAGTGACGGGAAATTAGAAAGAGATATTAGAAAACCCTGTGAGAGATAGAAAAAGAAAAAGATCATGAAAGAATAGGCAAAGACAAAGTCAGCAGAAGTGGTAAGTAATACCACAATGGAGACATATCAGAAAACTGAGGAAGAAAAAGAGATGAGAGGAAATTAAAATAAATTAAATAAATTAAATAAATAAAATAAATTAAATAAAGTAAATAAATTAAATAAATTAAATAAATTAAATAAATTAAATAAATTAAATAATTAAATTAAATTAAAAATGAGGAAGAAGAAGAAGAAGAAGAAGAAGAAGAAGAAGAAGAAGAAGAAGAGAAGAAGAAGAAGAAGAAGAAGAAGAAAGAAGAAGAAGGAGAATAAGAAGAAGGAAAATAAGGAGAAGGAAACCCCTCTACACATAACATCAAGACAAATCAGAGAAATAAGCAATAAACAACGAAGAAGAGGTAAGGAATGATTGATAGAAGAGATATGACGTAAACAGGAAAACCTCTGCACATAGTATGAACACAAATCAGAAAACTGAGGTCGAGAAGAGATAAAGATTTAGAAAAGAAAAGAAACGTAAAAGAGAATCAAGAAAAACATCTGCACATAACATGAACACAAATCAGAAAACTAATAAAGAACCAAAGGAGAAGAGATGAAGAATGATTGAGAGAAAATAAAAACGTGGAAGAGAATCAGAAAAAACCTCTGCACATAATATAAAGACAAATCGGAAAACCAAGAAAGAACCGAAGAAGAAGAGATAAAAATTGATTGTGAGGAAAGAAAAAACGTAAAATAGAATCAGAAAAAACCTCTGCACATAATATCGGAAAACAAATCGGAAAACCAAGAAAGAACCGAAGAAGAAGAGATAAAAAATGATTGAGAGAAAAGAAAAAACGTAAAAGAGAATCAGGTAAAACCTCTGCACATAACATGAACACAAATCAGAAAACTAAGAAAGAACCAAAGGAGAAGAGATAAAGAATGATTGAGAGGAAAGAAAAAACGTAAAAGAGAATCAGGAAAAACCTCTGCACATAATATAAAGACAAATCAGAAAACTAAGGAAGAATCGAAGACGAAGAAGAGGTAGAGAATGATTGAGAGGAGAGAGAAAACGCGAAAAAGAATCAGGAAAACCCTCCGCACATAATATAAAGACAAATCAGAAAACTAAGGAAGAATCGAAGACGAAGAAGAGGTGGAGAATGATTGAGAGAAGAGAGAAAACGCGAAAAAGAATCAGGAAAACCTCTGAACATAATATAAAGACAAATCAGAAAACTAAGGAAGAATCGAAGACGAAGAAGAGTTAGAGAATGATTGAGAGAAAAGAGAAAACGCAAAAAAGAATCAGGAAAAACCTTTGCACATAATATAATGACAAATCAAAAACTAAGGAAGAATCGAAGACGAAGAAGAGGTAGAGAATGATTGAGAGGAGAGAGGAAACGCAAAAAAGAATCAGGAAAACCTCTGAACATAACACGGCCGCAGCTCGTAAAAATCGGTCGTGAAAACCGTCAGCTATCAAAAATCTCGGCGATCGGAAAATTTCGGCGAAAAATGAAAATGGAACAAGCTGGCTTCTGAAGCCAGCAAGCAAACGTGCATGTCGCTGGCCCGGCTATGAACGAATTTCAACAAACTAATAATACCAATATTTAGTACCTATTAAGTACTAATTAGTACCTTCCATGAAAAATTCGTACCTCAATGTAATCGCGAGTTATAGACTCTTCTAAAAAGAGGCATGTCAGCCCGGCTATGTTTGAATTCAATCAAACTAACCACACAAATATTTAGTACCTAATTCGTACTAATTAGTACCTTCAATAAAAAATTCGTACCTCGGATGGTGGCGGAGATACACCATGAAAATGGTTGAGGTCAATGACCTCTCAGCCCGGCTATTTTCGAATTCAATGAAACTAATAATGCCAATAAATAGTACCTATTTAGTACTATTTAGTACCTTCATTAAAAAACTCATGACTCAAAAGGTGAACCAGGAATTGGATCATGTTATTTGGGAGCATGTCACTGGCCTGACTATGAACGATTTTCACAACCAACTATGCCAATATTTAGTACCTATTAAGTACTATTTAGTACCTTCAACAAAAAATTCCTACCTTGAAAGGTGTATGAGAAAATTTTTTTTTTTGGGCATGTCACTGGCCCGGCTATGAATGATTTCCACAAAACTACACAAAACTATCCATGCCAATTTAAAGTAGATATTAAGTACTAATCAGATTCTTCAACAAAAAATTCGTACCTCAAAGGTTAATGAGATAATAGGTAATCAATATTCGATGACATGTTACTGGTAATGATTCACACAAAACTAACTATGCCAATATTTAGTACGTATTGAGTTATACTCAGTCCCATCAACAAAAAATTCGTACCTCGAAAGGTGGATGAGAAATTGAGTAATAAATATTTCTAGGGCATGTCACTGGCCCGGCTATGAATGATTTTCACAGAACTATCTATGTCAATTCTAAGTAGATATCAAGTACCAATCAGATTATTCAACAAAAATTCGTACCTCAAATGGTTAATGAGATATACGGTAATCAATATTGGATGACATGTTACTGGTAATGATTCACACACAACTAACTATGCCAATATTCAGTACCTATTCAGTCCCATCAACAAAAAAATTCGTACCTCAAAAGGTGGATGAGAAATTGAGTAATCAATATTTCTAGGGCATGTCACTGGCCCGGCTATGAATGATTTTCACAGAACTATCTATGTCAATTCTAAGTAGATATCAAGTACCAATCAGATTATTCAACAAAAATTCGTACCTCAAAGGTTAATGAGATATAAGGTAATCAATATTTGAAGACATGTTACTGGTAATGATTCACACAAAACTAACTATGCCAATATTTAGTACCTATTGAGTTATACTCAGTCCCATCAACAACAAATTCGTACCTCAAAAGGTGGATGAGAAATTGAGTAATCAATATTTCTAGGGCATGTCACTGGCCCAGCTATGAATGATTTCCACAAAACTATCTATGTCAATTCTAAGTAGATATCAAGTACCAATCAGATTATTCAACAAAAATTCGTACCTCAAAGGTTAATGAGATATAAGGTAATCAATATTTGGAGACATGTTACTGGTAATGATTCACACAAAACTAACTATGCCAATATTTAGTACCTATTGAGTTATACTCAGTCCCATCAACAAAAATTCGTACCTCAAAAGGTGGATGAGAAATTGAGTAATCAATATTTCTAGGGCATGTCACTGGCCCGGCTATGAATGATTTTCACAGAACTATCTATGTCAATTCTAAGTAGATATCAAGTACCAATCAGATTATTCAACAAAAATTCGTACCTCAAAGGTTAATGAGATATAAGGTAATCAATATTTGAAGACATGTTACTGGTAATGATTCACACAAAACTAACTATGCCAATATTTAGTACCTATTGAGTTATACTCAGTCCCATCAACAAAAATTCGTACCTCAAAAGGTGGATGAGAAATTGAGTAATCAATATTTCTAGGGCATGTCACTGGCCCGGCTATGAATGATTTTCACAGAACTATCTATGTCAATTCTAAGTAGATATCAAGTACCAATCAGATTATTCAACAAAAATTCGAACCTAAAAAAGTAAATGAGATATAAGGTAATCAATATTTGGAGACATGTTACTGGTAATGATTCACACAAAACTAACTATGCCAATATTTAGTACCTTTTGAGTTATACTCAATCTCATCAACAAAAAATTCGTACCTCAAAAGGTGGATGAGAAATTGAGTAATCAATATTTCTAGGGCATGTCACTGGCCCGGCTATGAATGATTTTCACAGAACTATCTATGTCAATTCTAAGTAGATATCAAGTACCAATCAGATTATTCAACAAAAAATTCGTACCTCAAAAGGTTAATGAGATATAAGGTAATCAATATTTGAAGACATGTTACTGGTAATGATTCACACAAAACTAACTATGCCAATATTTAGTACCTATTGAGTTATACTCAGTCCCATCAACAAAAAATTCGTACCTCAAAGGTGGATGAGAAATTGAGTAATCAATATTTCTAGGGCATGTCACTGGCCCGGCTATGATTGATTTTCACAGAACTATCTATGTCAATTCTAAGTAGATATCAAGTACCAATCAGATTATTCAACAAAAATTCGTACCTCAAAGGTTAATGAGATATAAGGTAATCAATATTTGAAGACATGTTACTGGTAATGATTCACACAAAACTAACTATGCCAATATTTAGTACCTATTGAGTTATACTCAGTCCCATCAACAAAAATTCGTACCTCAAAGGTGGATGAGAAATTGAGTAATCAATATTTCTAGGGCATGTCACTGGCCCGGCTATGAATGATTTTCACAGAACTATCTATGTCAATTCTAAGTAGATATCAAGTACCAATCAGATTATTCAACAAAAATTCGTACCTCAAAGGTTAATGAGATATAAGGTAATCAATATTTGAAGACATGTTACTGGTAATGATTCACACAAAACTAACTATGCCAATATTCAGTACCTATTGAGTAATACTCAGTCCCATCAACAAAAATTCGTACCTCAAAAGGTGGATGAGAAATTGAGTAATCAATATTTCTAGGGCATGTCACTGGCCCGGCTATGAATGATTTTCACAGAACTATCTATGTCAATTCTAAGTAGATATCAAGTACCAATCAGATTATTCAACAAAAAATTCGTACCTCAAAAGGTTAATGAGATATAAGGTAATCAATATTTGATGATATGTTACTGGTAATGATTCACACAAAACTAACTATGCCAATATTTAGTACCTATTGAGTAATACTCAGTCCCATCAACCAAAAATTCGTACCTGAAAAGGTGGATGAGAAATTGAGTAATCAATATTTCTAGGGCATGTCACTGGCCCGGCTATGAATGATTTTCACAACACTATTCATATCAATTGTTATGAGTTATCTATCACTAATCACTGCCTTCAACAAGAAACTCCATAATCAACACCTATAGAAAAAGTTTCTCATTTATCCAAGAAATATATTTGGAATAATGAAAGTAATACTTTCGGCAGTAACTCTTCCCCTGGATAGTTGTGGTACAATCACAGGAACTTCTTTTTAAAGGAACTTCAACTTCATTGTGCAGCATTCGGAATCCTCCATTCCTGAATTTGAAAAAAATACATACATAAAAAATATCAGAATAAATGAAAATAATACCACCCCATCAATACTACTACTAATATTACTAGTACCAACACAAACACTCTAATGTTTGAAGGAACTCGTCAGAAAGAGAATCAGTAGAAAAGAATTGTAGCCTAACAACTTAATAGTAGAGTTTTCATTACCATGCCTTGTTTCAGAAAAACCATTCTTATATCCCTGGCAGACAACACTTTCCTATTTCCTAGATACAATATTATCATTTTCAGTTCCTTTCCTATGTACTCCTGTCGCTCGTCCTCTATCCACAATTCTCTTGAAAATATCCGCAAATTCAGTTGAAACATCTCCTTTATTTTAGCTAGTCCATCCCGATTCCCTGCTCTCAATCCGTCTTCCTCAGAATAAGTGAATATAAGTCCATCTATGGACAGCCTATCCACGTTGACGTACACACTTATTCCATCTACCATTCGAGTCAGTTCCTATTTACACTCAAACAATATTGAGCGCGTTCTACGAGTCTCGATACTAAAGTTTCTATGAACAACAAAACTGGAACCCTTTAGTCTGTATGTAATTTTTAAGATACAATCCAAGTCCTTGTCCGCTGGTATGTGAGCTATGATAGGAGCACCATCCCTCTTAGCACCTAGGACGTGTGCTCGATTCACACCTATGTCTTTATCACATTTCAAAACTTCTTTACAAAAATCCTTAATCACAGCATCACAGCACACGTCATTTTTAACTGTACTTGAGACTCTTAAAAATCAAGTTATTTCGTCTATAACGATCCTCTAAATTAGTTACTCTTTACATCAGTTTGTAGTTGACTTCTTTTAGCGCTTGCATCTCATCCTTAATCTTCTTATTCTCCACCTTGAGCTCTTCAAGCGCTTTTTAGCTCATCAATATCCTTTTCGAGGCTAGTAAAGAAAGTTTTTATCAAGGAGATTGCTGAGTATTTTCTTGATGTTCGCAGATTGTTCTTCCATGTATGACGCCATACCTCCTGCCGAAACAACACATGACAATGGAACTGTAACTCTCTCTCTATCCTGCTCCCTACTGTCTGGCGAACTAAGTGCCCGTTTCTCCCTTTTACTGCCCGCTGACGAAAAATATTTATCCACCGTATTTTGCATTCGATTTAAAGATCAAAACATAGTGAAGTAATTAAACCTTTACAAAATAAACTGTCACCCAGAAAAAATAGCCTTTATTTGATAGCTCAATTATTATAGGGATAGGAAACCAAGGGGAAAAAAGGAAGCGCCAAGAGAGCTATTATGGCTTTGGAAAAGAATAGGAAGCTCCTGAGAACACAGGTTATGAAAAAAGGATCAAGAGATGGATAGGAAGAAAGCAGTATGCAGGAATGAAGCAGTAAAAAATCAGTAACGTTTAGTGACACTGTACTAGCAAACCAATTCAAACAGTAAAAACGTATGAAGCAGAAGGCAATATCCATTTGAACAAAACCCGCCTGTAGACCTTTAACCGCCTCAATCGTTGATTGGTTGACAAACAGAGCGTTGCTTGGTAACGCTGGTATACAAAACTTATTCAAAAACAGCTGATCGCTGCATCGAAAGAGAACCACAAGATTCGGCGTAAAGCTCAAAACACCCTAATCTTATCTCAACTCGCTCGCTGCGTTTCAAGATGATAAATAACTTGTAAATGTTCACTTGGCAGAACTGACCTTGACATTCAGCCTTGAAATACTCCTGGGAAAATTTCGTTCGCAAAGTTCTTTGCAGAAGTCAAAGTTCAAATCAGGCATAAAGACAGTCTAAGAACGGTATTTTCAGCTATTTATCTGTAGGTTAGGAAGAAATATGTCATAAAAATCTCGATCAGATTGGTCTGTTCTCACTGAAGGGTTTAAATGTATGTGGAAATTGTAGGAAAATAATGTGCGTACGTGGAAAACTCTAAGAATAGACTATTCGTGCATATTAACTTTAAAAAAAATATTTTTTATTTAGATTTCAAAGATTTATCGGGATTTTTGTCAGGATGAGCTGAAAACTGTCGATAACAGCTTGACATGATTACAGTATAGATGGGACAAAATTGCTTTCGCACTTGGACGGCTGGCTACTACTATCCGCATTAAAAACATTTCCTGCTGCCACAAAATTTCGATTTCAACCATTTTCAAAATAATCTAGTAATCTATTTGTAAAATTTTATTGAGCTAAATAGGCTATCTAACCGGAACACTACTGATTGAACAAGCTGGGTTCTAATCAACACATTATTGCACAAAAATTAGGTGAAACCCAGCTTGTTCAATCACTGGATATAATCACTGGTCATGATTCATGTTTAGCCCAATGTTTTTAAAACGTACCCGCGCTACCACTCTCGCCATAGCCCGACCGGTTCTGGGCTATTTTGGCCCATCTATACACACATCTTTCACAAAAACTTTCATTCAATCCTTTCATTTGCTGATTCTGTTCTTTCAAAACTCATTGAACTGATAGTTGTACATAAATTGAACGAATTTCGCATCTATTATTGTGAATTGCTTTTAGTATAATTCATCATCCAAAGTAGGCTACTATGCTTGATGTTTCATTGAAAACACTGCCTGTGTCACAATTTCTCCATTATTTGGATCTCTTGTTATAAAGAGAAAAATCACTTTACATACATCACTTCTCATCTTTATTCACTTTTGGAGGTGGAGTTCAATCATTATACATTTGATTTACGTATTTAGCGCACTTTAGAACTAAAAAATATCATTTTTTACCTATTGTAATGAATAGGAGGTTCCTGGAATAGAGAGAACTAGGCAGAACAAAGCTATTAATATAGAAGAACAGGTTGCTGAGTGATTCATTGTTAAAATTGTTAAGAAGGGACCCTTTTTCTAAACATTTCTGCCTGTTCTCAATACATGGTAGGTTTAACAAAAACTATAGCTGCACTTGACTTCAAACATTGAATATATATCCTTTAGGATCTATATCAAAGGATATAATTATATTCAATGCTTCAAAGTCATCACTTTGTTGGCCCTCATCACAACAGAAGACCTTAATAAATCTGTCTAGTTCATAATAATGAAACCTTTTGTCAAAAGTTGAATAGAAAAAAAGAAGACCCTTGCGGCTGCTGGTCATGCCATAGCATTGAATATATATCCTATTAAGGATATATATAAATATATATCCAAAGGATATATATTCAATGGCCATAGTCCCCACTATACTAAAACTGTACCAGGGCTTTTGCTAATTGGTTTGAGAATTCGTACAATGGACTTAGAAAATGCCCAGTAAACTTCATCCCGAAATAAAAACAGTTACGTAATCTGAATTACGTAAAATAGAATACAGAAAAATGATTTCATATTCGGATTCGGCCTCAAATTAATAAAAAGGCTTCATGGAGACACACAATAATCAAAATAAAGGAAGTTGATTTTTATAATTTTATTGATAAAAGGTGGAATAAGTCAGTTATAGTTATTTATGTTTTCAACTTGATATTTCTTCACAGTCCTCTCTAAAATGTATAACCTTTGTTAGATTACGACTAGCATCACAATTTAAATATAATTAATAAGCTAAATTTCCTTCTATTTTCTATTTTATTCAATCTCAATATTTAAAAATTAGCGGATAACCCCGTGCTACTCTACCGGATAGATAAAGTGTTTCACCCTGGGTGAAATATTTCTAATTAAACCTAGGGTACCCAAGAGACAGTTGCAGTAGCCGCATCGCGACTGCTACCATACCTGCAGTGAAGCATAGCATAGGGCCTACCACATACCACAGAGACAGATAAATCAATACACAAGTGCGCAGTCAGTTGTCGCCATGCTGTACTCCATACTATAAAATAATAAAAATAAATAATATTTTGTAATTAAGATGATGCAGATTGCTGACACAGTGCCGACCCTACAACTGTCGCCCCCTGTGTAGAGAATTCTTATTCTATAGGCACTTCTGTGTGTACCTTGCCAAGAATCAATATCGTCATTGACGATCTATTCAGTTTACCATTTTATTTACTTTCGTGGAAGCAGAAATTTCTTTATCACCTTATCATTCTCATATCAGAAACCAAAGTTATAATGCCTATAGGCTTTATTAACCTTCATTTGCGGGCGGGTAAATAACTTTCATTGTAACATTTCATGGTAACAGGTGACAAAGCTAATTTATTCATTTCTTTGATAAATATGTTTTTAACATGCCCAAGCAGTGCTCTTTATGTCAGCTACAGTACATTATGTAAGTACAGGAGAAAATATTCAACAGAACATCTCTAACCAACGTTTACATTTTCGCAATCATTGATGCAATTAAATGAGTTATTTAACAAAAGCCAGTTAGACAACCAAATTGCTGAATTAATATACATATTATGCATTCTTTACAGCCCGGGTAGTTTTTCTTGAGCTAAGTTGATACGGACTGAGTCATAACTTCTTGGCAATAGGGTACTAAACATTGACATGGAATGTCAATTTATTACAATTTCTAGTAGTGTTATAGAAATGCCTGTCGGGTCTCAATTTAAAATGTTGTGAATTTCATTACCAGTAACATGTCATCAAACTGTATATGATTACACAAATTTACTATCTCATTAACCTTTGAGGTACGAATTGGCTTTGTATGAAGCTAATCTGATTAGTACTTGATATTCACTCTGAAAATTGGTTTGTAGCAGATAAGTTCTGTGAAATGTGGCTCATAGCTGGGCCACAATAGACATACTCCTATGATGCAAATACTTGGAAGAAAGCAAATTAAGCTCATCTCATCCAATTTTGAGGTACATGAGATTTCAATTGTCTGATGGGACTGAGTAAATAACTCAATAGGTACTAAATAATAGAGATAGGGTTGATTTGTGCCCTAAGTCAGGTTACTGTCAGTGAAAATACGTCTCCAAATATTGAACATCGTTACCTTACATAGAGTTTCTCATTAACCTTCCCTGAGAGGAAACACATGGTTTGCGTCTTACTTTTCATTAAGCACGAATTCTTAAGCTGGAATAATGTCGCTGATTGGTACAAGAGTTGATATCTACTTAGAGATTGACATAGACTCTGTAGTTCTGAACTATTATTAAAAAAATGTTGTGTCATCAGCGTATGGCGTATTGAATGGCATTCAAGAACTGGAAGGGAAGGTCATTTATCATAAGCACAAAAGAAGTGGTCCGAGAACAGTGATCATGGGGACCCCAGAAACATTGATTACCATCATTGCCACCTTGTGAGTACGAATTGCTTTGTTGCCCACACATGGACTACGAGTATACGTCCCACTCAATAGGTTTCAAACAAACTAAGATCTACACCACAAATAATTGTTATAGCATTGTTAGTTTATCCAATAAGATAGAGTGAATCACACAATCGAAAGCTCTACTCAGGTAACAGAATGTTGCCTGGTTAAATATCTGATTTCAAAAGACCTTATATCTCATTGACAAGGGCATCCTTTGCTCCCATCGGTGAATTCCCCTTTTGTACTGAATAATTACTGATTGGTACTTGATATCTCACTTAGATACTTGACATAGATAGTTGCCTGTGAAATTATGCTCATAGCCGGGCCAGTGAAAAAACATGGCCCTAGGAAATGGGACGATTGATTTAATTTCATCCACCTTTTGAGGTACGAATTTTTGTTGATGGTACAACCTCTAGAGACTTAAGCACCTCCGGAAAGAGCATTCCGTCTCTAAGGCATCTATTTAAGCAATAGGTAGAATGGATTTTAAAATAGTTTTGATAATTTTCTAAGTAGGTTGCTTGGAGTATAACTCATAATAGGTACTAAATACTTGGCATTGTTAGTTTTAAAGACTGTGAACAATATCAAGTACTACGTAACATGGAGACTTCTCCAAATGAAAAAATTAGATATACCTTTATAGTCTCATTAACCTTTGAGGTACGAATTTCAGCCTTGTAGGAAGTGAATAATCTTTCATTTAACATTTCTATGGTAACAGGTGATGATTGGTCTATTTCTTTGATATCTACTTAGATTTGACATATAGTATTCTGTGAAAAGTTCATTCATAGCCGGGCCAGTGACATGCCCTAGACCAATATTGATTACTCAATATTCTACATATTCCATCTCTTTTGAGGTCACGAATTTCTGAGCTGTTGATGGGACTGAGTATAACCTGGCAGGTACTAAATATTGGCATTGTTAGTTAACAGTGAATCATTACCAGCAACATGTCATCGAATATTGATTACCCATATCCTTAACCTTTGAGGTACGAATTTTTTTGTTGAATAATCTGATCGGTACTTGATATCTACTTAGAATTTATATAGATAGTTCTTGTGAAAATCATTCATAGCCGGGCCAGTGACACGTCCCAGAAATATTGATTACTCAATTTCTCATCCACCTTTGAGGTACGAACTTTTTGTTGATGGGACTGAGAGTATACCTCAATAGGTACTAAATATTGGCATATGTTAGTTTTGTGTGAATCATTACCAGTAACATGTCTCCAAATATTGATTACCTTATATCTCATTAACCTTTGAGGTACGAATTTTTGTTAATTATCTGATTGGTACTTGATATCTACTTAGAATTGACATAGATAGTTCTGTGAAAATCATCATGCCCTAGAAATATTGATTACTCACCCTCATCCACGGACTGAGTATAACTCAATAGGTACTAAATATTGCATTGTTAGTTTTGTGAATCATTAACCAGTAACATGGTTTCAAATATTGGATTACCTTATATCTCATTAACCTTTGAGGTACGAATTTTGTTAATTAATCTGATTGGTACTTGATATCTACTTAGAATTGACATAGATGGTTCTGTGAGAAGCAGTCGTAGCCGTGCCAGTGACATGCCCTAGAAACATGGATTACTCTACTTCTCATCCACCTTTGAGGTACGAATTTTTGTTGATGGGACTGAGTATAACTCAATAGGTACTAAATATTGGCATTGTTAGTTTTGTGTGAATCATTACCAGTAACATGTCTCCAAATATTGATTACCTTATATCTCATTAACCTTTGAGGTACGAATTTTTGTTGAATAATCTGATTGGTACTTGATATCTACTTAGAATTGACATAGATAGTTCTGTGAAAATCATTCATAGCCGGGCCAGTGACATGCCCTAGAAATATTGATTACTCAATTTCTCATCCACCTTTTGAGGTACGAATTTTTGTTGATGGGACTGAGTATAACTCAATAGGTACTAAATATTGGCATAGTTAGTTTTGTGTGAATCATTACCAGTAACATGTCTCCAAATATTGATTACCTTATATCTCATTAACCTTTGAGGTACGAATTTTTGTTGAATAATCTGATTGGTACTTGATATCTACTTAGAATTGACATAGATAGTTCTGTGAAAATCATTCATAGCCGGGCCAGTGACATGCCCTAGAAATATTGATTACTCAATTTCTCATCCACCTTTTGAGGTACGAATTTTTGTTGATGGGACTGAGTATAACTCAATAGGTACTAAATATTGGCATAGTTAGTTTTGTGTGAATCATTACCAGTAACATGTCTTCAAATATTGATTACCTTATATCTCATTAACCTTTTGAGGTACGAATTTTTGTTGAATAATCTGATTGGTACTTGATATCTACTTAGAATTGACATAGATAGTTCTGTGAAAATCATTCATAGCCGGGCCACTGACATACCCTAGAAATATTGATTACTCAATTTCTCATCCACCTTTCGAGGTACGAATTTTTTGTTGATGGAACTGAGTATAACTCAATAGGTACTAAATATTGGCATAGTTGATTTTGTGTGAATCATTACCAGTAACATGTCTCCAAATATTGATTACCTTATATCTCATTAACCTTTTGAGGTACGAATTTTTTGTTAATTAATCTGATTGGTACTTGATATCTACTTAGAATTGACATAGATAGTTCTGTGAAAATCATTCATAGCCGGGCCAGTGACATGCCCTAGAAATATTGATTACTCAATTTCTCATCCACCTTTTGAGGTACGAATTTTTTGTTGATGGGACTGAGTATAACTCAATAGGTACTAAATATTGGCATTGTTAGTTTTGTGTGAATCATTACCAGTAACATGTCTCCAAATATTGATTACCTTATATCTCATTAACCTTTTGAGGTACGAATTTTTTGTTAAATAATCTGATTGGTACTTGATATCTACTTAGAATTGACATAGATAGTTCTGTGAAAATCATTCATAGCCGGGCCAGTGACATGCCCTAGAAATATTGATTACTCAATTTCTCATCCACCTTTTGAGGTACGAATTTTTTGTTGATGGGACTGAGTATAACTCAATAGGTACTAAATATTGGCATTGTTAGTTTTGTGTGAATCATTACCAGTAACATGTCTCCAAATATTGATTACCTTATATCTCATTAACCTTTGAGGTACGAATTTTTGTTGAATAATCTGATTGGTACTTGATATCTACTTAGAATTGACATAGATAGTTCTGTGAAAATCATTCATAGCCGGGCCAGTGACATGCCCTAGAAATATTGATTACTCAATTTCTCATCCACCTTTTCAGGTACGAATTTTTGGTTGATGGGACTGAGTATAACTCAATAGGTACTAAATATTGGCATAGTTAGTTTTGTGTGAATCATTACCAGTAACATGTCATCGAATATTGATTACCTTATATCTCATTAACCTTTTGAGGTACGAATTTTTTGTTGAATAATCTGATTGGTACTTGATATCTACTTAGAATTGACATAGATAGTTCTGTGAAAATCATTCATAGCCGGGCCAGTGACATGCCCTAGAAATATTGATTACTCAATTTCTCATCCACCTTTTGAGGTACGAATTTTTTGTTGATGGGACTGAGTATAACTCAATAGGTACTAAATATTGGCATAGTTAGTTTTGTGTGAATCATTACCAGTAACATGTCATCGAATATTGATTACCTATTATCTCATCAACCTTTTGAGGTACGAATTTTTTGTTGAAGAATCTGATTAGTACTCAATATCTACTTTAAATTGGCATGGATAGTTTTGTGTAGTTTTGTGGAAATCATTCATAGCCGGGCCAGTGACATGCCCAAAAAATAAAAAAAATTATTTCTCATACACCTTTCAAGGTAGGAATTTTTTGTTGAAGGTACTAAATAGTACTTAATAGGTACTAAATATTGGCATAGTTAGTGTTGTGAAAATCGTTCATAGCCGGGCCAGTGACATGCTCCCAAATAACATGATCCAATTCCTGGTTCACCTTTTGAGTCATGAGTTTTTTAATGAAGGTACTAAATAGTACTAAATAGGTACTATTTATTGGCATTATTAGTTTCATTGAATTCGAAAATAGCCGGGCTGAGAGGTCATTGACCTCAACCATTTTCATGGTGTATCTCCGCCACCATCCGAGGTACGAATTTTTTATTGAAGGTACTAATTAGTACGAATTAGGTACTAAATATTTGTGTGGTTAGTTTGATTGAATTCAAACATAGCCGGGCTGACATGCCTCTTTTTAGAAGAGTCTATAACTCGCGATTACATTGAGGTACGAATTTTTCATGGAAGGTACTAATTAGTACTTAATAGGTACTAAATATTGGTATTATTAGTTTGTTGAAATTCGTTCATAGCCGGGCCAGCGACATGCACGTAGCAAGCAATAAATTCATGGGTGAAGCAAATGGCTGCCGCCCGTCATTGAAACGAGTGTGAAAACATCGATATCGTTCATATCGATATCACTCATCGATAATCGAACGACGAGATGAAATGCGAGCTCGTCAACCCTTGTCAACAAACGCTACTCACAAGTATAGCAGGATTCTTTTAAATTGTCAGGAAACAGCTGATTGATGTACGCTCGTTTACTAACGTTAAATCAGCTGTTTTCTGACAAGTTGAAAGAATCCTGCTATAACACAATCTTTGAACATTATTAACACATTAGAGTCTCGGTTATCCGTCATTCCGTATTATCCGGCATACTAATCAGAGACATAATTGTTCAAATTCCAAATAAAATCAGAACTCAGGCCTCTTCAAGGCCTCTCACAACGAACCTCAACTAGAATGATAAACGTGTTGTGAGGCTGGGCGTACACCGGTTAGTCAAGACAAGACAAGACAAGATTTTTACTCCTTTACTGTCTTTAGAAATTCACACAAAATAATCTAAAATCGCTTAAAAATAACATGCAAATCAGACGGAGACTGTTGAATTGTTGTAGCAGACTTTAGACGCAAGCCCAGGATGCACTGCAACTAGCCTTCTTAGGCTAGGCGTACACCGGTTAGTCAAGACAAGACAAGACAAGATTAGTCACGTTTAGTCACAGTAATTCACATAGTTGCTTATGAAGCAGCACACACTGATGCAATATCTAATCGGTGTTTGCTGCTTCATAAGCAACTATGTGAATTACTGTGACTAAACGTGACTAATCTCGTCTTGTCTAGTCTTGACTACAAGGCCGTACCCAGGGGGGGGGGGTCAGGGGGGTTGAAACTCCCCCCCGAAATTTCCAGAAAGAAATAGCCTATTTTGAAATTAAAACACAAATTTTCACAAAATTAAAATTAATCACGTAAAATTAAGATGTATTGCTAATGCTAACGTGCCTCTTTCTCACACTCTTACTCCCTCACTCTCTATCTCTCTCTCTGACTCTCACCACTACTATCCCGCCCCGAGCCTACCAGCATTAGACTAGGATAGAAGAATAGAAGAGCAGATTTAGTATTATAGGTTTTGAAGTTTTTTAAATATTACGTGATAATTGTATTAAAATTATTCAAGTCTATTTGTATTTTGTATTTATCTATTCATTTTCAGAGCTAACCAATTCACAAGGGAAAGTATTTCCATACTTGAAATTATATGCTAATAGCTTTAAAAATTAAAAAAAGATCAAAGGGTAACGATATGTTAATGCGAAATCATTCTAATGGCTTGAAAATGGACTATTCAATGGAAAAATGTTCAAGTCAAACCATAGATTTTTGCCTATAAACTCTGATTAATCGAGAGCTTAAAATGCCTAATTTCACACTTAAATTTTCAAAATTTCCCCGGGGAGAGCCCCCGGACCTCCCGCCTTCCTGGGGGGTATGGAATGTAAAGATTTTCAAGTCAAACCATAGATTTTTGCCTATAAACTCTGGTAAGTCAAGAGCTTAAAATGCGTAATTTCACACTTAAATTTTCAAAATTTCCCCGGGGAGAGCCCCCGGACCCCCCGCCCTCCTGGGGGGTATGGAATGTAAAAATGTTCAAGTCAAACCATAGATTTTTGCCTATAAACTCTGGTTTATCTAGAGTTTAAAACGGTCTTAAAATGCGTAATTTCACACTTAAATTTTCAAAATTTCCGGGGGAGTGCCTCCGGACCCCCCGCCTTCCTGGGGGGTATTCCATAACCCCCAGACCCCCGGTACCAACCCCCGAAATGCTTTCCTGGGTACGGCCTTGCTTTGACTAACCTGTGTACACCTAGCTTTAACCTCAGGATAGCGTACGCCAGTTAGTCAAGACAAGACAAGACGGATATTATGTTTATTCACAGTAATTCACATTTGCATGAGCCGTTACACACCGATGCAATGACCAATCGGTGTGTGTTGCTCATAAGCAAATCATGCGTGAAGTACCGTGACCAAACGTGACTAATCTCGTCTTGTCTCTGTCCTTGACTAACCGGTGTACGCCTAGCCTAAGAAAGCTTCATTGCACAATGACTATATGGGCCTATTGGGCTGGGTATCGGTTGGTCAAGACAAGAAAGGAAGATTAGTCACGTTTAGTCACGGTAATTACATAGCTGCTCATGAAGCTGCACACACCGATGCAATGACTGACCGGTGTATTGCTTCATAAGCAACTATATTGTGAAGTACTGTGACTAAACGTGACTAATCTTGTCTTGTCTTGTCTTGACTAACCGGTGAACGCCTAGCCTGAGAAAGTTTCATTACACAATGACTTATAGGCCTATTAACCTTGTACAAACATGTTGGTACTTCATATCAGAAAGATTGTATTTTTACATACAAGATAAATATCAATACAAAGAAAATAATATTTTTAAATAAGTAAAATGAATGTTTCTAAGTTTATCGACCCCTATTTTAAAATTTCACATCTATTTCCACTTGAAAGTCTTCCTCTATTTTTATTATTTTGAGAGCTTGAAAATGGACTATTCAATGGAAAAATGTTCAAGTCAAACCATAGATTTTTGCCTATAAACTCTGATTAATCGAGAGCTTAAAATGCCTAATTTCACACTTAAATTTTCAAAATTTCCCCGGGGAGAGCCCCTGGACCTCCCGCCTTCCTGGGGGGTATGGAATGTAAAGATTTTCAAGTCAAACCATAGATTTTTGCCTATAAACTCTGGTAAGTCAAGAGCTTAAAATGCGTAATTTCACACTTAAATTTTCAAAATTTCCCCGGGGAGAGCCCCCGGACCCCCCGCCCTCCTGGGGGGTATGGAATGTAAAAATTTTCAAGTCAAACCATAGATTTTTGCCTATAAACTCTGGTTAATCTAGAGTTTAAAACGGTCTTAAAATGCGTAATTTCACACTTTAATTTTCAAAATTTCCGGGGGAGTGCCTCCGGACCCCCCGCCTTCCTGGGGGGTATTCCATAACCCCCAGACCCCCCGGTGCTTCAACCCCCCCCCGAAATGTTTTCCTGGGTACGGCCTTGCTTGACTAACCTGTGTACACCTAGCTTTAACCTCAGGATAGGCGTACACCAGTTAGTCAAGACAAGACAAGACGGAATTAGTTACGTTTATTCACAGTAATTCACATAGTTGCTTATGAAGCAGCACACACCGATGCAATGACTAATCGGTGTGTGTTGCTTCATAAGCAACTATGTGAAGTACTGTGACTAAACGTGACTAATCTCGTCTTGTCTTGACTAACCGGTGTACGCCTAGCCTAAGAAAGCTTCATTGCACAATGACTTATAGGCCTATTAGGCTAGGCGTACATCGGTTAGTCAAGACAAGAAAAGGAAAGATTAGTCACGTTTAGTCACAGTAATTCACATAGCTGCTCATGAAGCAGCACACACCGATGCAATGACTAATCGGTGTGTGTTGCTTCATAAGCAACTATGTGAAGTACTGTGACTAAACGTGACTAATCGTCGTCTTGTCTTGTCTTGACTAACCGGTGTACGCCTAGCCTAAGAAAGATTCATTGCAATGACTTATAAGCCTATTAGACTTATACAAACATGTTGGGACTTCATACCAGAAAGATTGTATTTTTACATACAAGATAAATATCAATACAAAGAAAATAATATTTTTAAATAAGTAAAATAAATGTTTCTAAGTTTATCAACCCCTATTTTAAAATTTCACATCTATTTCCTCTTAAAAGTCTTCCTCTATTTTGATTATTTTGAGGACAAACTATGCCTCTACTCACACTAGGAAACTCAAATCGCGTCGCTCGGCAACTGGAATAACAAAACATGTGTTTTCAAATGATGATATTCATACAACGCGGTTGCAGGATCGTCTGAGCGTCATCATTCGAAAACAGTCCATGGGCGTAGCCAGGGGGGCTTTGGGGGCTCGAGCCTCCCCCCAAACATTTAATAATTTTTTTTCAGGGAATGAGAACTGAATAAAGCTCAATCATTGAATTTTTTGTATAACTCCAAAATAGTTCCCAATTTCCTATTCCCTGATCATAAATCCAAGTTCCTCCACTTCCTTTCCAACGATTCCTGTGATTCAAAATCAAAATAGGCCTATAAAAAAATAAAACATTTTCCTTAAAAGTATTTTTGGACTCACCTCAAAGTTTTTTCACATGCACAAATCCAATTAACAATCACTTAGTTCATATTATAGTGATGCAAAAATAGGCTTCCTGTTCACATCCTTCCCTTTATCTTCCCTTTGACTCAAAACTGCTTATAATACGTTTCTTGTTATTGTATATAATTTTGTGGGAAAATCTTAAAACGCATGATCACATCCTTTAAAGTCCTTAAATATTTTTGTATACCAAATTCAGTCTTTTTGGACCAGTCATTCTCGAAAAATCTGTAGTAGAATTTCCCATAATTGAATGAATAATCTACGTGTGTCATAAATATTGATGGTTGTCAAACTAATCGCTTTTATCAAAAATGAATTGAAAATTTGAGTATACTATTGAAATAAATATTTCACAATATAATACACTATTTTATTTATTGTGAATATCCATGTTCAATAGGAAGAATCTGTTCTTCCCCATTGGATAAGAATGAGTGTAGAACACCTCTGACATCTAGACGGCGGAATAATGTAAAATAATAAAAGTTGTTACATGAATGACCCAGTAACTGCTGCAATCTTACGACAGAATTCAGAACTAGCTGCGTACGCAGCTGGCAATGCACAACGTTGTGCATTGCCGACCAATCAGCGGAGAGGCGGAGCTTGGAGGCGTGTCTGTAAAGATTGAAGCTGTAAATCACCCAGTAACTGCAGCCATCTACCGGTCGAATTCAGAACTAGCTGAGTCATTCATTGCTGGCCTTGCAGGAGATAGGCAGCTTGCAGCTCAGATGAATACGAGGTACAGCAGGATTATTTTAAATTGTCAGAAAACAGCTGATTGATGTACGCTTGTTCACTGACATTAAATCAGCTGTTTTCTGACAAGTTAAAATAATCCTGCTATAGCTTTGTTTTGTATCTTGTGATAATAAAATAATTTCTCATAATTTTATGTAGTCAGGTAGATTTTAATACACATTTTCAGGCATTATATTATCTTGTGATAATAAAATAATTTATCATAATTTTACGTAGCCAGGTAGATTTTAATACACATTTTCAGGCATTAATTTTCCAAAAATCCCATCATATATATCTTCCATCATATATGGCCCTTCCATATATTTAACGCGGGAGGGGGGGGGGGTTGCGTTGACCTAACCGGCTACCCTTTGTAATCTAGTTCTTCAAGCCCCCCCCCCAAACCCTATCCCTGGCTACGCCCTTGAAACAGTCATTTTGTTATTCCAGTCGCCGAGCGGCGCTATTTGAGTTTCCAAGTGTGAGTAGAGCCTAACTTTTCCTCTTTTTGGGAACGCTATAGCTGGTCCCGTGGCGAAGCGTGATATGTTTATTTGTGGTATATGACCAAATAAACATACCACGCTTCGCCACGGGACAAGCATACCATTAGCTTCGCCACTAAGCTAGTCCAATTAGTATTACAGATCATGACATCGACAAACGTTCTATTGTTTTATAACTTGATTGAGATAACTGAAATAAATAAGTAAATAGAACTCAATCAATTTCCCAATCATCGCCCCTAACAATATGCTTCATTTAATCCCTATCAACTTCAGAACATTGCAATGACATGATTCGGGTCTCAATTAGCACCAATTCTCACACAGAATTTACAGCACTTATTGACTCTTTCGATTGGTTCTGAACACCGGATGAACCGAGCTGTACGGTTAAAATAAGGTTTACCGTGACAAATCGTTTCATGCCATCTGGCGGTGACAGTTTGAAACTTCTAGTGCGTTTGAAGAGTACTTGGTGGGTCTCGACTATGTCAAAATGTCCACACCGTATGCAGCAGCCTGCATTATTATTTATATAAACAATGTCGATAACGCTTCAACCTACCGTAACGTTTTTCACGTCTGGGGTTTGGGAAAATATTAATGAACATCACGAAATTCAGTAGTCTACATGACAATTCCTGGGGAAAATTTGTTTTTGTATATACATCTCAAATGACAATCAAATGCTTCTAGTTTCCTCTCATTCTCAGTTATAAAACATCCTTATATTTTCTTTTTCATAACTTTTTTGCAAAGCCTTAGGCTAGGCGTACACCAGTTAGTCAAGACAAGACAAAACGAGATTAGTCACGTTTTGTAACAGTATTTCACATAGTTGCTTATGAAGCAGCACACACCGACGCAATAACTAATTGGTGTGTGTTGCTTCATAAGCAAATATGCGAAGTACTGTGACTAAACGTGACTAATCTCGTCTTGTCTTGTCTTGACTAACCGGTGTACGCCTAGCCTTATGGCAACCATTGTGACTGTGACACGTGACTGTTATAATGCGCCAATTTAGAAGCGGTGAGCGTTAAAAAGAAGGTTATCGATCCTAGATGTGCAGCTTTTAATCATTGTATTATGGAAGAAAAATCGTTAAGGGGCTAAAAATGCAAAATAAAATCACCACTATCTTTCGGCGTCTGGAGGAACTATGTCCAAACCGCAATACTGAACTATAAGGAGTATAGTTTGTTAGTCTAGTGATTTATGATTTTATTTCAGTTAATATTTAAATCCTCATCACTTTATTCTTAACCTCTCTATCCTGTTACTCTTTCCAGTTATTTTCAATCCACCCTTATTTGACCTCATCAAACATGTAAAAACATAGTCGAGCTCAATTTAAAAAGAGTAGAAAATCCTTATCTTTCTCATCCTTATCTATCAAATCTATTATATTGAAAAACGTTTGGTGCATTCCTTTCTATTGTCCTTCTACCACTGGGAGATATGATGTGGAATCTAGAGGAAACTCGGACATCCTTTTCCAAGAATGAACATTTAAATGTCCATACCTTTGCCGTTTCATGTAGATAAATCTCACTTATGTTAACATTATTATATTGCATTTTACATTGTTGAAAATTATTAGTTAAAATTCATAAAATTAATAGAATTATATTACTTATACTGTACTTACAACGTTTGTAATCTAGTATCTGAGCAGTTATAATTATTGTTATCTACATGAATAAAGTAATCTTATCTTATCCCTTCCTTCGCTCTTCCCCTCTTCTATCCTACAATACTCTCCATCCTGGTCTCTCTCACATTCTCAATCCATCCTAATCTCCTCCTCATCTCTCTCATCATTATCTCTATTGTAATCTACTTTTGCACACGATTTTTATTCTCTTTCAACCCTCCCACCAACACAACAACCCCCTTCCCCCACCATCACCCATCCCGGTCATAGCGTCTCTATAGGGCCGTTATCGGTTTTACTAGTAGGCCATAAAAATTTTGTAGCGCGGACTGGATGGACGATGGAGTAGCAGTCTAGAGAAGCCACACTAGAGCTGTCTGGAAGCACCCTTAAGGTAGAGCAATAAATTCTGTAGAGTAATCACAGCTGTATCAAACTGCTTCATCGACGTTGCTCAATGCTCCAGAGAAAGGAAATCTGCCTAATGCTATTCAGCAAGCGCTTTCTAAATTGTATTTCTCAATTGAAACTCGGTAGATTGTGAACTGTTTTACTACTGAGAACAGTTGCAGGTAAACATTATCTCGTGGAAACAAGCATTCAAGTGGATGGAGATCGTTGGAATAATGGTTGGAGAGTAACTTGATTCTTATTCACTAACATCGAAGATGATAGTAATGCTTCTAAAGTGTATACTGTGGGTCTGTAAGGCTAGGCGTACACCGGTTAGTCAAGACAAGACAAGACGAGATTAGTCACGTTTAGTCACAGTACTTCACATAGTTGCTTATGAAGCAACACACACCGATTAGTCATTGCATCGGTGTGTGCTGCTTCATAAGCAACTATGTAAATTACTGTGACTAAACGTGACTAATGTCGTCTTGTCTTTTCTTGACTAACCGGTGTACGCCTAGCCTTATGTTTGATCTACTGAAGGAAAATCAAGATTAGAAAAAGTGCTTCAAAACTTCATAGAAACTTCAAATTTCTATAATTTTCAAATCTCTCAAAATGAAATGATGAAATCTCTCTCTCATTGATGATGTACGAGTATCTCTCAAATTAAAGTGATTAAATCTCTCTCTCGATTATGATGTATCTCTCAAATTAAAATTATATATTTTTAAGATATATAATTAAAATATCTCTAAATTGATATGATGATAATATTCTTAAGTTGAACATACTCGATCCCACTATGTTGCTGTCCTCGATTTATCGCCCGGTAAAATTTAATAGACGTACGAACAACCAGGCATTAGAAGTTTTAGAGAACATTTTTTAGAGAAGCTCGTATCATCTTCATTATCATTTTCAACCCATTTCAATCCAGAAACTGACTCTCTAGTAAAAGGCTGTCAAAAGTATAGTTCACTACACGCTAGTTAGAAACAATTTAATGCAACCAGCAGAACCCTACCACAAAGTTAGAGTTTCCAGTTTACTGGAAACTGAGGGTTTCATCCCGTGCTGAATGAAGAGCTATAGAAGTGTACTTAACCACTCAAAGCGTTCCATTCAAGTAGAACACTTTACGCTGGGTTATAATCTGGAGTGGACTATTCCACATACAACTATAGCATATAATAGTTACTACATACATTTCACTACTACACATAGCTATACACTCTATGTATTATTCAGGATACGTATATAGATGAACGAGCTCACAACGTAGTTAGATAGTTGTGAATGTATTCGGACTATGTAACCCTGTATGAGAAATGAATTTATAGTAATACAGTACAAGGAAGCGATGCATAGTTGGGAGTGGCAAAATTTGAACACTTAAATGTCCATTCTTGGAAAACGATATCCAAGGATATCCCGCCTATCAACACCTGACTGTGATGTCAGGAGAAGGAGGAGGAGGAGGAGGTTGAGGAGGAGGAGGAAGACGAGGAGGCGGGGAGGAGTAAGAGGAGAAGGAGGAGGAGGAGATGGAGGAGGAGGAGAAGAAGAGGAGAGAAGAAGGAGAAGGAAAATGAGAAGAAGGAAAGAAGAAGAAGTAGAAGAAAGAGAAAAGAAGGAGGTTGTTAAGAAGAACAGAAAGAAGGAGAAAAAGACGGAGAAGAAGAAAAATGAGAAGAAGGAGGTGGAGGAGAAGAAGAACAAAAAGGAGAAGGAGGAAGAGGAGGAATAGGAGGAGAGGAGAGAGGAGAGAGAAGAAGAAGGGGAGGGGGGATGAGGAGGTGGTGGAGGAGGAGGAGGAGAAGAAGAAGAAGAAGAAGAAGAGAGAGAGAAGAAGGACAAGGATAAGATGAAAGATGAAGAAGAAGAAGGATGAAAAGAAGAAGAGAAAGAGGAAAAAGAAGGAGGAGGAAGAAGACAAAAGAAGAAAAAGAAGAAAAAGAAGGAGGGAAGAAGACAAAGAAGAAAAAGGAGGAGGGGAAGAAGAAGTAGGAGAAGGAGAACAAAAGTAAGAAGAAGAAGAAGAAGAAGAAGGAGAAGAAGAAGGAAGAGGAGGAGGAGGAGGAGAAGAAGAAGAAGAAGGAGAAGGAGAACAAAAGTAAGAAGAAGAAGAACAAAAGTAAGAAGAAGAAGAAGAAGAAAAGAAGAAGAAGAAGAAGAAGAAGAAGAAGAAGAAGAAGAAGAAGAAGAAGAAGAAGAAGAAGAAGAAGAAGAAGAAGAAGAAGAAGAAGAAGAAGGAGGAGGAGGAAGAAGAAGAAGAAGGAGAAGAAGAAGAAGAAAAGAAGAAGAAGGAAGAAGAAGAAGGAGAGCAGAAGAATAAGAAGAAGAAGAAGAATTTGTACCAGATTGTAAGGCAAGGGTAGTTACTAGCCTCTTAAAGTGTACTGTAGTATACATAGAGAAAAGGTAGAATACTGGGGGCTCTTTCCGCTTAAGCAGCTCTTTAAAGCCAGGAAGCCAACAGCGGCGTTTTAATTAAGCCTTTCCGTGCTTCCCCCACCCAAACTTGAGCAGCCAACCAAGTGAAAATGCTCAAGCATTTCACAGCCTTTTCCAGCCTATGCCTACAAGATTTTTGAATTTCTCAACAATCAAACCTCGCAGTATGAAAAGATTGCCGAGTGAACGTTTTGCCAAGGTGTTTAAAATCAGTTTTGTTCTAATTCATGAGATTCTATTCTTGTTGCAATGGTGCTTTTTAGGCATACAGGTGTTTAAAATCAGTTTTGTTCTAATTCATGAGATTCTATTCTTGTTGCAATGGTGCTTCTTAGGCTAGGCGTACACCGGTTAGTCAAGACAAGACAAGACCAGATTAGTCACGTTTAGTCACAGTAATTAACATAGTTGCTTATAAAGCAGCACACACCGATTAGTCATTGCATCGGTGTGTGCTGCTTCATAAGCAACTATGTAAATTACTGTGTCTAAACGTGACTAATCTTGTCTTGTTTTGTCTTGACTAACCGGTGTACGCCTAGCCTTAGATTGAGCTTTGTCGTCTACTGGAACCGTTTTTGTCCGAATCGTTCGATGGTTTAATTCATTATAACAAAGATGACTTAATGAACTTTCATTTTGGACTCTCAGTCGTTGACAAGACATTAACATGTGTATTTTGATTGTGTAGCTTCTAAGCTCTATCTATGTTTAATTTCACGAACTAACACTCAAGGGATTTAATAATTTAGTACATTTTATGCCAACAGATAGTGCCACAGAAAACTATTCGAGTATTTATCAATATACTCCCATTTAAAATAATTATTTTCGAAAAACAAATAGAGCCTGCAAAACTACGTTCCTTAATCTTTCTTTTGGCGCAAACCGCATCAAAATCGGACCACTCAATCTCCACGAACTTTCCAAAGTCGGACACAAGAATATTTTCATATAGGAGATAGAACTTGGAAAATATTAGGCTAGGCGTACACCGGTTAGTCAAGACAAGACAAGACGAGATTAGTCACGTTTAGTCTCAGTACTTCACATAGTTGCTTATGAAGCAACACACACTGATTAGTCATTGCATCGGTGTGTGCTGCTTCATAAGCAACTATGTGAATTATTGTGACTAAACGTGACTAATCTCGTCTTGCCTTATCTTGACTAACCGGTGTACGCCTAGCCTATGGGGTGATCTTTGAGTTAGCTAGCTAAGTCGCGCTATTTGATAAGTTAGCGTTAAGTCGAGGCTAAGTAGTGCGTTGAAAAAAAAATAGCTGACGAGATAGCAGATAGCGCGGTTTCGAGTCCGCTAACTCTAGCTATCTCTTAAGACGGCGGCCATCTTTATTCTACCCATCTTTCTTGGTGAAAGTGAGGTTATAATCAGGAGTTGCACGAAAATATCTGCTTGGAGCGCTAGTGAGTTAACATATAGCAGATGGTTTTCAGATGGGGTGTTTACGCACCTGATTTACCTGTTTAGTATGAGATTCCCTTATTTATGTTCCTAATCCGTTCTTTTAGAGCCGGTTCATGAGCTCGGGATTAAGCCAAGTCCTAGACTAAGACGGGTGGCTACCTTAGCATCGACAAACGTTTGTCTCGACAGGTTAGTGGGTTAGCAGCATAGAGAGCCCTTAGTACATAGTGTCGAGGCTAACGTTTGTCGATGCTACGGTGGCCATCCGTTTTAGTCTAGGACTTGGCTAAATCCCGAGCTCATGAACCGGCTCTTAGTTTGTATCTTCAATAGATAATTCTTTTCTATATTATAATGTACATTCCATGACATGAAACTTGTCATGTTCATTTGCTAAAGTGAATAATAATTTGATTTGATTTAATCAGGTATTAGATTGACGTCTCTGCAATTGCCCCTTAATGTATACCACCTTAAAGGTAGTATAAGAAGAGGAAGAAAAGGTGGTACAGTATAGTGTGGGCTTTTTCCCCCTCATAGAGAAAGGGTGACAGGAAAGTGGGGACGTTGGAGAAGTATAGAGAGAAATTGTAAGAGGGAGAAAGAGAGAGGTAGAAGAAAGAAGACCTGCGGTGACAGTCAAGTGGAATTTCCGTCGTTTTTTCTTGTTCTAATTAGTGGAATTTCTCGGAGATTGGAGCGCCTGGAGAGCTACGCACAGTTTAGGGAAAATAAGAGAGGAAGGGGAGGAGTTCAGGGCAATGAAGAAGGAGAGGGAGGAGAAGAAAAAGAAGAGGATGAGCAGGAGAAGTAGAAAAGGAGAAGAGGGATAAAAGAAGAAGAAGAAGAAGAAGAAGAAGAAGAAGAAGAAGAAGAAGAAGAAGAAGAAGAAGAAGAAGAAGAAGAAGAAGAAGGAGGAGTAGAAGGAAAAGAAGGAGGAGAAGAAGAAGAAGAAGAAGAGGAAGAAAAGAAGAAGGAGAAGAAGAAGAAGAAAGGAGAAGAAGAAGAGAGAAGAAGAAGAGTAGAAGATGAAACAGAAGAAGAGCAGATTGAATGAAAAGTGATAAGACTGACAAGAGAAGCAGGAAAGATGAGTGAAGAGTAACAAAAAGGACAGGATCAAGACACAAGAAACAGGAGGAGAAGAGCAAGAAGATCATAAAGGGTAAAGATATTGGGAAGAAGGAGAAGACGAAAGGGGAAAAGAGCAGATTGATCGATGTTTCATAAGGAGAACGAAGAAGAACGATAAAACAGAAGTAGAACAAGAAAGGGAGCCCTACAAGGCAGATGTAGAAAAAGAAGAAAAAACTAAGAAGAGTAGAGAAAACTATGAGAAGAAGAACAAGATAAAAGAAAAAGAAGAAGAGTGTGATGAGAAGAAGGATGGTGGGTTGGCTGTCATGTGGAGTGCAGGGTGGTGGGGGGGGGAGGTAGTGGTGTAATCGAGGCAAGAAGAGCCTCTTGAAAAACGCGCTGCCAGACCACTCCACTGCCACTGCCTTCTCGATCGATACTTGGCGATCGACACAAAAAATGGCGCGAAGTCACAGATGACGTGGCCGAATCGAATTGGCGGCAAACCAAGAAAATAGCAGAAGGTGGTTTTGGTAAGAAATGCGGGTACGTTGGAAGACGAAGTAGAAAAATTTAAGAAGTTATTATTGAAATAATTGAAGATACAGATTTCGGTCGTTACACCATCATCCATCTCTTAGGGCCGGTTTCTCCAACGACAGTTAAATCAATCATTTTGATTTAGTTTTACACAAACTTTTTAGTTCAAATGTTACCATTTGATTCAATGATGTGACTTCATGATTTTGAATCAATGATCAAATGTCAACATCGAACAGCAAACTAAAGAAGTGTTTAATTATCTCTGGAAAAAAACACGGTTAACTGTCCTTGGAAATCAGCCCTTAGGGGAGGGACGATATTTTCAAAGAATTTTAAAGTTATCAACAAAAATTTTATAAAAATTTATCATAGTAGTAATTTATTCCACCTGTAATCAACTTATAACTATTGTCACCTATCAAGATAACCACTTCCCAATCTCTATAGACTCCACTTCTTCTAACCTGTTTATATATAGGGGACATGCTTTTAAAGAGACATTTCGGCTAGGTGTACACCGGTTAGTCAAGACAAGACAAGACGAGATTAGTCACGTTTAGTCACAGTAATTCACAAAGTTGCTTATAAAGCAGCACACACTGATGCAATGACTAATCGGTGTGTGTTGCTTCATAAGCAACTATGTGAAGTACTGTGACTAAACGTGACTAATCTCGTCTTGTCTTGTCTTGACTAACCGGTGTACGTCTAGCCTTATGCTAGCATTCACAAGATAACAAAGGTTTGACCGTAGTATGCACTTGGTAGGAGTTGTTAGAAAAAAAATTAATTCTTTCTGCCTAACCACTTAACCAGCCTTACATATATCCAAAACTAACTGACAATCTTATTTTACAAATTGGTGGAGTATTTGCTTCAAAAACAAAGATTCTTCAAAAGAAATTCCACTACACACAAATTTGTATCCAAGCTCTTCAAAGCGTTTCCACCGTAATCTATTTGCTGTGTAGAATATACCTATATAGCTGCTGTGTTCAGCTGCTATATAAGAAGATACGCCGCCTTTATTGAATGAAATATATAGCTACAAGCTATCAACAAAATTTTCTGCACTAAGTATATATGTGTATGAGACTAAAATAATATCATGTCCCCAAGGAGAGATGAGCCACGTCTTTTAACTTCTTGGAAAATAAAGTCGAAGCATTAAATCACACAGGGTTCAGCTGAGGAGGTAAGGAAAGCCATTATTAATGCCTCTTTGGCTCCTTTACGTTCAGCCTGTATTATCTTAGGCTGAAATTTCACCTTCTTTTAGCCTCATTTCAACGGGGAATGAAGCTAACTCGATCATTTTAGAGCATAAATGAAAGTCTTATTTACTCACTCATATCAACCATCCAATAATGGGATCCATGTTTCATACACCTTGCCTTACTTTATTCTGTTTTCTAAACCTTCTTCATTTTCTTCTTTGTTTTCAGCTTTTTGTTTTTCATATTTCTCCATCCTTTATTCTTCCTTCACTGTATTCTTTCTAACATTCTCTCCTTCAATTTTCTGGTGTGTTCTCTCTATTCTTCCCATATACAGAGGGGCGCCAAAGCAAAGCATGTTTTTCAAAGTGTTATAAGAACGTTTATTTTAATCATACATTTATCTTACTTACACCAAAATCTTAAGAAAATAACCCAATTTAGGAGTTTGTATGGAAAACTCCAGAACTCTTGAGTATTTTCAAAAATTACATAGGAAAGGTTGATGCGTTAATGCTCATTAAAAGCCTCAAATTGGTCCATAACTTTTGATACAGCAGAAATTATTTCATGTAATCAAATCTTCAATTGAACGATATTTACGACAGTAAACTTTGAATTTCAAGTGAAGACGAATCACATGCTAATATGCTCGAATTAAAACTCTCTAATAAAGCTCCGTTGAACGACGATGGCAGATTTATTAAGGACCCGATAGGGTTCTTAATGCGATCGTACTGGTGTCCGTCTGTCCGCTCGATAACTAACGAACAAAAGATCAAATAATATCATACACTTTTGAGATTTGGAATATAATATCTTCATAGATGAAGTAGGAAGCCTATTGATTTTGAATATTGAGGGTTGAATTAAAAAAGTTACAAGCAAAAAATAGCTACTGCATTTCAAATACATGTTATAGAGAAGTATAATGACATTGAATTATTCAAATTTCAGCCTCTCATCCCAATGCATTGATGACGTAGTTGGTAAAGGCTACGTTCTCGTCTTTGAAGCCAGATTCAATTCCTAGATGCTGGTTTGAGTCCCATCCGGGGCAGTTTTTTTGCTAACAAATTCCAGGTTTTAATCAATTATCCATACATTTTTTATTGTAATAAATTCTTTATTGATGATTTGAAATTATTCATCATGTTTATCATTTATTACAATAGCCTATTCTAATATTATGAAAGTAATCCAAATGTTGAAACGTTTCCCCCAATTGCAGAAAATAGCAATATGTTTACTAGTAATATGTTTACTAGTTGAGCAATTCTTGAAAGTACTGTCCTGTTTTTTCTGTTAATCTGTGCACTACAATATCGGGTCCTTGGATACTCCTTTGTATCGGTTTATTATTGTATATTTTCATTTCAAGTTTAAAATTAGTTGCTATTTTGACTATTTTGATTCGAGATCGGCTGCGCATCCGCAAAAGCGAATACCTACCTAGCATTTAAACAACCTTCTGAATCTCCATTTTTCCTCTTTACCTCCATGCATAATGCTCATTCTCCCCACTCTTGTTCTTCTTTATTTACTTCTGTCTCTCCTGATTCTTCATCTTCTTTTTTATTTACTTCTTTCCCTCCTCATACTTCTTCTTGTTCTTCTTCTGTATCTACTTCTTTCTCTCCTCATTCTTCTTCTTTATTTACTTCTTTTTTACCTCATTCTTTTTCTTGTTCTTCTTTTTTATTTACTTCTTTCTTTCCTCATTCTTCTACTCTATTCACTCATTCTCCTTCTTTTTCTTTTTCATTTACTTCTCGACCTCCTCATTTTTCTTCCTGGTCTTCTTTTTTATTTACTTCTTTCCCTCCTCATACTTCTTCTTGTTCTTCTTCTGTATCTAATTCTTTCTCTCCTCATTCTCCTTCTTTTTCTTTCTCATTTACTACTTTCTCTCCTCATTTTTCTTCTTGGTCTTCTTCTTTACTCACTTCTTTTTCACCTCGTTCTTTTTCTTGTTCTTCTTCTTATTTACTCCTCTCTTTCCTCACTCTTCTTTTTCATTTAATTCTTTTTCTCCTCATTCCTCTTCTTCTTCTGCAACTTCTTCTTCATTTACAAGATTGTTAAAAATTGCTAAAAATAGATTTCAGCGGAAAAATTCTCTACGTAGGATGTGATCTGGGTCAACAACAAATTTTACAGTTGATTAACCGAGAAAATTGCATCAATTTTGTTAACAGTACTCCTACGCTTACACCCTCTATCTTCTTTCTATCTGTTTTTAAAAACTCTCACACTCTCTCTCTTGAATTTTCTCATATTGGTAAACTCTCTTTATTCTAAAGTGTCAAATTGCTTATACATCATTTCTCTTCTTTTTTCTTTTAAAATTATCAACTGACAAAATTGTATAGATAATTTATGCATTGTAAAATGCAATAGTTATTCTAAGACCTGGCTTGTGAATAAGAATCTATCAATCTCTGACTCATATCTCTCCTCAATTGGTAAAAACATAATTGGTAAAGTGTCAAACTGCTCATACAACATTTCACCTCTTTTTTCTTTTTCAATTATCAACTGACAAAATTGTATAGATAATTTAAGCATTGTAAAATGCAATAGTTCTCCTAAGACCAGGCTTGTGAATGAGAATCTATCAATCTCTGACTCATATCTCACCTCCTTACCAACTATTCTTTCTTCTCTCTTTCTCACTCTCTCCCATTATCCTCTTACACTCGAGAGGCATGCAGGAAATGAAGTTTAAAATCTGCTCGGATTACAGAATCAGAGTATCTCACTTTTTGCCTCTTGACCTCCTCGCTGCTTCACTCTAAAGTAGCTATCGATTGCCTATGTCTCTTCTTTCCCTAGAGAGAGGATTCTTTCTTGTTTCTACTTCTTTTCTCTTCTTCTCTTCTCCTTCTTTGTCTTCTTCTTCTTCTCTTTCTTCCCTTCTTCTTCTCCTTCTCCTCCTTCTTCTTCTTCTTCTTCTTCTTCTTTTCCACCTCCTCCTTCTTCTTCTTCTTCTTCTTCTTCTTCTTCTTCTTCTTCTTCTCCTTCTTCTTCTTCTTCTTCTTCTTCTTCTTCTTCTTCTTCTTCTTCTCCTTCTCCTTCTCCTCCATCTTCTTTTTCTTCTCCTTCTTTCTCGTCTTCTTCTTCTTCTTCTTCTTCTCCTTCTCCTCCATCTTCTTTTCTTCTCCTTCTTTCTCGTCTTCTTCTTCTCCTTCTTCTTCTCCTTCTTCTCCATCTTCTTTTTCTTCTCCTTCTTTCTCGTCTTCTTCTTCTTCTTCTTCTTCTTCTTCTTCTTCTTCTTCTTCTCCTACTTCTACTTCTTCTTCTATCACTTCTTCTTCTCCTCCTCCTTCTACTTCTCCTTCTTTCTCTTCTCCTCCTCCTTCTCCTTCCTCTTCCTCTTCCTCCATCTCTTCTCATTTTCCTCTTCCACCTTTTCCTTTCACATTTGTTCTCTTCGATCCCTTCACTCATTCTCATGAATTTTTCAGATCCTTAACCAATCTTTTCTCCAATCTTCTTAATGCTTCTCCTTGCTTTATTTCTCTCCATTTTTCTTCTTTCTCTTCTCCTCCTCCTCTTCCTACTCCACCTCCTTCTCCTCCTTCTACTCCATCTCCTTTTCCATCTCCTCCTTCTCCTTCTCCTCTTCCTCCTCCACCTCCTTCTCCTCCTCCTGCTCCCTCTCCCCCTCCCTCACCTCCTCTCCATCCTCTCCTTCCTCCTCATCATCCTCACCCACCTCATTCACCTACTCATTCTTCCTCCTACACCTCACTCTTTCCTCCTCCTGCTTCATCTCCTCCTACACCTCTTCCTTATCCTCTTCTTATCCACCTCCTCCGGCTCCATCTCCTCCTCCATCTCCTCATCCTCCGCCTCCTCTTCCTACTCTCTCCTACCCCTTAATCTTCAATTCCTTCTCTTCTAACTCAACCGTCTCCTTATCATTCTCCTGCCACCTCTCCTCTCCTCTTCCCACTCTTTCTCCTCCCCCTACTCCTCCTCCTCCTCCACCTCCCACTCCTGATCTTTGTCAACCTCCACTAGTTCTTCCTCTTTCTCTCTCTCTCTCTCTCCTCCTCCTCCTCCTCCTCCTCCTCCTCCTCCTTCTCCTCCTCCACCTCTTCTTCCTCCTCCTCCTCCTCTTCCTCCTCCTCCTTCACCCACTACCAAGCAGAGCAGCGTGCTAATTCCTTGGCCTTTGTTCTAAAACAATTGCAGCGATTAGTGGTGTACAACATCGCCTCTTTCTCGCTCCAGCCTCCGGGTTCAAATGAAAAGCGAAGCAAAAAAGAATCAATAAATCGACCCACTCTTTTAGAATCTGGTAGACCTTCCATTTTTCGTGTCTTTTCAATCTATCTCGTATTTTTCTATTGAGGTTGCAGTGAGTTTTTCTTGGCATTGAAAATTCAATTTTTGTATAAGATTATTGTGATAAAATTATTCATATTAGATTGGACTATTCGCTACTTTATTCATGTAGATTACAGAATAGATAGACTCAAATTCAGATCATCTTATACAGAGTGTTTCAGAAGAAGTTTCGAACATTTTAGGGTATTGTTCTTGGATGATAGGAGACTAAAAATCTATTTGAAGTGTCCAAAACTCAGCGGTTATCCTTATAGCTGCCATTTTGTTTTTTCACTTAGGAATTTTTATCTTAAGAACGAAATGTTGTGTTGATCTGAAATTGGGCATGAATATGTATGCTATAAAGACTCATCTTTAAAAAATGAAAAAAAAAATTCGATGTAAATTTTCAAAAGAGAGAGATTGATTTATTTATCTATTCATTATTTGTACTAGGTCTGAGGAGACTCATTGCACACAAAAAAAACAATATCAAATACATCTTGAAATAATACACATATAATAAACAAAGTAAACGATAGAATGATAAAATATATATAGAGAGAGATGATGAGATTTTAAGAAGAGAGAAAATGATAGAGGAACAATAAACAATGAGACACACATGAGAGTGAAGATAGAATACATATAGAGTGCGAAACGACAGAGAGGAGAACAATGAATGGTGAGTTAAACATAGACAGAGTTCAATGAGAAGATGGGAGAGAGTGTGAATGAATGCTGAGAGAGAGAGTTATCAAGTGAAGGGATGAGAACTTGACTGATGCATTTCATTCAGGGCGCTATTCGAGTCGTAAATCTCCTTCCATTCAGGAATTAAACCGATTTAAGATCCCTTTTCACGCCACACATGTATATTTCAATCACTAAGTCACTCACACACGTTCATCTTGAGTCTTCGACAACAAATGCTCTGCGAGGTAGGGTTTGTTTGGAAGATTTTGAGGCTGTATATTGTTCACGAGAATCTTGGAAATATGATACCAGTCTCTACAATACTTTGTTGCTAATTTTATAACCCTATAATTTTATCAACTTTATAACTGTTAATGAATTATGGAGATTATCACTACATAATTGACGTTACAGTTACAGCGGACCTTACAGTTGACAACTAGCTCTGTTCATAATCACGAGTTCATTTGAGTTTTTTAAAATTCATTTTTATATAATTAGAATAAAGAAAACGATGTCAAATTTCACTTTATTTAAAATTTTCACATATACAGTGAAATTTGACAACATTTCTTTATTCTCATTATTTTGGAGAGGTTTCACAATATAAACATAAACTCTATAGCAGGATCCTTTTAACTTGTCAGAAATAAGCTGATTCGGTAATAATGAAAAGTGATTTCGACACAATAATTAAAAGGCTTGAAAGTCTTAAAAAGACCTTTAAAGAATTTTGTTGCTATCTTGACTATATGCAGCTGACAGCAGCTCAATCATACCAAAGAAAACCTACCTATTTATAGATAATGACAAATATGAGACAAAACACCCAAAAATAAGAGAGAGAAACATGAGAAAGATAAGAGAAAAGAAGATAAAGAAAAAGGAGAGGAACATAAAGTGGGATAGAGAGAAAGAGAAAGGATGTGATAAAATGAGATAAGACGTAGGAAAAAAGCGAAATACAGGACAAATATGAGACAAAACCCCATAAAATGAGAGAGAGAAAGATAAGAGAAAAGAAGATAAAGAGAAAGGAGACGAACGAAACATCATTAAGTTGGATAGAGAGAAAGACGTAGGATAAGATAAAATGAGATAAGACGTAGGCAAAAAGCAAAATACAGAGACAAATATGAGAAAAAACCCATAAAATGAGAGAAAGAAACATGAGAAAAAGATTAGCATGAGAAAACATGAAAACATGAGAAAGAATAGGAACAGAGATACAAGAGAAAGGGGATCAACGTATTACCATAGACTAACTCTGTAAGACTGTATAGTTAGTCTATGGTATTACCATATAGTAAGAGAGAGAGATTGATTGATTGTTTGATTTAATTATATATTTTTCTCCTGCCAAGGTTGGAATCAGAAAGAGAGAAAGGATGTGATAAAATGAGAGAACACAATGAAACAAATGAACAAAGTGTGACAAATATGAGCCAAATCACAAAAAAAGAGAGAAACAGAAGAAAAAGGTGAGAAAGAATTGAAGAAGAGTAAGAAAAAGAAGAGAATGAAACATTATGAAGTGAGAGGGAAATGATGTCATAAAATGAGATAACACAATGAAAAGAGAGCAAGAAAGAGCGACAAATATTTTTATGAGACAAAACACCAGAGAACAGGAGAAAGAGGAGAGAGTGAAAAAGGAGAGAAACGGAACATCATAAGTTGAGAGAGAGAGACACACAGAGAAAGAGAAAGGAAAAATGCGATAAAATGAGAGACCACAATGGAAAAAGAGCGAGAAAAGTGGCGAATATTTATTATACAAAACACCAAAAAAAAACAGGAGAAAGAGAAAAGACTGAAAAATGAGATTAACAGAACACAATAAACTGAGAGAGGGAGTGAGAGAGAGACAGATAATGCGATAAAATGAGAGACCACATTGAAAAGAGAGCGAGAAAAATTACAAATATTTATGATACAAAACACCGAAAAATAAGAGAGAGATAACAAAAATGGAGAAAGCGTTAATCTGAATTATGGATTCCTATCATGTGACACCAGCGGGGAAACAACACCCAATGATAAAACGGCTGTGCCCTGGCTGAGGAGGAGGAGGAGGAGGAGGAGGAGGAGGAGGAGGAGGAGGAGGAGGTGGAGGAGGAGGAGGAGTAGAAAGAGAAGTAGGAGGAGGAGGGTAGCGCTCCCACGGGAATGTGGTAGCCCGCAAAAATTCAAATTCCCGAATTAGACGCCAGCCATGATTGACGATAGTTCGACACCTACAACGTGTCAGGTGTGTGGTTGTTTTCGTCAGAGATGAACGCAGACGCGTTTCGAACCCGCACGTTGAAAACATCTAACTACATTGCGTTAAACATGCTCTACAGGGTGTTCCAGAACTCCCTACCAATACTCTTGGGCATTGTTCCTGGTTAAAAACCATATCTAAATATCATATTTAAATTGTCCAGAAGTCCTTATTTACTCATACAGCTGCCATTTTGTTTTTTCACTAATTATTTTTTATCTCAATAATGGTGAAACATATGGAATTGAAACTTTGCATAAATTTTTTTAGTAAATTTGATTACAAATCTATTGAAACCTCATTTGTTGAGATTGGACCAATATTGACTGAGATATGGCATAGCAGCTTAAGTGATAGGTGACCGCTAGAGGCTGGTTGCAGTGGATCCTGGGCTTGCGGCTAAAGTCTGCTACAACAATGCAACAGTCTCCGTCTGCTTTGTATGTTATATTTAAGCGATTTTAGATTATTTTGTGTAAATTTTAAAGACAGTAAAAAGGAGTGCAAGTAACCTCCATTTTGTTTTATGGATTAAAAAAATTGTCATAATTTTTTGTAGCTTTGTCTAGTTGTCATAAATGTTGGTGCAAAGTTTCAGTTCCATATGCTTCACCATTATTGAGATAAAAAATAATAAAATAAAAAACAAAATGGCAGCTGTGTGAGTAACTAAGGACTTCTGGACAATTCAAATATGATATTTAGATATGGTTTTTACCCAGGAACAATGCCCTTTGTATGATAACTGTCTAGTGAAGCTTTGTCTACAGATTCGTGTTCTGATTTTTAAGTCTATTAAATGATCTTATTTTTAAAACAATGCAATAACAAAAATTCAAATTCAAATAATTCATCCTCAATCCTTTTGGACTTCTATGTATCAAAAAGAAATGCTTTCAAAATTCTAAATCATTCTGAAAAGTGCATAGAACTACAACCTAAGTGGAATTAGGTTATCACGGCGAGGTGGAACAACCTTCGGGTCTCCCCACCGACATACGCCATACGCTAAATAAATAAATAATAATCCTCAATCCATTACATAGAAAATACATACAATGCATATTAACTAATCTAACAAACGTAAGCACGATATTACAATTGAAATAGGAGATAACACAAATTGTTTCAAATTTAACAGGCGTCTTTCTACAGGCCTACACACTGGAAGTTGATGCTAACAATAAGATCAATATCATTCTTATCTATTATTATATTATTGTCATTCTTATATGAAAATAATATAAGAACTGCCTAAAAAACAGTCGTTAAGTCACGTCAGAGACCCTGAACTGATCAGGAGTGACCTGAAAACTCTGACACCAGACCTGAGCCAGCCAGGTTACACGGAATTATTATTATTATAATATGAAAAAACTTTTGGCGCATTCCTTTCTACTGTGCTTCCATCACTGCGAGATTTGATGTGAAATCTAGAGGAAACTCACAGTGATACAAGTCTGTTGCAATGATACTGTATTCCCAAACGATACAGTACTGAGCAAGCAAGCGGCGCTTTGCGCTGCACGGGGTAAACTCGTTATAGTATTACAATAATTTACTTGAAATACAGTATAAGACACTTCACCGCCAATCGTAAGGTACGGGATTCGATTCCCTGCCCAGGCACAAATTTTTGCCCAGTTGCCTTCATTGATTCTTCTATATTCGGTTTTGTTCAATTCAATTACCCACTACTCACACCTGGAAACTTCACATCGAAAAGCAACTCATCGCTCGGCAACTCAGCGATGCAGAGGTTGCTTGTCATACTCACAGCCTCTACTCTAGTTGCCAGAGTTGCTATTCGACTACTATCACAATATTCTCAAAAAGTAAATATTTTGAGAATTTTATAACTTATCTTCGATATTTTATAAGTTGAAGTGACCAAAAAATGATGAAATACTACTTTTTAAAGCAAATAATCCTACTTTTCCAGTTTGATGTGGTTAGAATATCACCTAACCTCACTTTTCTGTACATAGAATCTGTCCACACATCGCTCGGCGACCAGCATGTCAGATCGAAGAGCAACTCAGTTGCGCGGCGATGTCGCCTAGGCGACATCGCCTAGTCTGAGCGTCGTCATTTGAAAACACATGCTGCGTCGCTGAGTCGCCGAGCGATGAGTTGCTTTTCGATGTGAAGCTTCCAGGTGTGAGTGGTGCCTCAGGCTAGGCGTACACCGGTTAGTCAAGACAAGATAAGACGAGATTAGTCACGTTTAGTCACAGTACTTTACATAGTTGCTTATGAAGCAACACACACCGATTAGTCATTGAATCGGTATGTGCTGCTTCATAAACAACTATGTGAATTATTGTGACTAAACGTGACTAACCTCGTCTTGTCTTGTCAATAAGCCTAAACCTTTTTTATGAAATTCTACATGTATGTACCAAGTATGTACTCATCGGTCCAGCGGTAATCTCTATTTTGTAAAAATAGTTGTAAAAATTTAAAATTATTAGCGCAGCGTTCGTACCGCGACAGGGCTGGATTTACATAATATGGGCTGAGAGGGCTATAGCCCAGGGTGGCATAATTCAAGGGGGGCCAATTTTGGTAAAAAAATTTCAATCAAATTTTTCCAGAGGTTAAAAATATGTGAAAAAAATTACTTTCAATAAATTTGTAATTATAACAATTTTTAAATTGGAATTGTTTGAAGAATCATTATCACTAATTTATTCCATTTATTTTGCAGCGTAAGGCTAGGCGTACACCGGTTAGTCAAGACAAGATTAGTCACGTTTAGTCACTATAATTCACATAGTTGCTTATGAAGCAGCACACACTGATGCAATAACTAATCGGTTTGTGTTGCTTCATAAGCAACTATGTGAAGTACTGTGACTAAACGTGACTAATCTCGTCTTGTCTAGACTAACCGGTGTACGCCTAGCCTTAGATTTGGGAATTTGGAGGCCAGCTGACTTCGAAAGCAATTAGACTTATCACTAATAGCAGAAGCCTTATCACTAATAAAATATGGCATGTTCCAGTTCCAAGCGACAATATTCACGCGCAAGTAGTCAAGGAGGCAGGGCTGCAAATTGTGGATAGCCCAGGGGCGGCAAATCTTCAAATCCACCTCTGTTCCGCGTCCTGGGGACTTCTCTATTACTGGCAAGCGTCAAAATAAAGCCTCGGATCAGGATCGGATTAAAAAGAAAATCGAAAAAATGTAATCTCAATAAAGTTTTTGATTTGATAATACTACATACCTTTATGTTGAAATCCTGTGGCAGCTTACAATCTATAGATAACACGAACTATACCGAACCACTCGAAAAAAATCACCGAAATTTTTCAGGGTGACACACCTAGGTCGGGGAGAAGTACCCGGATTTGCCAGTCCGCGACCGCGATCCGTCTCTAGGCCTTGCCTAGAGCTCTCTAGCCAGCTCTAGCTAGAGCACCCGAGAGCAGGTCGTATCTTAGAAAATTTCGCTATCGCGCACAACACATTCTGCCGTCCCGTCAACACCCCAGCCAAAGTTCAGACTAGCGCCAGTGGCCCTGCAGTGATGCGCAATCCGTTTTTCCCTTACCTCACGCCGAATTTCCCTACGAGTAAATTTTCCAACCCTAGAAAGAGCCACTGCATGACAGCTTCTAACCTCCACCACCTAATTCATTCAATTCACAGTTGCAGGAATTACAGGAATTACAAACAATAGAGGAATGCCTCAATAGTCAAATTTAATTATATAAGGCTAGGCGTACACCGGTTAATCAAGACAAGACTAGACGAGATTTAGTCACAGTTATTCACATAGTTGCTTATGAAGCAACACACACTGATTAGTCATTGCATCGGTGTGTGCTGCTTCATAAGCAACTATGTGAATTGTTGTGACTAAACGTGACTAATCTCGTCTTGTCTTGACAAACCGGTGTACGCCTAGCCTTAGGCTAGGCATACATCGGTTAGTCAAGACAAGACAAGAAAAAACGATATAAGTCACAGTAATTCACATACTTGCTTATGAAGCAGCACACACTGATGCAATGACTAGTCGGTGTGTGTTGCTTCATAAGCAACTATGTAAAGAACTGTGACTCTGTGTCTAATCTCATCTTGTCTTGTCTTGACTAACCGGTGTACGCCTAGCCTAACAGTAAATTGAGTCGAATTTATAATGTGAGTTGATGGTACATGCCTATTTTGTCCTTTGTTTTCTTGTTCGTGTTCTTGAGTGACCTCTGTATTTCTATAACCTCACCACCATTTGACTTGAAATGGAATAATACACATAAAGCATGATATACAGTCATAATGAAATATGTATTTAATATACATATAAAATGAAATGATTTTCAGGTTGCATCCATTTTAAAAATCACTGTATGAAAACCATTAGAGATAAAGTCATAATTTTTGGTAGGTAAAGCTAGGCGTTCACCGGTTAGTCAAGACAAGACAAGACAAGATTAGTCACGTTTAGTCACAGTAACTCACATCAAATCAAATCAAATCAAATTTATTTGCCATAAAATTACAAAACAATAATGGACAAAATGCACATATATACACAAATATACACCAATACAGATACACATTTAAATATGACCTACACTAATTAATCAAGTCCCTCTCATAAAATCGTTTATGTGAGTAAATGTGCAAAGTGTCAATGTAATTTTATTAATATTGGCTTGTGAAGCAGCACACACTGATGCAATGACTAATCGGTGTGTGTTGCTTCATAAGCAACTATGTGAAGTAACTAATCTCATCTTGTCTTGTCTTGACTAACCGGTGTACGCCTAGCCTAAGAATGAAAAACAATTTTGTCTATTCCACATTAATATATTTAAATAGAAGACTCAAGTTTCGATGATCATGGCATCATTTTCATATAATTATATTCATGTGGAATAGACAAAATTGTTTTTCATTCTTACCTACAATGGAGAAGTTCCACAATATATCTGATGCAAGTGTTAATTTCATAATTTTTGTTTTGTTGTACTACCTATAACTGTACTCTTATCTGCTTTGTAATTGCTTGGCGAGATTCTTGTATGTTTTATAATTGATAATCAATGAATACTATTTTATGCTATTCTAAGAAAATTATTTTATTCTTATATTGATTTTTCTGTTTTAGTTTCCTACCCCATAATTATGTAAAAATATATTATTTTTAATTAAATGTATACAGATATTCTTTTAATTACCTCAATCATTAGTGTAAATTACACTTGTTTACCATTTATATAATTATTTTTTGAATTTATTCATCTCGCAACGCTAGACCATCTCTCATTGTATTAAACTTTCATTTCATACTATGATTAATTAGTCTCCCTTTATATTACAGTATATATTTTTCTATTGAATTCTGTATGAATATTAATTTTAATCAATTACATAATGAGTGTACATCACTCTCGTTCATAATTCATCTTATTTTATTAATCCTACATCAGTACATCTACATCTACGTCATATCATATTTAAATTTTTCTCAGTTTTAGTCATAGCTATCAGAAAAATTTTACGTCTGAGTGTTTATGGGAAGGATGTCCTTGTATATCTTCTCCAAAAATTGACAATTATATGTTCAAACACCGTAGTTTCATGTAGATTGATTGTTCAAACACCGTAGTCTCATGTAGATACATCAAACATATTAACTGTCATCATATTGAATCTTATATCATAATGAAAAAATAAATAATCTAATAAATAAATAAATAGATGAATGAGTAAATAAATAAATAATCAAATAATTTGTTAAAAAAGTTCTTTTGCTCTGCTCAATCAATCGATTACTGAAATTTTTATAATTTTTAAATGTCTTATTCTAGAATTTGATCCATTATATTTTGTATATATTTGTATATTCAACATGAATAAAGAAAACAATCATTCTAACCCAATCCGGAACTTTCCTTCATTGTCACACCTATGCAGAATCCGTTTTCCCTTTCCTGGCGCCAAATTTCCCTTCCAATTTCCCTCCGAAACTTTCCATCACTGTCACACCGCACCGATAACTTTGATGAAGTTTGATTGGCTTAGGGCGTCGGAAAATGGCCGAGGAAAACTGAGGAAAAGACGGAGGAAATTGGAAACAATGTCGATAGGGGTTGGTGTGAGGCTAAAGTGAAACTCTGCTATAATTTTTAAGGGTTTGTGGTATTGGTGTGAGGTTAAAGTGACGCTCAAATCCAATTTTTGTCAAGTTTCACCCTTGAACACATACTATATTTGCGAACCATGGTTCGTCACATTATCCTACAGAGCGTGCCATCCAAATTGGCGTCTAGGGGAGGCTGTGCGTGAGAGATGGATAATCTCTCCCACCACGCTTCCCCTCCAGCCGCTAAGGCTAGTACAGTCAGTGAAGCAAATAACATCATAGTACTGCTAGGTAACCGAAGCGAATATGAATTTTTTTTATAAAGCTGAGTTTGCCAGCTGAATGAACTTTTGAAATTTACTGTACCGCGAGTCAGCAGGCACTGTAGTGGGAGAAAGCGATCAACGCGCATGCTCCAGTGAGAAGCCAATTTGGATGGCACGCTCTGTACTACTGTATTTACTTTTCACGTAGAATCATTTACGTTTTCATGTCTTTATCTGTATTTTGGTATAGTACATCAACTTTGTGATTTTATAAGAAAATAGTCTAATAATAATTATTATAATATATATACATATTCAGCATACAAATGTGTGTTTATGTAAGGAATTTTTTTTCAAAGATAGATTGCTCTAGTCTTGAGACTAATGAGCAACTTTTTTCGAACCTAAATTACTAAGCACTTTTTACAAGAGTAATCCTCCTTAGGGTCTCTTATTCAAATTAATTCAATATGGAAGGAAATAATAATATAATACAAATGGTAAAAATATTGCAGAGAATAATATCGACTAGTAAACACAGTTTGTCGATAGACATCCATTATAAAGTATCAATGTATCGAAACGAAATTAGACGACGTAGTTAATCATTTCGCTGCTAGATGGCAGAGGCTCTGTACTTTTTCAAATTCACGGCAATGCGTGCGTTCATGTACTTTTCGCTGATCGTAATTGAATTTGAGGTTTTCCTGGAGTTAGTTCCTCTTCATTTAACTGATCAATTCCATCCGTTACTCGAATTATTTGAAAATAGCTTCATGTAATTAAACTTTCTGATCTGAATTACGACTTGTGTTTTGTTGCTTGTTGTTGTTTTTTATTATTTAAACAATTGTCAACTCTCAGATATTCAGACTAAGGCTAGGCGTACACCGGTTTGTCAAGACAAGACAAGACGAGATTGATCACGTTTAGTCACAGTAATTCACATAGTTGCTTATGAAGCAGCACACACCAATGGAATGACTAATCGGTGTGTGTTGCTTCATAAGCAACTATGTAAAGTACTGTGACTAATCTCGTCTTGTCTTGTCTTGACTAACCAGTGTACGCCTAGCCTTATGATGGCAACTCCCATACAGATTTTTCTCGTGAGTGCCTAATTTCTCATTGAATAACACGATGTATTTCTCACATTGTATAATGTTTGTAATTATCTATATGAGAAATTAAAATTTATTATTTATTTACTTCATCTACCCCCGTCACTGCAGCCTTCAAATTCTACACCCATCCTGTCTTTTGCTCTGTCTATGGGCTCAGACTCACTTTAAAAAACCTGGATACGTACCTTGATCCTTGATTATCATCCTTGATAAAGATTCAATTGAATCCAGATGTAGAATTTCAGTGAAAATAACCTTCTATAGTTCGAATAAAACTAGTTGTCCCTTGTCCTGGTGCTCAAGAACCACTCACTAGAAACGTTTTTGTCAGAAAGTCCTATGTCCAAACAGCTGACCATTTGATTCAATGTTAGCATCATTGAATCAATTGGTCAGCTGTTCGGACATCGGACTTTCTCACAAAAACATTTCTAGTGAGTGGTTCTTGAGCACCAGGCCAAGGGACAACTAGTTTTATTCGAACTATAATTGATGAGTAATTAGTAGAACCCCGGATTTACGTAGCTTTTAAGGGACCGAGAAAAAAATTCGTTGTATTTTCGTATTCGTAAAAACGGAGTTGCAATAATTATTAACTACCTAGGCCTACATTGATTGTATTGTATGTGTCAATGGGATATGAAATAAATACTGTACCGTACTTTAAATCAGGATGTTATTCGTTAAATCTGAGTTCGTCAAACCGAGGTTTCTCTGTATTAGGCTATTTCCCAAAATGAGAAAAATAATAAACCTTCAACACTTTTTATCGATATTTCTTACTCCAAGAGACTTTTGAGAACCATTGACGATTGAGGCTTCAGAATTCAGATACCTTGTTCCTGCACTTCCGTATTGTGTAGATATATCCTACACAGCCACAGGATATTATTTAGGTTCTGAAAGCCCCTGCACCCACTAAGCAACTGCAATCTGATTTCAGTCAGCAACCCAATGTTGCCAGATGACATTTGGCTGTTTTTCGGGTAATCCGGTAATCTAACCCATCAGCCAGAGTCATCTGGCAACGCTGGGTTGCTGACTGAAATCAGATAGCAGTTGCTTAGTGGGCGCAGGGGCTAAGTGAATAAAATACATCACAACTTTCTTATAACAGTTTTAATGGAAGTAATCTGAATTATCACAAACTGCTCAGTGTTTACCTCTCACAAATTCTAAAACTATTCAAATTGCAATTTCATTGATTCAAATTTCACGTGAAATTCACGAGGTTTATCATTACAATATTCATCATATTATATGCAGTGCAATTCATAATATCATGAATAATATAAAAGCGGTGCTTTTATATAAATGTATTATTGAAACGAATATGAATAACATGAAAGTAAATAAATAAATTATCCTTATTATATATAATATTATTATTATTATAATGGATAAATTAAGAATTTCATTTGAAATTTGCGATGTTTATTATTACAATATTCATCATATGCTGTGGAATTCATAATGATGAATTTATATAAAAGCGGTGTTCCATATAAATGTATTAATAAACGAATGTATGGATAACATAAAAGTATAATGATAAAAGCGGTAATACACTGACGCAGTGCCAAATCATACAATGAAGCAGAAAAACTCATTCGCTAGTTCTTTTTACAATTACAGAGACTTTATAGGTCTAATAATCATGATGCAGTCTCTGTATTTTTTATTAAATCCATCTAGTGAGATTTTTCCGATCAATCTTGAATGAATGCATTCATTCCATTGACAAAAAAATATTGAATATTGAGTGAGTTGAACACACAGTGCCAACATGTCAATTATTGATAGAATACAATACATTGAGCTAAATTATCCATCTGGAGGTAGCACTGATTGAAAAAAACTGGGTTTCGCCTATTTTTTTTTTTAATAGGATAGTTATTGAGAAAAAAATTTCAATCCTCACTTTATTGCCAACATAATTTTTTTGGTACTACATACTGTATTAGAAAAAAAATTCATCCTCACTTTATTATCAACCTAACGAAATTAGACAGAACACTAAGGCTAGGCGTACACCGGTTAGTCAAGACAAAACAAGACGAGATTAGTCACGTTTAGTCACAGTACTTCACATAGTTGCTTATGAAGCAACACACACCGATTAGTCATAGCATCTGCTTGTGCTCCTTCATAAGCAACTATGTGAAGTACTGTGACTAAACGTGACTTATCTTGTCTTGTCTTGTCTTGACTAACCGGTGTACGCCTAGCCTAATTCTGCTAGCAGCCCTAGCTTGTGCTACCTCCAGATGGATTATTTAGCTCGATGATACAATATACCAATGCCATAGGAAATTGGTGATAAAAGTTGAGATGACTCATGGCTGTGATAAAACTCAATTGTCAATTATTATCAAAGTGTAATATAATATAATTACAATTATCAATAATTACAGTGTGGCCATTGGTGCATGGTTGTATGAACGGGATTAATTTATTTTAAGCGTGGGTCGCACTGGGTGGGTAGATGGTGGATGGTAGATGATTGACACGGTTTATCAAGAAGGCCGTGATCATTTTCCATCATCTTTGATCATGTTTTATTATTATGGTTGTTGTATGAACCACACTGTGATTATTCAGTCTCTGCAGTTTTTGTTCTCAATCTAGTGAGATTTTTTCAATCAATTTTCCACGGCAGTCATTCCATTGAAGATATTGAATATTGAGTAAGTTGTCTGAACAATCTGAAAAACAAACAATGAATCTAATAAATTAATATTCAATCATTTCATATCCCTATGGTCACCATGTTTTTTCTGATGTTGTTATTTTACTATTGTGTTATTCAAACATCATTATACTCAGTTCAAGATAACATGTTCTATTAATAATTCAATAAAGCCTTGAATCGTATTCTAAAGATATTATTACATTTTCATAATATAATAATAATAATTCCGTGTAACCTGGCTGGTTCAGGTCTGATGTCAGAGTTTCCAGGTCACTCCTGATCAGTTCAGGGTCTCTGACGTGACTGAACGACTGTTTTTTAGGCAGCCGGGACCGACGGTTTAGCGTGTCCTCCGAAACACGAGGAGTGTTTCATAAGTTTTTCGACAGTTGAAATTCCTAATAATCAACTTCACTATTTTCTCATTTGATTTTTTATTCAAACTTGAAGATTATTCAAAACGAATCTCGGCCAATTACACGATAATCCAGTTAAATTTAACCTCAGTAAAATGATGTCATTCAAAATAATCAGACGGCAATGCAATGACGTCATTTTACGGTGGTTAAATCCAATTGGATTTTCGTAGTCCCTCAGTCTTTAACTCACTTTTTTTCATTGTTACTATAGCACCTAGTCAAGGACTAATAAGCTATTCTATTTTAACTTAAAATGATAATGATTGTTAAAGAAGGTGAGACCCATTGGTTCAACCTTCTATATTGAATAAGAACTAATTATTTTTCACACATTCACATATACTCTGCTTTTGCACTTTCACACTGGCACTAAACTAATTCATGTGGCTTCTTCTTCCGCTTTTTCAACTTACTTCTTACTTTTATTTTCCTCTCCTGTAGGATTGAGAATCCTAATTACTTAACGAGGGTTAGAAAAATGAAATTTCAATGTTCAAAAACATAAAGAAAAGCTTAGCATCGGACAGTACCTCACAATGGACTCTTGAAGCTGTCGACCGGCATATTATTACAGTATAAGGCTAGGCGTACACCGGTTAGTCAAGACAAGACAAGACGAGATTAGTCACGTTTAGTCACAATAATTCACAAAGCTGCTTATGAAGCAGCACACACCGATGCAATGACTAATCGGTGTGTGTTGCTTCATAAGCAACTATGTGAAGTACTGTGACTAAAAGTGACTGATCTCGTCTTGTCTTCTCTTGACTAACCGGTGTACGCCTAGCCTTATTATGTGTTCATAGCAGATTATTAACTGCAACATTCAATATTTTTTTTCCAATTGCTCTTACACTTATAGCCTACATGGTGATTATAAAAGTAAATTATTGAAATTAAATCTATTCACCTGTACAAACAATTGGAGATCAATCAAGAATAATCCATTCCCTTTTAATTCAACACTTGCTGCTGAATTGATCTGGAATACCCTCAGTGTTCTTTTATGTACTTCATTCAAATTATACCAAGGGCAATTATATAAAGCAGTTGGAATCAATTCACTCTGAAAATTTTTTATATTAATCACTGAGAATTTTTTAACAGTAATTACATTTTTATTCATTGATATATCGCTTCATTCATGCTTTTAGGCCTCTTTCGGTCCGGGCCTGAATCGGACCAGATGTATTTGAATGGGGGTATTCACACTAAAGCGTCTGAATGCACCAATATGATTCATTAGGAAATTTATTTTCATCCCGTCCGATCCGGGTCCAAACCGCAATGATGTCAGAGAGGCCATACTTAATTTACTGGAAATAATAGGCGTTTCAGCATTACAAGAAACTTCATCAATCAAATTTTCAATTCTCACCCCTGTTTCATCTGAAGACCTATAATCAACAAGATAATATGCATGAATAAAACTCTATAGTCCATTCAGGGAATGGAGAGACGATGTAAATAAACCAGTGCGTGCGAGTCTAGCTAGAAGCAGCTAGGCCGTTTCACAGTGGAACTACTGTTATAATAATTATTATTATCTTCAGTACGTGATTCCAGTCTGACCTTGAATGAACGTATTGTGAACTGGAATTGAACAGAAAATGTTTCAGCTGTGAATCATCGCTTCTATACGCACACAAATGCAAACAGCTTGTTTTGGCCGTCTCTCGACTCCGTGAATAAAGTATAGTTTCTGATGTAATTGAAATGAAATTATTTGTATGCTTTGTTCAAAGAAATGAAGTTCATTATTTCATTGGCTATGTTTGATCGCTTGGTGAGAGCGGCTGCTAAGTGATCATGAAGTTAAGCCACGAACACTTACGACCATGGGCGGATTTAAGGGGGCTAAGCCCCCCCACCCAAAAAAAATTATTGTAGCTATTGTAACAAATGTTATAAATGTACTTACATAATAGTTTCAGCATTATAGCGAGATTCAGCATTTGAAGGTTGTGTTGTGTCAAAGCTGCGTAACATCAGCTGTTTACTGATCGCCAAGCGCCGAATTAAATGAATCACACTATAAGTTATTCGTTATTAGGCTAGGCGTACACCGGTTAGTCAAGACAAGACGAAATCAGTCACGTTTAGTCTCAGTAATTCACATAGCTGCTCATGAAGCAGCACACACCGATGCAATGACTTATCCGTGTGTGTTGCTTCATAAGCAACTATGTGAAGTACTGTGACTAAACGTGACTGATCTCGTCTTGTCTTGTCTTGACTAACCGGTGTACGCCTAGCCTAAGTTTACAGGAGATGAATAAATTATTGTTTTTATTGCTCACCCCAAGAGTTATAATGGTTCCCAGCAGGCAATAGCCAAACACTATTCCAAGCTCCACAAAAAAGATGAATGCAAATTTTATGAAAATAAATGAGGATACCTCGGCCTGCAATATGAGAACTATAGTGTCAATAAACAATATAAAAAAACATTATTTTATACTTTTTAAATTTGATTTTCTATAATTCAATAGTTAAATTTTCTATTCTATATTCCATACTCTATACTCTTTACTCTTTGTTCTATTTTATATATTCTATACTCGTATAGAATAGAATAGAATAGAATAGAACAGAATAGAATAGAATAGAATAGAATAGAATAGAATAGAATAGAATAGAATAGAATAGAATAGAATAGAATAGAATAGAACAGAATAGAATAGAACAGAATAGAATAGAACAGAATAGAATAGAATAGAATAGAATAGAACAGAACAGAATAGAACAGAACAGAATAGAATAGAATGAATAGAATAGAATAGAATAGAACAGAATAGAATAGAATAGAATAGAACAGAATAGAACAGAATAGAACAGAATAGAATAGAACAGAACAGAACAGAACAGAACAGAATAGAATAGAACAGAGATAGAATAGAATAGAACAGAATAGAACAGAACAGAATAGAATAGAATAGAACAGAATAGAATAGAACAGAATAGAATAGAATGAGAATAGAGATAGAATAGAACAGAATAGAACAGAACAGAATAGAACAGAATGAGAATAGAATAGAATAGAATAGAATAGAATGGAATAGAATGGAATAGAATAGAATAGAATAGAACAGAATAGAATAGAATAGAATAGAATAGAATAGAATAGAATAGAATAGAATAGAATAGAATAGAATAGAATAGAATGGAATAAAATAGAATAGAATACAAAACAATACAATACAATGTAATAGACTAGAATAGAATTTTACCTCTCTTATAATTAAAATCAGTTATCAATTTACATTATCTATGGTGTGATTCATTTTGGTACCTGAGCTCTTGGAACAGTGGAGCTTCGGTTTTACGAACCCCGATTTGAGAAATACCCTGATTCAACATATATTTATTTCAAATCCCCTTGGAATGTTCAAACTCTGTTCACCGGAACAGGTCAGTAAATGTAACAGCTGAGTGAGCTTGTGTGTGTCATTTGTGAGTGTATTGCATGACGGCAAGTTCACATTTCAGCGTATGCAAATAATCGCTCATTCAGCTGATACGGATTGAGAGCGAGAGAAATTTAGTTATAACATGCCTTTGAATCGGTCGTCCAGCTGTTTCCCGATGCACGCACGCACACTTACTTTACGCGCACTGAATTGTTTCCGTGAACAGACTATAATACTGTGTATTGCAACCCCGTTTTTACGAATAACCCAATTCAACGAATTATTTCTCGGTCCCTTGAGCTACATAAAACCGGGACTCCACTATTCGATAAACATTTGAAAACAGTATGCTCACATACATCAATGTGTAAATCACAGATTGAATAAATTCTTTTTGATTGGCGAAATGAAAATAGTTGCTAACCATTGAAAGCACTATAGATAGTGAAGCCAGAATCATCATGCTTGCTCCTATTATCATGCCAAAAAGCGCTGATGTAACTTCTTGAAAGAGGTTGAACAGCCTGCAAACCATCAAACAATCAATAATTTTCCAATACGATGATGAATACAATGATTTTAATGGAATTACAATTTTAACAATGAGAATAGGAATGCTTTTTATTCCTTTAAAGCATGATTTTACATAGCAATCGGAAACTATTGTTACTATTAAGAGTGGTAGTAGTAGTCAGGCATTTTGGAAATGGTCCCATAAGATCAATGTAATCTTCTGAAACATGTAGCGCCGTTATTTTTGGGCAGAGAAATATGTTTGGAGTGTCATTGGAAAGGGAATAAATTCTTCAGGGGGATGGATTTTTACCTTTTTTATTCGAAAATTACTGCAATAATTACATCAAGAATAAACGTTTTCAAGTTTATACATTTTTGGAAGAAATATTACAAATTTAAAAAAGCCATACCCCTAAACATTCAATAATTTATTAAATAAATTTTTCAAGAAGATCCTCTGTAATCTGTATACGTGATGTATATTTAGTATAAATAGGTTGGTCAAGACCGAGACGTTGTAGTCACGTTTAGTCACACACATAGTTGCTTATGAAGCAGCACACGCCGATGCAATTACTAATCAGTGTGTGTTGCTTCATAAGCAACTATGTGAAGTACTGTGACTAAACGTGACTAATCTCGTCTTGTCTTGTCTTGACTAACCAGTGTACGCCCAGCCTAACAGAAAAATGCATATTTTAGCTTGAAATTACATTGATCTTATAGAACATCAATCCAATATGGCCGACTACTAACGCCTACTCATGTAAAGTTTATTGGAAAATAGCGCTCGATTGAGTAAACTCGTATTGGCCCCTCTTCACCCGCTCATTAAAAAATCTCCTCGTTTGTAAAAATTCAGTCAATGGTATGAAGGGCTCTCGAGATCAACAAGTGTTTTCACTGAAACTAAGGCTAGGCGTACACCTGTTAGTCAAGACAAGACAAAACGAGATTAGTCACAGTACTTCACATACTTGCTTATGAAGCAACACACACCGATTAGTCATTGCATCAGTGCGTGTGCTGCTTCATAAGCAACTATGTGAATTACTGTGACTAAACGTGACTAGTCTCGTCTTGACTAACCGGTGTACGCCTAGCCTAAACATTAAAGCGGCTTATAGATGGGGAAAGTAGAGACGGAAAGTTACTGGTGTCCAGTACTTGCCTCTTCAACTTACCGCTTACTTCCTCTGTCTAAAAAAGGGTACTTTCCACTCCAGCAGAAAGTAATCACTGGCGGCCAGTAAAAAAAATTGTTTGTTTTTACTTGCCACTTCACGGAAAGTAGCGGGTCACCAGTACTGGCCGCCAGTAACTTTCCCCGTCTATAATAAGCTGCTTATCAAAGAATTTAATTACAGGCTAAATCAATGTGCAAGCTCAGCAAAGCGTTTTACGTACCTCAAAATTTCTAAATGATGAAGAATATTCTCTTTCAAGCACTCTTGAACGCAATTTGCGTAAACTCTATCTTCTCTCAGATTTTCAAGGCGTTGCTCAGACATCTTTCCAGAAAGATTGTACCTTTCCAAAGCTCTGTGCTCCAAATTCAGGATGGACCGTTTCAGTATTGAGTACTGGGTGTGGATTTCAAAAATGACAAACACTATGAACGGTAAAGCTGATGACAAGTAAATGCAAATCATTGCAACCTCGCAAAACACAAAAGCGTAAGCCACAGAGTAGCCAAGTAAAGTATCGGTTTTAAAAGGCAGCCATAGTGGTATCGGAAGATCGTAGTTGATCTCTGCAATCTGTTCACCATCCTTGTTTCCGAAAAATTTGATTAGGAATGGTGTTAAAACTCCCAGAACACATAATATCGCAATAATTGCCACATAAAACACGTTCTGGAAAAGGTTTTGATAGAATTTCATCTTATCTCTTAACTTCTTATCATCTTCTTCGCCATACCTGGTTTTATAGGTGAATATACCTTGAAATCAAAATCAAATTTATTATTTCCAAAATATACGTAGGCTAACACAGTAAGATAATATTTTTATCAATTGAATAATAACTCAAGCTGCTTTAGCCAAGTCCTAGACTAAAATATCGAAGCACATAATGTTGATTAACGTTTGTCGATGCTACGGTGGCCACCCGTTTTAGTCTAGGACTTAGCTAAATCCCGAGCTCATGAACCGGCCCTAAAAGTATAATCAAAGGTACAAACTCCTCAAAAATAATATCTTATAATATGAAAAGAGTTTTTTACTCGACTTTGGAAAGTTTATGGAGAAGTTTGAGTGGATTGATTCTGATGCGGTTTGCGCCAAAAGAAAAATGAGAAATTCTAATTTTTGCAGGCTCTATTTGTTTTTCAAAAATAATTCTAAATGCGAGAAATTAGCTGCAAACTTAAAATATTTCCTGTGGCACTATCTGTTGGCATTAAAATCTACTAAACTTCAGTTAGTTTGTAAAATCCCTCATAGATAGCTTAGAGAGCTTAGAAGCTGAAAGTAGTACAAGGATTTCATTGGTATGACTAAGCTGCTGTCAGCTGCTGATAATCAAAATAGCAACTATTTAAAACAAAGAATTTCAGAAAATTCAAATGAGCTGCGCTTTGCGCTGCACGGGTTGGCCTTGTTTCAAGTAATTAATATAATAATTATTTTTGATGTTGTTTCTCTTAAAATAAGTTTGACAAATGAGTGAATGGGTTTATATTTGTCTGTAATCCATATCAAAATTCAAAAATAACTTGGGCATTTAAATTGAAATAACTCAAAAACTTGTTGTTGCCCGCCATTTTGAAATATTTCGTCACATAAGATTGGTTCATTTTTTTACAGCAGACCTTCATCTTGGCCTTGACCATGCCAAATTTCAACAAAATTAGTCAAACCATTCTGAAGAAAATAAAATAAAAAGTGGAAAAACAAAATTGCGACTAGCGGGGAAACAAAGCATTTTAGGACCCATGTTTACTGGAACTTTTTTCTTAATTTCAATGTCAGGTAACCGCTCACGAAGTTTGTCGGTCTATTTCAAAAACACTCTGTATATCCAACTATCAAACATGGACCATAATTTATTTGAAATAGGAGCATCTAAATAAATAATATAATAATTTCGTGTAACCTGGCTGGCTCAGGTCTGGTGTCAGAGTTTTCAGGTCACTCCTGATCAGTTCAGGGTCTCTGACGTGACTTAACTTTTTACATATCATGGTATGTGTAATAATTTGAAATATAGCACGATCCATTTAACTTGTAAGAAATCAGCTGTTTTGGTAATAATTAAACAGTGACTTCGACACAATAATCAAAAGGATTAAAAGCTGATGAAGCTCCTCATCAGGAGTGAAATGCATTCCAATAGTGTCCAAAAATGTAAGTAATATCATTAATTATTTACAGTGAAATACAAGTCGTTACTTTAACTGATTAAAAGTCTTAAAGACCTTATAAAGTCTTTAAAATACCCTTTCAAAGAAGACCTTTCAAAGAATAACTTTTTAAAAGACCTTTTCAATAATCTGCGAGATTCAGCATTTGTGGGTTAAGTACTGTGATCATATGCTCGTCGATCATATGTTTTATGAAAAGTTAAACGGTTCCTGCTGTATGAGAGAATAGCATCTCTCATTTATCTTGAGTTTGATAGAATAGCATTTTAGGAGCATCTAAATGAGTTTGTGTATGATGCTTTATACTTTACCGTGATCCACCATTTGATACACTTCATGAGTCATGGGCAATTTGATAGCGAAATGTATGAATAGTACAATATAAACTGAAGCCACAATTGAGAAAGCATGAGCTATTTCGACAAAAGTCATCAGATTTGAGCGAGCGTAGTACAGGCTAATAGCGCCAACGTATAAGAAGAAAGTCATCGATATGAATGAGAACGATATCAGGATTATGTTAAGCGTTATCCATGGCTGATAAGGAGTGATCACCAAACCAGTGGCTATCACAAATTTCACTCCACTCTTTTGTATCCCCCTCATGGTTCGTTTCCAGTCTTCTTCTGTATCCTGCCATCCAAACCTAAAGGTTAAATCCCAAAGATTACAAATTCTAAAGTCTCTATTAAGATTGCAGATATGTTTAATAACAATTAGAATGAAAACTCAATGATTTTGTCAATTCTTCTATTTATTTGTGATTCAAGGACCATGGTCTCGTGGCCTTTTGTTTTCATTCTTCCTTGTGTTTTAATTTTAATTACTAAAGATTAAAAATAACTCATTTATAACTCTGTCATGTTAATATGAGTTAGGCTAGACGAATTCAAGACAAGACAAGACGAGATTAGTTGAAATTGTAATATAGTTGCTTATGAAGCAGCACACACCGATGCAATGACTGATTGGTGTGTGGTGCTTCATAAGCACCTATGTGAAGTACTGAGACTAATCTCGTCTAGGCTTGTCTTGTCTTGACTAAGCGGGGTACGCCTAGCCTTATAGTTAAACATTCAATACATTTTTTATTAAAGCATATTCATTATTGATAATTTAAAATTATTCATCACGTTTATTATTTTTTAGAATACCCTATTTTCATTATTAGAATTATCCACGAAAGTATGATTTTTAATTTAATAAAATTAAACTAAACGTTGAAACGTTTCTCTCAATTGCAGAAAATTGCTGCTATACTAGTTATTCTTAAAAAGTACTGCCCTGTTATTTCGGTACATCGGGTCCTTGGATACTCGGTTGTATTGGTTTATTTTGAAAGATTTTGTAAATATCATTGAAACCCTTTTTTCTGATAAAATTTGGCAGAGAAAATATAGTACAGTATTATGAAAATACATTGTCTCAAGTCCAATTTCCTAGAATTCATATCCTAAATTATACTTTTTTCTATTATAATAATTGTTTTTTTCCTAATATAATTACAAAGATTTAATTCATGATCAAGAGAAAATATAGGATTATGAAAAACACTCACATCGTTTCAAGTCAAATTTCCTAGAATTCACATCCTAAATGATACTTTTTTCTATTCCAATTGTTTTTTGTTCGATTCTATTTATTACAAAGATTTAATGATCAAGAGAAAATATAGGATTATGAAAAACACTTACATTGTTTCAAGTCAAATTACCTGGAATTCACATCCTAAATGATACTTTTTCTATTCCAATTGTTTTTTGTTCGAATCTATTTACAAAGATTTAATGATCAAGAGAAAAAATAGAATTATGAAAATAGCTTACATTGTTTCAAGTCAAATTTCCTAGAATTCACATAATAAATAACAAATTTTTCTATTCCAAATGCTTTTTCTCTGATACATTTACAAAGATTTAATAATCTTTGTAACAACCTTGTGGGGAAATATATTTCCTGTACAATTGTATTTTATATACTTTGTGATTTTGTACGAGTATTTTATTGTGGAAATAAATAAATTGAAATTGAAAATGAATTGAAAATAATATGATCAAGAGAGATATAGGATTATGAAATTACACTTACATTGTTTCAAGTCAAATTTCCTAGAACTCACATCATAAATAATAACTTTTTTCAATTACAATTAATGTTTTTTAGCTCAAATATATTTACAAAGATTCAACCATCAAAAAACTAAAGCTACTGCTGCTTCTTTGCTGATACGGTGTGCAATTTGAAATCAATTTGCTTGACTAGACTTTTCACTTTTCATGAGTGATCGATAACTTTTGCCAAGGTTTTCCACGAACATGATTTTACAAATTCCTTTTTTTATTTAAGCAGCTCGGTGTTGCATTTAGATGTCCTTGCAATTATCAATGTTGCATGAAAGGTTTGCATGTCGGTCCCATTTAAAGTTTAAAATGCTCATTTATTCAATACTTACAGCAAGATTCTTTTAACTTGTCAGAAAACAGCTGATTTAACGTCAGTAAACGAGCGTACATCAATCAGCTGTTTTATGACAATTTAAAAGAATCCTGCTATATATCGAGTATCAAGCTTTAGGATGTAACTTACGTTCTTTTCCATGAGTTCGGAGGTACTACTAACTACTAACAATTCCCTGCATTACTCGCGCGGGATTTACTTACATTCATACTCGCATGGGGTCAGTATGACCCCATTTGATTTCAAGTATATTCTGGCATTCCTAAAATAATTTTTATTGCAAATCAGTTTATGAGATGAATTTATATCAATTTAAAGTAGATACTACACTATAATTAATGTGATATAATTACTCCAATACTCTAATTTGAAACATGTGTCACATGAAAAAGGAGTTTTTCTGTCTAGACTTCGAGGGCATACACTACATCTCCCCCTCTCTCATTTTTCTCTTGGTGCTGCAGGTTCTTCAGCAACGGGCAAATATTTGTTGTGGGGGGGGGGTGACATGAAGGGGTGGACATTTTGGGGGTTACATGTAGGGGGCCAATTGGGGGGAAGAGAGGGGTGACATTTGGTGTGAAAGAGGGGGGTGACATGGTGGGAGGGTGACATGAAGGGGGATTTGGGGGTGACATGAAGGGGGGTTACATAAAAGGGACCATTTGGGGGGATGACATTTTTTGGGGGGTGGCATGAAGGGGGGACATTTGAGGGGAGAAAAGAGGGGACATTTGGGGGGGGGGGTGAAGAGGGCGATACAAAGTTCGCCGGGACAGCTAGTGTTCAAAAAAAAGCTGAATCACAAAAAATAGTTGTAGCAAACATTGAAAATCCATTGCCGTGAATACTCGCATGGGGTAAATACGACCCCAACCTAAAAAATCATTTTTCACAACAAAACCGGTACAGGCAGCAGAGTTCTCAGTCCACGTTTATCAACTAGACACTGAAACAGGAAGCTACTGAGACATCCATGTCAGTGGTGCCAACTAAAGGAGCAGTGCTTAACAAAATTTCCCTGTGGGGTCATATTTACCCCCACGCGAGTAATGCAGGGTTAAAGCATACTTGAACAACATGAATAAAAAGTGCTGCCCACTAATTCAAGAGCGTTCAATCCTTCAATACTCTCTTGTGGACTCTTTCTTGAACATTGTCTCTTACTGAAGCATTCAATACTTCAACTCTCTCTTTGTGGATTATTATTTTTTTGCTGGAGATGATGCCCACATAAGCTCTAGGCTTGTGCGTGGGTAATGGCAAAGACAATTAGAATACTTATAATAGTTTCCTATCGTCTTTGGTAATGGTAAGGATGATGATAAGGGATGAATGGACGGACCTACAGCTTTGGTGGGTTCCAAACCACCGGGAAGCGATTTTAAAGCTCATAAATTTTTGTATTCAGAGGAGCCGGTCACCGTTACAACAGGAGTGGTAGGCGCCGTCTCTTATATCTAATTGAGCCGCATACACAATCGACCAAGCATGGACATAGCTATTGGTTTATTCATTCTCATTAGGATAAAACTGCACTCAAATAAGAAATGTATTTCCTATAAAATTCCTCGAAATATACGATACCTTCTGATAGAGGAATCCATACTGTATCTAGTACATCGACTGTATTATATCACAAAATATACAGTACTACATAATTATATATATTTTTTGTACTACAGATGATTGGATAAATCCTAAAAAATCCATTATATTCGTAAATGTATTCTTTAGAATAAGATAAATGAATAAATACTGTAATTCTATTCTTTTGAGGATGATAAAATGGAAATAAAAGACTTATTGTGTCAATAACTCAGAATTTATTATATGTTATTATAAAATGGAAATAAGAAACTCATGTGAATAATAAGTAGTTTATTATACGTTAGTTATAGTAGTTTGGGTTTATCTGGTCTAGTTTTTCAGGTAACGAGCATGATGCTTGAAATGCTCCTCGATGAAAGTGGAAATGAAAAAGTATCCGTGGTCGTAGCCTTCGCGCTTTTTTAAAATCACTGCCATTTCAGCATTCTTGCAGGCTGTCACGAATTCGTCAGGCAACAGCTGGCCTGCTTCTAGGAATTTATCTGACAGGCCCTGAAAAAACAAGAAACAATTCAATTAATAGACAATACCTTCAAGCATGTATGCTCAAAATTTCATAATTGTATTTGCAACTTTTAAGAAAAATAACAAATTCTCAATTTAATTGAAAATTGAGTTATTTTTTTAAAGAAATTATTTTCGAAAATATTTTTTTTCAAATTGGTTATTTTGAGAAACTAATTATGTCAAGTGATAGACAATACCTTTAAGCACGTATGCTCAAAATTTCATAATTGTATTTGCAACCAATTTTGAGATTAATTTCCCCGAAAATTTCTACTTTAGACGCCCATATCTCAAAAACTAATGAACAAGAAAAAATTTTTTCCTCTAAAATGTATTTCATTTTGATAGCTTGATAGTATCCAAATCGTAAAACTTACAAAAATATCACCATAAAAAAGTTTTTTTATTTCATTTATTTATTCATGTTTTATTGAGTGATTAGTGTAAATCATTGAACAAATTAGAAACCATTAGCCATAATTCTTCAGCCGTTTTTCAGTCTCACATTTATGGTGGGGGAAATGAATGATGGAGTGCCAAATAATCGTAATTTTCCATGTTATCCAAAGTTTGTACGGGTAATCGACAATAACCAAACCTTTAAAGTAATATCTGGAAAGAAATATAAAAAGTGCGAACATTGGTAACGAAATTTGCAATTTGCGGCTGAAGTGAGAGTTGCCGACCAAATCCATTTGTTTACTTCTTGGCGAGAATTCACCCAAGGCCCAATAGATTGTCTTCGAAATTGCTACGCCAATATTTCCTAGAGCAGGAAATTTGGACGAACCCATATCTTACAACCGGTTAAAAAATAAAATGATACTTGTGGGAACTAAGGTCTCAGTCTCTGTTCTCCAGAGTTTTCAATTTGGTTACATCAACGCCTGCGCCTGAATATGAGAAACTTTTAGCTTTTTAAGCTGATGCTCAGCCTTAAGAGTTACCTGATCGATAAGAATCTCGAGAGGAGGTCCGTCATAGTGTTCAACAAGGCAAGTGGCGTCCCAGTTGCTCCATTTGTCCTCGGTGTCATCCCCGAAATATCCCCGGAACGCCTGACGACCCACCGGCGAAGCGGTCGGATGGCAGATCGGTGCAAACGCCGAGACACTCTTGTATTTGCCCGGGTTCTTCAGCGCACAAATCAGGGCACCGTGACCGCCCATGCTGCAAACAAATCGAAATTAAAGTAATACTAGTCAATGAGAGAAGATAAATTATAGAATTTATTCAAGACAATAATACAAATTTAACAGGACTTATAATGATTTTAAAAACTTCTTCTAGAATCTATTTAGACAATAATACAAATTGAACAGGACTTATAATGATATTAAAAACTTCTTCATCTTATTCTTCCTCTTTTTTTAAATTATCCTTCTTTTCCTATCAATTTTCTTCTTCTTCCTTTCTTTTCTAGTTCTGCTCTTCGTTCTTCCTCTTTTTCTTCTTCTCGCTCTTCCTTCTTCTTCCTATTCTTCTTTTTTCATATTATTTTCCTTCTCTTCCTATCAGTTCTCTCATTTTCTTTTTTCTTTTCTACTTTTGCTCTTCGTTCTTCCTCTTTTTCTTCTTCTCGCTCTTCTTCTTTTTTCATATACTCCTTCTCTTCCTATCAGTTTTTTCTTCTTCTTCTTCCTATCTCTTTCCTTTTCTACTTCTGCCTTCGTTCTTCTTCTTCTTCCTAACTCCTTTCCTTTTCTACTTCTGCTCTTCGTTCTTCTTCTTCTTCCTAACTCTTTCCTTTTCTACTTCTGCTCTTCGTTCTTCATCTTCTTCTTCCCATCTCTTTCCTTTTCTACTTCTGCTCTTCGTTCTTCTTCTTCTTCTTCTTCTTCTTCATCTTCTTCCCATCTCTTTCCTTCTCTACTTCTACTCTTCGTTCTTCTTCTTCTTCCTATCTCTTTTCTTTTCTACTTCTGCTTTTCGTTCTTCTTCTTCTTCTTCTTCTCGCTCTTCTTCTTTGGAGTAGAAATGCAAACTAATATGGTAGTGACAACGCCGATACACTCTTGTATTTGCCCGGATTCTTCAGCGCACAAATCAGGGCACCGTGACCGCCCATGCTGCAAACAAATTCAATTCAAATAATCTTTATTCAGTAAAGTTGTATTAACAAGAGTATACACTCAACAACATTGAAAGTGTCACAAATATAACATGCTGAAATATTCATTAAGGTGATAAATTGAAATTGAAATTTTCAAATCGAAATTAAAGTAATACTAGTTAATGGGAGAAGATAAATTATAGAATTGATTTTAGACGATAATACAAATTTAACAGGATTTATGATTTTAAAACTACTTCATCTTATTCTCCCTCTTTTTTTTAATTATTATCCTTTTTTTCCTATCAATTTTCTTCTTCTTCCTTTCTTTTTCTTTTCTACTTCTGCTCTTCGTTCTTCCTCTCTCTGCTCCTCTTCTTCTCGTTCTTCTTCTTTTTTCATAATATTCTCCTTCTCTTCATACCAGTTTTCTTCTACTTCCTTTCTTTTTCCTCTCGATCTTCTTCTTCTTCTCGCTCTTCTTCTTTTTTCAAATTCTCCTCCACTCCCTATAGTTTCCTCCTTCCTTACTTTTTTTCTTCTTCTGCTCTTTGTTCTTCCCTCTCTCTGCTCCTCTTCTTCTCCCTATTCTTCTTTTTTCATATTCTCCTTCTCTTCCTACCAGTTTTCTTCTACTTCCTATCTTTTTCTCCTCGATCTTCTTCTTCTTCTCGCTCTTCTTCTTTTTTCAAATTCTCCTTCTCTCCCTATAGTTTTCTCCTTCCTTACTTTTTTTCTTCTTCTGCTCTTCGTTCTTCCTCTTTTTCTTCTTCTTCTTTCTCCTCTTTTTCTTCTTTTCGCTCTTCTTCTCCGGAGTAGAAATACAAACTAACATTGTAGTGACAATCGTTTCGGCCTGATGTTGGATACTATAATGTAAGTTTGTACTTCTACTTCAGTTTTTTTTCTACTATTTTCAAAATCAGTTTAATTTCACCAGTAGAAAAATAGATGAATTATACAAGTTTTCAAAATCAGTTTAATTAAACCAATAGAAAAAAAATATAAATTATAAAACACAAATTTGAATGGGACATTGTTAATCTACAGAAAAAGATGCCCTAGAAACATACACACAAACTTCGTGAGCGTAACAGTTTTAGACTGACTTTCTCTCATAAATCATATAATGATGTTTTCTGTATTAAGCCAGGTTCAAACGCTTCGATAAACTGAATCAATTTATTGCGATCAACCACATTGTTAGTGATTGAAGCGTTTGGAAGCGATTCAATTTATTAAAGCGTTTGAACCTGGCTCTAATGTAAGCCAAGAGCGGAAAACAAATTGAAGTCTTTTAAAAAAATTTTATTCAACCAAACACTTCTAACAAAATTATCTTGTACTTTTTTATTATAGAACCAACTTGTTAACGATAAAATGAAAAGAATAAATACATATTTATACTACTTACTTACGAAGCGCTACAGCCCTACGTGGACCTTGGCCTCCTCAACAATTCGCCTCCAGTCATCTCTCTGATTGGCCAGCCTCCTCCAGTTCCTCACTCCTAAGCACGCCAGATCTTTTTGGACATCTTGCAGCCAACGTGTTCTTGGGCGTCCTCTTTTCCTAGTTCCTTCCATTCTCCCAACAAGCATCTGCCTCTGCATCCTATTCTGTTCCATTCTTTGCACATGTCCCAGCCAGCTGATTCTTCTAGACTTTATAAATCGGACTATATCCTTTCCCTGCAGAATGACACTTATTTCTGCATTGTTTCTGATTCTCCACTCCCCATTTTCGCATATGGGCCCATGAATTCTTCTTACTATCTTTCTTTCAAAAATCCTCAATGCGTTTATATTTTGGGAGTTGAGAACCCAAGCTTCACAGCCGTATGTCACTACCGGTCTTATAAGCGTTTGATATAGTTTCATTTTCGTGCGTCGCGATATCAGTCTAGACTTTATTAAATTTCTATTTGCATAGTAAGCTCTGTTACCTTGATCAATTCTTTTTTTAATTTCCTGACTGAGGTTATTGCTTACATTCAGTTCAGTTCCAAGGTAAGAAAATCTCTCCACACTTTCAAATTTATAACCTCCAACTTCAAAATCTTGAGCTGTTCGTCTTGCCAGCGTTGAGGTAGCCTTCATATACTTTGTCTTGCTATCGTTAACTCCAAGACCTATAGCTTGTCCTTCTTTTTCTAGTGTAAGAAACATTTCTTTCAAAGCTGTTGGATTTCGAGCCACCAATGCAATGTCATCAGCATATGCTAAACCTTGCTTGGATTTGAACAGAATGTTCCCTGTGAGGTTTAGTTCTTGGACTACTTTGTGCAGAGCTAAGTTGAAAAGCAGTGCTGACAATGCGTCACCTTGTCTAACCCCTTGTTCAATTTGGAATGCTCTGCTCGTTTTTCTTCCAACAAGTACTTTGGCATACTTATTTGACAAGATCATGGACGCAAGTCTTATTAATTTTGTAGGGAAACCAAAACTTTCTAGGGCCTCTAGTAGATTTTTAGTTTTCACAGAGTCAAATGCCCGTTTGAAATCGACAAATAGGATGTGCAAATCAACATTATATTCCGTGCATTTTTCCATTAGTTGGCGTATAGCAAAAATTTGATCAGTTGTTCCTCTTCCCGGTCTAAAACCACACTGATATTCGCCAATGATTCTTTCTGATAGTGCGCTCATTCTTTTTAGAAGGATAGAGGATAATATCTTGTAGGCAACATTCAACAGAGTAATCCCTCGATAGTTACCACAAGTCAGTTTTTCTCCTTTCTTATAAATTGGACAGATAAGACCCATATTCCATTCCTTGGGCATCTCTTCTTTTCTCCATATCATCAGAATCACCTTGTATATTCTGTCAATCACCGTATCTCCCGCATTTTTATACATCTCTGCAGTAATAGCGTCTTCCCCTGGTGACTTACAGTTCTTCTGCTTCTGCACTGCTTCTATGACTTCTTCTCTGGTGGGGGTTTCAACTTCAATATCAGCAGTGTGATAACATGGCGCCCATACATCTTGTTCTCTATCTTCATTTCCATTCAGTACATCTTGGAAATGTTCTGCCCATCTCTCCAACACTTTTGCTTCTTCAGAAATCACTTCACCATCCTTATTCCTGCACATGTTGGTCCTTGGTTGGAAGCCTCTACCCATTACTTTGACAGATTGATAAAATCTTCTTGCTTCATTCTGGGTATGCAAACTCTCAATACCTTCCAACTGCCTTTTGAGGTATTCTCGTTTTTTCTTTCTAATAAGATTTTTTGCTTTCCGTCTGCTTTCCTTGTAGATTTCCACATTGCCTCCTGTCACTCTCTGCATTACAACCAGCCTCAATCTATTTCGTTCCTCAATTGCCAGCTCACAGTCTTCATCATACCAGTCAGCATTTCGTTCTCTCTTCTTCCTTCCGATAGTATCAGTAGCAGCTTCTACTATAATGTCCTTTAGTCTTGTCCAAACACCATCCAGATTTTCCTCTTCTCTATCATCCTCTTGCTCCCAGCAATTCAATTTCTCGCTAATTGCACTTTGGTGAGCAGTCTTGGTTTGTGCATTTTTAAAAGCCTCCACATTCCACTTTTGTTTTCTCTCTCCTCTGACGTTTTCGATCATTGATATTCTCTCCAATACCTTCGTCACCACCATGAAATGGTCTGACTCACAGTTAGGTCCTCTTGCAGATTTGACATCAATTATTGAAGTGGCATGTCTTCGTGATGCCAGAACATGATCTATCTGAGTAATAGTGTCAGAGCCAGGCACTTTCCAAGTCCCTTTATGCTATGTTTTGTGGAAATCTGGTGCTAACTATTGAAAGGTTTTGCTCCGCTGCAAGTTGGGCCATTAGTAAACCATTCTCATTCGATCTTTCATGCAAAGTATGCTGTCCTGTAATGCCTCGAAGGTGGTCTTCCTTCCCAATTTGAGCATTAAAATCTCCAAGTAGTATCAGCATTACTGAAGTAATTACTTCAGTAGATTACTGAAGTAGCTTCAGTATCTCGCTCTTCTTCTTTTTTCAAATTCTCCTTCTCTCCCTATAGTTTTCTCCTTCCTTACTTTTTTTCTTCTTCTGCTCTTCGTTCTTCCTCTTTTTCTTCTTCTTCTTTCTCCTCTTTTTCGTCTTTTCGCGCTTCTTCTCCGGAGTAGGAATACAAACTAACATTGTAGTGACAATCGTTTCGGCCTGATGTTGGATACTATAATGTAAGTTTGTACTTCTACTTCAGTTTTTTTTCTACTATTTTCAAAATCAGTTTAATTTCACCAGTAGAAAAATAGATGAATTATACAAGTTTTCAAAATCAGTTTAATTAAACCAATAGAAAAAAAATATAAATTATAAAACACAAATTTGAATGGGACATTGTTAATCTACAGGAAAAGATGCCCTAGAAACATACACACAAACTTCGTGAGCGTAACAGTTTTAGACTGACTTTCTCTCATAAATCATATAATGATGTTTTCTGTATTAAGCCAGGTTCAAACGCTTCGATAAACTGAATCAATTTATTGCGATCAACCACATTGTTAGTGATTGAAGCGTTTGGAAGCGATTCAATTTATTAAAGCGTTTGAACCTGGCTCTAATGTAAGCCAAGAGCGGAAAACAAATTGAAGTCTTTTAAAAAAATTTTATTCAACCAAACACTTCTAACAAAATTATCTTGTACTTTTTTATTATAGAACCAACTTGTTAACGATAAAATGAAAAGAATAAATACATATTTATATAATTAGTAAAATACTGTACTTATACATATAGCAGGATGCATTCAATTTGGCGGTTGGCGTAAACAGCTGACGTTACACAGCTTTGACACGATACTTAACTTGACCTACAAATGCTGAATCTCGCAGATTATTGCAAAGACTTTAAAAGTGTATTTTAAAGACTTATAGCCAGCTTACCCATTGGTGCTTCAGACATCGTGTCTCAAGACATGATGACTTTAGTCGCACTTGAACCATTTGTTTACCATAATGTGTAACATTTTTATTAGATCTTATTACAAAATAATATTCTGTAGACAGAATTTATGAATTGCACTTCGAGTTTTTATCAATGAGGCAGAAGGTATCTGGTAGTGAAAAATACTAATGGCATAATTTTTTCAAATATCAGCTGGTTGTGCACACATTTCAAATTGTTGAAACACTTCTAACCCCGTTAAAAACAGGGTTAAATTAATCGTTGCTGATTGAGGGATTAAAATTTTCCAGCGGTTTATTTTTTTTACATAGACATCAGATAAATATTTTAACATGTGGTTAAAATTTTATCAGATGGAAAAGTACAAGTTTCAGTTTTATCAACCAAAAGTCTGTACAGTAATATTGTGGCTTAATGCAATTTTCGGAGCTAGTTCGTTTCGAATGAACATGTAATTTATTAGAGAATGTTAATGCAGTTGATTTTACTAGTTATTTAGCTAAAATATATTGTTCTGGTAACACTATTTCACTTGGATTTTCAATTTCAAATTAGTTCAGTTTGTCGTCGATCCCACTATGTTGCTGTCCTCGATTTATCGCCCGGTTAAATTTAATAGACGTACGAACAACCAGGCAAAAGACTTTAAAAAGTCTTTGGATTATTGTATCGAAACTGCTTAACATCAGCTGTTTACTGATCGCCAACCGCCAAGTTAAATGCATCCTGCTTTTCAGTAGTATAGAAACGAGAACCGTCCCCTATGCGTGCTAGATCAGATAATGAAAAATGTATGTTGTAGGAGCGAATTTTAAAAGTTTAATTACGAGACTCAAAATGAATGAAGCCCTCAGAGCTTCAGCAATTATACAAGTGCTGATTCCAATGATAAAATCAAGTAATGAAATGCAAACCTGTGTCCCATGATGCTCTGTTTGCTGCCATCGATCGGAAAGTGTTCGTTGATAAGTTGCGGCAGCTCTTGTGTGACATAGGAGTACATGCGGTAGTTGGTAGCCCACGGCTCGTGGCTGGCATCCAAATAGAACCCGGCCGCTGTGCCAAAGTCCCACTTGTCGTCTTCGCCAGCAATCCCACATCCTCCTGAGCAAAATTAATCGATTTTAGTGGGGCAAATTATGGAAGATATAGTACGCTTCATTAAGGCCCAAAGAATAAGGTGGTTGGGGCATGTGATGAGGATGAATGAGGCTAGAATGCCCAAAATAGTATTTAATAGCAAGTTGCACAGCAGACGAAAAAAGGTAGGCCAAGGAACAGGTGGATGGACCAAGTGATGGATGACCTGAGAAAGATGGGGGTGAGAGGATGGAAGGAAAGAGCCATGAACAGAGAAGAATGGAGGCGTGTTGTGAAGGAGGCCAGAGCTCACATAGGGCTGTAGCGCCAGATAAAAAAAATTATGGAAGATGGTTGAAAATTACATGATTTCACTTGAATCCCTAGGGACTTTACAGGAATCACAAGGTATTTTGCAGGAATCACAAGGTATTTCACTAAAATCACAAGGAATTTTGCAGGAATCCCAAGGTATTTCACTGGAATCACAAGGGATTTCACAAGAATCACAAGGTATTTCACAGGAATCACAGGGGATTTCACAAGAATCCCGAGGTACTTCACAGGAATCACAAGGGATTTTACAGGAATCACAAGGTATTTCACTGGAATCACAAGGTATTTTACTGGAATCACAAGTAATTTCACAGGAATCCCAAGGTATTTCACTGGAATCACAAGGAATTTTGCAGGAATCCCAAGGTATTTCACAGGAATCCCAAGGTATTTCACAGGAATCACAAGGGATTTCACAAGAATCCCGAGGTAGTTCACAGGAATCACAAGGGATTTCACAAGAATCCCGAGGTAGTTCACAGGAATCACAAGGGATTTCACAAGAATCCCGAGGTATTTCACAGGAATCACAAGGTATTTCACAGGAATCACAAGGTATTTCACAGGAATCACAAGGGATTTCACAAGAATCCCGAGGTAGTTCACAGGAATCACAAGGGATTTTACAGGAATCACAAGGGATTTTACAGGAATCCCAAGGTATTTCACCGGAATCCCAAGGTATTTCACTGGTATCACAAGGTATTTAACAAGAATCCCGAGGTATTTCACAGGAATCACAAGGGATTTTACAGGAATCCCAAGGTATTTCACCGGAATCCCTTATGACTAATAAATTGAAATAAATTAATCTAAAAATGTTATATAATATTTCTCACTGGAATCAATATATAATATTTCACTGGAATCACAAGGAATTTTGCAGGAATCCCAAGGAATTTTGCAGGAATCTCAAGGTATTTCACTGGAATCACAAGGGATTTCACAAGAATCACATTGGATTTCACAAGACTCTCAAGGGATTTCACAAGAACCCCAAGGTATTTCACCGGAATCCCTTAGGACTAATAAATTACAATAGGCCTAAATTATTTTTAAAATGTTATATAATATTTCTCAGTTGATTTATCACAATTTGTTTTGCTAGGGATGATTCCCACATAAGCTCTAAGCTTGTGCGTGGGTAATGGAAGGATGATGATGAGATATGAATGGACCTACAGCTTTAGGTGGGTTTCGAACCACCGGGAAGCGATTTTGAAGCTCATAAATTTTTGTATTTAGAGGAGCCGGTCACCGATACAACGGGAGTGGTAGGCGCTGTCTCTTATCTAATCTCGCCGATTAGTCTCGCCTCTGCCACAGGGACCAACCCGCTTCCCCAATATAGTAATGAATAATTACAATAATAAAATAATAAACTCTATATCATTGATGTGTCATCATAAACTATAATATCAATTCATTTCTTCGGAAACAGTTGATACTGTAATAGATAAAATTTTTGATCGCAATCAATATTGATGTCTATTGTCAATTCTATAAATCAATTGACTTGATGTCAATTTGATTGCGATCAAACTGCGACTGAGCAACCGAGCGTAAATGATTGATTGATTGGTTACCCACGCACCAGCCTAGAGCTCATGTGGGCATCAGCCTCAGAAAAAAAACAAGCAAGTGGATGAACTTACTCGGACTGGTGTCAGGACACACCACAGCGAAGCCGTGTTCGGCTGCAAACCGTTGACCACCGGCTTTTTGCACGAAGTTGAGTTCATTGCACTCCAAACCTGACAGCCAATAGATAACCGGCACTCGCTGTGAATCGGCCTCGACAGGAATATAGATAGCAAATTTCATGCGACATTTCAGCTCTTTGCTGCAAATCAAAAACATGATTAAATATTTCCAAAACATATTGCAACATTTTTAATTTTTGAATACAGTAAGTTGGTACAAATTCGATGTTTTCATAACTTTTGAACACGGTGAATATAGGCTAATCTGGAAATATTGTAGCCTACTAAGAATTTAAAGTTAGAAATAATATGGGCAACTAAGAATTTGATTGATAGCTTTAAATAATAGCCTATGTTATAAAGTTTATATATACATATAAATAAATCTATATCATACCCTATGTTATATAGCAATAAATTTGTTATAAAATTGTTCTAATGCATGTACAATAAAGAGAACATTTCATTACGGCCGTATTTCATATTACACTAAATAATTGTACTACTCTATATAATTATCTTTATTTATTAATTGATTAATCGGGAGAGAAACATGGTTGAACTAAAGGTTAAAACTGTCTCTCCCGATTTAGATGAATAAATTAGTTCAAAATTATCCATGATTAATATTATCCATTCAAGGCTATTTTACTTACTGACTAAACTATTTGCAGGCCTCATCTTACCTATCATGTGAGAACACCTTCTGATAGCCTCCAAAACACCTACTACTTGAAACTTCATTCAAGGCCATCTGAAAAATTACAAATGAATAATAATAGTTTACGTAATTTGATTATTTGAAAGCAATAGTCAGGTTGAGAAGAAGGTAATTCAATATGAAGTACAGTAAGTTAACGCATTCATGATTATACTTATATGGATAGGCCTATGGACTTTGACCGGTGAAATTAAGCTGCCGTAGCCTATCCATTCCATAGATTTATATTGATTGACTGACTGAAGTGATGAGTGATGAGCACACAGTAAAAGAGAAATAGTAAAATTAATTGTCAAAGTATCATCATACCAGAAATTTCCGTAAACTTTTCATGAGTAGGCCACTTCAGTTGATTAGTTATTGGTTATGATTATGCAAATAAGAAAAATAGACAGTGACACAAAACTTAGGGGACATCTAAAAACAAACGTATCAACAGCTCACCTTAATCAATGAATGATAAGAATAAATTATACTTTAAAAATGGAAGAACTCAAGCAGTCTTGTAATTAATTTTATTTAAAAAATTCTGTTACAATAACGGCCCAAACATCCAATCCAAAGCCAAATTCAACCTAACCTCAATTCAAAAACAGACAGTTCTTTTCAGCGCCATCTAGAGCTAGAGACAAAAAATGCGATCAATTTCAAGCAGGGTCTTGAGTATTTATTGAATAATAAAAATTAAAATTATTCGATATTAGAACCATAATAACATTCTTCATTTAATTACTAAACTGAAAAAAGTACTACTTGATTCATTCTCATCTTTTTCCACTATCCAGTATCGAACAGAAAGAGCGCTAAATTTGAAAGTAGTTAGCTCAGTTTACCAATATTTTGAACAAGTCTTTGATACGGTAATTATTATGGCAGGAATTACCTTCCAAAGTAGCTTTAATTCATCCATTCAACTCGTATTTTAGCATATTTACTGTCAATTACATTTAACTCAAATTGAAAATATTGTTTTTTCTTATTTAGGTATTCCTTGAATAATCTACACGCACAAGAATGTGGTTTGGTCAGTACATCAAAAGAAAGTATTATGATAGAACATTTTATCCTCTAATGCCATATAATTCTAAGATTTTAACAACAAAATATAAAAAAAATCTACAAGGGGGCTGGAGCGCACAGCTCATACCGCAATCGTGGTTCTAGTAGCTCGACAATCTCTCTTGTCTACCTATCGACTCGTTCAATTTTTCTTCATTATAAATTGATCTAATTCAGTTTAAATGCTGATCATAAAATTCAGTTTAAATGCTTTCAGTTTCCAAGAAATCTCCAGAATTAATTATTAAAATATACTTAAACCACAAACACAATTACCTATTCAATTTTTCAATACCGTACCTACCCAGATAGCACACAAGCTTAAAGCAATCCCAGCTTTTTGTGTATTTTTGACTTGCTATGGCAAACTTAAGATTTTGAGACTCTCGAATAGCTTGAAAGTATTAATAGAATCATAGTCACCTCTAAACTACATGGCCGCGGCCTTCAATGTGACAACCTCGCAGTCCCGGCTGGTTTCATTATAAAATCATACTTATAAAAAACACTACAAACACATGACTTATAAAACACATGACCGATTTGCATTGCTCATGCAAGCCGATGCAGCGACGTTGTCACATTGAAGGCCGCGGCCATGTAGTTTAGAGGGGGCTATGATAGTATCCATGTACCTAGGCTACTGGATTGGACTGGATATTTTTATTAATTAAAGAAGGAGCAGATCTAAAGCCTGATGTGGCTTCCCTCAAATAACACTTGAATGCTACAGAATTAATTCATATTTTTTTGTGTAGCAGTGAAGATGATATTGTGCTGTGGTAGATATCCATAAGCGGCTTATAAACGGGGAGAGTAGAGACGGAAAGTTACTGGCCGCCAGTACTTGCCTCTTCAACACTTACCCGTGGAGTGGCAAATAAAAACAAACAGGTTTGTTCTTTACTTAGTGGCTTATAAACGGGGAAAGTTACTGGCGGCCAGAAGACTGGAAGTTGTCAAAAACATATAAATTTGTGGTTTTGACAACTTCTACTATTTTTATTAATTAATTAATAAGTGTAGCCACAAGGATCACAAGTATGTTAAAAGGAATACAATTACAATATGACAACAACAATTAACAGACAAATAGCTAACATTTATTCATATTTCCATACAATACTGTAACAATAATTTTTTGAAGAATTTTATATTACAAAAAAGTCTAGATAGATGGAAAAGTATTGTCTTTAAGGAGGAATATTTCAGAAAGCTTTTCCTCCTGTTGTGCGTAATTCATGCCAAGGTTTCACCACATAATCTCTATTGCCCCAAACATACTTCCGTCCGTAGAAGTACCACATGCTGTGAAAAGAAAGAAACATGTTTAAAAAAGAGACAGGAAAATTATGGAGAATAGGAAATAGAGTACGCAAACTATGCACAAATTATATGCTAAAATGTTAATTGGAAGAGCTTCCATGGGCTTTTATGCCTCAACTTCACCCAAGCAGTTTTGTAATGAACAAAGTTTGAAAAAAGTCTAATCTACAGAGTGTTTCAGAACTCCCTACCAATATTCCAGGGCATTGTTCCTGGGTAAAAACCATATCAAAATATCATATTTAAATTGCTATACATCATCCACATGAACACTACCTTGTATTCTATTCACATAGGACTAAACCATAAGTTGGCTCCATCTATCAAAATACATACACTTGCTATTAAATAAATGAATATTATTATTATTATTATTACGCTTATGGCTTTTATTAGCGGGGAGACCCTTTCGGGTGTTCCGCTTCGCCGAATCATCCAATTTCCGTAATGGGAAATGTGGTATAAATGAATAAATACATTTATTTCCTTTGAAAAATTATATCTAAAAATACATGCATAAAATATTGAGTACAACGTTTGAAGAAAGCTACAAAAATATCAGGGCCTGGTCACATACGATTGTGGTTTGCTTTACTTTACTTCACTTCACTTACAATGCTACTTTGATTGTGGTTTGCTTTGCTTCACTTCACTTACTATATACCATACGTTTTATATAGATTTACTATGCGAGTAAGTGAAGTGAAGTGAAGTAAACTAGTTAGCTTTGTTAGTGAAGTGAAGTAAAGTAAAGCAAACCACAATCGTATGTGACCAGGCCCTAAAGCAATGGAAATAATGGAAATCAGCCCACTCAACTATGGTAACCCATCTACTAGAGTGGGTCATTATTCTACTTGTATCCACGCGCGATTTCAGATCTATTTTGCGTGAATGTCCATTAATTTTGTTTACAAATTGTGAAAAAATAATTACTACTCACACTCCAAAAAGAGCTCCACCCAAATGAGCAGCATGATCGAAGAATCGCCATCTAAATATCAAACCAGCCAAATCGACTGCCATCAACGCTTTCAATGCCTGCAAAGGTAGAAAAACGTGAAAAAATAAATTCAATAACGCGGATGGCGAATCATTGTTATTCAATAAACAGCTGATATTATAACCAGCTCTGTCAGGATAGTTTGCGAGCAATCTGCAAGAGTGTATAGCAGGTTCCTTTTAACTTGTCAGAAAACATATGTTTTACTCGGCCACCAGTACAATACTTAACCTACAAATGCTGAATCCCGCAGATTATTGAAATAGGTCTTTTAAAAAGTTATTCTTTGAAAGGTCTTCTTCAAAAAGGACTTTTAAAGACTTCGAAGGTCTTTAAGACTTTTAAGCCTTTTGATTATTGTGTCGAAATCACTGTTTAATTATTACTGAAACAGCTGATTTCTGACAAGTTAAAAGGATCATGCTATAACAGCCAAGCTGACCAATGCATTCTATTCTAAAAACTGACATTAAAATATACAGGGTGATTCTAAAATAGACCGACAAACTTCGTGAGCGGTTACCTGACACTAAATTTAAGAAAAGTTCCATTAAACATGGGTCCTAAAATGCTTTGATTACCCTCTTATTCCATTCAATGGAACTTTTTCTTAATTTGAATGTTTTTAATCTGAAACCGCTCACGAAGTTTGTCGGTCTATTTTAGAATCACCCTGTATTTATGCTTAGATTTTCGACTGGTGACACAAAAACCAAATTGAATTTAATCGCCGTAGAATGACGTCATTACAAACATTGAGTGCGATTCGTTCATTGGTTCTTGCTACATTGGTTCCGTTAGATACCGGTAACATCATTTTACGCTGGTTGTTAAACCTTTAATAACGTACTACCAGATCCATTTAATTTGACACTTGGCATTGAATAGATAGATAATGATATATTTTTTCTTTGCCATTCGTACTCTACGATCATCTATCTAATGCCAAGCGTCAAATTAAATTGATCTGATAATAAGTTTATTATTGTTAAAGTTGAGTTTATATCTGTTTATAGTTTAAGAGATATTATACTGTAATTATACTACTCGTCTCTCACAGGCATTTTGGGCAGCCTCCAATTAATTTATTTTGAGTAGAATCCTTGTAATGCTTTCTTTGAAGAATAGCACATTTCAATTTTATTGGTGGACAAAATACAACAAACGATCAGCTATTCAAAGCTTCCAGGAGCACACTTTAGTATTCCAACTATAGCAGGATCCATTCAACTTGTCAGAAATCAACTGTTTCGGTAATAATTAAACAGTGATTTCGACACAATAATCAAAAGGCTTAAAAGTCTTAAATACCTTTAAAGTCTTTAAAAGACCTTTTTAAAGAAGACCTTTCAAAGAATAACTTTTTAAAATACCTTTTCAATAATCTGCGAGATTCAGCATATGAAGGTTAAGTATTGTGATATTGCTCGTCGAAACATATGTTTTCTTACAAGTTAAAAGAATCCTTTGCTATTGTTGTTGAAAATGATGAGTAAACATTTCAAAAAAGGTGTAAAACGATTTTTGTAAATTGAAAAACATATTGATTACTTACTGTTTCAGCATTGACAGTATAGTTCGGTAGGAAAATGACCGATACTTGTGACTGAGGATAGGCCATGCAATGATATCCAATTACTGTCATTACTGCGCCAGACTGCAAAAATAAGATACAATGACAAAATTAATGTTCAGTGAAATTGTCATTTCTCAATAAACTTTATTTTTGTCCTTCACAATACTACCAGTATGTATTCGATATAATATAATTGAGGATTAGCTCATAGACCTGATCAGCGCGCTCTAGTGAGAGAGAGTGAACAAGCTGGGGGGATTTTAACCATTGTGAGATAGGAACAATAATAGGAAATGCAATGAGATAGGAAACGCAATTTTGGGATAGAATTCAATTAAATCATTAGGGTATTATCAATACTTTATTGCTATCTTTCTTTCTTTTGGATAGGCCAACTAAGGACCACAGTTGTAATTCACCATTCAACCATTATCATCATTATTATTATTTGCGTTGGTCTCCCGCTTTCGCCTCCAATACTCTTTCATCCTCGCGCTCTGAGCGATTCGTCTTTCTATCGACCAAGTTTCAATTCTTGGTTCGTCTGGGAAAACATTAACTTTAAGCTGATTCCGTAACCCTGCTCTATTCTGTAAATCTGCCTCTGTTATATTCAATTTTTGCATATCTTTTATTGCTATCTATTATTTAGTGGTTTCAAGGTGTTTTAATGAATGTATTAATCGGATTAAAGTACTTTTATCAGAATTTTCGTCATCTTGTTGCTAGACTCTTCTTGCTAGGTTAGGATTTTTGAGGTTTGAACTTCCCGCTATGTGTAACCATCGGTATCGTATGTATGATAAACATTATTATTCCAGAGACATAAACTATTTCACACAAATAATATTTAATTCAATTACAACATTATATTTACATCTTATATTTTCCATATTTCATCTATTTACGTACTATATTATATTTTATATCAGTACATACACTACATATCACACTCTCTTTTGGAAAGGAATGCTTTTGGAAAGAGGATCAAATTAAAATTATCTTTGTTTCTTTTCTCTTAAAGAGACAACTGAAGTGTTCTTAAACATCGTAGCTTTGATTTTATAAGGTACTGGAATATTTTGGCTGAATATTTATCAAATACGATGGGTTTGAAAACAGGCATTTTTACATTTGATTCAATAATAACCTATCTTCAATCCCCCCAGGTTGTTCCTCTGTCTCTCACTTGAGCGCGCTGATGTTTGTGAGCTACTTCTCAATAATCAAATACTACATTATATGTACAATACATTACAAACATAAATATATCAAATACTACAATTCACAAGTATTCCAGATACTCACAGCTCCCAAAGAGTATTTTCCCACCCCCGTTGCAACACTTGTCACTATACTGGACAGGGATGCCACTACTCCGCCCGTTAAATACATCGCTGTGAACTGTTCCTTGCCCAAGCTAGCTACTGAACCTGAAACATTAATGGGCAATTAATAACGACAAAAAGACAGCCAATAGAAAATGCGAAATGAAAATACGAATACGACAATGAAAATTACATAATTGTCATAACAATATGTTATTTAAAGTATTTTTTATGCAACTCTCACCAGCGGGCAAAGAGTCATCTTTTTGCTGGTAATGCCTAGAGTTTAGATTAGTTTCTGTTTTTCTTATATATAAGTATACAAGTATACATGTATTATATTATGTACATTTCATTTTCATTTTGCACATGTGTATTATATACAGAGTGGGTGAAAAGTTTGGAAACGGCTCAATATTTCTTATACAAAGGTAATTTGACAGTGGGTGACATTGAGAATCGTATTAAAATTGAAAATACCATTTTACTGTGCCTTCAAAAATCTGGTCCGCCATATTGAATCTAACTTCATTTTTTTGAATAGGGAGGTGATCATGTTATACATGATTTCGATACAGAATTTTAAGAGAAAATGAATGGCGAAAACCGCACATCGATATGTCTAACAGTTTTAAAGATATTTCAATTATTAATCAGCCTGTTTTACCCACTCTGTATAATTATGTAGGAGTGAATTGTTTGTTTTCCTTTTTCGGCAATAAAATGAATTGGAATTTGAAAAAATAACAATACAGTAAATATACATGAAAAAAGGCACTCCGAAGTTTATTTACTCTCTCGGTAGCTAATTTTAAAGCTAGAAATGAGTGGATGGTTTTATTAATTAGAGATGAACATTGCTGAAATGTTTTAGAATGTTCATCTTTTATAGGCCCAACTTAGAATCTAATTATCAATTATGATTTTTGTATATAATTGGAGGTTAAAATGAGTGAAAATTGCTCAATGTTCATCAACTTATATTGCTATTTTAAAGTTGAAAAATCACATTTTTAAGGATATAAATTTTTTTTACAGATCTTTCATAACAATTTTGTATTATTTCATGATTACCGGTTGAAAAATAGCGGTTAAAATTATCGGTTAAGAATAAAAATTTAATTTAGTAAATTGTTTGAAGGGTTCTTAAAGTACATTAAAACAGAATATTCTTATTCAGCCAATGTATAAGCCAATGTATAAGCAGCCTTTTCGTCCTTGAAGACATCTGAGTAGAAAAACAGTACCCCACAACTTCCCGAGCTAGCCAATCACACGCCTGCAACGTTGCCAATACGCACACTTCTATAACAGTGATAAACAGATATTTAATTTATGTACATCAGCTCTACTTGTAATTCATCCAAGTTAACACACCGAGTTGTGATATCAGAGTGAAATTTCGGTTAATAAGCATGCGTGCAGAAGATTGAACACCACACTATATGACAACATTGCCGGGCATACCTATTGGATAACGCACCAAGCTGGCCAGTTGTCTTCAAGGATGAAAAGCACTATAGTACTTTGGTTATTTCAGTACACGAAAATGAACATTTTACAAACAGTTTAGATTACAATAAAGTTAATTTACTGGCAACAAGACATCTTGAAAACTCAACAAAAAATCGATTCTGTTTATAATTTACATCATGACTTGCCTGATGATATGGAACACACCTAGAATAAATGGAAAGGACTCTAATATTGCCAAACAAATATTCATAAACTGGTAAGATGTATAGGGTAATGTAGAATGTAGAGAAATCCCCCAGCATAAAGTTCGAACAGAACAGGATAATTAAAACCTAAAATACTTGACTCAAGTATCCCAAACCTAGACACTGTATGATCTTATAGAACTTCAACCTAATGGAATTAGGTTATAAACGGCGAGGTGGAACTACCTTCGGGTCTCCCCACCAACCAAAGCCATACGCTAGATGGCTAGATAGATAGACTGTATGATCTTCAACAATTTATATTTCAAATAATTCCCTCCATTTTGTCTAGTGGTTAGGAACGCACCTTAAAATAGAGTTGAATATGTTCCCCTACAACCATAATATGGCTCAGCTTTTCTCGAAATATTGATGATGTTTTGAGCAGAAAATGACATCACGTGACACAGACTACTTGGGTTCGGTACCAGTCAGTTGATAAAAATCTCTAATTTGTAGAAAGGTCTGTGCATATTAAATCTACTCCCCTTTTTTTTAATTAAATTTAACTTAATAATATTATTATTATTATTAATAACTTCATTATTCATGGATTGATTATTCAATGCATTCTATCTGGAAGAATAAATCAACAGCATCAATATTTCATAAGATACTAATGACTGGACCCAAGCCCAATTTGTGTATTATAATCCCCGGCTCCCTGTAAGCCAAACAAAATATTGATTAATATTTTTTTTCTGTTACAAGGCTTTCGTTGATTAAATTAATTTTTTTTCGCAGCTACGACACCCAAGTAATAGGAAGGAATTCAATTAATGGAATGGAAAAATTAAGGCTTGGAAGGAAAATTACTATGATTGAAAAAGCCTAATGAAGGTAATTGATAGCTTGGAAAAAATTCCCAAGAGAAAACTACGAATACAAATTAAAATTTCCAGGAAAAATCTAGATAAAAAGATTATGCGATTCCCAAGAGAAATTTAGATCTGAATTTGCATTTTATATAATTTTTCGTAATCTGATGGGATCAAAACTCACAAAGCGTGATGTATATCAATAATATGAAATTCCAGATAAATTGAATTCAGATTCAGTATTTAAGCTAGAATTTTCAAGTCATTTTTCCAGTAGTTCACTATAGTTTTAACAACAAAGTGGTTCGAAAATCATGGAAGTGATAAGTTCAAGAAATTCGCGTAGAAGACGGAGAAGAAAGATCAACCCTCATTTGAAGAATTTTTTGGAAAATACCTCACTTCATGGAGTAAGATACATCGGTGATACTAAAAGGCACTGGATTGAGCGTGTATTCTGGTATATAGTACAATCAACTTGCATTATTTCCCTACTCATAATATTTCGAATGAAATGGTATCAACTAAATGAAATCACGATTGAACGGGCTAATGCTCCCCAACCCATTACCACACTACCACTTCCAGCGATAACATTTTGTTTAGAAAACAAGACGTCAGAAGAAAAAATCGATCCTGATGAATTGGATTTCTTGTACGATGAAATAGTTTATCGTCTAGGCATACCTTACTTGAATGAATTGTTCAAAGATATAAATGAAACTGTAGATAATATTAAAAAATCCAAGTTTTTGAAACAAGCTTTCATCCTTATCCTAATGCGTGACTATTTTTCTTTACATCACGGTATTGCAGGTGCTGTGGATGATTTTCAAACTTCTTTTCAAATCAACACTTTCAGGGGAGTCTGTAGAACATACAATATGTTCCCACCATGGAAAATATACAAGAATAATACAGAGCATCATTTTTTCAATAAGTATGTAACTGCCAAACGTGATGAAAACTTCAATTTTTGGAGAGCAAAATTTAGTGACCACTTGAACAAAGACACAATCCATGGGTTTCCTTCATTGAAGATGAATGTCAGCCGAGAAAATTATCAGAGATCAACAGTCAAAGAGTATATGGAATATCCAATTTTATCAAAAGGTCCTCTAATAGGATATTATTTTGTATTTGGAGAATTCAGCAAATTCATAAAGTTTACAATTCATAACCCTTGGGATATTCCAAGTCCATATATGAGATGGTATCATCTAATAGCACGTAGAGATTTAGTAATGAATATCGATCCCCAACAGACTATTCAATATGCGATAGATGATGATGATTTAGTGTACAAAATATTTCCCTCAACTCAGTGCCACTCTACAACAGGAAAAGAATTGCGGTTCTTCGAATACTACACACGACAAAACTGTCTGCTAGAGTGCTTCATGGAAAAAGCGTTAAAAGAGTGCGGTTGTGTCCTGTTGTATATGCCACATAATGCAACAACACGTATATGTTCGGATGATGGAGAAACCTCTTGTGTGCGCAAAGTTACATTGAGGGACTATTACGATGTGACTGACAAAAACTCTGTGACTACATGCGACTGTTTACCATCTTGCAATGACACCGAATACAAAGTTATATCGATTGAAACAGAACATAAAAAATATCTATATATTGATGAGCCTTATGATATGTATTTTAATAAGCCCAAAGCCGATATATTTAAAAAGTTTTATGAAAGCTATTTTGATGAGCGGCCCAGAATTAGAAATCGAATTAAAATTTACTTTAGGGACAGTCTGTTTTATCCAAAAATCCGTACCCGCACATTTAGCAGCATTGACATAATTGATAACACCATTTTCTATTTTGACATGTTTTTAGGCCTCAGCTTGTTCACTGTCATTGAAATATTATACTATATTGTGTTGTACGTTATTGACTGCTTAAAAAACCATTGTGCTGAAGAATCCAATCAATCTCAATTGAATAGATTTTGAATGACAATTATGTTATTAAATAATTATTCAATCATAAATAATAACTTGATGAATTAACATTGTTTGTATATCATTTTGAATTAAAACCATTTTCAATTGATAGGGTTTTAAGCTTGAAGTTAAGATTGTTACAGAAGTTTGCCTTTTTTTACCGATTTATTAAAATTTGAAAAGTAAAACATTTTTAGTTAAAAGTGTGTTATTATCTTTACAATAAGGAATATTTGTACGTGATTAAGCAAATGAATAAATTAATATGATATGGATATACATTCAATTCAATCCCTGAAACAGATTCTCCATGATAAGCCCCTGCGCCCACTAAGCAACTGCTATCTGATTTCAGTCAGCAACCCAGCGTTGCCAGATGACTTTGGCTCTTAGGTTAGATTACCCGATCACCCGAAAAACAGCGGAATGTCATCTGGCAACATTGGGTTGCTGACTGAAATCAGATAGCAGTTGCGAAGTGGGCGCAGGGGCTAAGTGTCACTAGCTGATAACTATTAATGTAAGAAATGAATTATTTATATAAAAACACATACTCAATTCTTCAGAAATAAAATCGATTAAAATTCAAAAGAAATACATTGACATAGTTTATGTCGTCTACATTCACAAATAACTGTGAATAAAATTGCCATAACCATAAGTCATAAGCTCTTCCATAAAGGATAGTCATAAGTTGAAATTCTGTGTACTGTGGTGCTGTATGCTGAAAAATTATTTGATTTGAGTTGATTGATAAGGCTAGGCGTACACCGGTTAGTCAAGACGAGGTTAGTCACGTTTAGTCACAGTACTTCACATAGTTGCTTATGAAGCAACACACACCGATTAGTCATTGCATCGGTGTGTGCTGCTTCATAAGCAGCTATGTGAATTACTGTGACTAAACGTGACTAATATCGTCTTGTCTTGTCTTGACTAACCGGTGTACGCCTAGCCTTACGGTGTAACAACCGAAACGGAGGATGAATTGAATTGTATTTTCATGGAACTGGCCGTAATGGTGGATTATTTATTTTCTACACTTACTCTCCTCTTATCAGAAAGTATTAAGTTTAAATAAAGATCCATTCATTCATTTACATGGAGGTATAGATTCATTGTGGAATAGAAATAGTATATTTCGCACCTAGGGCGGAAAATGTGTGTTTGCCGGCTCAAAATCCAGATAAAATCCATTGGGCCAGGGTTCGAGCCTGGTTGACGGAAAGGATTTTGACAAATACGGCCACTCCCGTCTTTCGGAGGAGACGTTAAGCCGTCGGTCCCGACTGCCTAAAAAGTAGTCGTCATATCTCATCATCACCCCACTCATTACCCACGCACAAGCCTAGAGCTCATGTGGGCATCATCCTCGGAAAAAAAAAAATCGCGGTTTTCAAGTTCGATACGTAAGTCAAGAAGTTGAAGCGACTGAGAGCCGGCAAAACACTTTTGCTCGCGTTGCAAACGCTATTTTTCGCCACACCATAAAATGTAAACAAACAAAACTACAAAAAGAATACAAAACAAACAAATGAAAATACCGTATAAACTTAGTGAGCAACAAAACTTTGAGGTTAGGATACTAGCAAGTACTCAAGATCGGATGGAAACAGCAGTCATTCAAGGTCATTTTATTCTCCGCCCTAGGACCGTAAACGTTTACAGGCCTACAGCTGACCTCGTCGGAAACTGAATATTTTCAGCCTTCATATGACGTACGAAAAACAGTCCTAGTGGGGTGAAAACATTGTTTTCATTCTTTTACCTACTATGGAGAAATTCTACAATATATCTTAATAAAGCGTTAATTTAGATATAGAATTAGAAATGAATAAACTTGATTACCATGAGAGAAACTATGCAGAACGTACATATTAGCACCCAGATGTAGAAGCATGTAATGACTAAACGTAGAGAGTAGCATGGGCCAGCACAGAGCTTCTAGAAACATAGAGAAATGAAAAACATGAATAAAAAAGAAAATGACGACAGAAAAAACATGTAAACATTATCAACACAAATTGTCGTTTTCAATTGACTTTCTTCAAGTAGTGAAACTGTAATGATTGCGTTATAACACGGTCGTAGATAAATGTAATAAGGTAATTTATTCGTATAAATGATACTCTATTGTCACTAATGATAACATTTATAAGAATAAATAAGCATTCTCATACCAGAAACTTCATAACACTGGAGTCCAGTCTACTAGAAACTTGTAAAAACGGCATTAAATATTAACTGTATGGAACAAAAATTCCAGTTGGGTAAATTTTCAAGCTGAGTCAACTTTTAGAGAATTGTAACAACAGAACATTACACTTACTGGATGCAGAATTTGTACAGAAGTATTTGTACATAGTTGTCTGCCATCTGGGATTTTTCCACGCCAAATAGACGAGAATATTCGCAAAACAGATTGGGGCGAAAATTTTCTCAGCCTCTGTGAGACGTTTCCATAATTTGTGCATTTCTTCTCTGAACGGCATCTGTAGAATTAGAGAGCAACATAAATTCCTGAAAATACATGGATAAATTAAATATATATATTACCTGCAATGTCATGAATAGCCTAACCAAATAATTTTTCATTATTTATGTAGATAAGACTATCAACAGACAATAAAAGGGATAGCTAACAGGAACAGCTACTGTAGTAACAGCTACTATTAGTACTTATAATTAGTACTTATAGCTATAGTAAAAGTAGCAACTGCTACTGTAGTATAGCTATAGTAAGAGTAGCAACAGCTACTATAGTATAGCTATAGCAACAGCTACTATAGTATAACTATAGTAACAGTAACTATAGTAAGTAGAATATCAAGAAGTATAGCTAGTTCATGTTGCTAAGACACCTGGATTGAAATTGTATCATTGCCATTACAACTCATTATAGTGTTCAAAATGAATAAGAAGTCATTCATTAATCATTATAGAAATCACAGTGGATAAGTTCTTAAACACTTTGAAAATTGTGAAAAGGTATCTTGATAAGGCAATTCATTTTAAATCATAGTATTTTGCAAAATGAAGCAATGTATATTTATTTTTATTTCCCGTGTCCAGGTCAGACTAAAGTAATAATACTGTAAATAAAAAGAAAAAAAAAATGTATATATTATTGTCAAGCTACTGTATATTACTTATGCTTAGCTTAACCGGTAGTTTGAGTCACACCTAAATCTGAGTAAACCAATTCTCCATTACAATGACTTAGAAATACTTACTTTAACGTTCATTTTACAATATTATGCTAAATATAAAAATAATATTAACTTATAATAATAATATTATTATAACTGCTCTTGGATGGGTGACCGAAACAAAAAATAAGGTGAGGTGGAATCCACCCGTAAAGGTCTCACCACCAATAAAAAGCCATACGAACAAATAATACAAATTATTAGGATGAAGGATGAATATAGTCTTACCCGTTTCTCAGTCGGAGTATTATTCCAGTTGTTGAAATATTGAAATGGCGACGCTGCCTTATGTCTAGCTTGTATGTTCTCATACTGCCAAATGGCTGCCGCAGATATACTAGCTGAACCAAACTGTGGAAATTATTTGAAAATTTAAAAACAGATAAGTTAAATCAAATATTGTAAAGTAATTAAGAAACACATGAAACATAAGTGGAATGACTTTCCATATTTTCAGTTTCTGCTATCTATAGGCTACAATGAAATCAGCATATATTTGGTAGGAACACCACTACGTTTTTATGCCTATATAGTTGAACCTCACCATTAGAGCTCGCATTAGAATTATAGAGAACATATTATAATATCAGTAACATCAGTGGTCACTCGGTGAGAGCGGTTGCTAAGTAATCATGTGGTTAAGTAACAAAAATTCAAGACCGATCTCGGATGGGTGACCGACACAAAAATAAATTGTGCAATGAGGCTAGGTGGAACCCACCCGTAAGGGTCTGGCCACCAATAAAAGCCATACGATAAAAAAAAATAATAAGAGCATAGTCTTGAAACTTGAGTTCCGATTATAATTTTATCACCAAATAAATTTAAACTATTTTAATCATTGATTATTATTCTTATTCATCTAAAGTTAAAGTTAAGATTTGATCGATTTTTTTGATAGCCTATGCTACTTACTGCGGCTGTGAACAATACTGGCTTCCACAATCTGCTAGCTTCCCCCGATTGAGGGATGACCGGTGGTTGATTTTCAATAAGATTTGGAAATTCTGGACTACTTTTCATACGTTTTCTGGGTAATCTGAAATATCTAGATGTTGTCCTGAACGACCTCTTTCCAACCATTTGAACAACATCATTTACAACAGAGAAGTATGTTGTTTTCAAGCCGTTCATGTTGCTGGAACAAGAATTGAACAAAAGTACCTAGTTAGAACCTTTACATAAATCTGTGATGATTGCATAAGAATAGATTGTGGAGGAAAAATGTTGCGACATTATTATTATTGAAATAAAATACATTTAAACAGTCATCTAACAGAAATTGTACTCAAAATTGTAGGTCAAACACTTACCAATAACTTGAGCACGTACGACAAACATTCAAATTCTGTAAGATACTCATTATAGAAAAATAATAATGGTATCCTTAGCCGAAAAATTACAGAATTTTTTCATCAACCTGTGTATTTATTAAAATTACATGCCATTGTTAAAAAAACATGATGCAAACTAAAAATATATTGACGATTGACGTCTAATTTCTGGAGCTGGAGATTTGTTAGGTTATGTCATAATTTATAAATTTTGTTCACTGCTTACTTGATCATATTCATACATCTGCTGTTCGGAGAAGAAAAACTATATTTCATTCATCTATAGCTTTAAAAGGTTGTTTAAATTTGTTGAAAATATTCAAAAGTTCCTATTTAGAGGTTTAAAATAATTTAAAAAAGTCAGGTTTCTGAAATTTAAAATAAATATAACAGGAATTATTTTTTAGTTTGGCAGACATGATTCTTGCAGAACAGCTGAGCAAAGCCCCCGAAAGCAGAAAATAGATCGCCATTTCCCTTTGTTGTTGAACTTTGTATATTTTCAAAGAAGTATCAACTATTGATTGTGTTTCAACTTGTTGTGACATTGACAATCAAAAAGTTGATTGTTAATTGCTATTTGACTTCTTCAGTCTTTTTCGAGCTCAATTCTGAGTGTTTGAATCAAAATGGGAGCAGTTTTGGGGCTGTTCTCCGTTGCTCAGGTAATAACTCAATATTGTCAACTTCCTTGTTTTGAAAACGTAATTTCCTCGATTGTCACTATTCATTCATTTTAATAAGGATTTTTCAAGTTCCTTTACTCGTTTTCCTGTGAAGGAAAAGTATTTTTTCCTTATAGAGTTTCCTTGTAAGAAAGAATTATGATTAGGTGACCTTTCAAGTGGTTTGGAATCAATAAAAGATATTGTTTTTTTTTTTAATTTAAAATCATATTGACTGAATATTTCATCATCATTAAAATTTAATCAAATGTATCATAATAATATTGAGCATATGATTATCACAATTATATGAGTACTCGAAACGATGGTCAAGCTATCTCGTTTCTTTGACAGTACACACTCAGCCAAATTCAAAGTTTCACTTTATAAATTAACGGTCATTCCTTTTCATCAATCTAAATTAATAGTCAGAAACTAGCATGGCCATTTGGATGCCTATGGTATGTACTATTAGTGGGCCGTTCTACATTAGGCTTCTCTTTGAATTTACCTCTTATATAAGACGACATGAAATACATGTCGTCTTATATAACAGTTGTATTCAAACGTTGTTATGGAAAAAACACAGATTCAAATTAACCTTTTGATGCAGTTAATCACAGCGTATTTTAAAGAAAAATATATATGTGTAAGGCTCGCTTTACCCAACGCTGCTTAAGCAATAGCTGAAGCTCAATATTAACTTTCAATATTCTCCGAATGAGGCTTAAGCTAGATGTATAGCTTAAAGCTTCAATAAAATGTGTATAATCTCTTGCAGAATGTAGAGGAAACATCAGTATTTTATCCTAATCTTCTTTTCTTCTAAATTTTTGTAATTATTTTTATAACCTTTCCCTTGTTACAACATTATTATTCTTTTAGTAGCGTAGGTATTGTGAGTATATTACAAGGTAATTAGAATACATGATAGTGTTCACGACACATGACAAGCTTCATTCTTCTGAGCGTATGACTTCACTAGAGAACAAGAGTCCCTTTTGCGCCGTATTCTATATTTTAGCCTATGTTATATTCAGCCATTTAATATCATTTTTCTTTGAAACTACGATACATTAATTTCAAGCCACCAAGGTTTCTCCTAGGCTTATTATTTTTTCTTAAATTCTTCTTAGTTTCAACATTATCAGCTAATTATTTCAGCATACAATCATTCAATGGCATGCATATCACATTGGAAATGGGGCTCTCTCAGTCTTGTAATTTTCTAATCTGGTATGCATGTGATTCAATATTTGTATGTTCTAAAATAATATAATAGTAGGCTATTAAAACTACAAATCAAATCAATTTATTCAGCCAGAAGGTACAGTCATACATAAGGCTATGTCACAAGACGAAATTCATAGAACAATACATCGTTAAAACTTTATCCCACATATTAATTCGGGATACGTTACAGCATTTCCTAATTATTAATAGCTAAAATTAATTAAAAATTCATTCAAAAAAATGAAAATGAATACATGAACCATACAAGAAGTCTCAATGGTTTTTGTATTTGTGTGTATTTATAATGTAACTTCATTCGATTGTATTTTACAATTTTGCTGTAGACAAAATTTCTAAAAAAATTAAAAATTGAATCGATTTTTTTATCACGGTAGGGTTCACGCGCATATTCTAGCCGGAAAGTATCTGGGCGTGACGTCAGCAGTAACCGTCAAAATTTAACAGAAAAAATTTATTAGTATGAGACAGAAAACTGTGCTTATTCACGTCTTAATCGCATCAGATCTCTGCGCATCTAACTCATGAACCCTATCCTGTTTTCTAGTTACCTTGTTATGTATTATTCATGGTGTTTAATGTTTTTTTTTATTTTTTAGCTGGCATGCTGTTGCGGAAGTGCAGCATGCAGTTTATGCTGTGCCGGCTGTCCTTCTTGCCGTAACTCAACATCGACCCGCATAATGTATGCTGTTATGCTACTGATTGGCACCATAGTTGGTTGCATATTCCTGGCTCCTGGCTTACAGAACGAACTGAAAAAGGTAACCTTCAATTCACTCGCATATTTTATTCTTATGTCGCGTCTACACCATCGCCGAACTAGGCGAACGCGAGTCTAGCCCGAGAGTTTTTCCCATATAAAAGCGTAGGCGAAATACGCAAGAGACCCCATCTACACGCTCGCGTTCGCCTAGTTCGGCGATGGTGTAAACGCGGCATTAAAACAGTCTACTCCACTTATGTTGGGTTGCACCAAGCAAGGTCGATTTTAATCCACAATCAGTACAATATTAAGTGAATGGGATCAGCTGATTCAAAATAGTTAATCCTACAGGGAGTGTGTAGTGAGGCTAGGCGTACACCGGTTAGTCAAGACAAGACAGTCACGATTAGTCACAGTAATTCACATAGATGCTTATGAAGCAGCACACACCGATGCAATAACTAATCGATGTGTGTTGCTTCATTGACTAATCTCGTCTTGTCTTGTCTTGACTTACCAGTGTACGCCTAGCCTAACAGTGTGGACATTGCATGTCACATTTTTGATTGGTTACCTCCGACAAATCCACCGTACTCTTGCCAATTCTCATAAGATTTTCATTGGAATGAAAAGTGAATCATATTTTATGATAGAAGATTAACTTCTAACCTACATTTTGCCTTTGCCATGTATTAGTTTTTTAGCATTTTAAGCTAAAGTAATACTTAGGACCGGTTCTTGAGCTCGGGATTTAGCCAAGTCCGAGACTAAATCGGGTGGTCACCGTAGCATGGACAAACGTTAGCCTCGACACTATGTACTAAGGGCTCTCTATGCTGCTAACCCACTAACCTGTCGAGACAAACGTTTGTCGATGCTACGATAGCCACCCGTTTTAGTCTAGGACTTGGCTAAATCCCGAGCTCATGAACCGGCCCTAAGAGTAGAGAGACTATTTTCAATGGTAGAAAAGTTAGTTTTGATGTTGTTTCTCTAAAAATAAGTTTGACAAATGAGTGAATGGATTCATGTTTGTCTGTAACTCCATATCAAAACAAAAAAATTTGGCGGCGGGAAAAAAATCATCTCCACATACTGTTATGGAGTGTTTCACACAAATGGCCACACTGTTACTATACACTCTCTGTAGTTTATCCTACAGAGAGTGTATAGTAGCAGTGTGGCCATTTGTATGAATCACTTCATATCAGTATGTGGAGATCATTTTTTCCCTCTGCCAAATTTTTGAATTTGATATGGGATTACTGTCAAAGATTAACCCATTCAATAAGAATAAGAATAAGAATAAGAATGTTTATTTCGCCAAAATTACATAATTACAAAACATGAATGATACATACAATATGCATACTAAAAATGTAAATTATAATAGATCCAAATGATTTGGCACAGCCAGCAAAGTTTAACTTGTGCGCTAGCTGTGAGTTCATAGAGCAAACAGTACGAAGTAGCCTATAGCAATACTGAAAAATGAAAAAAATATATATATACAGTAATGCTTCTTATAAATAATACAATGATAAGAATTAACAATAATTATCACTATTAATTATAATTGAAACTTAATTCAAGAGAAATAACATCAAAGATACCTCTTCTAACATTAAGAATTGTCTCTGCTCTTGGTTTTGTGTTAAAAGCTTTAAATAATGAAAACTAACACTTGCAAAGGCAAATTGTAGGTTAGAAGTGAATCACTCATCATAAAATATGATTTGTGTTTAATTTCAATGCTAATCTTACGGGAATTGGCAAAAGTATGGTGGATTTGTCAGAGCTAACCAATCAAAAGTGTAATGTCCACACTGTTACTATAACACTCTCTGTAGTTTATCCCATAGTGACTGTATAATCACAGTGTGGCCTTTGATTGGTTAGCTCAGTCAAATCCACCGTACTTTTTCCAACTCCCATAAGATTTGCTTTGATGAGATGATTGAATCATATTTTATGTCCAGTGATACACTTTCAACCTGTAATAATTTGCCTATGCCGTGTAATTTTTCAACAATTTAAGCTTTCAAAGCAGTACCAAGATTAGGCATCAGACGACCTAAATGACCTTCTGTAGAAAGGTATAAGGCCAGGCGTACACCGGTTAGTCAAGACAAGACGAGATTAGTCACGTTTAGTCACAGTACTTCACATAGTTGCTTATAAAGCAACACACACCGATTAGTCATTGCATCAGTGTGTGCAGCTTCATAAGCAACTATGAGAATTACTGTGACTAAACGTGACTAATCTCGTCTTGTCTTGTCTTGACTAACCGGTGTACGCCTAGCCTAAGGGTTTGTCAAGGTATATCTAAAATTAATTCCTGTCATAAATGTATGTTAGAGTTGGTGTCAATCGTTTAAGCTTGAGCTGGTGAAGTGATAAAGTGATTCATCTCCCTACTTCTAACACATGATAGAGCAGGATTCTTTTAAATTGTCAGAAAACAGATGATTGATGTACGCTCCTTTACTAACGTTAAATCAGCTGTTTTCTGACAAGTTAAAATAATCCTTGATGATTATTTTAATGATGATAATGATTGATGTACACTCCTTTACTAACGTTAAATCAGCTGTTTTCTGACAAGTTACAATAATCCTGCTGTACTTATATATATTTTAATTATTTTTCAGGTACCCTTCTGCGACAATTCAACATTGACGGGTCATATAGTGCCTCAGTTCGATTGTAACAACGCAGTGGGTTATATGGCTGTGTATCGTCTTTGTTTTGCGCTGTCTGTATTTTTCTTCCTCATGGCTGCCATAATGATAGAGGTGAAGTCGTCACGAGATCATAGGGCTGGCCTGCAGAATGGGTGAGCTTTGGTTTTGGAAAAAACCTTCATCTCCTCCTCCTCCTCCTCCATCCTCATCCTCATCCTTCTCCTCCTTCTCCTTCCCTTCTTCTTCTCCTTCCCTTCTTCTTCTCCTCCTCCTTCCCTTCTCCTTCTCCTCATCCTCTTCCTCCTTCTCCTCTCCTCCTCCTCCTTCTCCTTCCCCTTCTTCTCCTCCTCCTGCTCCTCTTCCCCCTCCTCCTTCTCCTCTTCCTCCTCCTCCTTCCTCCTCCTCCTCTCTTCCTCATCCTCCTTCTCCTTCCCCTTCTCCTTCTCCTCCTCCTCCTTCTCCTCCTCCTCCTCCTCCTCCTCCTCCTCCTCCTCCTCCTCCTACTCCTTCCCTTCTCCTTCTCCTCCTTCTCCTCCTCCTTCTCCTCCTCCTCCTCCTCCTCCTCCATCCTCTCATTCTCATCCTCATCCTTCTCCTCCTCCTCTTCCTCCTCCTCCTCCTCCTTCTCCTTCCCCTTCTTCTTCTCCTTCTCCTCCTCCTTTCCCTCTTCCTCCTCCTCCTTCTCCTCCTCCTCCTCCTCCTCCATCCTCATCCTCATCCTCCTCCTCCTCTTTCTTCCCCTTCTCCTCAACCTCATCCTCATCCTCCTCCTTTTCCTCTTCCTCTTCCTCTTCCTCCTCCCTCCTCCTTCTCATCCTTCTCCTCTTTCTTCTTCTCTTTTTCTTTCTCCCTCTCCTCCTGTTATACGAGATATAGCTTTTCAAAATTCATCAAATTATCCATCAACGCTAACTTAGTACATTTCAAGCGGTTTCTCGTAACTTCTCGTGATTCCCTCGAGACCTGGCGAGAAAATGTCCTAGCATTTTTGAACTTTGAAGAGTTATATCTCGCAAACTATTGCCTACAATAACCAATTTGATCTCAAATTGTAAGTGATTCAATTTTCTTTCAAAACTCTTTTATCTAACCTATATGTAATAATGATGCTTCATGGTCAAAATTAACAAAATGTAAAAAACAGTGCAAAATACCGCCAATTTTATGAACTTTAGAGAGCTGTGTCTCGTAAACTGTTGGGCCTACAATAACGAATTTTGTTTCAAATTGTTGATAATTTAATTTACTTTCAAACTTATGTTTGGTGTCCTGTATGAAAAAGTGATGATTCAGGGTGAAAATTGGCCAAAGATGAAAAAGTGCAAAATTTCGTCATTTTTTACGGTTTTTGGAAGTTTGTCGAGGTCGAAAACTTGGATTTAATATCCCAGGACTATCACGTACATTATTAAAAAAGAAACTGACCACCCCATTTCATGCAAGGTGGACCCTACTTTTGATGACAATTTTACTGATCTAACAGGCCCCTGGTTTTATTTTTCTGTAATTATGTATGATGCCGTTTCGGAGGACACGTTAAGCCGTCGGTCCCGGCTGCCTAAAAAACAGTCGTCAAGTCACGTCAGAGACCCTGAACTGATCAGGAGTGACCTGAAAACTCTGACACCAGACCTGAGCCAGCCAGGTTACACGGAATTATTATTATTATTATTATTATTATTATTATTATTATTATTATTATTATTATTATTATTATTATTATTATTATTATTATTATTATTATTATTATTATTATTATTATTATTATTATTATTATTATTATTATTATTATTATTATTATTATTATTATTATTATTATTATTATTATTATTATTATTATTATTATTATTATTATTATTATTATTATTATTATTATTATTATTATTATTATTATTATTATTATTATTATTATTATTATTATTATTATTATTATTATTATTATTATTATTATTATTATTATTATTATTATTATTATTATTATTATTATTATTATTATTATTATTATTATTATTATTATTATTATTATTATTATTATTATTATTATTATTATTATTATTATTATTATTATTATTATTATTATTATTATTATTATTATTATTATTATTATTATTATTATTATTATTATTATTATTATTATTATTATTATTATTATTATTATTATTATTATTATTATTATTATTATTATTATTATTATTATTATTATTATTATTATTATTATTATTATTATTATTATTATTATTATTATTATTATTATTATTATTATGCCGTTTTGTCGTCTTATTAATTTGTTTTATTTATGTTTCTATAATTTTGTCATAACTGTATTACGGTTTATATGTGGAATAAATTTGAATGCATATCTTTTACAGATTCTGGGGCCTGAAATACCTTATAGTGATAGCCATAATGGTAGGAGCTTTCTACATACCGGAGGAATCGTTTGGCTCCAAGTGGCGAGTGATTGGTCTATTCGGCGGATTTCTGTTCATAATAGTTCAGCTGATTTTGATAATTGATTTCGCCCATTCATGGGCTGAGTCGTGGGTTGGACACTACGAGGAAACCGAGTCTAATAAATGGTTAGTATTTTTTTTCAACTTCAAAATGTTGGTTCAAGTCAAATTTTCGTCATCACATTGAACTGGAGGTCTTAACTATGGTATACTACAGTGGCGCACAATTAGTCTGGGCACTTGGCCAGAACCGGTCGAGCTATGGTGAGGGGGGTAGCGCGGGTACTTTTCTGAGAATATTGGGCTACTACACGCAACGATCAGCTGAGAGCATGATCACGCATTAGGGTGGATTTAAAGATTTAAAGCAGCAGGCAATGTTTTTAATGCAGTTAGTAGCAGCCAGCTTTCAAGCGCCTAGACTAATTGCGCGTACAGTACACTTTTGATTGGTTAGCTCGGACAAATCCACCTTACTTTTGCCGATTCCTATAAGGCTAGGCGTACACCGGTTAGTCAAGACAAGACGAGATTGACGAGACAAGACAAGTCACGTTTAGTCACAGTAATTCACATAGTTGCTTATGAAGCAGCACACACTGATGCAATGACTAATCGGTGTGTGTTGCTTCATAAGCACCTATGTGAAGTACTGTGACTAAACGTGACTAATCTCGTCTTGTCTTGTCTTGACTAACCGGTGTACGCCTAGCCTTAGGGTGGATTTGAAGATTTAAAACAGCAGGCAATGTTTTGAATGCAGTTAGTAGCAGCCAGCTTTCAAGCGCCTAGACTAATACAGTAGACTAATATAGACGCGTACAGTACACTTTTGATTGGTTAGCTCGGACAAATCCACCTCACTTTTGCCGATTCCTATAAGGAATGAATTGAAATGACAAGCAAATCATATGTTATGTTGAGTCAAGGTTATTAGATATAAGGTTGAATCATCACTAATGCTTTTTGAATTCACAAGCTGTTGATACGGCTTACGTCATTTTGATCATTTATTTTGATAATATCAGCTGTTGATAATTGATTGATAATTGGAGGATCGCGAGTGTGACGTAACTTGAATAAAAAAAACAGACTTCCCCCTCCACTTTGCGCCTTACACCAGCGATGGTTCAACCTTCTCTCTAATAACCTTGATGTTGAGTGATTCACTTCTTACCTACAATTTGCCTTTGCCAGTGTTAGTTTTTATCGTGTTATGCTTTTAAAAAAATATCAAGAGTAGAGAGACAATGTTTTATCTTAGAAAAGTTATTTATGATGTTATTTCTCTTGGAATAGGTTTGAAAAATGAGTGAATGGGTTAATGTTCGCCTGTAATCCCATATCAAATTCAAAAATTTGGCAAAAGTGTGGTGGCGGCGGAAGAAAAAATGATCGCCACATACTGTTATGGAGTTCTTCACACAAATGGCCAAACTGTAGTTACCACTATTTAGAATTTAGACTGTTAGACTATTTTAGACCACTATAGGTAGGCTGGTTGTAAAAATAATTATTCGGCCTTTTAGACTACTTACAACTTGTTTTAGAAATGGTTATTGCAACAGTTCTGCAGTATTTCTGCAATGTATTCACTCAATTCGATAATTTTCTAGGTATGCGGCTCTCATGATTGCTACACTGACCAACTATGCTCTGGCTCTAACTGGCATAGTACTGCTCTACGTTTTCTTCACACAGGTTAGTTTCTATACCTGTGATTTCTTATGTTTTATTAAGCACCCTGTTACTAGAAAAATGTATTCCAATCATAAATTGTAGTCCTACAATGAGTATCATTTGCCGTAAAGCACGATCCTTTTAACTTGTCAGAAATCAGCTGTTTCGGTAATAATTAAACAGTGATTTCGACACAATAATCAAAAGGTCAAAAAGTCTTCAAATAATCAAAAAGTCTTAAAGACCTTTTTAAAGAAGACCTTTCAAGAATAACTTTTTAAACGACCTTTTCAATAATCTGCGAGATTCAGCATTTGTAGGTTAAGTATTGTGATATTGCTCGTCAATATTATATGTTTTCTGACAAGTTAAAAGGATCCTGCTATACTTGGTACAAAAATTACGTTGAAAGGTTCTTGCCAACTTTGATTCTTCAAGACAGCTAGCACGCTTGAATCGAGTGAAGACAGTCATATTTAACATAATAGCCGCTAGCGCTTTCCAGGGCGAGTTTCTGCACTTTCATCTTGTATTCCTTTACTTTAAATTTGTATTTCTATTACTTTGTTCGTTATACAGGGTGGCGCATAAAGAACGGATGTTTTTGAAAGTGTTATAAGAAAGTTTATTTTTATCATACATTCATCTTCCTTACACCAAAATACTAAGTAAATTATCCAATTTGAGAATTTGTATGAAAAAGTCCAAAACACTTGGGTATTTTTTAAAAATTACATAGGAAAGATGGAGCCCTTAATGCGTTAATGCTCATTAAAAGCCTCAAATTGGTCCTCAACTTTTGATACAGCAGCAATTCATCCATGTATTGCAGTATTCAAATCTTCAATGTAACGATATTTACGACAGTAAACTTGAATTTCAAGTAAAAAAGAATCACAAGCCAATAAGCTCTACTTAAATGTCTCTGTTAAAGCTCCGTTAAACAACGATTGCAGATTTGTTCTATTGGAAATATTGTTCAACAGCAAATATGCGATTTTGCAAGGTCAATTGCGCAATTGTTACTAAAACTGGATACTTTAATCTACAAAATGGTGTCGCTCTGCGGTCACAGACAGCTCCACTCCACTGATATTATCCTACTCAAATCCATCCATTCTTTTTGCGCCACTCTGTATTATATTGCCCGTTATTGACTTTCACTTGTATTGACTTGTAATGCAACTTGTAATACTCCAGGACATGGCTTGCCATAGCGGAGTAGGTCAATTTTCCAAACAACCACATGTATTATAACATTTTGCTTTTGAATTTTTTTTACTAACAAATCTTTGTATAATTAACTGTAAATATTTTTTAATTTGTATTTGTAATAGATATAGGTATTTTGGAAAATAAATCATTTATTTATTCATTTATTTAATGCCATTGATGATCTCAACGGTTTCTGCAATAAGATAACTATGAATTATTTGTATTTTTATTTTGTTTCAGTCGTCTGACTGCACCCTGAACAAGGTGTTCATAACGGTGAACCTGGTGGGTGCAATAGTGGCCAGTGCCATCTCGATCCTGCCCAACGTACAGGAGATGCAGCCTCGCTCCGGTCTGCTTCAGTCGTCGGTTGTCAGCCTCTACATGGTCTATCTCACTTGGTCCTCTCTGTCAAGCAACCCAGGTAACTAGTTCAGATTGCCTTTTCGAATTTAATTACATTTATTTTTTTATATAATTCAATAAACAAACTTATCAACTTCATTCCAAACAGTTTTATTGAAAATACAAATAGGAAACTTGATGAAAAATTAAAAAATAAAATTATTAAATGGATAATGTCCAGTGGAATTGTGGAAAAACGTTTTAAATGATTCATGTCCTATTTCAATAGTGTGTTTGCCATCTCTTCTCTTCTCTTCTCTTTCGTCTTCTCTCTCTCTTTCTTTTTCACCATCTTAAGGTCAATTCCCACATTGACGACAACGACACGACGACGACATTCTCATTTCGTTCTGCGCATGCGTCACCAGCCCGCGCTCTGATTGGTCCATCCTTTTAGAATTTCTGACCAGCCGAATTTCTAGGTTAAGTGACTAGGTAGGAAGTTTGAATGTTCGCTGTTCGGAATCAATTGTCAATTAATATTAATAATATTAGTACGACAATATAAATATAATAATCAGTAAATAAAATTATAATACAAACCCTTTCAAGTCATACCGGTACTGCAATTTTGAGACTTGAGAGCTTTCATTTGTAAACAAAGATAGACATGGACCAATCAGAGCATGGGCTGGTGACGCATGCGCAGAACGAAATGAGAATGTCGTCGTCGTGTCGTTGTCGTCAATGTGGGAATTGACCTTAATACTATCATACTCACTCTATTTCTTCTCCTTGGTATTTTTTATATTCTCTTTATTACTTTTTCTTGACAGTTCATCAAGATTTTGTTCATCTATTGTATTAGCAACTCTTACATGCGCACAGGATTTTTCCTTGCAGGTAAATAGATTTGCGATTATTATGTGAAAATCTGAATAAAAGTTATTTGATTTGATTTGAATTCATATGAACAGCTTATTTCAGAAAGGGACCTGAGTCAGTTTCTATCAATTTACTTTTGTAAGCTTATTGTATTACTAGCCAACAGGCTAGCCAGGGGGCTCCGCCCCCTGGACCCCTGGCAGAATCATTTTCATGAACTAAAAAAGTGAGCGCTCCGCCCTCACCAGGGGGCTCCGCCCCCATTGACACAGTGAACATTGATTTGTCGATAAAAGAAGAACGCAAAGAAAAACTGGAAAAATCATATGATCCATCTGCCTCCAGTAACCTGAACGTCTACTGGAATCATGAAACCCAGCCATTAGCACGAAGCGAAGCTCCTTGTAATGTGGCCTTAGCCTGAGTCTCGTTCTCAATAACTTGGTAGGATAGTGGACGAGTTCATAGAAATGTCGGCCTTCAATATTCTATTTTACGTAGTTTCTTTTTTTGCGAGTAAAAACTTTTTTTTTGAGGGTGATGCCCACATGAGCTCTAGGCTTGTGCGTGGGTAATGAGAGGGGTGATGATGAGAGATGACGACTGTTTTTAGGCAGTCGGGACCGACGGCTTTTCGTCTCCTCCGAAAGACGGGAGTGGCCGTTTTTGTCAAAATCCGTTCCGGAAAAAAAACTATTTGATTATTGTTTTGTGTTTGATTTGCAGACAGCCAATGCAACCCGGGCTTCTTTTTGGGGATTGGCAAGGGCGATTCGGCCAAAACCGGTGACATGCAGCATTTCGATTCGCAGAGCATTGTGGGCTTGGTGGTGTGGATGTGCTGTGTGCTGTACTCGAGTTTGCGGTCTGCTTCCAAGTCGGATCGCTTCAACATGTTTGAACATGCTCTGGTTGGCGACAATGGAGGAGGTTAGTACTCTAGCTGGCTGGTGGGCCTAGGCCTTCTTCTATTAAATTAATTAAATTCCATTTCTACGAAACAGTTATGGACAAAAGAAAACAAAGTAAATTGGTAGCTAACTCACTATAGTTCACCGAAACCAGTCAGTAAATGTTACAGAGAGTATTTATAGTCACAGTATGGACATTACATGTCATACTTTTGATTGGTTAGCTCCGACAAATCCGCCATACTTTTGCCAATTCCCATAAGATTTGCATTGGAATGAAAAGCTGATCATATGTTATGATATAAGATTCACTTCTAACCTACATTTTGCCTTTGCCAGTATTAGTTTTCATCATTTCAAGTTTTTAAAGCAATACCAAGAGTAGAGAGACTATTTTCAATGGTAGAAAAGTTAGTCTTGATGTTGTTTCTCTCAAAATAAGTTTGAATGGGTTTATGTTTGCCTATAATCCCATATCAAAATTCAAAAATTTGGCAAAAGTATGGCGGTGGCGGGAAAAAATATGATCTCCACTTATTTTTATGGAGTGCTTCACACAAATGGCCACACTGTGACTATACACTCTCTGTAGTAAATGTAACAGCTGAGTGAGCTTGTGTGTTTGTGTCTTTTGTGAGCTTATTGCAAAACGGCATGTTCACATTTCAGCGTGTGTAACTAATCGCGTATTCAGCTTATACGGATTGAGAGCGATAGAAATTTAGTTATAAGTTTATAACATACCTTTGACTCGGTCGTCCAGCTGTTTTCCGATGCACGCACGCACACTTTCTTCACGCGCACTGCCTCGTTTCGGTGAACAGACTATAGCTAACTATTAACCCGGCTGCTGAGTTGATCATTAGCTAAGGAAAATTAAGTTCTTTGGATTGGAATTATTCAATTAAATTAAATTTAAATCTAATTTGTACGGATTAGAAGAGACACTAATAGTAATAGTAGAATTTTACAATAAATAATTTTGAAATGAGAATTTATGACTTTACAAATTTATAAATAGATAGATAATTTCTAGGTCCTTGGGCAAATATATGAATGTTATTAAAAAAAAATTTATCGTATGACTTTTTTTTGGTGGGGAGACCCTTACGGGTAGATAGCAGTAAATTTGCCATAAATGTTGTAATATTCTGATGTTTCCTCGTAACACTTATTTATATGATTCATAATGATCTTTTCCATTCCAATTTGTATATTTGTTTTTTTTATGACAAATGACGTTTCTATCTACTTATATCTATCCGTTTATCTTATTAGAATAGAAAAACTTTTATTCGATCAAAATTACATCACCCTAAGCAAGCGTTATAAAGGTTACTTGACAAGGTACATATACAGACATGCGTGAATTTATCAATTTCACAAAGTAATTAAGCTCAAAAGTGAACAATGAAATTTACTAATAAACAATTCAAGGCTGCTGCTTGACACGGTACATATACAGACATGCGTGAATTTATCAATTTTACAAAATAATTAAGAACAAAAGTAAACAAAGGAATTTACCAATAAACAATTCAAATTAACTTGTTAAAAACTAACCGAAAATTGTTGGCTCAGCTCTCAACAATATAATAATTGTACAATAAATTCAACTTGGAGTTGTAAAATATTTCTAAAATAAAATTCAATTCAATTATCTTCCATTGTGAAATGATTTAACCAAATTTTCAGATTTTGTTTCAAAGTTTCCAACTAGAATGAATGAAATAAAAATTTCTATGAAACAGATGCTGTTATATTATTACACAAAATAATATAAAAAATACTAGTACACAACATTTATTACACGAAATATATTTTTATAATTAAATAATGTAATATTTTATCACACAAAATAAAAATACTAGTTTCAAGTATTATAATTGTTTTAAGAGAAAGGAAAGAGGAGACAGAATCTAATTAGCTCTTGAATTAATTGAATCTTGGATTCTTGAAATTGAATCTAGAATGTAGAATTTAATCTATATTGCCTTCGTTATTTTACAATCTGCATGAAATTACTGTTTCTATTGCTTTATTACTGTTATTGGCTTTGAAATCTGAGGTGAAAGGTGCTATATCTTTTGAATGCTATTTTTCTTTGTGCATAATTTTTGTTTTTGAACTGACTTTGGAGTGCAACGCCATCTAGTAGTGGAACTAAGAACTAATGACCTGTTAGAAGAAGTACAGAATTCTTGTTTCGGAACAGATCAGATCCCTGACGTTTCTAAACAAACTTTCAGGGAATATTTTTTACAAAGATATGCTGATGTGTATGGTTTTATGGATATATTGCCTTGTACATGTGAGCACGCTTTCGTCTATATTATCAGCACCATTTTCTCCTTCAGTCACCTCTTTTTCATTTTCTCTAAGTATTTCTTTTGTCTGTTTGTTTTCGTTAAGGCGGATCTCACGATGTTAATCTCATCGGCAATGAAGGTATGACATCTTATTATGGAGCCTGTAGAGTTTTTATTTTCTAAATATTTGGGAAGAAAATACATCAATCGATATTGATTAAATCCAGTTCGATAATGATTGCATGTATAATTTTGATATCGGAATTAGTTTGACTGTTTCTTCTTTGTTGTCAATTGATGATAATTAAATTTTATCTATCAACTCTCAACAGTGACAGAGATTTTAAGAGAAAAATTAGTTTTTAAAATCTGTAAAGCTTATTAGATAATATTATAGGCTTCATAAAAAATAGGCTATGCAATTTTGCAATTTAGAGATGTCTTTGTCTGTTTCAATTGACAAAATTTTAGTGTCTTTGAATGGAAGTTTGTAAAATTTATTTGTATTTTGCTTCAAAAATATTAATGTAATCGACGTCGGAGCGAAGACAAAATAGAAAAATACTTACTATTTATTTTTTATTATTTTCATTTTTGTGTGCAATTTAAAATGAGTTTTTGTCTCTTCTTTCCTTATCCTTGTTTTCTATCACTTTAGCAAAATTTCCTTGATGAAGTTTATGTGAATGAATATCATGTTTTTTATCTCTTTTATCGTACTATTTAGCCAACTCTTGTTTTTTGATTTTAAGATGTTTTTGTCTGTTTCAATTGACAAAATTTTAGTGTCTTTGAATGGAATTTTGTAAAATTTACTATTTACTCTTGTTTTTATTTTGTTTTTCTTCTTCTTTTCGTCAAATTTCAATATTTATACTCTTTATACATTTTAATGATTGCTTCCTTGGGGTGGACGTGGACCATGATTTGAATATATAAATTATTATTTTATTTTCAAACGAACAAGCATGTTTATACAAATATTGGTTGCTATCCATTGATGCTCATAATAGTCTAAAATAAGAAAAATAAGCGGTAACCCTATAAGTTTGAGAATATTAATAAATAATTTATAAGATTCATAAATACAGTATAACAGACTATATTAATATCATTCACAAAATAATATCAGCAATCTAATATATTCACATATAACAGTATACACAATATTAATATATATAACAAAACTATATTTATAAAAAAAAAATCATCCTTTAGTCTTTGAGATGTAATTTCGCTCGTTCATATTATATTTGTACCAAATATTTGGGAATAACTGTAATTTTATTCGCTGTAACATTTTAAAGGAGAACTAGAGTTTTGTCTTCATGATTGACTATATTTTCTACATATCAATTTACTAGCAGGTCACCCGTGCTTCGCTACGGTGTCTCAGAAATTCCGTTGAGGTTAAGGATATTTGTGTGTATCTAATCACTGCGTGCTCGCTGTTAAAGGGAATTCTAAAGATTTATACAATTCAAAAACGCTGTATTAATTTTGCATGTTAACTTAGACATAGAACCCGAAAAAATTTACAGTATTCGTTGTGTGCACGTAGGTGATGGGGATAATAAAATCGACACCGGCGCTCACGCGGAAATTTAGTGAACGAAACGGGTTAGTTTAACATGAGAAAGGATAGGGAAAAAGCATTTACAATGCATTTAAAGTATTGTCGGCTTCTATTCCTTCCATATTTCCAAACCTAAAGTGATTCAACAAAGAAATCGGATTTCAGTTTTGAATTAATCGAGTGAAAAATCCAGTTTAAAAGCATATGATTGATTTGAAGTCTCGCGCCCATAATGCAATTTGAAATGATAACCAATGGAAATGAACTCAGCTGTGGATAAACTACTTCGTCTGCTCAGTCTCCTTAAAACATAACCTTCAAAGTTGATTTTAAACTATAATTGAAGATTATAATAATGATTAAGAACATGCGTTATGTTCATTTTATCATTCTAAATATAATTCCACAATCGATAAGTAGGAAAAATAGCAACAGGGAATTATATTTCAATTATAAACTAGCTTTTACGTACATAAGCCTATCCTTTCCCATGTTAATCTTCTTGGAAAGATTCATACGATTATCCGCCAGAGCGCAACACCGTAGATGCTCACAGCGAATAGGTGAATGACCCTGTATTTATCTTGAGTTTCCGAAGTAGGATGGTTGATTTGCAATGTTTATTCGCATATGAATGATTGAATGCAGACCCATTTATAGTGTATAACTTTATAGTAAGTTCCCGAAGTTGGATAGGGGTTTGGCAATGTTTATTCGCATATAATTTAATGAATGCAGATCCATTCATTATTATTATTATTATTATTATTATTATTATTATTATTATTATTATTATTATTATTATTATTATTATTATTATTATTCATTTATATTTAGTTTATTTATTTCTCATAAAATTACAAATACAACTTTTCAAACAAACAGCAAAAATGAATCAACCACAATACAGTATTATATAAAAGAACATAAGAAACTACTTCCTCAAAAGAGCAAGCTCGAGCTTGGGGAAGGAGCAGCCGTGCTACAATAGCAACTAAAAACTATATCCTTCTATAAAACATATAAAATTAGTAATAATATAGTCAGCCATTCATTCAATTCTCAAAATTATTATAATATTTTAATACATAAATTTGTAATAATAAATGATGAATGAATTAGATGATTATAATTATCAAATTCCTTTTATATAATATCAGAATACTAGAAAAAAAGATGTGAAAGTAAGATATAATGTGCAGATAAGATTTTTTCCAATATTAGAGACTTCAATGAATAACAGTGTCATCATCGTGCAGAATTTAAATATTATAAGAGATAAATTTATGCGAAAAGAGTGTTTATAAATATCAAGATAAATGAATAGAACTGATATATAGGTAGATGAAAAAAGTATAACAAAAATACTATCCTATTGTATTCCAGAATCGCTCAGCCCTATCCCAGCCATGAGCGTCAACAAGATTCTTTTTTAAATGCAAACTAAAATTATTTTGGGCGAGTACATCCCTGACATTGCTAGGTAGGGTATTAAAAAATAATGGTGATAGATAGAGACTGAACATTGTGTTTCACTTGTTTGTTGGCAGATAGCGGTAGTGTAGACGGAGGTGAATCGGGTGCGGCCGCTGCCTCGCAGCGCGGCGACCACAAGGTGTGGGACAATGAGGAGAACGGCGTGGCCTACTCGTGGACCTTCTTCCATCTCATGTTCGGTCTGGCCACGCTCTATGTCATGATGACACTCACCAACTGGTACACGTAAGTAATTTTTTTTTTGAAATTATTGAAATTTATTTCCTAAAAAACACAATACAATACACAGTACAAACAAAGGACAAAGAAAAAAAAACATGAATAGTACAATTTACAATAAATAATGTTTGTTACCTGTATATACACTAATGAAAACATGTAAATATTATAGTATGAGAAAAAATAATACCTGCATAGGTTAGAAACCTGTGCGCAGGCATGAGTCGCATTCAATTAACAGAATCAACAGAAAAAAATGTTGGGAAACTTTATTCTAATATTATTTTATAAAAAGTACTGTATTAGAAAATTCAAAGAATTTAATAAAATGAGAGAGAAAAAAAACTAGAAGAAAAGAAAGAGGAAAGATGAGACATGATGAAGGAAAAAGGATGGATTGAAAAAAAAGAAATAGAAATCCATCAAATTTTGGAAACATGAGAATAAATTCAAAGTTATGTAAGAGAAAAAGGAGGAATTGGACATAGAACGGCAGTTGAAGTTTGGTAAAATTATTGAAAAAGTTTATCAGCAAGTTTATACTCCAAAATTTGTTTATCTAGATTTTTGCCCATACTATAATTTGTTTTAATATTTAATACTTCACTTGGAAGAAAATTGACTAATTTAATCACCCAAAACATGCTCTCTTATCGCTTACGCCCGGTTGCAGAGTCCACACATCTTTATAGACGAACATGTTTTTTTTTTTGTAACAAGAACTCCGTGGTTTCTAAACCGATTTTGTTCGTTCACGTCTCATTTGAAAGATCTCATTCAGTATATCACGATCCTTTTAACTTGTCATAAATCAGCTGTTTTGGTAATAATCAAACATTGATTTCGACACAATAATCAAAAGGCTTTAAAGTCTTTAAAATACCTTTTTAAAGAAGACATTTCAAAGAATAACTTTTAAAAGACCTTTTAAAAGACCTTTTCAATAATCTGCGAGATTCAGCATTTGTAGGTTGAGTATTGTGATCATAATATGCTCGTCGATCATATGTTTTATGACAAGTTAAATGGATCCTGCTATAGATGTTTGTTCAAGTCTTATGCAGCTCGTACACCGGAGCAATAAGCAATAGGCAATAAGCAACATTTGTATCATATGATCGTCTACTCTATAGAAACAAATAATAGTCCAATGCACACCTAAAGCAGCTGTTACATTTTGAAAAAAGTTATCGTGGAGATGAGGAATGAACGATCAAAGTATCAATTGTTGCCATTGCTTCAACATAGGGATAGGAGAGCCGAAAATTTTCACATTTTTTCAACTTATGATTAAATTTGATGATCAGCTGTTTTGAAACAAAAATTTTATTTGTCATTGTTCATTGTAAAGGTAAGGGAGTTTGTGCAGAGAGAGAAAAAGAGAAAGATAGAGTGAAAACGAGGAGGAGAAGAATGAGAAGGATATGGAAAAAAAGTAGAAGAAGGAGAAGGAGATGAAGAAGAAGAAGAAGATGAAGAAAAAGGGGGAGAACAATAAAAAAAGGGAGAGGAAAGAGAAGAAGAAGAACGGGAAGAATAAGGAGACGTAGATGGGAAAGAAGGAGAAGGAGATGAAGAAGAAGTAGAAGAATGAGGAAAAGATTGAAAAGAATGAGGAGAAGGAGAAGAAGATGAAGAAGAACATTGAAAAGAAGTAAATGGAGGAGGAGGAGGCGGCGGAGGAGGAGGAGGGTTGAGGATTGGAAACTAATTCATATAGTTCAATAGTCGCAGTTTTATGCGACCTGGGATGTCCTAGTAACACTAAATACGCGTATTTATCTACTAAGTAGATAAGTTTTTGGGACACTCTGTATAACTTATTCAAATTTGTATCTTGTGCATTTCGTCCATTTGTTTTGTTATTTCAGGGCAAATAAATTTGATTTGATTCAAATATCACACTTTTGGTTGGTTAGATCGTTCGAGAAATACTAGTGATTGAATTACAATGATTATTTAAGAGAACAGTTGATAAGTTTCAAAGTTTTTTCCAGATATAAATATTAAATTATGTTTTGAATCCAATAAACTTTCCATATTAATTACAAATTATATTCAATTAATCATGATTTAAAGTAATTTAAACAATATGAATTTCAATACGTTCATGTTCTATGTATTGTTTGTTCAATGAACTGGATTTTTGCTGAGGGTGGTGCCCACATGAGTTGTAGACTTGTGCGTGGGTAAAGAGAGGGGTTATGATAAGAGATGATGACTAATTTAAGTTGTTGTTACAAAATAATGATAAAATACTGTTCTTATTTCACTCAACAGCCTAAGGCTACACTATTCCCAAGGAACTGTATAATCAGATTCATGTAATTTGACGCTTGGCATTAGATAGATAGAGAGATATTATTTCTTGCCGTTGCAAATAACCGTAGAGTCCTATGGCGAAGGAATAATATCTACCTATCTATCTATCTTTTCAATAATTGTAGTGTCTTATTCTAAAAATCAAACTTTCTTCCCATTTTTTTCTTTTAAAATGACACCATCATTCCGTTCTGATAACGTTATGTTATAGACTCGCTTATAGTCTTAAACTATAGCCCTCAACAATGCAGTGTATGTATTCATTTGTAATAATTCACATTCCATTGTGTATATATAGCAATGTTTTTTTCCTTCTATATTATAATGTCATCTTACTGTCCTATAGCAATTAAGGTATTTCTATGTAGTGTATTAGTGTTAGTTCTATCATAATGTGTAATTCTAATATTACAAGAACTCGGTGTCACGCACAGGTTTTTCAAACCCATGTGACACAAAATTTATTGTATAAAAATGCTTGTACTGTGTAATTTTTTCAATAAAATTTCTGATTTCTGATCTAATGTCAAGCGTCAAATTAAATGAATATGATTGTACTTATTTTGGAATATCCCGGAATTCATGATGTTGAAAATGTATATATTGTTTTGATTTTCAGACCGAATTCAAGCCTTGAGACGTTGAATGCCAACACTGGCTCAATGTGGGTGAAGATCATTTCCAGCTGGTTCTGCCTGTCTCTGTACATCTGGTCTCTAGTCGCTCCCATAGCATTGCCCGACCGTCAGTTCAACTAGAACCACTTTCAACCCAATACAATTCATAATTCATGTGAGTATATCAATTGGTTAACAAAAAAGTAAATTGGTTAACAATACAACAATAATGTTGGTTAACAATACAAAAGTAAAATTGGTACAACACAAGCATAAAATACAAAATAAATAATTACCTTGAGAATGAATTTTAAACCAACAATATTGTTAACAATATGGAACTACCGGCAAAAGATAATCTTGTGCGCCGGTAGTGAGGTCAGAAGCCACAAAAATTGAAAACTAACTGCATTAGGCTTCTGCAGCATTTAAAAAGAATTTGAAAAGCAAATAATGAATTGATAATTCATTAGAAGCCAAATGAATTAAATCAATTTTCAAATTCAATTCTAAATTGAATTTAAAATATTAAAATTAATTATTTATTTTTAAAAATCCCCATTGCCACAAAACACGTTATGAAAAAATAAATGATAACTGTTGCATTGGAAGAGTGCATGCTAGAGCATAACTTTAGCATTCGTGCATTCTAGAGTGCATAACTGGAAGAGTGCATGCTAGAGCATGCTTCATTGTGCTTGGTCTTCCTCATTGCGCTATTACTTTAACTACTTACTAATGACAAATACAGAGTGGCGCAAAATTTGAGTAGGAAATTTGACTGAAAACATGAACGCATGGATTTGAGTAGGATACAATCAGTAGAGTGGAGCTGTCTGTAACCTCCGAGCGACACCATTTTGTAGGTTAAAGTATCCAGTTTTAGTAACAATGGCGCAATTGACCTTGCAACATCACGTATTTGCTGATTAACAATATTTCAAATAGAATAAATCTACCATCGTCGTTCAACGGAGCTTTAGTAGAGAGTTTTAAGTCGAGCGTATTGGCATGTGATTCTTCATCACTTGAAATTGTAAGTTTACTGTCGTAAATATCGTTCAATTGATCTGAATACTGCAATACATGAAGAAATTGCTGCTGTGTCAAAAGTTATGGACCAATTTAAGGCTTTTAATGAGCATTTACGCATTAAGGGCACCATCTTTCCTATGTAATTTTTAAAAAATACTCAAGTGTTTTGGAGATTTTCATACAAATTCTCAAATTCGGTTATTTGCTTAGTATTTTCATGTAAGTAAGATAAATGTATGATTGAAATAAACTTTCTTATAACACTTTGAAAAAACATGCGTTTTTTATGCGCCACTCTTTAGTTGGAATGATAGAATAACTAAAGTAGAAAATCCAAAAGAATATAAACGACGAATGAAATGTATTGCAGATTCATTTTGTTCAATCAATCTCCCACAAACTGTAATAGAATTTTAAAAATACAAATCAATGTAGTGTCAACCTTCTGCTCCTCAAAGTAAAACTCTACTTCGATTAAGCTTACCTTTCTATTTTAATTAATTAGAGATGCGAAAAAATACTCACATCTTCAAAACAAGTGAGGTACATCACTTCCTTGAGAAAAATATGTTTCTTATTTAGTGATCGAAGATGATTGATTAAAGATCATAGGAACCAATGGAAACGGGAAATAAATTATAGAATCTGAAGCCAAAACAGTATTAAAATGTTTGAACAAAGTTAAATATGGTAGCCAAATATTGGTGCCGTAAAAGTTGAAAAAAATGTTGAAAAAATTAAATTTGGTATGGATCCGAACTATTTCTCATAATTTGGTTGCCTGTTGCATAACTCAATTGTTGTTAATTAATGAAATATATTTAGAAAATACACTCTATGCCAAAGCATACATTGTAATTGATATATTCGTTGAGTGATACATTGGAGGCATATTATGTCTGGTTTTATAGTCTTCCTCTTTTAGGGAATATATAATATTTAATGTGTATGTAATATTTATGAATATAATAATATGTATAATGACCTTCTATTTTTTGCAGGTCCGTCTTGCATCCTACTCTATAGCTGTTGAAGAAGAAAATTATTGGCTTCAAATAATTTGTAGTTAGATTCTCAAATATATAATGAAATAAATGTCTTAATATTGTGTAAATCTATTTCCATGAACTCAAGTGTTATTATATCCAAACACGAAATATATTCACAAGTGATAAAACACCTTGATATAATATTCATCTTTAATTATAAATTTTAATGTGCAATAAACTTGCATAATTTCTCACCCTAACGTCTTGTAATCAACTTATAATAATAATAAATATTATTTGTATTGTCTTATTGTAATGATTATTATTTAATTATAATGAGAACATTGCAGGTAGTGTGATTATCATAATAGTATATATTGTTTATTTGTCATGTTCCCGAACAATTCTAGTTAATGGTTGTTCGTATTTCTTCATGTATATAGTTTATGTTTCTAGTGTGAATTTTATTTGAAGTACGCCATTTATTTTATTGTCGAGATTTTGATACTTAAAGTTGTGAAATTGTAATTTGTTATGCTTCAACTTCATATTTTAGAGAATAAAGTACCTTTATTTCAAAAGTATCTAGTAATTCATTGCTATTTTAATAAAACCCTGTACGAAGTGGCTTGAGAAGCGTTGAGTTTTCAAAACTATGAAACAATAGCTATCGGTTACATAAAAATGTTTAAGAAACGCAATAATAATAATAATAATTCCGTGTAACCTGGCTGGCTCAGGTATGGTGTCAGAGTTTTCAGGTCACTCCTGATCAGTACAGGGTTTCAGTTTAAGAAACGCAATAAGTTTTATTGAATGGATAAATTTATTGACTCTATAGCTATTGAATGATTTATCGAACGACTAAAAAACCGGGCATCAGTTCAACAGCATAGTTTTAACTAAGAGGAAACAAATGAACAAATCAGTTGAGTTTTCAAATTTATTTACTTTTTAATTTTACATCCTTACAAAACTAAATTCTATCCTTCAAGAATATAATTCGAAGCTAAAAATATACTGCTAACATAATACATTATAGTAATATCTCACTCAAAAAACTCGATCTAACAATCTTGTTGAGTCATGAATGAGTTTCACAAAGGCAATAAACTTGATGCCATACAGCTTTTGAATTTGTTACATATACACACACAACGTGTCTACCGAAAATATTGTCCTCAAAGCTTAGCTATTTTCATGTCAGTTATTTAAAAAAGAATAATATCACTGAATAACAAAAATTATAATAATTAATGTGTATATCGTTGTATGTACTATAACAATTAGTAACACAATTCCAAGGTAGTTTAATTTTTTTTGAAGAAATCTTGACATCTGAAAGAGTTTTATAATAATTAAGTCTCGGCTTTAAAATTTCAATACTATATGAGAAAAAATCGGTTCAGTGTTTTCTTGTAAAATTATCACGACATAGAATTTATTATCGCGTTATATGCGAGTTATAAAACGTCACTCTTGAAAAAAGACAATCTAAATTTTGAGACAATATTTTCTCTCTCACATACAAACTCTCACTCTCTCTCTCTCTCTTCTTGAGGGTTATGGCAGAGAGGATCAGGATTCCTAACTCCGCCCTAATAAAGGCATTAATCAATTAAATCAATTTCTCTCTCTCTCACACACACACTCGTACTCACTCTCTAGTCTATAATCTATATTTGAAAATGTATTAAAAAATCATAATAGTCATTGATAATTATGAGAGTATGCAATTACAGTAAGATAATTGAGATTCAATCTTAGCCATAGATCTTCTTATCATATAAGATTATGTAAGCAAAGTTTTTTCTCTAATTTTGAAATAGGTGAAATAGGTATCTTTTTTAGTTTAATACTTTATTCTTGAATACCGTTGATCCTGGATTCAAGATTTTTCAGTTCATTTGCAATTCCCTGTGGTACATCGTTGGGAAGCTGTTCATCGAAGTACTTTTTCAAGTCTTCAACCTGTGAAAACAAATGAAAATTTTAGTTATAGAGTAGCTTTATAATCCAACAGTTATCTTGGGAAGGTACCCACAAAACAGGGGCGAAACCAGAAAAAATTTTCCATGGGCGATACTAAATAAAACATGTAAGTGATGTGAAACAAGTAAAACATGTAACTAATTAAAACATGTAAGTAATTAATTCTATTTTGATCTATAATTTGGGGGGGGGGGGGAATATATCCCCTTAATCCCCTCTCCCCTGGGTTCGCCCCTGCCCACACAGAAGACATCCATATAATCAATGAGGATGTTAGAAGTTATAAATGTTAAATTAAGTTAAAACATATGTTGAAACATGTTAACGCTGTTATGTTAACAAATGTTAAAACATCTAACTTATAGATGTTAAATTCTCATGCGTCAATGACGTCGGAGCAGTCAAAGAGCACTGTGATGATACCAGCGACCACATAATACAAATAGACGGAGCATTCCTATTACTTCAACATTACGGGTGATGAAGCCAATTTTGTGCGCCTATACCTAAGTAAGATGGCGGCGGTTTACATGAGTGTGAGAGAGACAAGATTATGCCAGCTGTTTTTCTGTCTCTCTCTCACTCATGTAAACCGCCGCCATCTTACTTAGGTATAGGCGCACAAAATTGGCTTCAATACTGAGACTGAGTGCTCCGTCTATTTGTATTATGTGGTCGCTGGATGATACCCACCATAACAAAGAGAAATAAAAACACAAATCTTGTCTTTTTCTACTTACATATGTGTAAGTAGAAAAGACAAACCCCACCCCCCCACCCCGAAAAGACATATGTTGTCTTTTTCTACTTACATATTTGTAAGTAGAAAAAGACAACATTTGTGTTTTTATTTCATTTTGGAGAAATTCTACAATATTTATGAAAACAGTGTTGAATTTAATAAAGAGATTTTCAATTTTTCCCATTCTTCACTAAAAACATGTTGTTTTAGGCAGCTCGTACACCGGAGCAATAAGCAATAGTAGGCAATCAGCAACATTTGGATCATATGATCGTCTACTCTATAGAAACAAATAGTCCAATGCACACCTTAAGCAGCTGTTTCAGTGTGCATTGAACTATTGATTTGTATAGAGTAGACAATCATATGATCCATATGTTGCTAGTTGCCTATTGCTTATTGCTCCCTTGTACGACCGGGGTTACTGACCTCCTGTTGCCAGAATTGTTTGTCGATTCTGAACAGTTCGTCAAAGTCGACAGGCTCGCTGAGGCCGTCCAGTGTGAACGAGTCTCGAGTTGGCATATAGCCGATGGGAGATGCTCGACAAGCACTGCTCGCGTCTCCTGCCTCGATGCGCTTGATGATCCAGTCCAGGACACGAGAGTTCTCGCCGAAACCGGGCCACAGGAATTTGCCCTGGAAAGAGAATTCATAAAACTAAAAGTTGGAATATCTAAAAAGTAATAGTCTTCTTCTTCATTTATTTATTTACGGTATTTATTTATTTATTTATTCATTTATTTATTTATTTATTTATTTATTTATTTATTTATTTATTTATTTATTTATTTATTTATTTATTTATTTATTTATTTATTTATTTATTTATTTATTTATTTATTTATTTATTTATTTATTTATTTATTTATTTATTTATTTATTTATTTATTTATTTATTTATTTATTTATTTATTTATTTATTTATTTATTTATTTATTTATTTATTTATTCATCTATTTATTTATTTATTCATATATAAACAATTTACAATATAGAAGTGTTACAATATTTATTGAATATACTCCCTGCATGGATGATTTGTCCGTGTGCAGGGAGGAGTCATCATTAAACAAGCAGAGAAAAAACACAAGTAGAATAAATAAAATGATACAATAGTTCTTAATAATAGTAATAAATAAAACATGAAGAATATTATTAAAACAGTTTTGAACATACCATTGATGATGGTTAATAAATGAGTTCCAACTCGATACACATATACAATTACTATATACAATATACAATTACTATAGAGTAATTGCACTATAGAAATGTTGTTTCCTTTAGGTTAATAGGGACAGAGACTAAAGCTAGGCGTACACCGGTTAGTCAAGACAAGACGAGACTAGTCACGTTTAGTCACAGTAATTCACATACTTGCTTATGAAGCAGCACACACCGATGCAATGATTAATCGGTGTGTGTTGCTTCATAAGCAACTATGTGAGTTACTGTGACTAAACGTGACTAATCTCGTCTTGTCTTGTCTTGACTAACCGGTGTACGTCTAGCCTTACAAGGGCAAAGGCATAGCTCTCAGGGCCTCAGAAATAAGTTTTAAGGAATATAAAGAAATTTCTGAGAAATAGGAGTAATATGTCAGTGGCACTCTGGCCAAAGTGATCACCATCCATGGAAATCCCAAGCGGTCGTTACTCATTTCACAGCCACTGAGATATTACTACCCAATCAATACCTGTATTTCAAATTACAATATTATACAATATTGATAAATTATAATATACTGAGTGATTCAAAAAGAATACCACAACTTTAAAAATTTGTATGTTATGAAAGAAACATCATAGAACCGTCTGTTATACATCTTTACAAAGAGTATTTAAAGAAGTTTTTTTCACTCACAAACAAGTTCAGAGATGTTTCATATGACCCCTCCAGACACTCGAGCAATATCAATCCAAAACCTCCCTCAAACTTGTTCCACACTATCTATAGCATGTCAGGTGTAACAGTTTGGATGGCTGCTGTTATTTCTTGTTTCAAATCGTCAATGGTGGATGGATATTGATGATTTGAAACAAGAAATTACAGCAGATTATCAAACTGTTACGCCTGATATGCTACAGTGAGAGTGGAAAGAGTTTGAGGGAGGTTTTGGGTTGATATTGCTCGAGTGTCTGGAGGGGTCATAATATATGGAACATCTCAGAACTTCTTTGTGAGTGGAAAAAACTTCTTTAATTTATCTTTGGAATGATGTATAAGAGAAGGTTCTATTATATTTTTTTCATTAAATACAAAGTTTTAAAGTTGTGGTATTCTTTTTGAATCACTCTGTATTATATATATATTATAATTGTAATATATTATACAATATTGAGAATAAGAGACCTCTGCTACTAGGCTACTACCTGTACTACTAGGCTGTACTACTACCTGTCTACTAGGCTTGAGTATAGCTTTCTTAATTTATTGGAAAATGGTTAAAATTCATGAAAATATCACTAGAAATACTCACATTATTGTCCTTGCGGAACCAGTTGACATGGAAAATGTGGGGAAGACTGTAGTCAGCTTTCTTTTCCATATCCAGCCAATGCTGAAGGTAGTGGCCGAAGTTGTAGCCAAAGAAAGGCCTCATTGCGAACGGGTCGTGCATTATCACTTTTCCCTGAAACAAATAATGAACGAATTCCCAAATGAATCAATTTCATCATTTCGTAATTATTTTTTTGTATGTTTTATCGAAATCTTGGGGCCTGGTCACATACGATCCGATTGTGGTTTGCTTTACTTTACTTCACTAACAAAGCTAACTGGTTTACTTCACTTCACTTACTCGCATAGTAAATCTATATAAATCGTATGGTACATAGTAAGTGAAGTGAAGTAAAGCAAAACACAATCAAAGTAGCTCTTCTAGTGAAGTGGAGTAAAGCAAACCACAATCAAAGTACCTCTTCTAGTGAAGTGAAGTAAAGCAAACCACAATCAAAGTAGCTCTTCTAGTGAAGTGGAGTAAAGTAAAGTAAAGCAAACCACAATCGTATGTGACCAGCAGGCCCTGCTAAATCATTTGTAAACTGTATGCTACAATAGGCGAAAGCCTGATGACAATATTGACAAATAAAATCTATCTATCTATCTATCTCTCTATCTATCTATCTATCTATCTATCTATCTATCTATCTATCTATCTATCTTCTCTATCTATCTATCTTCTCTATCTATCCATCTATCTTCTCTATCTATCTATCTTCTCTATCTATCTATCTTCTCTATCTATCCATCTATCTGTCTATCTGTCTATCTATCTATCTATCTCTCTATCCATCTATCTATTTATTCACCTTGTGTTCAGCGGCAGCCGTAGCCTCAGACCTCATGCTGGCCCCCATAAAGACGCCATGTTGCCAGTTGAAAGACTCGTAGACCAAAGGAACTCCTTGCGGACGTCTGCCTCCAAACAGAATCGCTTCAATCACCACACCCTCACTCTCCTCCCAGGCCGGGTCTATGATTGGGCATTGCGAAGCGGGCGCACAAAACCTGCAAAACATAAAATAAAATTATTATTATTATTTAATACTAGTCAGCAGGCTCCGCTCCCTGGACCCCTGGCAGCCATTGACATAGTGAGCGCTTCGCGCTCACCAGGGGGCTTCGCACCCATAGACATAGTGAGCGCTTCGCGCTCACCAGGGGGCTTCACCCCCGTAGACATAGTGAGCGCTTCGAGCTCAACAGGGGGCTCTGGCCCCATTGACTCAGTGAAAAAACATATGTTTTCAAAATCCGTTCTTAGTGCGCGTCTAAAGGTCCAACTGAACATGCATGCCAAATTTGAACGCGTTTGGTTCAGTCGTTGTTGAACAATCTGCAAAAACACATTGAAAACGCAAGGAAAACTGCAAAAACGCCGATTTCTGGCCTAATTTTGAGATAATCTTAACAAAATTTAAACCGATTATTTTCAGACCTTGAACGAACCTAAGTACCAAATTTCAACATTTTCTGCCAATTACTTCTCGAAAAAGCTGAGAAAACGCACAAAATCGCTAGAAAACCGCGAATATTGGGCCTATCTTTGGGATGTTTGCAAAACCCATTCTTAGTGAGCGTCTAAAAGTCCAACTGAACATGCATGCCAAATTTGAACGCTTTTGGTTCAGTAGATTTCTAGTTATGCTAATGAATGAGTGAGTGCCATTTCGCTTTTATATATTTAATATTATTATTGGCGTGGTCCGTAGCAGATGGCGATAAGCGCCGGTTTGATAATCCATAGGTTCCAAGATCGAATACAGTTGACGGAACGGATTTTGAGGAAAATGGCCACTCTAGTCTTTCGGAGAAGACGAAAAGCCGTCGGCCCCGACTGCCTGAAAAGAGTTGTCATCTTTCATCATCACCCCTCTCATTACCCACGCACAAGCCTAGAGCTCAAGTGGGCATCACCCTCAGAAAAACAATTAAAAAAGTTAAAAATAAACTATTATAAAACGAACTTATTACAAGAGAAACATTAAGGCTAGGCGTACACCGGTTAGTCAAGACAAGACAAGACGAAATTAGTCACGTTTAGTCACAGTAATTCACATAGTTGCTCATGAAGCAGCACACACTGATGCAATGACTAATGGGTGTGTGTTGCTTCATAAGCAACTATGTGAAGTACTGTGACTAAACGTGACTAATCTCGTCTTGTCTTGTCTTGACTAACCGGTGTACGCCTAGCCTAAGAAAACTTACATAATGATGTAAATATTTTAGAGGTTGTGCCCCCTTCCTCCAAGGAGGAAATATCTCCATCATATTATGCAAGTTTTCTTAATTTTTCTTGTGAAAAGTTCGTTTTTCTATTAGTGTTCAGTGTGAATATTCAAATAGAGACTTTTGTGATGTAAACTATATAAAACTACAGAGCCTTGATTGTGATTATAATGTATTTTGTTGATGATAATATTTTGTTGTTATAACAATATGTGATGTAATTATAATGTATTTTGTTGTTTGTAACTATGTAGTTTGTAATTTTATTGTAATAACAACAAAATTACAAAACAAATCTTTTTTGTTAATTTTTTTTTTAATTTTATCAAAGTGTGGCCATTTGCTGTCTCGCTTTTGATTGGTTAGCTCGGTCAAATCCACCATACTTTCGCCAAATTGAATAAAACTGAATAGAATTAAAACAAAATTAACAAAAATGATTTGTTTTGTAATTTTGTTGTTATTACAATAAAATTACAAACTACATAGTTACAAACAGCAAAATACATTATAATTACATTACATATTGTTATAACAACAAAATACATTATAAAATTACAAACTACATAGTTACAAACAGCAAAATACATTATAATTACATTACATATTGTTATAATAACAACAAAATATTACCATCAACAAAATACATTATAAAATTACAAACTACATAGTTACAAACAGCAAAATACATTATAATTACATTACATATTGTTATAACAACAAAATATTACCATCAACAAAATACATTATAATCACAATCAGAATATAAAATAATAAAATCTCAATCAGAATAACGTCAAGCAGAGTTTGAACTGACCTTGAGTTGGGATGAGCTGCAAGACTTCCAGATTGCGGGCTCCAAGGCTTTCCCAACCAGTCTGTGATTTGTGTGTTGGAAGGGGGGGCGGGCATACCCTCCCAATAAACCCCCCCATCACTGGTGCTAGCCACATTTGTGAAAATTGTATTCTCGAAAATCGTTTTCATAGCGTTGGGGTTGGTGTCGTTTGATGTGCCTGAATAAAATCAGAAATTGTTCAAATCTATTCTTTCAAAAATCACACACTCTTACAATAATTAATGGAACAAAGAAAAATATGAGTTTCAGTGCTGGTATGTGGAAGATTCATATAAATAATGAATAATAATAAATAATGTATTTCCACTTTTGGCAATACACTCGACAAAAAACAATTTGAAAAAAATATCATATATAGGATACATAGAATTAATTACATAGAAAATATCATACATAGAAGTTACATATTGTCATAAATAAGAAACATCATACAAATAGTTAATGTATAGTTCACACAAATAATAATAATCAATAAGGAATAAAAAGAATGACAGTTTTCTAAACCGCAAATTTATTAAAACTCCGAGATACCAGTTTCGGTTGTTACACTATTATCAATCTCTGGTATAGACACCAGATTTTACTAGAGATTGGATATCGGTCAACCCAGTATTATCAGTCATATTTCAATCACTATCCAGTATTATCAATCACTATTTTCAATTACAACTGACGTGGACTGTTTGTATAAATTGGATGGGTGACCGACACAAAAAATTGTGCAATGAGGCGAGGTGGAACCTACCCGTAAGAGTCTCCCCACCAATAAAAGCCATACGATAAATTTTTTTTTAAATTGGAAGAAGTTTTGGGAATACATAAACCTGTTGTACTCTTCTTTGTAAAATGATTGATTAATATTGATATTTTTTCAAAAAATGATTGATTGATATTTTTTTCAAAATTGATTGATCAATTTTATTGATATTTCTCAAAAAATGATTGAATAAATGATTGAGTAATTGATATTGTTTTCAAAAATTGATTGATCAATTGATAGTTTTAAAAAAATGACTGAATAAATTATTGAGTAATTGATATTTTCTAGAAAAATGATTGATTAATTGATATTTCCTCGAAAAATTATTGATTAATTGATATTTTCTCGATAAATGATTGAATAAATTATTGATTAATTGATATTCCCTGAAAAAATTATTGATTAATTGATATTTCCTCAAAAAATGATTGAATAAATGATTGATTAATTGATATTTCCTCAAAAAATTATTGAATAAATGATTGATCAATTGATATTTCTCAAATTCGATTGATACTCTTCCAAATACAATTGGAAAAGGAGTAGATCTAATATTATTTTATTTATCAATTTATTATTCAATTTATTATTTTTATTAGTAGATCTAATAGGAGTATAATCTAATATTATTTTAGGCTTGGAACCCACCAGGAGCAACCCCAAAAAAGCCGTTTTCAGGGTTGATAGCGTGCAGTTTTCTGGTGCGAGGATTGAAGCGCATCCAAGCAATGTCATCTCCAACGCATTCTACTTTATAGCCTGGCAACGAACATTGCATCATTGCCAGATTGGTTTTGCCACAAGCTGAAGGGAAAGCTGCTGCTATGTAGTGCTTCTTGCCCTGGGGTGTGGTGATACCAAGGATCTGGAAAAATATTTGAAAAAATTTTGAATATCAAAGAGAAAATAAAGTAAGCGTAAGACCAGAACTGTTATAGATGGGCCAAAATTTCTTGGCACTTGGCCAGAACCGGTGGAGCTATGGCAAGGGGGGTAGCGCGGGTACTTTTCTGAGAATATTGGGCTACTACAAGCAACGAACAGCAGAGAGCATGATAACGTTAGGGTGGATTTGAAGATTTAAAGCAGCAGGCAATGTTTTTAATTCGGCTAGTAGCAGCCAGCTGCCAAGTGCCAAGAAATTTTGGCCCATATCTGTACTAAATTTGGTCTAGAGAAGTCCGAATTTGGACCATGTTCAATATTTTAAAAAAGACTTCCTCAGGTGAAGTTTGAATATTTGATTAGAGAAGATCGATAGGAAAAGTGAATAAATGATTGGGATTATTCACAAATATTGAATAAAAATGTATAAATTCTGAGTTAAAAATTCTCATGATCACAGAAAGAAGAGAAGAAGAAGGAGGAGGAGGAGGAGGAGGAGGAGGAGGAGGAGGAGGAGGAGGAGGAGGAGGAGGAGGAGGAGGAGGAGGAGGAAGAAGAATATAAGGAGGAGGAGGAGGAGGAATATAAGGAGAAGGAGGAGGTGGAGGAGGAAAAGGAGGAGGGGAGGAAAGAGAAGGAGAAGGAAGGAAGAGGAGAAATATAAGGAGAAGGAGGAGGTGGAGGAGGAAGAGGAGGAGGAGGAGGAAGAAGAGAAGGAGAAGGAAGGAAAAGGAGGAAGAGAAGGAATGAGGAGGAGGAGAATTGGGAGTAGTGGGAGGAGAATGGAAGCACAAAAGAGACTGAAGAAAAAGACAGGAAAGAGAGAGAACTAGGAGAAGCATAGAAACAGTGCCTACAAAAAACAAAATAAGAAAAACATGAGAAATAGAAAGAAAAAGATATCCATTCAATTTAAAAAGAAAACTTCATTAAGATAGCAGTGAAGTTATTAGTATAGTATCTTAAATCCATGCAAAAATAATTGTCCATCTGTAAATAGAAGATGTGCACTAATTGATTATTGATAATCAAGATTGAAAAATAGAAACTTGTGAATCCAATATCATCAAGAAGTTATATCTAGAAGGGCAGAAGGCCGGTTTTGTCAACAGAAAATGAATATTATGATATATTATTATATTATGAATATTATTTTATCTTATGATGGTTATCATTTTCTTCTCTGTTTCTCAGAGAAGAAAATGATAACCATCTAAAGATAAAATAAAATAATTGACTATTTTCATGAGAAAAAAATGAATTAAAACTAATTTTATAAAACAAATTACCAGCATATGTTCAGCAAGCCATCCTTCTTTTCTGGCCAGAACTGATCCAATTCTCAGAGCAAAACATTTTTTGCCTAGCAGTGAATTCCCGCCATAGCCACTTCCATAGCTGTAAATCTCATCGTAGGCTTCTCTGCAAATGGAAATTAAAAAATTAAATTAATTGATATAAGAGTATTTAGAAATGGGTTGTTTAGGAAAACGTTATTTTTAAATGAAATAATTTTTGTAATTTGAGACTTTTAAATGGGTTCATGTACAAAATTACTGTGACTTTTACCTTGTAGAGTTAATGACAACCTATTTGTAAGAGAAAATTTAGAAGAAAACGCTTTCAATCTCCAATTCAAATAGGTTGATTATTGATAGTTGAATATAATAATATTTTTTATGATGCATAATAAGAAAGATAAGATTATTTTGCACAAGATTATTGAATATGCATTATTGTTATTGATTATGCATAAGATTTTATTGTACATCTTAGACTTCTATTATACCAGTGCGGGCCGAGCCCGGATTGGACGGGATGACTGATGTATCTTTATGGGTAAATTCACGCTGAATCATTTGATTACACCCATTTCATTTATCCGTCGAATCATTTTCCGATCAGGGCTTGGCCAGCACTGGTGTGGAAGACGCCTTATTTTGGATTTTAGATAATAAATTTGATTCAATTAAATTTAAAAATTTTACCCGCACTGGTGTGGAAGACGCCTTTTTCTCGATTTCAGATACTAAATTTGATTCAATTAGATTTGAAAAAAAACGGCGCTTACATTTCATTATAATATATCATTGCAATGAGACATCTTACTGTATTCTAAGGTTTTTACAACCTTAAGAGCTCTCTTTTGAATAGGAGAAAAATTTATATCAATATTAAATATTGATATACATTTTATTATTTTTGTTATGTTACGTTTTATATGAATAAAAGTTAAACGTTTGTTACGTTTCATATGCTTTGTTATTTCATAAAATAGAATGTTCTACAATTTTTTCACTAACCTGTGCATTATGATAGTTCTTTCTGGATCACACGGCCAAGAAGGCATAGCCATTTTTCCTGAGGGCTGGGGTCTGCCCACCGTATGAGTGGCCTGTACGAAGGGCTTGCTCTGATTGGCTAGAATCTCTTGTAGGACCTGGATAAATCATAAAATAGATATAGTAGTCCATTTATTATAAAAGAGATAAATACATTATATAATATAATATTTAATAGGTAATAATTTGAATTTCAAAAGATACTTATTACAAATTACGGTAGGCTTCTTTTTTCTTTGCTATAGGGATGATGCCCACATAAGCTCTAAGGTAGTGATAGGTGCTGTCTCTTATCTAATCTCACCGATTATCACTGGGACTCGGCCCTCGGCTACGGACCACTCACATAAAATAATATGGTACTGTAGTTATTTTGTTGCTTTTCTGACATGATCATGTGTATTTTTGTATTTAGAATAAAAATTCAATTTAATTGGTTTCAATATCACCACAGTCTTCTAAATACATTCAGGTATTTATTAGACTGTGATATCACAGCTTACTTTTAACATTGCTGACAACATCCTTTCATGGGAAAATTCTAGTCGATGGAATAAAAGTGATTTAATAGTATAAAATAGCTCCAATTTAGTGAAAATATCATGATAACAGTTTCAAATAAAATAGCATGATAACAGTTACAATAAAAGTGATTTGATAGTACAAAATAGCTGTAATTCAAAGAAAATAACAGATAACAGTTGAAAATAGCAGTTAACTCACCGGAGCTCCCATTCGGGTCATGATACGCATGGATGCAACCACATAGGGCGAATCAGTTACTTGCACACCAATCTTGGATAGTGGTGAGCCTATTGGACCCATGCTGAAGGGAATCACGTACATGGTACGGCCTGTAACATGGAAATATATTGAAATAGTTTTTAATTTTCTAGAATTAAAATAGATTTTTTACATTGAACAGGAATAATTGTATACAGTGATGAAAAAAGAAAATTGGAGTATCTAGGACACATCATGAGGAACGAAACCAAGTACAAGTTGTTGAAATGTATATTACAAGGTAATGTGCTTGACAGGAGAGGTGTTGGTAGGAGGCGAATATCCTGGCTGAAGAATTTAAGAACATGGTTCTCAATATCAACCCCTGAACTCTTCAAAGCAGCTGTAAATAAGATCATTGCCAGAATGATTGCCAACATTCGTTAACGGATAAGCACAGGAAGAAGAAGAAGAATGAAGAAAAGTTCGGTTGAATTTATAAAAAAATAATTATTGACTATTTATTTATTGATAGACAGATAGATACACTTCTCAGTTAGTTCACTAAAAAGTACTGTCAACGAAGTTGTGGCATGAAAGTTCCTTTTTCCATTCAACCCACAGTAGGCTATTAATTTATTATTGAAAATTAATACAATTCTATTCATTTATTCGATCACAAATCATTGAAATATGATTAGGAGAAGAATAATAGGCGCAACCCTGACTGTTTCTTTCCAGAATTTTGATAAGCTAATGAATTCGAAAATAATTTTATTATAAAAGAAAAAAGGAAGAGAAACAATGCAAGGTTAATTTTAAACCAACGCTATGATTCTAACTCATTCAGGAATTCATGCAGAGGTTTTTATTGAAATTATCACACGGCAGTACCCTGAAGGCTGAAAAGTAATTAATTGTCAAAATGCCTCACCATTATGATGTAAAGAGAGTTCAACTTAAAAAAGAGGCCACGTCGAATATAAATTCTTAAGTAATGTGAATTCTTTATTAAGTAATATAATATAAGTATTATAATTCTTTAAGTAAGTGAAAGGGGCGTCTCTTTCACGTTAAACACCTATATAATTATATATACCGTAAATGTTAAAAGTGTTGTGTTCAGACTAATAATTACTTTTTATACTGCTCAAATGCCCAGTTACAAAAAACACGTTTTATTATTCATAATCCAAGGTTTATTTCAAACCAACGATGAGTCACTAACTTATTAAAAAGTTTATGCAACTTTATCAAAATAATTGTACTTTATTATGTGGTTTTTTAACAATTTATTCACCTTTCATACTTCCCAGAAACAACATCTTACTATTAATATTCCTAGGTTGATTTCTAACCAACGTCATATATTACTATTTTATGAAAAAGTTTGTGGGCCTACAAGCTATAATAATACATTATAATGAGATTTCACACTGTCAAGTACAAGTTTTTATACTTTCAAGTCAATATATGTCTTTCATGCTGACAACTACAAGCCTACAAGTAATTTTAATACATAATTATGAGGTTTTAACTGTCCGAAAAAAAAACATTCAACTCTTATTATTATTCATGATCAAACCAGATTATGACCAAAAGATTTTAAAGTTCTTTTTTCAAAATAATTGGGCTACACTCTATTATGAGGAATTTACATTATTAAAAGGTTCTAATACCTTTCATAATGTCCAAAAAAATCTCAACTCTCATTATCATTCATATTTTACAAAAATAAGGCGAGGTGGAACCTACTCGTAAGGGTCTCCCCACCGACTAAAAGCCATACGATAAATAAAATAAATAAAATCATTCATAATCCAAGGTTAATTTTTATTATGTTTATTTAAAGAAATATATACTGTAAAATAGAAAATTATTTTGCACTTTATAATAATTTAGAAGAGTATTATGATCACCCCGACACATATATTATTATAGTGGGGTATCATAATAATTATTTGGATTAGAATTATCTTTAGTAATTTCTAGAGTCGGGATTCTCTTTGATATCTATATTTGTGAATAAACTCTCTGGATGCAAATTATTGGCATTTAGAGGAATTATCATTATTTTCATTATTAATTTCAAAGAAATGTCAACTTATTAAACATTCATACAATTTTTCAACATGATTATACTTTATTATAGGTTTTTAGATGAATAATTTACCTTTCATACTTCCCGGAAAGCGATTTTCAATAGCATTATCCATGTCTTTGGTGGAAATCCAGTTGCCCAGTGTACTTTTTACGCCCGGTGTTGGAATAGGGATCACTTCACGTTCTGTGGGAGTACTCATGAAGGTACGGCTTTCAACCCTCGCCACATCCCTAGGGTCGGTTCTAACCAGGTAGCTGTGGAAGAAACATTCATAAAAAAATTATAGGAAATCAATAGAAAAGCAGATAGAATTTAAAAAAAAAATTAAATTATATAGAATAGAATAGAACTTTATTTACACATTTTAAAACAAGACAACAGAAAATGAAAATACTGTAATACCACTCAAATAATTGAAACCCACAACAAATAAAATAATTTTTTCTTACAATATTTTCCTTTCCGCATCACTAAATGAAAAGAAGTTCTTTAGTCTTGGCCGAGGCCGTCAGCCGGTAAATTAAATTATATCTTACACAGTACGGCATATGAAAAGAATTTTGTGCCCGACTTTGGAAAGTTTGTGGAAAATATTGAGTTATTTTTCTATTGAGTTGACCGATTTTGTTGCGGTTTGCGCCAAAAGAGAGATAAAGAATCGAAGTTATGCAGGCTCAATTTGTTTTACAATAATAATAATTTTTAATGGGACATTTTTGATACAAACATGAAATAGTTTCCTGTGGCACTATCTGTTGACATAGAATTTACTTATAAGTTGTTAAATGTTTTGAGTTTATGCCCGGTTTTACAGTCGTTCAATAAACTTATTGAATCAATAACTTTTTTTTGCATTTGAAAACACATGGTTATTGATTCAATAGTGATATTGGATCCATCCATAAACTGGCTATTGAGCGACTGAAAAACCGGGCATTAGTTTGTTAAATTCCCCATATAGATAAGCTTGGAAAGTTTTTTCTAAATGTAGTACAGTTACCAGTAGTTTAATCACTGATCAACGTAGGATTTTATTGGACGTATGACTGAGCTGCTGTCAGCTGCTGATAATCAAAATAGCAACTATTTAAAACTTAGGGCCGGTTCATGAGCTCGGGATTTAGCCAAGTCCTAGACTAAAACGGGTGGCCACCGTAGCATCGACAAACGTTAGCCTCGACACTATGTACTAAGGGCTCTCTATGCTGCTAAGCCACTAACCTGTGGAGACAAACGTTTGTCGTTGCTATGCTAGCCACCCGTTCTAGTCTAGGACTTGGCTAAATCCCGAGCTCATGAACCGGCCCTAAGAGTAGAGAGACTATTTTCAATGGTAGAAAAGTTAGTTTTGATGTTGTTTCTCTAAAAATAAGGTTGACAAATGAGTGAATGGATTCATGTTTGCCTGTAACTCCATATCAAAACAAAAAAATTTGGCGGCTGGAAAAAAATCATCTCCACATACTGTTATGGAGTGTCAGAATAGAATTTCAGAAAATTTGGACCCCCTCAAAGAATGAAAAACGTGAAAACTCACCAATTCTTATACTTTGGCAATTCCTGTAGCATGCCCATACTTTTCATGATGGCGACCATTTTGTCATTCTCCTGTTTGGTGCCATCGCAAATGTGAATTTCTTTCGGCTCGCATAGCAGTACACTGTCTCGCAGAAAGTAGATTAACTGAAAAATAAGAATAAATTTGATTAGCCTATCACATTTTTGTGATCAACTGAATTGGAAACCTTATCTTAATTTTTGGGCTAGCCTGTTGCTTCTTCCCCAATCATATTTTAATGAATTGTAGCCTACTTGTATCAATAAATGAATTGAATTGGAAAAAATTATCACCAATCATTTATATACGGTAGGCTAGTACTCCATATTTATAGAACTTCTGTTAATGTTGTTGAACTCTTCATCGATAGAAGAAAACACTATTCAATGTTCACAATATTCCAGTACTTTATAGCATGGTTTTTAAAAAGATTGTAGAATTGTTCCATATTGTGATAACACATTATGAAAAAACTACTATAGGAATACTAGACAAAAATACCGATAAGAAGCCATAAAAAATGTTTAAAAAAAGCGTTAAAAAAACCTAGAAAAAAATGGAAGAAACATCTTTTATTAACTTGTGCTCTTGATTTAGTGAATATAATAAATTATAAATTATAAACATTATACCGGTATATTAACAATTGGTACTATACTTCCATATGCAAACAATAAGCTCTATGAGATTTGCATTATACACTAGCATTATATGTAGTATAGTTCAGATTACGGTTTTCAAAAAGATTGTAGAATTGTTCCATATTGTGATAACACATTATGAAAAAACTACTATAGGAATACTAGAAAAAATACCGATAAAAAGCCATACGTTAAAAAAAACGAGAAAAAAATGGGAGAAACATCTTCATCAACTTGTGCTATTGATTTAGTGAATATAATAAATAAATTATAAACATTATATATTAACAATTGGTACTATACTTCCATATGCGAACAATAAGCTCTATGAGATTTGCATAATTATATAGTATGTATATTATAATATCAGCAGTTCAAAATTCATTCGACTCGCAGTCTACATTTTTAAGAGTTAATTTATTTATCATATTCCCTTTTTAATAGAATACAATTTTCATAAATAACAGCACGTTTTTATACTTAATAATAGTTTGTTAAATACCTATTAGATTAGAAGAGACTGTACTGGTGGAAAATAAATACAGTAGAAAGCTAAGCTAATAAGAAGAAATTGTATGTTACAAGGTAATATTGTCTAATTAAGATTAGAATTTGGACCAGTGGAAAGACAATGCATCTACACCAAAACTAAAAAAACTATTACAATAATTATTGTACTTTTGAACTATAATTATTATTATAGGTCAAAGATAACTGAGGTATGATCCCGCTGTAGAAGCCTCATTTATAGAAACAAAGGCCAATTAGGCCTGAATTGGAAAATGGAACTTTTCAGTACAGTTTTGAAAGTCTAGGAAATCGTCTCACAAGAATGATGAAATAATGATGTGTTAAAGGAGATAAAGATGGAAAATGCGCTTAACGAATAATTCACCCAAACAAGGTTTTTAACTGTTTTTGAATGTACTTTGAGCTTTCAGACTATTGTAGGATTTAATTGATCGTTATCGTTAACTAGAATAGGTACTGTAGCCTACACATGTCTGTGTTTTTATTTCACAAGATCATAGTCCAGTATTTATTCATGCTTAAAATTTCAGTGATTAAAATACATTGTGATCTTCCATTGATTGCATAATTTAGCATAATTAACAGACTATTAACTCTTATTGGAAACATACGAATTTGATGGAATATTCTTAATAATTATTTATTGTAGTCAAAAAATCTGTTGATAAAGCTTGTACTGTATTGATAATAATTCATTAAAGTAGCCTACTCATTAATAATGACTATATGAAACATTGTTATAAATTTATTATCATTAATGAATTGAATGATATTACAGTATTAATGTATGTATATTTTATCATGAAATACCTTAGTGGAGAGTGCAGATACATGACCCTGAACCAGCGGGACTTCTTCAATGCAATTTTTCTGGGCATTAACAAAGTCCAATACCACTGCATTGTATCTGTAACAAGTGAACAGAATAAAGGGTTATTACAAATGATTGTCCAATCAGAAATGTATAACTGAAATTTTTTTTTACAATTAATTATTATAAACAAAGATGAAGCAATAGAAATGGTGGAAATGATAGGAACGTGGAAACTTATACGGAAACATTGCTGAAAGAGAATGGAAAATCAAAAAATGGTAAGTGGACGAAAAATAGAAATTAAAAATTTCTTGTACAAATACTGCTGAAAAAAAAATGTAATAGAGCAACACAATATTATTGAGAATAATCAATTGGAAAATAGAGTGATAATATTGAATTATTAGTTTATTATAGTGAAATGGCAGGTTTAGTCATTGTTAGAAAATAACAAAGCCTTGTGAAAATAGGCAATAACTGTGGAATATAATTAGAAATGAGATGCAAGAAATATAAAAATATACAGTAAATACAGGATGTCCCAAAAAATAGTGACGCCAGTACTACCACGGTATTCTACAAGTCAAAACAAAATGTCGTTGACAAAATGCTGATTTCTCCTTATAGTTTACCTGTAATCCGCCATTCTGTGTTTTTAATATTTTTCATCATATCTCGTTGAAAAAACAAGATTTTCTCATGAAATTTGGTAGGGGTATAATTAAAGGTGTGGTTTATAAAATACATATATATCAATAAATTTCAATATCTGTTTTTTTCCAAAATGGCGAACGACTAAACTTTTCAATTCTATTTTACTGGAGAAATATTGCTTTTCACGATAAAACTTTGTGATACAAAAATTTAGAGAATTTTGTTCTGAATAGAATGTTATATAATTTAAAAGAATCGGATAGTAAATAACCGAGATATGGTTATTTGAAGATTACCACTTCTGTGTTTCTTCATTTCTTTAGCACTGAGACATGAGAATGAAAAATATTAAAAACACAAAATCGTGGATTACAGGTAAACTAAGGAGAAATCAGCATTTTGCCAACGACATTTTCTGTTTGTTTTGACTTGTAGAATACCGTGGTAGTACTGGCTTCACTATTTTTTGGGACACCCTGTATAAAAACAGAGAAAGATAAGAAGAAAAAGAAGAAATGAAGAGGGAGAAAAATAGGAAGACGAAAAAGGAGGAGAAGGAGAAGAAGAATAGAAAATAAGAAGAAGGAGGAGAAAAAGCAGTAGGAGAAGAAGAAGAAGAAAAGGAAGAAATTGAGAGGGAGGAAAAGAAGAAGGCGAAGAAGGAGGAGAAGGAGAAGAAGAGAAAAGGTGAAGGAGAAGAAGAAGCAGGAGAAGCAGAAGAAGAAGAAGAGAGAGAAGAAGAAGCAGAAGAAGAAGAAGAAGAAGAAAGAGAAGAAGAAGAAGCAGGAGAAGCATAAGAAGAAGATGCAGAAGAAGAAAAGTAAGAAGAGGAAGAAGAAAACAAGGAAGATGAAATTAAGAGGGAGAAAAAGAAGAATATTAAGATGGAGAAGGAGAAGAAAAAGAAGAAAAGAGAAAGAAGTGTATAACAAGATCATCATATCAACAGACGGAGAACTGTGGTTCTCTTTCATAGATTGTTTGAATATTATCATTATGGTAGTACAAAACATAAGATAAGTTGTTAAATTATCAACTAAACCGATTAGATGTATCATTAGAATGTTTGCCAGTAGTAATTAATGATGCGTCTCATTTTAACAGAAGGAACTGATTGTGAAAGAAGACTGATTGGAAAATAAACAGATAAAGAAAGACTGAGCCGACAACCTAATAGGACAATGATGAAAGTAGTTTAATATTTATAAGATAAACAACTTTCATAGAGTATTGGAGACAAACAAAATTAATCGTTGATTTCCTAGGGTTATTTTCCTATTTTGAAATCTGTTGAACGCACAACTACAGTATACGGTTTATGAAAATGTTATTCATTTCAAATCCACAGTACCAGTACCTACTGAATTGAATTTACAACAACAAAATGAATTGTTAATATTCAATTTAGAGCGATTTAAGATAAAACCCGTGTAGAAAAAAGCCAAAAAAGTGAAGGTTTAATGTCAAGTAAGCACCAAAAATATAGATAATGGATTATGGACTTAGTATTGAAGTATTGTGGTATTCAAAATGAAAAGACGGATAGATAGATAGGTGAAGATTATAGATAAATGAGATGAAAATATTTGTATAGCTTTCTATTGAGGAAAGAACCTTGTGAGGTCTTTCTATTATGGGGAGACAAGTAGGTTGCATCTTGCCTTATTTTTGTGTTGGTCACCCATCCCAGAGCAGTCTTTGAAATTAAAGTGAGAGTACAACAATAAAATAAAAAATATAAGATATAAGTAAGAGTACAACAATTATATAAAAAATATAAGATATAAGAAATAATAAAACAGGAAAAGATGTATTGAACGATTATCGTATAGCCTAATAAAACACAAAAAAAACTTTTCAATAATAATGATAATACTGTATAGGATGTAACCACTACCGTAGTAGTGATACATTGTCTCCCTGTAGACCTACATAATGTATACATTATGTATACCTGTATTCATTGTAGACCTATCTTCCCACAATAAAAAGACCCCACAAGGGTCTCCCCAGAATAAAAAGCTATACAAAATATTTTTATCTCAGTTATACATTTATAAAACTTTGGAATAGCCAATCAGAACACTGTATTTATAGAATTTTGCAAGAAATGATGCTAAAATTACTGATTGAAATTTAGTTTAAAAACAATAAATATGTTTATAAAAGTTAATAGAAGTGGTTTGAAATAATTTAGAGTATAAAATAAGTTGACTGACATGGGATGTACAATTCAATATATAAGAAAAGTGCAATAAATAGCAAAAAAGTGAAAGAGAACCTGAAAATATGAAACAAAATTATATGAAGAAAATAACAATGTTTAAAAATATTATTAGAAAAAAACACATTACTCACTTAGCCGCTCCTCTAATGTCATTCTTGATATATTCGGGCATTTTGCAAAATGTTTTTCAAATTAATTTTTCAAGTTCAAATACAACAGTAACGTTTCGACGATTTTTCCAGCAATTTTGATTCCATTAACTAGATGAGTTCGTTGAACGGCTATATAAAAGACATAGGGATTAGATTTTTATTTAGATTTAGATTGAGTAATTTTCAAAGGCCTCCCAATAAATAAAAAACAAATTTCTGAGTAATAGCTGTTTGAATATTATTTTCTTCAAAAAATATAAAGCCTGCTTATCAAGCTTCATGAAAAAATTATTTTAAAGGTAATTGAAATATGATTTTAAAATTGATCAATTGACTGGAATTATTGATTAAATGTGTATAAATTCAACATTAATCTCAAGTGAATGAATCTTTAAGAAATTTAGAAAGCCTTCTAGGCTTTCAAAAAAATATAAAGCCTGCTTATCAAGCTTCATGAAAAAATTATTTTAAAGGTAATTGAAATATGATTTTAAAATTGATCAATTGACTGGAATTATTGATTAAATGTGTATAAATTCAACATTAATCTCAACTGAATGAATCTTTAAGAAATTTAGAAAGCCTTCTAGGTTAATATTATGGTAGGTAAGCAATACTATCAGAAAACTAGCTACATTCTTGAAATACCAGACATAGAATTCTTGAAGTATCAAAAACTTTCCACAAATACCAAGCAAATTCTATTTTTAGTAATATATCTATATTTAGCCTACCACCAATTACCTAGCTATATATATTTAGCACCACCTACTTTATAGTACCGTAGCTGAGAAAAATATTGAAAAAATAGAAAATATTTCACACCAAATTCCTAAAATAACTGAGAGCCAAGTAACGCACTTGCTTTACAATAAGACTTGCTAATGACCAAGAAGACAATTTACAATTTCACAGGAAAGTTGAAGCTTTTAAAACATTTCAACAATGTAGACTTTCAGTGGTGGGGGTAAGAGGAAAAGGGGTGTGGCAAGACGAAGGGAAGAAGAAGAAAAATAAGAGGAGGAGGTGGAGGAGGAGTAGTAGTACCTAGAAGACAACAAAATTTCCCCACCACAAATTTCTGGACTTTTCCCTCTAGCGAATTATTATTATCAATGCGAATTATATTACTATTTATATAGTTTGTGGAATGCCAATTAACGATATAGTATCACCATTGAAGAATCTAGATTTCTCCTTCTTATCTGCATAGGAAAAGTTGCTACGCTATTCATCATATATAATTATAGGAGGCAATAATGTTGATGTTATATCTATGTTTATAGGAAAGATTTGAGAAATGTAGCCTATATAGGAAAGGTTTAAAGTCTAGTAGTATGATATGGCAATTAATGAATTACTACTAAATAGATAATGAATGTATCGCCTGATTTAGTGCAAATTGAAGCGTTATAATTGACAGTAAATTAATAAATTCCAACCACTAGTTATAGCTACAGAGAGTGTATAGTAACAGTGTGGCTATTTGTGTGAAGCACTCAGTAACAGTAGGTAGAGATCATTTTTTCCAGTCGCCGCCATACTTTTGCCAAGTTTTTGAATTTTTATATGGGAATTACAGGAAAACATGAACCCATTCACTCATTTGTCAAACATATTTTAAGAGAAACAACATCAAAAATATCTTTTCAACATTAAAAATAGTCTCTCTATTCTTGGTAGGCCTATTTAAGGCTAGGCGTACACCGGTTAGTCAAGACAAGACAAGACAAGACTACATTAGTCACGTTTAGTCACAGTAATTCACATAGCTGCTTATGAAGCAGCACACACCGATGCAATGACTAATCGTTGTGTGTTGCTTCATAAGCAACTATGTGAAGTACTTTGACTAAACGTGACTAATCTTGTCTTGTCTTGACTAACCGGTGTACGCCTAGCCTTACTTTAAAAACTAATTATGAAAACTAACACCGGCAAAGGCTAATTGTAGGTTGGAAATTTATCACTCAACATCAAATATGATTTGCTTTCCATTTCAATGCAAATCGTATGGGAATTGGCAAAACTATGGTGAATTCGTCCTAGTCAACCATTCAAAAGTGTGACATGCAATGTCCACACTGCATGTTACTCTCCTCTGTAGTTGTAGCTGCGACCACCCGTACAACAAGGTACCGGGCTCTCGTCTCTTAATTGAGGGAACAGAAAATGAGAAGCTCAATTCCAAAAGGTACTATATCCACTTTGGAAGATTTTTCACAACCAGGAGAAATACATCTCATTATTGTTTTACGTTTGATTTGATTTATGTCCAATTTTAACGCAATCTTTATGTTTTAAATATTTTTTTGTAATAAATTTAGGGCCGGTTCATGAGCTCGGGATTCAGCCATGTCCTAGACTAAAACGGGTGGCTATCGTAGCATCGACAAACGTTTGTCTTGACAGGTTAGTGGGTTAGCAGAATATAGAGAGCTTTTAGTACATAGTCTCGAGGATAACATTTGTCGATGCTACGGTGGCCACCCGATTTAGTCTAGCACTTGGCTAAATCCCGAGCTCATGAACCGGCCCTTATGATGTTTCAATTTCAATTACCTAATGTAAATTTTTATTGGTGGACCGAAAACAAGATATTTTTATTGAAAACTCTGCACTTCACTCTGCCTCTACAAAAGAAATAAATATTGGTGGAACACAATCTATTTTTGAAGAGATCTATTTTTGCAAAGTGCAGAGTGAAGAGTTGCAGTCTCTATGGAGGAATAGGGCCCAGATTAGGGATATAGTGCATTATGCCATGGAACGGAATTCTCAATATCAATTTCTATGTGAAATTAAAGTATTAAGAGATTCCAAAAAGTGAAATTGAAAAAAGTGGATTTACTAACTTTTGGAATTGAGCTTCTCAAATATCCTCTTCATTGCAGAATATGTACTTGAAGACAAAAATCCTAATTACTTTAACTAGATTAATGAATAAGTCAATATTAAAAATAGTTAATACAAGAATAATATACTATGTAGGACACGTTGCACAGAAGTGAATTAAATCTTTGATAACTCATTGGAGGCTTACAATGCCTTTGCAAAACTGGAACTAGGCTTTGTAAATAAACATAAATTAAAAATACAAGCATCTCATGTAAAGAGATTTGAAACTTGATGAACCAATGGAAATTAGCAAGCGTAATAATTTATATTGACAAGTATTTTATTGCAGTTTCATGAATCAGCCTTTAACTTTTTAATAAAAACCTGTTGAAATTGGAGTTTTGGCAAACTCCACTTTAATAAACACAATGTTTTACAGGACCATGGATTCGTGTTATACTTAACACATCCTCAGCTGTACTGTACATTTATAACTTATTGTTTGAACCAATAATGAAGCATAATCAGATTCATTTAATTTGACGCTTGGCATTAGATAGAGATATAAATTATTTCTTTGCCATCGTACTCTACGGTTATCAGCAACGTCAAGAATCTATCTGATGCCAAGCGTCAAATTAAATGAATCTGATTATATATCATTGTATCATCCATCATAAAGGGAACAGCCCCGTATAAGAGAATTGAAGAAGCATTTTTATGATTCTATGAAGGAGATCTATCAGAGAAGTGGGCCTACTCTATCAAATGAGTAAAAACGTTATAAAAAAATTTAATTACGCGCAGGCTATTTAAGATTAGATGTACAGAAACAAAAAGAGTCTATAGGATCTCTGAAAGCAATGTAAAATTAATTATTCTAGCATGTACCGGTTGCCTTTTATAGAAGAATCATAAATTGAACAAATACCTAATCAAAAACGTTTGATTATGTTACCAAAGACAATTATAATAGATAGTTTCTATCTATTAGTAAATCTATACTATCTATACTAATAGTTTCCTATCGTCTTTAATGTTACGGATAAAGCCAATAATAATAAGATAGAGTGTGAATTATCCCAATAGAACTAGGATTTTATAACCCAAGCAAAAAAGAAAGGATTTTTGAGTTTTAAGGGTTGCAGTATTATAAAAAATACACAGAAACTTATCAAAAGTTAGTTCATTGTAATTTCATAACATGGGATGGTAGAATGAATATTTTATTAGGATTACAAGAATCAGGCTAATAAATAAGCATTTCATAGTGATTTAATAAGTTGTTGATCTAATCAGAAATATCACTAACCTGAAGGTCCTAAACGATCTCAAAAGCACTAAAGAGCAAAACATTTAAAAAATTTTTGCAAACACAGAACTGAACTGAACACAAATCATCTGTATGATTGAAAATATCACACAATATATAACTATATTTGTAAATTATACTACATTCACCCTATCAACACAGTTTAATATCTATTTTTCCAATCTATAGATTCGATATCTTATATTTGTGTTTTATTTTCATCTGTTGCTGTACTGAGAAAACAAAAGTTTTGGCTGTAGATCAAAATCGATCGATCTTATTTGCATGAGTGCAATTGAGACGAAAATTTGGCAATTGATTCATATCAAGAGAGTTTGCTTGTTTAAATCTATGAATTCGATTTTTCATATCTATTTGGCGCTATTCCATCATAGTCTAGTTGATATTTTTGGTCTCTACTTGGAGGCTGTGTTGACGTTTCAGTGAGTATATTATTTTATTAATTATTTTTGCTAAGTAATTGATTTATTTGTTGAGGTAATGCCCTAAGAAGCTCTTGGCTTGCGTGTGAGTATAATTGAAAGGATGATGATTAAATTCTTCTTCTTCTTCTTCTTCTTCTTCTTCTTCTTCTTCTTCTCTTCCTCCTCCTCCTCCTCCTCCTCCTCCTCCTCCTCCTCCTCCTCCTCCTCCTCCTCCTTCTTCTTCTTCTTCTCCTCCTTCGTATCCTTCTTCTTCTTCTTCTTCTTCTTCTTCTTCTTCTTCTTCTTCTTCTTCTTCTTCTATCTTCTTCTTCTACTTCCTTACTCTGTTTTAAGGTCAATTCACACCTTGACCGAGACACCGATCCGACGGCAGCATTTTCGTTCTGCGCATGCGTCACAGAATAGATGAGATTACAGAAGGAAGCCGAGCATTCGTCAACAACGATGAACATGACCAATCAGAGCATAGGGCTTGTGACGCATGCGCAGAACAAAAATGCTGCTGTCGGATTGGCGTCGCATCGGATCATGTGTGAATTGACCTTTAAGCAACTCAATTTTCTAAAATCTCAGGAAAAAATCAATCTTCACGGCTTACTAAATGTAAAAACTCGATGTCTAGATCAATTAAATAAAAAATGAATGATTCATTAAAAACAAAACACAAATAATGGAAGAAACGTGTAGCCCTTATAATATAACCCTTATAAAATAATATTATTACTTTAATAATTAGTGTTTTGAAGAATTCTATAACGACATTATTATTATTAATGCATTTATTAAGTTACAAATAACACATTAAATACAAGCATTGTTCAACATCCGATTAGAATACAGTACTATTGAAAAATACTGTTTTAAGTCCATTTATTATTTTTTAAAGTCTGTTTCAAGCAACTCATTTTTTGTAAAATCTCAAGAAAAATCAATCTTCAGGGCTTACAAAAGGTATAATATAAACTCGAGGTCTGGATCAATTGAATTAAAAATGAATCATTCATTACAGAAAAGCACAAATAATGCAAGAAACATGCAGCCCTTAACTTATATTATTTTCATTAGAATAATATTGAAAATAAATTTAAAAGTATGTTATTAATTGGAAAATAAACAAAACATAAATAATGCAAGAAAAGTGTAGGTCTGATTATTATTTTAATTCTAATAGTATTGAAAAAATACATACTTTTTGAAAATAGATAAAGCTGATCTCAGAGTGCTACGATTGACGACCATCTTGAAGATTTTCTAACATTTAATGTGGAAATTTACTTGATAAATTGTAGGAAAAACACAAGGGAAAATACAAAGATTTTTTATCAAAGATTGAAGGAGACTAATGAAGAGTTGGAAAATATCAGAAGAGAACAATATTATTGAATCACTAAAAAATGTATTGGAATAATATTGCAGAAAAATAAAAAATGAAAAGAAATAACTGAGAAGGCCTACTCGTTAAAAACTATTAGAAATAACAGATTATTCTTAAAAATAGATGAGAAAACCGAAATATTTTATGAAAAAATTATTAAACTTTTTACTGGGAACTGAAAACCGATAGTTTCTCTCGTAAACTTCAAATGATAACTGCAGATAAGTCCATAGTCGGAAGAGAGCAAACGTGTTCAGTGTTTATCATCTAAAATAATTGACCCAATACTACAGACTCACACTCACACTTTAAACCTACGTTTTACTGTTCAAATAAACACAAACATGATAAATTTCGAAAATTTCATAATATTTGAGCATCTTTCGCTAGTATTTATCACACATTCGACAATAAAACAATTGAAATTAAAACGATCTGTTTATTAAATTTTGTGGGAAGATTATTTCCTATCTGTTTACTGTTTACTTGCTTGTTGTTTATAGAAATTTACATTATTCACACGAGTAAATTATGAGTCATTCACTTTTATTTGAGTTATTTTATCTGGTTTCAAATATTGTAAACATCCTGAATCTATCTTCAGAGCATTAGACAAATATTGATGTTTGAGTTGGAAAATCTTTGTTTGTTCCTTATTGCATGTGCCATATATTCAATAATTATTATGAATAATAGAATAAATTAGTTGAACCGTATTCGAACTGAGTTGTGGTATGTTCCCCTAATAACTAAAATCTTGGTAGGCCTACAACAAACGTAAACATTTGACGTCAAATGTACAATTTATTGATACCTATTGAAATAGTTTCAAACAAGGTAACTTATTAAACCCTTTCTCAAAAAATCGGTTCACCAGTTTTCTACTATTATTGAGATTAATATCAAAATATGAATACTATTAGTATATTGATATTAATGTATTATCCAATTTCATCAATAATCATTCAAATAAGAAAGACAGACATTATACATTACAGACAGACTTATAAAAGACAGACCTACTATACATTATATAAGTTAAGCTGGGTTTACTAACTTATATATAATTAATGAAATGCAATAAAATAATTTAATCAACTACTCTAAAAATTAACTCAAACTTAGTCAATTTGATGTATAGTAAGAAGGTTTCACAATATTTGACAACAGAGATGTTTAGATAATATAGCTTACAGCTTACACTGTGAAACTGCATTCTTTGAACAATATTCTAAAACCAATCATAGACGATAGAATACTAGAAATTCCGATACCAATAAACTCAAAATTATTCAAATTTATCATTAAGTATTATATAATTAACTGTAATTGTCTTTTCAATAACAAAGAGTATTCCATATGAATAATAATGGAATGTAATAACATAATAATTACTTGACAAGAAAAAACTGCATTGAAAATTTGGTGAGATAAAATTTCGATAAACATTTGAAAAATAACCAGGAAAAAATGAAATGTTATGACATTTTTATCGGGAATGATTCTTGGAAATAATAATAATATTATGTGACCCCTGACAATAGACACACCTCCTTTTTCTTGGGTTATCTTCTCCTTATTCTTCTTCTTCTGAATCTTCTTTTCTCTTCTCTTCTTTATTTTATTTGTCATTTTCATTTTTTTCTTCTCTTCGTAGCCTCTCATCTTTCTTCTTCTTAGTCAGCTTAGCCTCTTCCTTTTTTATTTCATTTTTCATCTTATCCACCTTCTCCCCTCCTCCTCCTCCTTCTTCCCTAGCTTATTCTCTTCTCCCCCTTCAATCACATTTCTGGTATTCTTCTTCTTATCATTTGTCTTTCCACTTCCTCATTCTTCCTCCTTCTTTTTATTTGATTTTTCACTATCTTATTACCTTTCATCTTCTTCTTCTTGTTTGTACAGTATTTTCTTCTTTCTTCTTCTTCTTCTTCTTCTTCTTCTTCTCTTCTTCTTCTTCTTCTTCCTCCTCCTGTTCCTCCTCCTCCTCCTCCTTCTTCTTCTTCTTCTTCTTCTTCTTCTTCTTCTTCTTCTTCTTCTTCTTCTTCTTCTTCTTCTTCTTCTTCTTCTCCTTCTTCTTATCCTCCTCGGTCTTGTTTGTATAGTATTTTCTTCTTTCTTCTTCTTCTTCTTCCTCATCCTGTTCCTCCTTCTCCTCCACCTCCTCCTCGGTCTTGTTTGTATAGTATTTTCATCTTTCTTCTTCTTCTTCTTCTTCTTCTTCTTCCTCCTCCTGTTCCTCCTCCTCCTCCCACTCCACCTCTTCCTCGTCTTATTCTTCTTCTTCTTCTTATCCTCCTCGGTATTGTTTGTATAATATTTTATTCTTCTTCTTCTTCTTCCTCCTCCTCCTGTTCCTCCTCCTCTTCATCCTTCTCTTTCTTCTTATCACAATTCTGTCTTATCTCAGTCAGACACAAGAGTTCGTTGTGAAGGTCCCCACGATCTAATTTCAGACAATAGTTCTCTTGGACTTTGATTTGAAGACATAGAAAAAGTAATCACATTCAGCTCATGATGAAGGAGAATTAAAAATAAAATAACGATTATTTTGTTTGTTATGCAATTAATTAATTGATGTTTTGTTCCTAATTGGCAGTAGTTTATCAGTTTTTTAATGACTGTGTTTACACGCCTCCAAATTTTATTGATACACACCTACTTTCCTGTGGGCTTGTCTCGGTCCAACATTCCAACATCTTGTGTTGTTTAATATTTTATTTTCTTGGAATTGGACTTTAATCCCAGAAAAATTGTCAACAAAAGTAGGATCCACCTTGCATAAAATGGGGTAGTCAGTTTCTTTTTTCAATGTTATTTGTTATTTAAATCCAAGTTTTCGACCTAGTCAAACTTCCGGATTATCTCCAAAAACCGCAAAAAAGGCGCAATTTTTTACTTTTTTATGACCCAATTTTGACCCTGAAGCATCAATTTTTCATATGGTTCAACCACAATAGATTTTAAAGTAAATTAAATTACTTACAATTTGAGACTAAGCTAGTAGTTATTGTAGGCCCAATAGTTTGCAACCTCTTCAAAGTTCGTTAATGCTAGTTCATTTAAAGCAATTTCTTGTCAGTTCTCGCGGGAATCACGCGAATTCGCGAGAAACCGCCTGAAATGTATTAGCACTTATAGAACATTATCGGATGTATAGCAGGATTCAATTCAACTTGTCATAAATCAGCTGATCCAGTAATAATTAAAGAGTGATTTCGACACAATAATCATAAGGCTTGAAAGTCTTAAAGACCTTTAAAGTCTTTAAAAGACCTTTTTAAAGAAGACCTTTCAAAGAATAACTTTTTAAATTACCTTTTCAATAATCTGCGAGATTCAGCATTTGTAGGTTAAGTATTGTGATCATACGCTCGTCGATCAGCTGACTTATGACAAGTTAATTGCATCCTGCTATATTTTGAAGAGCTGTATCTCGCAAACTGTTGGGCCTACAGTAATCAGTTTTGTCTCATATTGTAGGTGATTTGATTAACTTTGAACGGAGCGAGACGTAGTCTCAATCTCAGGCCTACTTGTGTAAATCGGTTGTGATAAAACTCCTCTAAGCCCCTGCGCCCACTAAGCAACTGCTATCTGATTTCAGTCAGCAACCCAGCGTTGCCAGATGACTTTGGCTGATAGGTGAGATTACCCGATAACCCGAAAAACAGCCAAATTTCATCTGGCAACATTGTGTTGCTGACTGAAATCAGATAGCAGTTGCGAAGTGGGCGCAGGGGCTTAGACTACTCGGCCGATTTCCATAAAATTTGGCTCGGGCATGCATATAATAATTCAATCATAATAATTACTATGAATTTAGAATTCATATCATAGTTCTCTAAATATTCAATTTGAAATCAATGGTACCGCATGGAGGAATAATCGAAGAAAACAATAAGGACATAAAATCGCAGTCGAATTGGAGACAAATTGTAGTCAAATAGATTTAAAGAAAAAACTATCAACTGGCGTGCGGAAAGTAAATCAGTTGATCATTTCCACTTGATCGAGCGTGTGGAAAGAAGATCTGCTTTGGAATAATCTATTTTGCGAGGAATAGCTTTGTTGTTGTAAGGAAACAGAATTTTAGGGTTGGGAAAAGCCACAAAGTAGAAAGGTTTTTTCTACTTTAGAAAGGTCACAAAGTACTTTCTTCTCTGTGGAAAAGTTCAAAGCAGTTGTAATTACACCTTTAAACGCTAGATCGAGCTGAGAGTTGCACGTTAGGACAGTATAATAGTACGCAAAAGATGAAACCATAGACTAACTATACTTGTTGTCTGCTGTGATGAAACTGAAAGATACAGAAAGATGAAAGGGAGGAAGGAAGACGAGGAAGCAGTGGAGGAAGAAGATGATGAAGAGGAGAAGAAAAATAAGAAGAAGAAGCTTTAATCACGGATACTCAACGACTGGAATAACAGACTACATTGTGTTTTTAAATGATGACGTTTAGACAGGTTGCAGGATCGTCTGAATGTCATCATTTGAAAACACGTGTTTATTATCCGAGTCGCTGAGTAGCTGCGATTAAAGTATCCTAGTGTGAGTAGACCCTTCATGTAATATTCATCAGATTACATGGAAGGATTAATGGGTTTTAATTTTTATAAGATTTTAAATTTGAAGCTTAGAAAGAAGTTCAATTATTATTGCTCAACATGTGGAAGATCAGAGTCCACTTCCAATAATCATTTCAAAAATAATAATTATTCACTCCACAAACAATAAATCTCGATTTTTTATGATATTTGCATGTTAAGGTCTATTGAATTTGATAATAATTCATCAGAGTTTGTGCCAATTTTTTTATGCACAATCGGGACACACCTCCTTCAGCATTCAATTCAATCAGAAAATTCTTATCGAATGTACGTCATAAGAAAATTATTGTAACAAACATATTTTTTAATGTGAGCATATTTTAGTGATTTACGTCACCAACTGTACCGTTTTGAATTCAATTTGATGTTATTTTTAGTTATTTCCTACTGTATTATTACAAGCAAGTAATAAAAAGTTAAGAATTTATTAGGTGAATGACCCAGTGAGTGAATTTTGAACTGCAATTTTGTAAAAAACTTATTTAAAAATATTTGTGACTTGGTGGTGAGCTGAAGCTTTAATAAAATTACATTAATAGCTACAGTATATTTATTGAAAGAATTAAAAAACGCAATTTTTGAATCACGAGTATATTATTCAGATTTTAGTCTAATTCAAATTGATTAAAAAAATATTAATAATAGATTATGCTTCTATGACAGTTACAGTTTCATTGTCAAGAATTCATCAAACTATTTGTGGTAGTGTTAAAATACAAACTATTTTTGGAGTTTTAAAATTGATTGAAAATAGTGGAAAATTGTAAATATTGGGTAAGTTACAGTTTTTATCTGTATCATCTTATACAAAAAAAAAGTTTCAATAACATTTGAAAATGACATAAATAAATGAATTCAAGAGTCCAGATTCTGTGTAATATAGACACTAAAAGTTATAAGTTATAGAACTTCATTGTAATAGAACTTTGAGTTATATAACCTATTTCTAAGTTATAGAAATAGCTTAGGAAGTGGAAACTTACTCACAAATTGTTTTGTTTATGACCATTTCGCAGTGTTTTAACTGCTTCTTCAGATCACGTTTTCACATGAACTATATTTGAGTTTAATATATTTGATGAGGTCAATGGAGTGCAAAGACCATTATGACCTTTAAATATATTTACTTAGTCAAAGCTGGAGAATTAATATTTTACGAGTTTACCCCGTGCAGCGCAAAGCGCCGCTTGTTTGCTTGCTACAGCCTACTGTAGGTACCGTTTGGGAATACAGTATCATTGCAACAGACTTGGATCAATATGGGTTTCCTCTAGATTTCACTAAATCTCTCTGTGGTAGAAGCACAGTAGATAGGGATGCGGCAAAAGTTTTTTAATATAATAAATTATTAAGCTAATAATTATATTCATATAATATAATTAATTATTAAGCTAATAATTATATTCATATAATATAATTATTAGGACTTTTTTGCTTTGGCGGTGAGACCCTCTCGGGAGTGCCACCTCACCGATTAATCCAATGTTCCCCAATAGGAAATATGCAAAACAAATATTATTAAATGTTAATAATTTGAATTATATTTGAATTCAATGCATGTTCTAATAAAAAAAAAACATTACTTTGTAGAGTGTGATTCTTAAAAAAATTTAAAAACTAAAATATTGAAACTTTATGCACTCATTCGAATTAACTTTACGGTCTCATGGAGATAAATCACTCATATTATTCAACTTCATTTTCAAAACGCATGTCATAAAGTACATTTATAAACCCGTTTTGTGCATACAAGCAATTTATGATACGTTTATCTGATTATTGATATGATAATCTATTATAATCTATAAAGCGGTGGAAGAATGAAATTATACAACCTCCTGATTCAAGTGTTAATCTATAAGTAATTAGTAATCTCTACAAAAATTAAATACTGCATTTATTAGTTAAGATTTCAGTATAGTACATGTAATCTAAAGGAAATAGTTAATATTATATGGCATTAATTAGGAATTTCGTTCAATTAATTATTATGATGAAATAGTTAAGTTATTCAGCACTGAATTCACATTCTAGATTGATAAAGTGATCTAATGTAATCATCTGCATTGTAATTATATTCATTCATATTCATGTATAAGTTTAAAATACAATATTAATGAAAAGAAAAAACAGGCGTCAACCCAAAACGTTTTGTAATCCACATTTTCCAGAAAAAAATGTCCAAGTCGCTAATTATCTTGCAAATTTTAATTTATTCAGTTATTTATTTGAGATAATCGTCAGTATCCTACCCTTGCGAAGCCCTCGTTATTGCTTGCTGTCATTAAAAAAAAAATTAAATTTGGATCAATTCAGAGACTCTATTCAATATTGTTTGTAATTGTATGGCTTCATTATCAACCCTATACATCCCTCTCAAGGTCTCTCTACATTTATCTACTGTCTATACAGATGTACTGCTCTATATAGCTATTTATCTATGACCTTTCTTGATGACACCAGCACTTCTCTACTCGATGTTATCCAATCCTGAATAATTGGGGTCCAATCAGAGAACTATTCACGTTCTCATCTTGCTTTGAAAATTGGAAATTCCAATGGAAAACAAATTGGAGTTGATCAGGTCTATTCAGAAAATACATAGTGTTTCAGAACTCCCTACCAATACTCTAGGGCATTGTTCCTGGGTGAAAACCATATCTAAATATCAAATATCATTATACAGATCATTATATAGATCATTATATAGATCATTATATATATCATTATATATATTAGAATATTAGTAAATTTTATTACAAATCGATTGAAACCTTATTGGTTAAGATTGGACCAATATTGACTGAGATATGGCAGCTTTAGTGATAGGTTACCTCTGGAGGTTAGTTGCATTCCTTTCTACAGTCTTTAAAATCCACACAGAATTATCTGAAATGGCTTAAAAATAACATGCAAAGCAGACGGAGACCTGTTGCATTGTTGTAACAGACAGTGTCCAGTTGTCATAAATGTTGGTGCAAAGTTTCAATTCCATATGTTCCACCATTATTGAGATGAAAAATAATAAGTGAAAAAAACAAAATGGCAGCTGTGTGAGTAACTAAGGACTTCTGGACAATTTAAATATGGTTTTTACCCAGGAACAATGCCCTAGAGTATTGGTAGGGAGTTCTGAAACACTCTGTATATCTCAGTCAACAACAACACAGAAAGATTGGTTGAACAAAATGAATAGATCGAAGACAATAATTTGAATATTATAGCCTATCACAAAAATATGAAAGTAATGATGGCCCATCACGTGAATGGGTTTGGAACGAAGTAGACTCTGCGGTATACGGGGAATAGTGGGAGATGGTGATGCTCTGTAGAACAGACGAAGAGAGAAACAGAGCGAGAGATTCACGCATGCGCACTATAGTCTGTTCCCCCTTTACTCCACTGACATTTGAAACCGATTCTCGTGACTCAACTTTCAATAGTTATCAATTATAGAAAAAGTATCAGTTGTTATTATATATTTTCGAATAAAATATTGTAATATTAGACGAAATACAGAGTGATTCAAAAAGAATACCACAACTTTAAAAATTTGTATGTTATGAAATAAACATCATAGAACCTTCTGTTATACATCATTTCAAAGAGTAATTAAATAAGTTTTTTTCACTCACAGACAAGTTCAGGGATGTTTCATATGACTCCTCCAGACACTCGAGCAATATCAATCCAAAACCTCCCTCAAACGTGTTCCACACTCTCTGTAGCATATCAAGCGTAACAGTTAGGTAAGCTGCTGTTATTTTTTGTTTCAAATCATAAATTGTGGATGCATATTGATGATTTGAAACAAGAAATAACAGCAGCTTACCAAACTGTTACGCCTGATATGCTACAGAGAGTGTGGAACGAGTTTGAGTACCTATTGGGTTGATATTAGTCGAGTGTCTGGAGGGGGTCATATTGAACATCTCTGAACTTCTTTGTGAGTGAAAAAACTTCTTTAAATACTCTTTGTAATGATGTATAACAGAAGGTTCTATTATGTTTCATTCGTTAAATACACATTTTCAAAGTTGTGGTATTCTTTTTGAATCACCCTGTATAAAGATAATATCATATTATTGGAAAGAATAATTGATTGTTATATCACAAAATCAAATTATGTTAAGCTTACTTTATAAAGAAAGGAATAAAAGAATTGTTTGAGGAAAAATGATTTTGTGTAGAATTGGATCACATTCACTTGATTAATTGAAAAGAATTTAATAAATTTGAGGAGATTTGGGAAGCGGGTTGGTCCCAGTGGCAGAGGCGAGGCTAATCGGTGAGATTAGATAAGAGACAGCGCCTACCACTCCCGTTGTATCGGTGACCGGCTCCTCCAAATACAAAAATTTATGAGCTTCAAGAGAGGAGGTGGTTGAGGAGGAGGAGGAGGAGAAGGAAGAGGAGGAGGTGGATGAGAAGGAAGAAAAGGAGGAGAAGGAGGAGGATGAGGAGAAGGAGGAGAAGACGAAGAAGGAGAAGGAGGGGAGAAACAGAGAAGCAATAGACAAAGGAGAAGAATGTGAAGAAAGAGAAGAAGAATGAAAAGAAGATGAAAAAAAGGAGGAGAATAATAATAATAAGAAGAAGAAGGAGGAAAAGATATGAAGAAGGAGAAGGAGGAGGGAAAAGGAGATGAAGAAGTAGAAGAAGAAGAAAGATAAGAAGAAGAAGAAGAAGAAGAAGAAGAAGAAGAAGAAGAAGAAGAAGAAGAAGAAGAAGAAGAAGAAGAAGAAGAAGAAGAAGAAGAAGAAGAAGAAGAAGAAGAGAAGAAGAAGAAGAAGAAGAAGAAGAAGAAGAAGAAGAAGAAGAAGAAGAAGAAGAAGAAAGAAGGAGAAAAAGGAGAAGAAGGAGGTGAATAAGAAGGACGTGGAGGAGGGAGGATTAGGATTGGAAACTATTTCATGTAGTTTGAAAGTGTGACCTAGGATGTCCTAGTTCTATGAAAATTTTGATACTATTGTACATTTCGTACATTTTGATTCATAGAGGTTTACAGAGTTCTATGGGAATTGAAAACTATGATTAAAAATTTGACTAAGTTTTCAAGGGGTTGAATTGATCAATGGTTTGATTCAAAATAACTTAATTGGAACACAAGGTATTCTCTTTTCTTGGTTTGATTGACTTTTTTGAAATAAGGAAATACATTTTTATACAGTGGTATATTCATCGATTATCATTTTTTCATTCAGTTCTGTTGTCAATATTTGCTGTAGCAGAAGTCTTCAGAACTATTTCTATAGCTTTCATTGGATTCTCGTTCCTCTAATTATTAATAAATTCATGAGAATCAATAAACTTTTTGTTTAAGAAGAATTTTTCTAGTGTTATACAAGCGTTTCCATAATGTGTTTGCAGTTGGTCTTATCAGTTGTCATGCTTACAATGGAGATAAGACAACTCTGATTGTTTGAATAGCGACAGAAAATATTGTAGTAAGCTGAGATATAAGATAAAACCCTCACAATAGATCATACTAGAAAAAAATAATTCGTAATGATTATTATTGACTGACTGACTATTATTGACAATAATGATTATTATTGACTGACTGACATCAAGTTTTAAATAATAATTTGAATAATTCATTTTTATTAAATATCGTGTACGGTAGTAAGCAAAGATAAAAGAAAAAACGTTCACTTTGGATCATATTAATTATTTATTGTCAATTATTTTAATTATTTAATTGTTTTATATGATAAATAATTTAATCAAATTAATTTTATTCATTTAACTATTTTAATATAATATTAAAATAATATTATTATTGTTCATTATTTATTTAATATAATATTGAATAGGCCTATAATCAACGCTGTTATTTTTTTTTAATAGATCTGTTATAGTTTTTGTATAGGAACAAATCCTTGGAGGAATGGAGAAGATTATTTTAACTTCTTAAGTGTATGTCTACATCAAAACCAGGATAAATTGCACAAAATAATTAAAACCCAAAAAATCTGTAGAAAATAAATTTAAAAAGAAACAAATTTTTAAAAAATGAACTCACCTTGAAAACAAACGAGACAGTAGGCGCATTTTGGCAGCAGATGATATTGTTCAACCAGTTCGTAATATCCAAAACTAGTGTAAAGTTGAGAAAACCTCAGAAAAAAATGCTTCAGACAGCATAAAGTATCCAGCTAATTGACGCAGCAACAATTTTGAAACACCCAGCAACAGATGGAAGCTGACACACGGAGAAATTCAGCTACACGAATGTCACTCATGTCTTTAATAAAAATTATTGTTCACTATGAATTATTTTCAGAAACTTCACCCACTCAGAAGCCTACAACGGAAAATCGAGGAATTTAGCGTTAAACTGAACTAGTTTTGTAGCTAATAAGGTAACTTCAATACGGTATATTTCCTATTATAACTTAAGTTCAACTTCAGTTTCAGATAACTTTGGCCAACTCAGAACTTTGATTTCAACTCACTCTGAAGCATGCAATGAATGTTAGTAAAAGCATTGAATATATTATCCTTTAAAAGGATATATATTCAATGGTAAAAGTTGAGGTAGGCCTATTTAACAATTAGCTCTGTAGCAGCTTCCATCAACTGAAATTGTTATAAATATAGCTGGTAAAATGTAATTGTATCTCAAACAAATTTAACTCCAAAACTAACAAGCTTCAGATAAACAATTGTTACAAATTGAAGTCATGAAAAATAAATCAATCTCAAACAAATTAAGCTTAAACATTTACAGTTCCGGCAACTGCATTAATGCATTTGTGCAAATGTGTCAATGAATTGAATTAATCATTATAACTTTAAACATATAAGTATGAGTTGTTTAATGATAATTGAACACTGAATATTGAATTTTGAACAATAAATAAATGAGTATGAACCCGAGTTGAACTAAGGATTTGAAACAATAGATCTGAGCTATATTAAGCTTTGAACTTTACAAATTCCGGTAACTACAATTTAGGCTACAGTAATCATATGACTACAACAGTCAACAATAGCTAGCGTACACTTCTCACAATAACGTATAAATTATTCAAGTAAAAATGAAAGATTTAGGTATTTATCAATTAGAATTAGGCTCACATTAGGCTACCGTATATACAAAAGTAAAAAAATATTAAAAGATTAAAAGTAAAAAAAAGATTAAAGTGAAAAAGATTAAGGAAAAAAAATTAAAGTAAAAAATGAAGGATTTTGGTATTACACAAGTACAACTATAAACTAGAATCACTGTACCTAATACAACTTTATCAATATTAGTGTAAGGTGTTTTAGATTATTTATCACTGAAACTGAGTTGAACTCGACATTCAACAATAGTGTAAACTTCTCACATTATAATATTTCAAGTCAAAAATGTCAGATTTAAATATTAGCCTACAACTATTAAAACTAGAATTACCTATTAGAACTTTATCAATTAGTGTGAGGTATTTTAGATTATTTAGCACTGAAACTGAGTTGAACTGAGGTTGTTAATTAAGTTTAGCGTTGAAAGCGTAGTTGTAAGTCAGGTAGCGACTAGTGGAAGACTGTTATCGCTACGCTATCTGAACTGTGTAGAACAAGGTCCAATACAGGGGCGCGCATGACTGAAATAAAGAGAGAATTCGTTTCCAGCAGAATGGAAGATTGAATGAATAGGTGACGTCAGAGGGTAGAAGAGAAAGCGAGAAAATTAATGAGGGAGAAAGAGTGAGGGATTGAGTGTGCTGTGTACTAATACTACTACTACTACTACTTCTTCTTCTTCTTCTTCTTCTTCTCCCTATATTTGGAGGCATATTAAATTGTTGCATTGCACTATATAGCTGCTTAACACAATGTTATCCAGCAGTGCTTTGTTCCCATCACTGGGTTGCGAAGACTAGCTTATGGTTGAGATGTCAATGTGCTAACCACACGTTACATCTTTTCTGATTAATGATCATTTAGCCTACTTCTGCTGATTCAGTCAAGTGGATGTGAAGCTGGCAACCAGCTGGTAGGCCTAAGCCCACATAGGGTTGTCGAGCCATTGACAAACAAACAGTTTACTAGCTACTAGCCAAAAAGCCGGCTTATAGCTTATAGCTAGTGAACTCGCCCCATGTAAACGAGCCTCTAGTCAAGGTGTGCGTTTGATCAAAGACAATTGGAATACTTAATAATAGTTTGCTTTCCTATCGTCTTCGGTTTGATCAATGTTTTAGGCTTCATTGTAAAATAGAACCTTGTCTAAACAAAACCTTTACTAATCGAAACACTCCCTCTGAATATTATAATTAATTTTAATTACATGCTTTGGAAAGGCTGAAAGTTGAAACCACAGATGAACTCAAGAACTTACTGTCTGTATAATATTATAGGCTATACCTTGTCTGTGCTGTTCTGAATCCATTCCTCCGTGCAGCAACACATTGCTTGATTACGTTGCTGAACTAGAATGATACAGTATCAAGTTGTTTGTATCAGAAATGCTTGTAACTGTAAACGCTATCTAGCGTGTAAACGCCGAACTACACTTAGCTTTTCTGTTCGCAAAATCCAGCGACCACATAGTAGAATGTTAGTTCTACCATAGTTCTACTATGTGGTCGCTGGCAAAATCCTGCACATGTCACTCTGGGGTACAGTATTTACAAGTAATTTGTTGATGAAATCTGAAGTTGCGATTATTAGTCATCTTCCTCCAAGATAAAGGAAATATTCAGAATGAATTTCAATGCAATTGACATCATATTTCTTCAGTGTGATCAATTTTTCAGTGTTGCCTCTCCTTGGTACCAAGTAAAAGGTGAAATTCTTGGTGAACCACTATTATTTTTTCTGGTTGTTACGTATTAACAACATGATTATTATCCATTTTTTGGGGAATCACTTTCATTTATTGGAAAGTGATTCGGTATTGCATTATCATAATATTTATCTATACCTAGGTATAGATATCTAATTATGCGGAGAATCAGAGATTTAGTAGAAGTCAAGGAGTAAAGTGATACAAGTGTCACATTTAGTAGATATAGAGCATAATAGTGTAGTACTATATTTCTAATAATTTGGTGTGAAGGAATAATTTTGGATTAAATAGGTGATCTCAGAAAGTGTGAGAGAAAGTGAGTTGTGGAACAATAAGGAAGAGAGATAATAGAATAGCTAAAATTATTTTTGGCCGAAGAGTAGACTTACCATTTCTCCGGGATTAGCCCGGTAATGCCGGGATTAATTGACCGAACGAAGAGAAGTCTTGTTTCAAGTCGATTGGCTTTCGTCTGTTTGTTTGTAATGCATTTACGGCTAAACGCATTGACAGATTTCAATAAGATTTGGCAGGAATGTTCATTTTGAGACTGCGCGACGATGTATATGTAAGGTTTTTTTTAATTTTGCATTTTAAGGACGAAATAGAAGGAAAAGAGAATGGCTGTATGGAATATAGCTATGTATATGGAATACGTATGGAACACGTGATAGGATTTATTTTGAATTGAATATAAACATCGTCATATTATGGAATGATCATCAGCTGGGTCATAATAAGATTTTTTCGCTGTCAGAGGTTCACCGCGAAAGCGGCGGCGCGACTGTGGCGTCCGCCCCGGGCGTCGCAGTAAGAGGGTCGCCCGCCCCGGGCGCCGCAGTCAGAGGGGCGCCGCGAAAGCGGCGGCTTGTGGGATGTCGCGTATGTTTAAAAAATAAATAACTAAAAAATAAAATAAATAATAGAAAAATGAAATGAAAATTAAAATATAGAATATAACAAATAAATAAAAATGTAAAAAATAAAAATAAATAAATTAGATGTACATAACGTATTTTGGGGGGGCCTGACAACATCTCTCTCGACACAGTTGACAGGACCAATTCTGTACACGTGGACAAGAAAACAGCTAATTTACAGCTAAACGCATTGACAGATTTCATCGAGCATGGCTTTTTCGTGAGGTCTACTGTTCACAGAACTACTAGTATGTGTCTCAGGGGAAATCTCCGGGATTGATTTATCTCCGGGATTTTAAAAATATAGGGAGAAACAGGGAAAATTTGTCTACTAAATTGAAATATTTATACTGCTGCAGACCAAGAACTTGGTAGAGGCAAAGGAATTTTGTTGTTTGTTCTGTGCGATAAAAGCTGTAAGAGAGCTCCTCAACATAAAAATAAATGCAAAACTTTCATGTGACTTTTTTGAATAAATTAAAGGGCACAAAGTGTTTTTGAGCAAAGTGATCTCTTCAGAAACGTATTTGATGTAGAGTTTTCATGGAAAGAATAAAAAACATTTTCAAGTCAAAGACAAATCAAATTTGAATAATTGCATTAATATTAATCAAAGCCTTGTTCAATTTTTATTCCTTTGAAAGTAGAATTCTGATGATTTTATTCCATTTTTCTCATTTCTTTTTTACTTGAAGTTTCATGAATATTTTTGTTTTAAAATTAAAAATAATAAAATACCGTACAGAGAAATAGTATTCATTAATATTATGTAGTGAAGTTCAATAATAAAGGTAAAGCTTGTTCAACTATTCACTACCTCTTCTCTAGTCTTTGGAAAAATTGCCGGGATTGGGGTCAGAAAAATATGGTAAGCCTACCGAAGAGGGCAAAGTGAGGGCGCAGTCGGCCCTTTCTTACACTTAACCCTCAAGAGATTAGATTAGATTATTTTTACTTTGCTCATAAGATAGTACATTTCACCTTGCATACAAAGGGGTGATGGGTTTCTTTTCGCATGTTGTATGATTGTAATTATTAGTCTTGGGATGTTAGGCTAGGCGTACACCGGTTAATCAAGATTAGACGAAATTAGTCACGTTTAGTTACAGTAATTCACATAGCTGCTTATGAAGCAGCATACACCGATGTAATGACTAATCGGTGTGTGTTGCTTCATAAGCAACTATGTGAAGTACTGTAACTAAACGTGACTAATCTCGTCTTGTCTTGTCTTGACTAACCGGTGTACGCCTAGCCTTAGATCTAAGTTGCGACTTCAGCAAACTTCCGTTGAAGACCGTAAAAATAATACGGAATTCGGCACTATTTTATGATTGGCTAATTTTTAACCTAAAGGAGCACTTTTTCATGTGAGACACCCCGTATAGTTTTGAAAGTAAATTAAATTACCTACAATTTGAGACCAAATTGGTTATTGTAGGCCCAACAGTTTGGGAGATATAGCGCGTCACGTTCAAAAAACTTTCTATCAAAGCTAGTACCTACATTTCAAGCGGTTTCACGTGAATGAACAGCGAATTCTTCTTCTTCATTTCCTCCTTCGTCTACTTGTTGTTGTTCTTATTCTTCTCCTTCTCGAATTCTTCTTCTATGCGAATTCTTTTGTCTAAAGAGTTCCGTTAGATAGGGCATTCCCTCTTCCGGTTCTTGACCAAAAGTGTTTATTTTTGCAATATTAATATACCGTAGCAGAAGAGAAAGTTTTGGACAACGTATGGAGGTTTGAAAACTCCATTAAACGGCCAGGGAACAGAGCGCTCTGCCGTTTGATTTCCCGTAATGAAGATTTCCATTGGCCCCCTCGCTCACCGGACCTCACAGTATGTAACTTTTTCTTATAGAACTATTTAAAAGCAAGGGTTTACATGAACAAAACCCGGACCATTCAGGAGTTGAAAGCAGCAATTCACAACGAAATCACATCAATTCCTGGTGATGTGCTTAAGCGGACAATGCAGAATGCGTTGCTCGAGAAAGAGGGCATTATTGATAGATGTCATTTTTAAAAACGAACATTGATAATTTTTTGTTAATAAACTCCCCTTGTAACTACACGTTTTGCACTTTATTTCAATCCAATACCTTTAAAATTGACAGTTTGACAAGTATTTTAAAACTATCCAATCCATATGCGCCACCTTGTACAACAGGCATACGCCCAAAACTGTACTTTTTAAATTTTTGTTACCTATGAAAACTCAATAAAATGAAAGTCGGTAGTGAAGTGAATAATAAAAACTTGAGGATTTTATTTGGCATTATTAAATAACTTTTATTCTCTCATCACTTTTCAAATTGGTTGGTTTATATAGCTGATTTTTTCATGGAACTTTCCCCACTTTTCCAAGTGATTATTGCGATTAAAACAGCCTCAATTCAGCTGTCATAGTAACCTCACTATCTAACGATCAAACACACAAACAGTGAAATCTTTTCACCAAATACGTTCGCCGCATAACATTTTCCATGTTTATTTCCACTGTTTTTGCATATTTTTGAGTCGAAATTTCAAGTTTTAGACGTAGGTTTTTTAGTATAAACAGTTTGAGTGTGTGAAATTTGAAACACCAAAACGTACAACAACCTTCAGGCTAATTTTTTTTAGTATTTTTGGCGGGTTTTGAGTCGAAATTTCAAGGTTAGGAGTTGGTAATTTCAATATTATTTTGTGACAATTTTAGACATATATAAATGGCCTGTCCATTTCCCCCGGCTCCAAGGGTTGACGCGCCTACTGATAATACGAAAACTTCGGATTTTTATAAAACTAACAACCTGCCTGGACGCTTTGAATATCCACGTGAGTATCACTAAAAAATAATTGATAATATCATCAGTTTTATCATTTAATGGTTTGGAAACCAGCTCTAAAGCCCGGTCTAGACGCAACGATAAGTTTGTCAAACTTTTTGTTCAAACTTTTCAAGATTATTATAAATTGTCATCAAACAGCTGATTTAACGTGAGTAGACAAGCTTACAACAATCAGCTGTTTTCTAACAATTTAAAATAATCCTGCTATTTAGCAGGATTTATTTAACTTGTCAGAAAACAGCTGATTGATGTACGCTTATTTGCTAACGTTAAATCAGCTGTTTTATGAAAATTTAAAATAATCCTGAAAAGTTTGACAAACTTATCGTTGCGTCTAGACCGGGCTTAAGACAAGTAAATATATTGTATTCGCTGTGTGCACGTTGGTGGTGGGGATAATACAATCGACACCTGCGCTCACGCGGAATTTCAGTGAACGAAACCATGAGAAAGAATAGGGAAGAAGCATTTACAATGCATTCAAAGTATCGGGTGATTCAAAAAGAATACCACAACTTTAAAAATTTGTATGTTATGAAAGAAACATCATAGAACCTTCTGTTATACATCTTTACAAAGAGTATTTAAAGAAGTTTTTTCTCAGAGATGCCATATGTCCAGACACTCGAGCACAATCAAACCTCCCTCAAACTTGTTCCACACTATCTGTAGCGTGTCAGGCGTAACAGTTTGGATGGCTGCTGTTATTTCTTGTTCCAAATCCAATGGTGGATGGATATTGATGATTTGAAATAAGAAATAACAGCAGATTATCAAACTGTTACGCCTGATATGCTACAGTGAGAGTGGAAAGAGTTTGAGGGAGGTTTTGGGTTGATATTGCTCGAGTGTCTGGAGGGGTCATATTGAACATCTCTGAACTTCTTTGTGAGTGAAAAAAAACTTCTTAAATTACTCTTTGAAATGATGTATAACAGAAGGTTCTATTATATTTCTTTCATTGAATACAAAATTTTAAAGTTGTGGTATTCTTTTTGAATCACTCTGTATTATAGTATTCCTAATATTGTATAAATACCGTTCACAATAGTATTTGCGGCTTCTATTCCTTCCATATTTCCAAACGTAAAATGATTAAACAAAGAAATCGGATCTCGGTTTTGAATTAATCGAGTTAAAAATCCAGTTCAAAAGCATATGATTGATTTGAAGTCGAGCGCCCATAATCCATTTCAAAATAATAACCAATGGGAATTAACTCAGCTGTGGATAAACAACTTCGTCTGCTCAGCCAGCTTGAAACATAACCTTCAAAGTTGAATTTAAAACTTGAATTAAAGATTATAATAATGATTAAGAACATGCGATATATGTTCATTTTATCATTCTAAATATAATTCCACAATCGATAAGTAGGAAAAATAGCGACAGGGAATTCTATTTCAATTATAAACTAATTTTTACGTACATAAGCCTATCCGTTCCCATGTTAATCTACCTGGAATGATTCATTCGATTATCCGCCAGAGAGCAACACCGTAGATGCTCACAGCGAATAGTGATTTGGAAAATAAAGTGAAACATGAGAATCATCGTTAAAAGTATTAAATACTTTTAAAATACGACGGTAAATTTTACCGTAGTGGTTCGGAAATCACCGGATACAGATAACTTGAAAATGTAGTGTGTAGTTTTTTTAAAGAATAATACTATATAAATAATAATATAAGCATAGACTTACTCTAACTAACTATATAGTTTAGTCTATGATATATAAGTATTGCAAGAAGACTGAAGTTACGTCACTATTTCGACTTTTCCACCAAGCCGCTGCACTCCGACACATCTTTCATTCTGTACACCTTCTAAATTATCATATTTTAGACAATTTATGATGATTTTCAATGTATTTTTGATCAATTTCTCTTGTTTTTCACAGAGATTTTTACCAATTATTACGGTATACACTGGTGTCCCCCCCACCACAGATCTTGTAACAATTCACCTACAATATTTTATAGGCTACTGATTTTTTCATGGTATTCAATGCATTTTTGACAAAATTTTCTCGGTTCTTACAGAAATTTTCACCAATTATGGCATACACCAGCGGCCCCCCATCCACCCCTTCTACATAACCAGTTCTTCGGAGTTTGGTTACTACCCACCCTCTATACACACAGTTCCACTGCAGTTCTACCCCCGCTCGCAGAAATTTAGCAGCGATCTAGCCAAATGCGGAATGTACAGGAACTATTCGTTGAATTTGTAGTCAAAAGAATGGAAAAATTTCGCGTAACACAATGAACTTGTGCAGGAATAAAAGAAAATGAAGTTGAGGTATTTCTTGCAAAACAATGACATTATACTCGAATATGATAAAATTAAGTTGAAGGCATTAAAGAAAATAAATTCATTTTATTGCTATTAGAAAAAAATGAATTTATTTCTGTAATGAAATTATAGAAAATAATTAAAAATATTATAACAAAGTAATGAAATTGTACTTGAAAATGATAGAATAAAGTTCAAGGCATTAGAAAATAAATAAATTCATTTTATTGCTATTAATGAAAAGTTAAATTTATTTCATTGCCATTCAAAAACCATTCCGCTTCAGTTCTATCCCCGTTCGAAAACATTTTAGCAGCGAACTGGCAAAATGCGAGAATGTAGCTACAAGAACTATAATTTTTATTTTTAAATTAGTAGTCAAAGAACTGAAAAAATCGTGAAAAACAATGAGGTTATGCTGGAATTGAAAAAAGTTAGTTGAAGCCCGTTGGTTTTGAATGGGTGGATAGGCCTATTAGATATGCTATGGGGTATAATATATGTGTATTTGAAAAGTCTGACTATATAATATTCAGTTTGTAATTAAAAAATAAATACTTAATTTTGTAAATTGAACTGAAATTGAATTCATTGCTACTGCTAGAGATCAAACACAATTTGTACAATAAAATAATTATATAGACAAAATAATCGTACGCATCAAAGCAAATATGTGAACTATTTATAGTACAGAGCGTGCCATCCAAATTGGCTTCTCACTGGAGCATGCGCGTTGATCGCTTTCTCCCACTACAGTGCCTGCTGACTCGCGGTACAGTAAATTTCAAAAGTTAATTCAGCTGGCAAACTCAGCTTTATAAAAAAAATCATTTTCGCTTCGGTTACCTAGCAGTACTATGATGTTATTTGCTTCACTGACTGTACTAGCCTTAGCGGCTGGAGGGGAAGCGTGGTGGGAGAGATTATCCATCTCTCTCGCACAGCCTCCCCTAGACGCCAATTTGGATGGCACGCTCTGTACCGTACTTTTTGATCTTTGTGTTGGTTTAAGGCTGAAAAGGCTTTACTCAATAAAACAACCAATCTTGAACCTCACATTCATATTCAATTTTATTAATTATTTTTGTGTAATATATTAATAATTTTTCTCATGTATATATCCATAACGACAGCTGTATAATAAAGATCATTCAAAATTACAATTATTGTTTTTTTTTGTCCATTTATCATTGAGTTTTATCTTGTAATATATTTATACTTTGACAACAATATACATTAAGGCAATGAATTATTATTTCCAATAGTGTGTTGTGTATGTTATGCTTACAAAAAATTTACATTTTGCAGAAAATTAAAAAAAAGATGCTTCAAACATTCTTGAAATTTCTCTCATACACATGTTTATTATACAATTAAAAAACAAAATGCATATTATAAATGATTAAGTACCGTTCACGTTCGTCTATACCTACATTTAAATGAAAAGAGCTCTATCTACGAATATTTTAACAACCTAAATCTACAGTACTTACATAGAATGTGACATACTAATGTTACTGTGCATAAACTATGTAACATTTTATGTTGCAATGTTGACTAATGTACACTCTCATACTAAAGCACGCAAACACCCAACATGAGCTTATAAAGAGCATAACTATCATTAAAATTATGCAATAACAATATTAGTATTAATATTTCAACATTAAATATTACAATATCACGACAATACAATATTTTCGGCCATTCAACTGTATTGAGTTGGAATGCCGGCTTAAAACTATCTTTCAAATTTTCGACTAGACTTGACTCGTGTGATGTTCTCCAGTCTGTTCTAATAATTGTTCAAAAACAGGATGGTTCGGAAGTCATCTAAACTCAATTTGAAGTCTCAATCAATCATTTACAAAGGAGAGTACAACAGGCTTATGTCCAAAACTGTCCTCTTCCAATTTATACAAACTGTCCAAATTCAGGTTATGTCTCATGTAATCTTACTGAATCACAAATTCCCTCTTTGAAAATAAAAGCAGAACAATTCTAGAATTTTCAAATAAGTTCATATTAAAGTTGAATTGTATGTCTGAAAATAAGAATTTAATTCTAATGTCTTCATTCTTTATTCTGTATTGTATTCTTATTATTCTAATTAATGTCTTTAATTCTAGAATTTTCAAATAAGTTCATATTAAAGTTGAATTGGACTGTCTGTAAGGAGAGTGGTACCCCAAAAATAGGTTCCGAGGTCACCTAAGCTAAACTACAAGTCTCAATTTGAATGAAATAGACTGTAAGGTGAGAGGTACAGTTCCTCCAAAAGTGAATTTTATAATAAAATAAAGGAGATTGGATTCTCAATTATTACAGTCTCAAGATCCAAGAAACAGAGAAGATTCAAATTTTTCTTGAGAATATCACCTACAGTAGTTTAAATATCAAGTCTAAGTCTCGGTTCACACGAGCGGTGCGGTGCGGCGCGGTTACCAGCGGTTCCATGTGTGGGGAAGAGACAGAAAAACAGCTGGCATAATCTTGTCTCTCTCCCGCGCATGGAATCCGCTGGTGGTCGCGCCGCGCCGCTCGTGAAAACTGAGACTAGTAGAGATGACGTTTGGATTCAGTGTCTGTGTTTTTATTCTTCCAAAATTTATCTAAACTTGCTTGAATGAATTAATAAAATTATAAGAATGAATAATACTCACTTAACAATGGTGAAATAATGTAGGACTACTAAAGTTCAGTACTAATAGTTTAGGGACACTTCACTTTAGATACTTTTGTCTGATTTTCAAATAAAACTACAGTTTACCATTATAGATAATTACACCATTTTCAATTCAACATTATAGACTAGCTATATTTGGATAAGTGACATGTAGCTCTGGTTTTGAAAAACTACATAATATCAGCTTTACTATAATTTTTTGGCATGATTTGGAACTTTTTCAAATGCTTCCAAAACCAGCCCTGCCTATGAAAAATCAGCAGAACATTGGAGATATTCACATTTAGAATGTTTCAAATAAACCATAACTTCAAATTAAATATATCCTTACAATCTATCACTTAATCCTAAACAACAAGAGCTTCATATTGTACATTTATCCTTGCTGATGGAGTTATTTAATGTATATAAATCAGTTTTAAGCAATCAATAATTAATGTCATGAATAAATATCATACAAGAATTGAATTGCACATATCTATCCATAGCACTATGTAACATTAATAATATAACGTAATTTATGCCTACAAAAATTTTAATAAAGTTCTTAATTGAAACATTATTATTATCTCTAATATTATTGTATACATACAGAGCAGAGCGAAAGATACTGGTATTATTTTTGCAAGTTTTAGGACTGAAGTTCTTCAATTTTTAGTATTTTTTTTATCAGTTGTTATTCATATTCTCATTATCCTGCCTAATTTATTGTACATTTTCTTCTTCTTCTTTTTCTTCTTCTTCTTCTTCTTCTTCTTCTTGTTCTTGTTCTTCTTCTTCTTCTTCTGCTTGTTTTCTTTCTGCCTTCTGCTATTATTTATGCATATTCTCCACATCCTTTCTCTGTTTAATATAAAATTTTCTTCATAATTATTTTTTTAATAACTTGTAGCCTTCTACTCTTTTTTATTTTATACCTGTCCAAATCTTGACATGTTAATTTCTAATTTTCTGTTAAGAACAATTACATATTTTACTCTATCATTTTATAATACTTTCTGTTTGTCTTGGGAATGAACCTTATTTGTTCAAAAGGTACAGGGATCAGAGATCTATGTACCTAGATCTCTGAAGCACAATTTCAAATTTTTCAGATAAATTGTTTCTTTCATTTTCATCAAATATCCAGTGACTTTCCTACCACTCTGTATACAGATCTAAAAATCTTGCTAGCAAACTAAGTGTTCAACGCCTTTCTTATTCCTTGGAATATCTTCCTAAAAGTATTCCATAATCTAGAATCTAATTGAGAAAGTATAATAATCATTTATTTATTCGTTGTAGCAATTGAAGTGTTATTATTACACAGAGGCCTGTCTTTTATTAGCTGCCTTTTTTAAAGAATTCAAATTACAAAAACTCCCAAGTAATCAGATAATTTTATAAAATTTTGAGGAGAATAATATGAAATTATTGGTTTTTAAAACATTTTTATTAATAGAAGTAAAATCAATGCTTGAAATTTTTTGTAATAAAATATAAAGCAAAAACCAAAAAATAGATTTAAAAAATGTAGTTCATATCTGTTTGATACTGAAATTTGATTCATGAGAAACTAATAAATCACATCCTGGTGATTAGAAATTCACCTAAAATGTAATACTTCAATCAATCATGGTTCCATTTATGAAGGGTTAAACCAAGGTAACTATACCTTGGGGTTAAACAACAAATTGATATGCCAATAGGAATATTGCTGATTTTGATATCTCAAATACTTTGATATGCAAATCGATCATAAATTTAGATATCAAGTATTCATTGCTTTTAATATCGATTATGATATTTATTCATATAATGTATCTTAAAATAGGAAAATTGTAATACAAGTACAAGAAAATAGGAGCAAGAATGAAAATTTGTGGAATAATCTGGGTGAGTTACTTATTAAAGTGAACAAATTAAAAATTGTCTAAATTTTAGATTCATTGAATTTGTATGATATTATTGCTCAAATTTATGGAAAACTGAATGAATGTTTGATTGAATTTTCAAGTACCAGTAATTATATTTAGTCTTATACTAATTCTATTTTACAATTGGAATGTTTTTGAAGTATATGAGATTCTTAAATTTAATGTTACAGAGAATATTGCACATCAAGACTCAAGAAATTAGACTGGAGACTAATCTAGAGACTAGAAAATAGTGTCCAAAAACTGATCCTTATTACAATAGACTGCTTTTGTAAAGCACTCTAGCAAAAAACCTATAATAGTCTTGCTAATTTGCTCTCTACAACAATAATTTACACGCTCAAATTATAGTTTGAATAAAACAAGTTGTCACTTAGCCTTGTCACTCACTAGAAATGTTTTTTTGTCAGAAAACAACCGATCATCTGAAATGCTAACATTGAATCAAATGGTCAGCTGTTCGGACATCGGTTCTGACAAAACCGGTTCTAGTGAGTGGTTCTTGATCACTGGGCCAAGTGACAACTAGTTTTATTGGAACTGTAATTCATGCAATAACAAAATTTATAATATTATTATATTACAGGCGTGTGTATGATTAAAAATAGAATTTCAAACAATTTTCTCACAAGCATTTAAAACTATAATAACATCACCATAAAATTTCAACAGATAAAAATTAATAGCACTCACTTTTAAATTGCATCAAATAACATTACAATACAGAGTTGAATAACGTGAATCATAGCATTAAAACGTTTTAAAAAATTCCTACAAACTATAGTGGTTAGATAAATCTAAAACCATAATTCTATCATTAATTAAAAAATGTCAACAATACAATTATTACATTAGTGATTTATCTCTAATTGTCCTACATTAATTATTTTACTTCATCTATTTCTAAGCATTATCTTATATTTTTGGCTTCATAGCTGTATCCATTGAGAATTGTTAAGATTCTCAATTTCAAAAACTTGTTAAATTAAGAGAAAAAACAAAAGCTCTAGACTAACACACTATATTATTACAATACCAATTTTTAAAAATATGTATATTGAAAAACAACTTGAACAATTCTATTATGTGCTAAGTTTGTCCAATACCAGCAGTGTACTAGACAAATTTAAGAGATAACAGAAAAACATCCAATTTTAGATAACTTACAATGTATATTTTAATTAAACATTATCATCTTAATCTAAATTGTGAGATCATGCCTATCCCCAAGTTGAGCTCTAAATAGCAAATACTTGAAAAATTGAGAAACATAAAAATATAGAACAAATTAAACACATCAATGATATTATTAATAATTAATTTATCTTTCATAAGTCTGATAATATTCTTCTGAAGTAGCCTATCCAATTATATAACATTTCTTTTAGTTAGGAGCATTTGTGATCTATAAAAATTCTCAGTTTTTGAAATTTTAAAAGCATAAAATATAGTAAACAGAAACACATCAACTTTACAATACTAGAGTCTAATACTACAATAATATTATAATGCAAAATCTATTCTATATTATTGGTAGGCCTTTTGCTCCATGGATTCTTTATTGGAAATTGCTGAGAATTGAAACTCTCAATTTTTCAATTATTAATTTAAAATGAGAAACTCTTAATTTTTTAAATAATAGTATTGATAAAAATAAAAGAACACGTACTAGATTATTGTTTTGTAAATCAATACACTCACTTTACAATATAATTTATTTATGATAAAATTGGATTCTGAAGCTACAGTATTATTGGGAGAACTTTATTCTTCTTGAGAATTGTAACCCTAGTTCAAAAATTATAAAAAAAATTGTTTCAAGAGTTATACCTACAGTATTATTATAACCAGGGATATATATAGTGGATAATATATAATATGCTAGAATATATATATATTTCAATATTTTGTCTTATATCTAATGACTGGCTGCTTCCTTGTCCAAAGAGAGTGAATTGTTTAAATTCTCAACTCTTGAAAAATGTTTAAATGAATATAATTAACAGAATACACACAATTACATTTACAATTTGGTATTGTTTATCTTACAGTTGCTATATCTATAATAATAGGAGTAATATTTAATAGACTGATTATAATATTTTACATAGTTTGAAGTTATTTGTTGATTATAAGTTAAAAAACAATCTTTCTTACACATAGGAGGCTAAAAATATGAACACTATTATTTGTTATTGAGAAAAAATGTAGACACAATAAATACAAAGAACAATAAATCACAAGGATGTATATAAATTAGGTTTTTGTTCATTGTATCAAGTAATATTTACTTGTCAATAATAGTTTTGAAAAAATATATACTTAATGGAGATAAATATAGCTCAACTAATTTTCAAACTGTCTCTACTTACTGGATGATAATATTTTAATAGTGTATTTAATTTTTTTAATTGTTGAAAAATTTAAAAAAATCATATTTAACATTATTTTAAAATACACACTCACACTCCTCAATCATACACAATTTTATTATTACAACAATTTTTTGCGAAAAAATTCTGCAAACTATTGAAGAGATCATAGAAAGCCTGGTAATCATTATATTGACTAGCCCCAATTATTTTAACAGTAAATTTATTCTGAACAAGATAGCCTAATAATATTGACTATATATCATAATATACTAATTCCATAATGCAACATTATAGCCAAACAATCCTGTAGTAATAGCAAAATATCATAATACTGATTATTTATTATTTTTACATAGAAATTTTTAAAATGCTTTATTTAAATTGTAATTTTCTTTCAACTGGTAGACAATTTTTATTTTATGATAATGAATGTATTTATTATGTACATATTGTTCAAAAATCAAATCAATTAAAAAAATATATATTTTTTACCAAAAGAATATACTGGGAAAGCATGATTGGTTTATAGTGGTTGATGGATATCTCAAATAATTTTTTAAAGTCTTGTTTAAAATAGACAAATACAATCATTTTCAATTAATAACATCAATTACAAGAAAATCTTTTATCAAAAAAATCATTAATCAAACTGAAAGACCGTCGAATTCTATAGTTCCCAATATTAAATATTTGTAAAATTCTATAGTTTCCAATATTAAATATTTTTAACAAATTTTGTGGTTGAAGAACATAAATTCAATCCATAAATAATTTTCCCTCTTCAAATAGTTTTTTCTCTTTGAAGCAAATGTTTTTGAGTTTTTCCTGGTTACTTATGTTACAAGTGAATCCATTATTTTCTTTCATGAGCTTGTTTGTTGTGATTTGAATTACTATCTTAGCAATAAGTATTTTATCTGTACACTACAAAAAGATCAACAATACAATAGTATAAAAGTTGATCTACTCAATCTTTTTTTTATTAAAAAAATTCCTACATCTCTGCGTGCAAAGGTTTATTTATAGTGGATTTTAGAAATAATTTATTGATTTAAAAAAATCCTACATGTTTAACATAGTTATCTATTCAAGAATTTTTAACAATTTTTTCAATTGCTTAGTAGAGTTACAGGAAAGTATGAAAACAATTCCTTAGTGCTTGAGAAATTTCAGCCAAGAATCAAGTAGGTACTAATTTATTTTCTCTACAAAAATCCCCTGCCTTGAAACTTTTCCACTTTTTTCTTGGAAAACTAGGACCATTATCTGCTGAATTTGAATATTGTGTCTCCAGAGAACCAGTTGAAGGATCTAGAAAATTTCCTACTTTTATAGTAAAAATCTATTTTTCCACTTTTTACATTATTACAAGTGATAACCAGCTTAATTGAGCCTTTTGAGGTTCTATTGAGTTGCAAAATTAGGAATTCTACAATTTTTATCAACTGGGTTATCACTATTAGAAGATAATTACTTGAAGAAGTAGTTAAAAAGGTTTGAAGGATAGGAACTAATGGAAACATTCTTTTGAAAACATCATAAATGAAAGATTTTATAAAATAATTATGCTATCAAATATGACAAATAAATGTGATAAGTTTGAAGCAGCTTTATACATTTTGAAATAACTCAAAATTATCAGAATTGGAATTCTAATATTTTTTTTGGAATGTTTAGACTATCTATTGAAAGCTATAAGAAGACAGTTTCCATCAAATTTAAGTAGTGCACGGGTCATCGAGAAAAAGTTTTAAATTTGAAGAGAATATCTATTAGTTATTGTCTATCATTTCTTATTGAAGTATTGCTAAAAAACTTTGAGTAGAAATCTACATTTTCTTGAATTTTATTTATTCCTAATAATTCAAAAATACTTTTCTTTTGAACTGGTTCATTAGCTGTTGTAGACAGCTTTAAAAATAATAATCTTATAAATAAGATGATAATTAATGGTTGAATATTAAAAAGAGAATAATTATTTTTAAAGTACTAGTGCAAACGCAGTATTTGGGGGATGTATAACATTAAAGCTTGGAAATCAATGTCCTTGCTTATAATCAAGAAATTACTATTGAATGGTGTTCATACCAATATTATTATAATTATTTCAAAAAAATCCAAAAAATTAAACAAAGAAGTATTTTGAACTCCTACTTCAAAAATAATGAAATGAATAATAAAATACTTGAGAAAATAATGTGAGAAAGTAAAAGTGGTGTCATTTGAATAAAATTCTTTTAAAATTTCATTTGAGTACATAATTTATTTAAGATTATTTTAATTAATTTGTGTATTTGTTCATGTTTACCACAATTTTTTAATCCATCTTGAACATTTTCAATATGTTCAAATACATTTTTTTCATTCCTTTTGACAAAATGTTCCAATAATTTTAAATTTTGGACACCGTACAGTACATGTAATTAATATAATGATTGTTTTCCTTATCATGATTGCGGATTTATTGTAGGATCAAATATAATAGATCGTTGGTCATCTTTGGATCATTGGTCATTGATCATCTTTACTATGATAATGACTATTGACTTAACAATTTTGCTCTCACAAATTAGACTATATATATTGACTATTTTCAATTTTCACATTTCTCTGTAAACGATTAGTTCAATTTCCTGGATTTTCAAATTGTTTACCTTCATATTGCCCCTATTCCTATTTTCAATTTCTGTATGTTATCCTCCCTTATTTTTACATTTTCATTCTTCAGCTCTTTTTTGCAGCTGGGTTTAAAAATTCTACATAAATATGCTGAGATCTGCATTGCAAGAATATGAATGAATCATTGCTTTTATTGATATAATCTCTTAAACTTACAGAAAATCGAAACTATAAAAAAACGCCAGCTTTCAACTTTTGGTCTAGCGACCATCAGGGAGATCTGCATTGTATTTAATTTTCAATCCATGTACTGTACGTGATCCTTCCTTATTTTACATTCTAATACCTCAGTTCACCCAAGACTTTAATTTTACTTTTTCTGCACTCCAATTCCTCCTCTCTAACTTCCGGAAGTTAGAGAATCATCTTCTTCAACTACCGGTTTCTTAACTTCCTTAATTTACATTTGAATCCCTCAGTTAACCTAAGATATCTTACTTTACTTTTTCTGCACTACAATTTTTATTCCTTATCTCTAACTCCCAGAAGTAAGGAAACCGGAAGTTAGAGATTCATCTTCAACTACCGGTTTCTTAACTTTCCTTATTTTACATTACATTTTAATTCCTCAGTTCACACAAGATCTTACTTCACTTTTTTCTACACTCTAACTTAATCTACATCTACATGGATGTTTTCTACATCTCTAACTTCCGGAAGTTGAGAAACAGGAAGTTAAGAAACCAGAAGTCTAGCACTTCCAAAAGTTGAAAAACGGAAGTTAAGAGACCGGAAGAAAAGAAATCGGAAGTTAAGAAGAAAAGTTACGTTAGAAACAGGAAGTTGAGGAACAGGAAATTAAGTAGGTTTTTCAACAATCTACATATCTCCGAATATTCCGGCAAAGGTCTTGCGCAGATTCTTCATGGTGTCCTCTGAGTCTTCACCCCCTGGGCCCCCCGGTCCTCCCGGCCCCCCTGGGCCCCCTGTGGTCGATCCCTGGCGGCCGAACGACGGCCTAGCTCCCCCTTCTTCTCCCCTTCTCGATCCCGGCTGGCTCACTGAGCTGATTGAACTTGATTGAGAGGCTGCAAAATCAAAATAGAAACGAAAATATTATGATTTGAACATAAAAAATATAATACATAGAATATACTGCGATTCATTTAATTTGACGTTTGGCGATCAGTAAGCAGGTGATGTTACGCAGCTTTGACACAATAATTCAAAGACTTTTTGAAGTCTTTAAGACCTTTTAAGTCTTTAAAAGACCTTTTTAAATAAGTCTTTGCAATAATCTGCGAGATTCAGCATTTGTATAGGTTAAGTATTGTGTCAAAGCTGCGTAACATCAGCTGTTTACTGATCGCCAAGCGCCAAATTGAATGAATCGCAGTATATACATTCATGTAAAAAGTACAATACATATTCATGAAACAAAAAAATTGCGTTTTGGGCAAAGTCAAGACAACAGTTCAACCGCAGTTAAAAGTGAAAAAACGGGGAACCGGGAAATCCTGAAATTACCCTCACCAAGGTAAGAAGAATTAACTTTCAACTTATAATGGTAAAAACAGAAGAGAATTTTTTTAAGTATCCTAATAGAGAAACATTAATTTTTTAATGACAGTATTATCCTTGACAGTAAGATGACGACGATCCAAAAGCATGCATTTTCTGTCTTTAAAAATTGAAGTTTCTTTGTTAGGGCACTTAATGGAAAATATTTCTCTTCATGTTTTTATCAATACATGTTGAAATTTAATATTCTTCTTATCTTCGTTTGAGTAATTTCAAATTCCTGTTTCCCTGCGCCAACCTGTTATACCACAAATATCACTTATTAATACTACCATATAGCCCCCTTTAAACTACATGGCCATGTGTTCAAGTCATGTGTTTGTAGTGTTTTTTATAAGTATAATTTTATAATGAAACCAGCCGGGACTGCGAGGTTGTCACAACCAAGACATAGAATAATTTGAAGTGTTTTAAATATGATTATTTTAAAATCACACACTATCCATCAGGCATTAGCAAATTTTTTGGTTCAAAATCCAATATTTTCTTCGATATTTCGTGTTTTTGTGCTGTGTTTGTGTTTTATGATTTTTTGGACTTTCATGTATCAGAAAGAACTTTTTTCAAAATTCTATATCATTCTGAAAAATGGATGAAACTTCAACCAAAGTGGAATTAGGTTATACACTGCGAGGTGGAACAACCTTCGGTCTCCCCACCAACAAAAGTCATTCGATAAATAATAATAATTAGCAAATACAACCATAGGAGGAATTAGGAGGAAATACTGTTTGTTATCATGATAAAGTTCTAAGAATCTAAGAAGTTACCAGAATCTAAGAAGAAATTAAAACATTCAAAAAATTCATCATCCATGAAATATAAACCAAGCTTGTAATAGAATGCTGTTTTAATCAGATAAAAATACATGACTGATGCCCGGGTTTTCAGTCGTTCAATAAACTTATTGAATCAATAACTTTTTTTTGCATTTGAAAACACATGGTTATTGATTCAATAGTGCTATTGGATCCATAAACTGTCTATTGAGCGACTGAAAAACCGGGCATAAGGAGATCATTGAGTACTTACCTTTATATTAAAAAAATCAATGAATAAACAAATTTACTCATGCAACTTAGCCTATATATAGATACAAATAACTCAATACAAAATTATTAAATTCTTATAATTAGAAACATTCGAAAAGAGTAGATTGAGGAAAGAATCATAGCTTACAACGATAGGAATAACTCAAGACAATAATATTTATTACGGTTTAAACATTCAAAACAATATATCACAAGCTCATAGAAGAAGAAAAATCGAGATTCTTCAAGGGATGCTTGATAGAGATGCTTTGAGAGAGAGAGAAAGAGAGATGCGTCGAGAGAAAGAGAGACTTCAAAAGTCAAAAATGACTTAATAGGGACTTAACAAGGTCGGGGACTTAGATAGAAAAGCAAGCCAAGCAAGCCTACCTTTTAAATCTAAAGCGAGTTAAGAGCGCCCTGAAGCTTTGAAGTCCTTTTGAAGTTGTTTCAAGTAGAAGGAAGTTCTCTCTCTCACTCTCTCTTCCTAGCTTTCTCTCTTCCTCTTTCAAGCTCTCGTGGTTTTTCTCTCAGAAAAATCATTGCTCAGTACATTTATTGAAATTATTGTAAGTTGTTATGTTAGTCTACATTTTATTTGTTTTGTTGTGATGGTAGATTACAATCAGGTACATTTCAGAATTATTTATTTATTCATTTATCTATTTATTTATCTAATTAATTGACAATACACTAACTGTGGAAAGAAACAACAGGCATTTGCCCAAAACTGTTTCAATCCCTAATTTTAACTTATTTTATTACTGTGATTTAATATTATTTTCATAGTACATTTTGAAAATACTGAACCCGAAGGGTTGATTTGGTAATCGTTTAAGAGAAAACAGTCAAAACGTGAATCAAACTTGATCATTAGTAGAAGAAGGCATTTGTTTTTGAGGGAATCAAAATGAAAATTTGAAAAAGATTGAATGGAAAAATAGCATACACAAAGAAAAACTAGTGACAGTGGAATACCAGAACTAGAAATTTAGAGACAAATTAATGACAAGAAACAGACAAGAAACAAGAAAACGTAGAAGACAGAAAACAACATAGGAAGAATCTAAGAGTTGAGAAAATATATTGTCAAAAAGATTCTAAAAACTATGAAGCACAAAAATAATTGAATCCACAGTGGATCTATTTGAAATTTAAAACGTGCATGAATATAATATGGAAAAACAAATTCAAGTTGAAACAATAAGATAAGAAATTCAAGAGAATAAATTATCCTATTTCAACCATAGGCCTACATTCGATAATCAATATTTTGTGCTCCAATGAATAATTAAAGTTTCCCTGAGTTATTGAGGTTCTAAGTTCTAACTTACTCTTGTTTACTTCATTAAATTACAAAGCTATGTAGAGACATTAATATTAATACGTTCTAGATTATGCGTCCTAGGCTCAATTTTCCCAAACAGCCTTATTGATTATATTATTGATGTATTTTATCTATTTTTATGAGTAATTCATACTTTCTACCCACTTCTCAGTAGATAAGTTACTTAGGGTCGCTTTCCCCAACGTTATTTTATAGTATTTTTATAGTGTAGTTGATGATTAAGGTTGTTAATAAGTTCATTTTTGTTGTTGATTATCCATCTTCTTTTCACTGATTAATACTATTGGAATTCAAATAACTTTCAAGTGAAAAAACAATCACGTTTTTTGATGTGACGACAATTGTTTCGTGCTGGTGTTGCACATTTTCAAATCAAACAGAAACTCTGTTTTCAAATGTTTCTGTTTGATTTGAAAATGTGCAACACCAGCAAGAAACAATTGTCGTCACATCAAAAAACATTTGAGTTTCTGTTTGACTTGAAAATGTGCAACACCAGCACGAAACAATTGTTGTCACATCAGAAAACATTTGAGTTTCTGTTTGACTTGAAAATGTGCAAAACCAGCACGAAACAATTGTCTTCACATCAAAAAACATTTGAGTTTCTGTTTGACTTGAAAATGTGCAACACCAGCACGAAACAATTGTCGTCACATCAAAAAACATTTGAGTTTCTGTTTGACTTGAAAATGTGCAACACCAGCACGAAACAATTGTCGTCACATCTAAACATAAGTGTTTTTTCACTTGAAAGTTATTTAAATTCCAATAGTTCATATTATTGTTTGCAGCTTTAATATAAACTTATTTTAAAATTTGAAAATTGTTCTGCTTTTGTTTTTAAAGAGGAAATTGGTAATTTAGTAAGATGATAGTGACTTGACATAACCTGAATTTATACTGTTTGTGTAAAGTGGAAGAGTATCAGTTTTTGGCATGGCATGGCCTTTTGTACTCTCCTTTGTGAATGATTAATTCTCATTTTATAATGTATTTTATTGTATTCTCCTAGTATCCAACAACGTTTTTCTGTGGTTGTAGACTGTATCGTCGTGGTGTAGAGGGAGCACTTCCCATCATACTACTTCCTCTCAGCATAGGCTTTTTACCTTGGCTGTCGCGCCGAGGCTGAGGGCTGGTGCTCAGGGGTGGAGGTGCCGTGGGACCGGAGGGAGGGTCTGAGAGACCGCCCAGGTCGTCCTGCGGGTCTAGTGGACCGGCCATGCTGGAGACGGAGCCTCGCGGGGCGCCTACCTTGGCTGGACCCACAGCGGCTGGACCCGTGGGTCTGCAGACTTGCTGTAATTGAAAAAATCATAATTATTGGGTTAATCAGTATTTTAAAATGCTAGTTTATACAATAATATTGTGATATGAGTGTCTTCAGGTTTAGTTATTTATTCTTTAATAGTAGAAACACAGCCAAGTAAATAACCCAATTTGAGAAAAGGAAGAAGAAGAACACTTGAGTATATTTCAGAAAGTACATGAAGAAGAAGAACAGAAGAAGGAAGGGAAGGAAGGAGAAGAAGAAGAAAAGGAAGAAGAAGAAGAAAAAGGAAGAAAAGGAAGGAAGAAGAAGAAGATAATGAAGAGGAAAAAAAGAAGAAGAGAAGAAGAAGAAGAAAAGCGAAGAAAAGGAAGATGAACAAGACTCCTTCTTTCCTCCCTCCCTTTGCCTGTTCTTTCTTCATCATCTTCACTTTTCTTAATTTTTCTTCTTCTTCTTTCTTCTTCCTTTCGGCTGGCGGTCTGTGTTGTCTTCTTATAATTCTTCTTCCTCTTATTCTTCTTATTCACCTGCTTCTTCTTCTTCTTCCTCTTCTCCTTCCTCCCTTCCTTCTTCTCTTCTTCTTCTCTTCTTCTTCTTCCTTTTCTTCGTCTTGTTCATCTTCCTTTTCTTCTTCTTCTTAATGCTCTTCTTCTTCTTCTTCTTCTTCTTCTTCTTCTTCTTCTTCTTCTTTATTGCAGTCTTCTTCTTCTTCTTCTTCTTCTTCTCTTTTCTTCGTCTTGTGAATCTTATGCCAATAAGCTTGTTTTCTTCTTGCTTTCTTCTCTCTTCTTCTTCTTCTTTTTTCTTCTTTTTCTTCTTCTCTTCCTTTTCTTCGTCTTGTTCTTTTCATACTCTTCTTCTTCTTCTTCTTCTTCTTCTTCTTCTTCTTCTTCTTCTTCTTCCCTTTTTCCTCTTCCTTATCTTCTTCTTCTTCCTTCTTCTTCTCCCTTTTCTTCCATCTTTTTCTTCTTCTCCTTCTCCTTCCTTCCTTCTTCTGTTCTTCTTCTTCATCATCTTCCTTTTCTTTCAATAAGAGGAAATTGGATTTTGAAATTAGTTGCATCTTGGACTTGGAAGAATATTCAAGTAGAAGTTGAAAAAGCTTAGAGGAAAATCCCTTTTTCAAATTTTGATGAAGTGTTGATGTAATGTATAGTATTTGATATTTTGATATGTGAGTGAGGGAATGAGAATGAGAACTGAGATGCCATGTAGTTACACACAGTACCGTTATGTTACTATGACGGGGAGTGAACGCTGTGTTGAGAGTGGGGGACTAGAAGGCGGAGTGATACAATGCGATGCATTTGTGTGAGTGAATGGCGTAAGTGATTTTAGTGGCAACTGCGAAATGGCGTCAGTACTACTTGAAGCAGCCGTTAATAGCGAATTGTACAGAGTCCGTCCGTCTTTGTATAGTTAGTCTATGGTAGAAGTCTTCAAATCATCTTAGTAGAGGAAATTGCACTTTGAAATTAGTTGCATCTTGGACTTGGAAGAATATTCAATCTTGAGTTGAAAAAACTTGAACAAAAATCCATTTTTCAAATTTTATGAAGTTTTGAAATGGAAGTGTCATAGAATTTGATCATTGTAGAAAGTTGTAAATAGTGAATGAATGAATAAAAATATTCCTCATTAGCACAGTAGAGCCTTGGTAAGTCGAACCTTGATAAATCGTATTTTTCCAATTTCCCTAGAACTCGTTATCCTATCACATGTTATTTCACCTCTAAAAGATTTCATAGATATTAGGCTACCTTCATTAATCAAAGTTTTTGAATCTTTTGAGCTTTAATATTATTACATCCACAATTCTAAGGTTGTACAGAGTAAGTGAATTAAGGATATTGCAGTTTTCGTAAACCTTTACAATATACAGAGTTGGTGAAAATTACAAAAAACTTGTCCAAATATCAAATTATGGCGGATCCAAGATGGCGGACTAGACTTTTGAAGTTACAGTAAAGTAGTATTTTCAATTTTAGTACGATCCCCAATGTCACCTACCGTCAAATTACCTTTGTAAAATAAATATTAAGCCGTTTCCATAATTTTCACCAACTCTGTATATGGCTAATTAAAACCCATTTTACTCTACAATGAATTTTAGAATCTGAAAAGGTAATTTTTTTGAACCTTTATAAATCGTATTTTACGATGGACATTAATGATTCGAACCTTGGTATTTCGAAATAGGTACTTGATGAAACGAATTTTTGTTGTTCCCCTTGAGATTCGATTTATCAAAGTATTCGAACTTCGAACTTGGAACCTTTGGATTATCAGACAGGCGCTTATCGCCCTCGGCTACGGACCACTCCAAAAGTTCCTTTGTATTACCAACGGACTCCAAAATCTCCACAATTGGATCTCTTGAGCCCGTTCTAGCAGAGCTCGGATGTTCTTGTATTCTACTAATACGTACATAATAATAATTAGTAATAATAAAAACATAGCAATAATTTATTTACTATTTGTCTATTTATTATTGATTTTTTATAGATTTTTACCTGCATTCTCTGTGCTACCAGCTCAGCAATCTGTCTGCGATCCTCCTCCTGTGAATCTCCCATAAGCGATAGGGCGCTGTCATTCACCTCGATTATATGCTCGCGACCGTCTCTACCTACAAATTCAACAGTTATTACCAGTTATATTCACTGTTATTGACAAAAATACTAGTTATTTTCTCGGTTATTGCACAGAGAAGAAAGGAACAGAGGACGCATCTAGTGTTACACTAAATGGGACCCGAACATTCCTTTCTACTTTGTGGTTATCGACAAATATACTAGCTACATTCATGGTTATTGCACAATATACTAGTTATTTTCACGGTTATTGCCAAATATACTGGTTATTTTCACGGTTATCGTCAAATGTACTAAAGTCCAAGAGATATCTTCCTTCGAACATAACATGCAAAAACAGAGTGGAAGATCCAATGCTCTATTCTATTCTCTACTATTCACTCCCACCACAACGCCTGCAGTACTCGGCCCTGCTAGCCGTTTAAAATGAAGCAATAATTCTTCTAAAAAATATCCTCAAGCCAACATCGACCTATAAGGATACTTTCAATATTTTTGATCTCCATCACACCATTTTGTACCAGAGTAATTTGGAGTATCACTCCAGAATCTACTGTATTCTGCAGTGTATACTGTATTTTCCGGTCTTCCCCCGGTAAATTTTTGAAATATTACGTTAAAAATGTAATTTTAAGCTTCATTTTGTCTATCCAAAGTCTTATTAGATAGACATTTTGTCTATCTATAACTTAGGTCCGCTATTTCAAATTACTCCAGATTCTGGAGATAGAAGATTATAGGATGTTGTCAGATATAGAAGATGGTATAGGGATGTCAATCCCGGGATAATGAGGAGAAGGAGGAGGAGGAGAGGAAGGAGAAGAAGGAGAAAAAAAAAGAAAACGATGAAAAGAATGAGAAGAAGAAGAAGGAGGAAATGGAGGAGATGAAGAAGGAGAAGACAGAGATGACAATGAAGAATTAGGGGAAGAAGGAGAAGACAGAGATGACAATGAAGAATTAGGGAAGAAGGAGAAGAAGAAGAGAGATAGAAGAAGGAGGAGGAGGAGGAGAAGGAAAAGGAGAAAGAGGAGAAGTAGGAGAAGAAGAAGAAGAAAACGAAGAAAAAGAAGAAAAGATGGGCAATGAGAAGGAGAAGAAGGAGGAGAAGAAGAAGGAGAGGAATGAGATGATTGAGAAAAGAAGAAAGAGAAAGATGAGAAGGAGGCGAAGAAGGAAGAGGAGGAGGAGGAAGGAGAAGGAGGAAGAAGAAGAAGAAGAAGAAGACGAAGAAGAAGAAGAAGAAGAAGAAGAAGAAGAAGAAAAAATAAGAAAAAGAAGAAAAAGAAGAAGAAGTAGTAGAAAAGAAGGAAGAAGAAGGAGAAGGAAAACTGAACAAGAAGGAGAACAAGAAGAAAGAAGGAAATGGAGGAGATGAAAAGGGAGAAGACAGCGATGACAATGAAGAATTAGGGGAAGAAGGAGAAGAAGAAGGAGAAATAGAAGAAGAAGGAGGTGGATTGGAAACTATTTCATGTAGTTCAATAGTCGCTGTTTTGTGCGACTTGGAATGTCCTAGTTATTAAAAATAACAGTCAGTTAATGAATAAGTACCTGTTATCATTTCAAGGGCGCACATATCTAGTCCTCCAAACATGGCCGACACTTCGTCAATCCATAGCCTGTAGCGGTCGGTCATCTGTATCTGCTCCAGCATTGCTGATCCAGTATTCGTTTTCCAATTGCCGGAAATTGATTTTCGCCTGGAAAAGTCGAGGAAAACATCATAGTTTGAGGTAAAATTTGAGGAAAATTAGTTGGGAAATTGTAAGAGAATCCCTATCACCGGAAACCCGTCTTTTTCGCCTGGAAAAGTCGAGGAAAACATCACAGTTTGAGGTGAAATTTGAGGAAAATTAGTTGGGAAATTGTAAGAGAATCCCTATCACCGGAAACCCGTCTTTTTTGCCTGGAAAAGTCGAAGAAAACATCACAGTTTGAGGAAAATTAGTTGGGAAATCGTAAGAGAATCCCTATCACCGGAAAACCGTCTTTTTCGCCTGGAAAAGTCGAGGAAAACATCACAGTTTGAGGTGAAATTTGAGGAAAATTAGTTGGGAAATTGTAAGAGAATCCCTATCACCGGAAACCCGTCTTTTTCGCCTGGAAAAGTCGAGGAAAACATCACAGTTTGAGGTGAAATTTGAGGAAAATTAGTTGGGAAATTGTAAGAGAATCCCTATCACCGGAAACCCGTCTTTTTCGCCTGGAAAAGTCGAGGAAAAAACATCACAGTTTGAGGTAAAATTTGAGGAAAATTAGTTTGGGAATTGTAAGAGAATCCCTATCACCGGAAACCCGTTTTTTTCGCCTGGAAAATTCGAGGAAAACATCACAGTTTGAGGTGAAATTTGAGGAAATTAGTTGGGAATTGTGAGAGAATCCCTATCACTGGAAACCCGTATTTTTTGCCTGGAAAAGTCGAGGAAAACATCACAGTTTGAGGTGAAATTTGAGAAAATAAGTTGGAGAATCCCTATGACCGGAAAACCGTCTTTAGAGTTGAGTGGGCCTGAAAAGGGAATATTATTAATAGAGAAGCTTCTGGATAGAATTAGGATCTGAAATGAAGCAATATCTAACACTTATACAGAGTGGGGCATTATTGTGGACTAGTCACATACAGAGAGTGTATAGTCACTATACACTCTCTGTAGTCAGAATATTTAAACAAGTGCCCGTATTAATTGCATTTATTTTTCATAAATATCACAGACAAAAAAGTTTCCAACTGCAAAAAATCAATTGTAATCCCCATGAATATGGATTACTAAAAATCCTTATTTATTTATTTAGCGTATGGCTTTTAATAGTGGGGAGACCCGAGTAGGGTTGTTCCACTTCACCAACATAACCAATTATCCCTTGATAGGGAACATGGTGGAAGTTAGAAAACAGACATCAGCATTTAAAAAAGTATTTAAAAACTAAAAATCCTTAATACTCTACTACAATTAGCAGTACATCTATTCCATCAGATAATTCCAACAATTTTTTAATTCTTATCGCTGTTATTAAACACTAAACTTGGCAAATTTTTCCAATGGATAATTTCATTACTGTAATATCATAGTATAATTATAGTGAGTACTGTAACAAAATTGAAAGAGATAATGGGTTAAAGAAAATTTAATGGGCTATTAAAGTTCAATCTAAAAGTTTATTCAATATTGATTCAAAAAATGTGTTTGTAGACATTGCGTTTTTAAAAACTCGGTCGCTTACACGAAGTACTATCTTAGAGTTCTCAGAGATATCGCCACCAACTACGTTCAAAAAACGACCTTCACTTTCAACATTAGCATAATTTTTATGAACTACAGAGAGTGTATAGTCACAGTATGGACATTACATGTCATACTTTTGATTGGTTAGCTCCGACAAATCCGCCATACTTTTGCTAATCCCAATAAGATTTGCATTGGAAAGAAAAGCAGATCATATGTTATGATATAAAATTCACTTCTAACCAACATTTTGCCTTTGCCAGTATTAGTTTTCATCATTTTAAGTTTTTAAAGCAATACCAAGAGTTGAGAGACTATTTTTAATGGTAGAAAAGTTAGTCTTGATGTTGTTTCTCTCGAAATAAGTTTGACAAATGAGTGAATGGGTTTATGTTTGCCTGTAATCCCATACCAAAATTCAAAAATTTGGCAAAAGTATGGCGGCGGCGGGAAAAAATATGATCTCTTATTTTTATGGAGTGCTTCACACAAATGGCCACACTGTGACTATACACTCTCTGTATTATGAACCATCTACTCGTTAAATGTTTCTCTATGATGTAACACACATCAGGGTTCATGAATTTAAGAATACTCACATGAAAGCCTTGTAATTGCCTCCTATTTTCTGAACATGTATGTCGTATTTGCTGTCAATGAAGGGTTCTGTGGTACAATAGGTATTAGCCACGGCTACTACACTCGACATATCCTAAAAATAAAATAAAAGAATAGTTATTTCTCATTAATACAGAATAATCTATCTTGTAAATAGATTATTGGAGTAAATAAATGTTCTGATAATTTTGCGAATGCCTCATATCTCGGTAAATATCAAGATGAATTTTGGACATTGAATTTTGTTTGAATTATAATTATTGTGTTAATTATGTGTTTTATTTTGTGTTTGCATTCAAAATGTTTTAAAATGAAAATTTTGACGATATTCAACTGTTTATTGTATGATGTACTGAGTTGAATAAATAATTATTGTGATGATATTCAACCGGATGATCAGTCCATAGCAACGAGTTCATAGCAACGCAATACACAAACATTCAAATAATTATTCAGTTCTGTATTCATTGTTACTGCGTGTGCTACTAATATTGTAAAGCTAATAAAAGCCTTTAATTCTCAAAAGGTGTAACAGTTCATTAGCCTACTACAATTTTATTAGCTTTAACAAATTACTATGTCAAGGCGTAAACAAAGTTTATTGTATGATGTACTGTGTTGAATAAATAAATATCTTATGTTATCTTATCTTATTATATTGAGAAATAAAAATGGAGAAAATGCAGTTTATAGACTTCTGTCAATAAATTTGTAATCTTCAATCTAAACAACTGAATAACTGTTTATGTTCAACACAGAAGTCCTGCAGTATTGCACCACAGCTATAAAAATTTATCAAATATTTATCAATTTATATAAAGTTCTCTCCACTCAGATAATGATTATTTCACATACTCATTGTCAATTAAATTGATTATTAATAACTCACTGTCAACAAAGATTGATGAATAGCATTTGAGATGCTTTGCTAAAGGCACAGATAACGTAAATCTTTGTTGACGTTATTGCTAGTTAAGATCGGTTATAATGCTAGTTCAAGATTTGTTCCGCTATCTGGGGAACAAATCTTGAACTAGCATAACCGCAGATTGCGTCAGCAATCTGGATTTACGTTATAGCAGGATCCATTTAACTTGACATAAAACATATGATCGACGAGCATATATATGATCACAATACTTAACCTACCGCAGATTATTGAAAAGGTCTTTTAAAAAGTTATTCTTTGAAAGGTCTTCTTTAAAAAGGTCTTTAAAGACTTTAAAGGTCTTTAAGACTTTCAAGCCTTTTGATTATTGTGTCGAAATCACTGTTCAATTATTACTGGAACAGCTGATTTATGACAAGTTAATTGGATCCTGCTATATCTGTGCTAAAGGTTTGTGTTTGTTTTGTGGTTCAATAAAAATTTTAATAAGTCGATGTATTTCTTGTGAAAATTGAATGAACAACAAATTTTTATTCTCTTAGAAAAAAATAAATAAATACAATAAAATAATAATAATGGAAGCTTGTTGCATAGCAAGAGCTTGTAGCCCAGTCAATGAGTTCCAAAAACCCCCCGATAGGGGAAAAAATTCATAACAAGCTGATTTTTTCACCATCGACTACTATCATATAGACAAGTGTCCTGGCAAAAGTCCTGACCCCTACCCCTCTTGCTTCCCCCCCAGCACCCCTTCAAAGTTTCAGTTTGCAAGGGTTTCGTATATCGTAAGTATCTCGACTTACAATGGAGATATCGATTCAAACTTTTTTTCATTGTTTAGAAAATTAATTTTTCTATAATTTGTTTCATTACCATTCTACTCTAACTCTACCAGTTCCGGAGTTATTTGTGAAAGAATGAAGAAGAGTTGAGATTTTTTGCTTAAAAATTGTTTACTTCTGCAAATAAAAGTTTACATGATTGTTTTACAGAAAAATGTTACATACAAAAAATGTAGAGCATTTCATTATCTTTAATTTGAATAATCACAATCTATATTTTACTTCACATGAACGTGAGAAAACGTCCATTAAAGTTCAATACGCATGATCACGCTAGTGCACGGCGGCTATGTTAAACAGATGGCTTCATGAAAATAGTCCATTCATTGAAGTTTGACACGGGAAATTTTTCCTTACAATTGTGTATATCTTGGAAGTCCTTGATGATAGAGAATCGTGATTGGTTTCAAATTGTAGATCGCGATTTTTTCTTTCATTTCCAATCAAATTTTTTTTTAATATTCATTTTACAAGATAGAAAAAAATTCAACTATGTATTATCGTGCATTTCTAAAATAAACACAACTTTTCAATTGAAACTCTTTTTATCTGAAAAATAATGGAGTTCAGCAATGAGACGATAGGCAAGACATAACACGAATTATTGCCTTCTTTCCTTTGGCGGATCCAAGGGGTGCCATTGCCCCCCCCCCTCTCGAGGGGGACAATAAAACAATAAAACAGCAAAAATATTATAGAAAAATATCTGAAAAATAATGCAGTTGAGAATTTTGAATGCTGATCAAAATGTAGAGTATTCTTTACTCTTCAATTATCAATATAAAGTGGATATTAAATAAAAAATGTGGATTTTGCTTCTTACTTACTTCAAACTATGCTGTTTGGTTAGTTTTTGATACAAGGAGAACTTCTAACCAGATTACGCCATTTTATAAGAGAAACTGCAATGGCTCAAGTTGAAGGAGAGAAGCAGTGGCGGATCCAGGAGGTGATTACGGTGGGGGGGGGGTCAATCAAACACCGGTTGTTTGGGGGGTATGGAATACCCCCAAGCAATGGCGGGGTCCGGGGGCCCACCCCTGCATAACTTTTAGATTTTTTAACAGAAAAAGGTGTATTTTGACGTAGTTTAGTGCCCCTCATAATGTTTTCATGGATAGCTCTGTTATATTAATATGTATGTTGTACAAATATGTAATGTTAATTTGCATTCCTTAACATCGTTGTATTCTTTCTTATGAATTAAGTTTTAAAATTCTTACGTATCAAAATTTAAATGAGTTCTCATCCAATTTACTAAAAAAATTATTAAACACATTTTTAGTTACAAAAAATATCAATATGAATAAGGTAATAATTAAATGAAATATAAAGCACAACCATTCTAGTGGGGGCAGTCGGAATAATATTCGGTCGAAATATTCAACACCGTCTTCAGTCTACTCCAGACGGAGCACCCACCTTCCAGCGGGTTAAAGATCTCGTGTTCTTAAAAACAGTATCTAGAACAAGATATTAAAGAATGCCCTCTGCACAAGTAACATGGATGGCTTTCCACACATAACCCAAAAAAGCCAAATTTTGTTGTTTATAAAATTTCGTCCTAGTTTCTATTAGATTTATGCCGTTTTATTGTTTTTCTCTTGGGTCTCAAGAGGGGGGGGGGGCAATGGCACCCCTTGGATCCGCCAAAGGAAAGAAGGCAATAATTCGTGTTATGTCTTGCCTATCGTCTCATTGCTGAACTCCATTATTTTTCAGATAAAAAGAGTTTCAATTGAAAAGTTGTGTTTATTTTAGAAATGCACGATAATACATAGTTGAATTTTTTTCTATCTTGTAAAGTGAATATTAAAAAAAAAATAGATTGGAAATGAAAGAAAAAATCGCGATCCACAATTTGAAACCAATCACGATTCTCTATCATCAAGGACTTCCAAGATATACACAATTGTAAGGAAAAATTTCCCGTGTCAAACTTCAATGAATGGACTATTTTCATGAAGCCATCTGTTTAACATAGCCGCCGTGCACTAGCGTCTATGCGTATCATGCGTATTGAACTTTAATGGACGTTTTCTCACGGTCATGTGAAGTAAAATATAGATTGTGATTATTCAAATTAAAGATAATGAAATGCTCTACATTTTTTGTATGTAACATTTTTCTGTAAAACAATCATGTAAACTTTTATTTGCAGAAGTAAACAATTTTTAAGCAAAAAATCTCAACTCTTCTTCATTCTTTCACAAATAACTCCGGAACTGGTAGAGTTAGAGTAGAATGGTAATAAAACAAATTATAGAAAAATTTATTTTCTAAACAATGAAAAAAAGTTTGAATCGATATCTCCATTGTAAGTCGAGATACTTACGATATACGAAACCCTTGCAAACTGAAACTTTGAAGGGGTGCTGGGGGGGAAGCAAGAGGGGTAGGGGTCAGGACTTTTGCCAGGACACTTGTCTATATGATAGTAGTCGATGGTGAAAAAATCAGCTTGTTATGAATTTTTTCCCCTAAAAACCACTCATTGACTGGACTATTGCTAACAGTAGCTTACGTTGAATCAGCTGAGCATAGATTGTATTGTATCAAGTGGACGCGTTCACAGAGAGCTAGATCAAGCGCTTTATTGCAAGCAGCTCTCTTTGTGTTTTTTGTGAGGTTGATGCCCACATGAGCTCTGAGGCTTGTGTGTGGGTATTAAGGGAGGGTGATGATGATGAGAGGTGACAACTACTTCAGAGTTTAAAAACGTTATACAGAGTGTCTCAGAACTCAGGTTGGTTGCAGTGCATCTTGGGCTTGCGGCTAAAGTCTGCTACAACAATGCGACAGTCTTCATTCGCTTCGCATGTTATTTTTAAGTGATTTTATATTATTTTCTGTGTATTTTGAAGACAGTAAAAAAGGGTAAACCTCCAGCGGTCACCTATCACTAAAGCTGCCATATCTCAGTCAATATTGGTCCAATCTTAACAAATAAGGTTTTAATCGATTTGTCATCAAATTTACTAAAAATCCTTATCCTTGAACAATTTTGGACAATTTAAATATGATATTTAGATATGGTTTTTACCCGGGAACAATGCCCTAGAGTATTGGTAGGGAGTTCTGAAACACTCTGTATATGAAAAATAATAACACACATTTGAAAAAACTGTTACCTGAAAATCAGCATTTGATTCGACTTTAACTTTTCCCAATCCGCTATGCGCGTGACCTATTTTGAATACTACTGGAAATCGCGGTGCACTCAACTAGAACAGAGAAAATAACAAAATTCAAAGCAATTTAATCAAAAAATGAATTGATAATTCAAAAAATTTATCTTTAATAGGAAACAAATCATTGATCATCATTATCAGTTTTATAATTATTATGCCTTCGTCAGAGCTTTTTGTATCAATCAGAAATGAGTAACAGAAGGAGGCCACGCCCTCAACGCTCTGTCATTGGCTGATGGCGTTATACAGAGTGTCCCACCAAGGTTTTAAAAGCTGTTAAGCATAGATTCCACATGATATAGGCACTATATAGCACTGTTGCCAAAAACGCATCCAAACCTCATAAGTCGAGATGAAATGAACTAAAACAGACAAATCACACACATGGAAAATCATTATTTTATAGTTTCCTTTAATCGTGATTTATGATTTTCGGGTGCATTTTCGGCTATTAGTTAACTGAACACTCTTCATTCATAATAAAATAAACTACAATTTATATTCAAAGAAGTGCTTATTGGTGCATGTATTAATCATGTTAAACATGTTTAAGCTCAAGAAATGATGATTATCACCATATTTTGGCAAATATTTCCAAAACCACTGCCGATAAAAACTTTCAACTAGTTTTATTGAATTCCTCAGCCTCATTTAGATGAGATCTTTTCCATTCACTGAAGATTTGCAAAATTTCAGATTCAAAATCACATTTAATAAGATAAGTCACATTTTTACTCAAAAAATCACATTTAATCGCAAAGTGTGACGAAGGGAATCAAACTAGTCGCCTGAATTTGGTCTCATCTGAAAGCTGGAAGAAAAAGGAAGTTTTTCACGTTACGATAACACTATTGAACGTCGGGTAGTTTTCGAGAAAATTGCATTTGAAATTTTGGAACTTATTCATAGAATAACTGTTTTTGAACGCTAACAGAGAACGCTCAATGATCTATTTTTATACAACAAATCAATGTAGAATTTCATGTTCTTTTCAAGAATGGCCTCTTTATCAAATTCGATAAGTGGTTCTCGAGTTATTTAATATTTAATGGCAGTAGCCTAAGTAGGTATATTTTCAAAAAAAAAAAAAAAATACGAAGAATCGATATTTCTCGGAAACGAAGGTCGATAGGAGAAAATTTTACCGGACATTTTTTGTCGGTCATGTAGAATCAATGGTTAACGGCTTTTACAACCTTGGTGGGACACCCTGTATAGACATCATTTTTGGGATAGTGAAAGGCTCCCATCAATAGCGAGCCATGTTTTTGGCAACCATAATATTGAGCTTTTCCTCAATAAGAAGAGCTATTTATTCTAGAAGTATTTGATATAAGAATGATAGTTTATTATACTCACCATTTCTCTGTAATTTGGATAGTAAGTCTGATCTATGAGAGGAAAGTTGTCTTTGCCCAATCGTCGTTGAATTTGCATTAGGTGTGCAAAAACCCATGGTTTGTCCTGGAAAAGCAGATGAGAAATAAATATTCTAACATAAATTTGTGAGATCTATATTATACGGTTTTCATAAAATTGGGACATTTTTTCCAACAATCGGGACATTTTTCCAAAAAGGTTTTATAATCTAGAGCCTGTAAAAAACCTGTAATACAGGAAGAAGGTTGACACACACTAGACATGGAGAACATGTCATACTATGCTATAAAATACAGGCTATAAAATTTTATTTTATGCTATAAAATGCAGTAAAACCTGTCTAAGACGGAACGCGACCGGAATGAAAAAACTTTTCCGTTTTAGCAGGTTTCCGGCTTACATAGGTACTTTTACCTTTATACGAAATACCTTGGGACCAGAAGAACCATTCCGTCTCAACAAGTTTCTGTCTTACACAGGGTCCACCTTAGACAGGTTTTACTGAGGAGTAGTGTATGTCCTCCTTTACTCTGTATTATAGGACTTCTAAATTCGATTAAACAGGTCACAGCTTTCTATTCTCAAACTTAGTGTAAATTGCAAAGAAATTCAATAATTGAATAAAATTTATATAGATTTACAAACCAATAGGTAGAAGAGATATAGGTCGACCGAGAAAAAGATGGGTACCGGAAAAGGTGTAATAAAACCTAATTCGTGAAGAAGAAGAAGAAGGAGAAAAAGAAGGAAGAAGAAGAAGAAGAAGAAGAAGAAGAAGAAGAAGAAGAAGAAGAAGAAGAAGAAGAAGAAGAAGAAGAAGAAGGAAGAAGAAGAAGAAGAAGAAGAAGAAGAAGAAGAAGAAGAAGAAGAGGAAGAAGAAGAAGAAGAAGAAGAAGAAGAAGAAGAAGAAGAAGAAGAAGAAGAAGAAGAAGAAGAAGAAGAAGAAGAAGAAGGAGAAGAAGAAGAAGAAGAAGAAGAAGAAGAAGAAGAAGGAAGAAGAAGAAGAAGAAGGAAGAAGAAGAAGAAGAAGAAGAAGAAGAAGAAGAAGAAGAAGAAGAAGAAGAAGAAGAAGAAGAAGAAGAAGAAGAAGAAGAAGAAGAAGAAGAAGAAGAAGAAGAAGAAGAAGAAGAAGAAGAAGAAGAAGAAGAAGAAGAAGAAGAAGAAGAAGAAGAAGAAGAAGAAGAAGAAGAAAGAAGAAGAAGAAGAAGAAGAAGAAGAAGAAGAAGAAGAAGAAGAAGAAGAAGAAGAAGAAGAAGAAGAAGAAGAAGAAGAAGAAGAAGAAGAAGAAGAAGAAGAAGAAGAAGAAGAAGGAGAAGAAGACAATCGGGAGGAAGATGAAGGGAAGAAGGAGAAGATGTAGGAGACAATCAGGAAGAAGAAGAAGAAGAAGTAGAAGAAGAAGAAATAGAAGAAGAAGAAGAAGAAGAAGAAGAAAAAGAAGATGTTGGAAAAAGAAGAAGAAGATGATTATGATGAAAAGAAGAAGAAGATGAAGGAGAAGAAGACAATCGGGAGGAAGATGAAGGAAAGAAGGAGAAGACGTAGGAGACAACCGGAAGAAGAAGAAGGAGGAGGAGAAGGAAGAGGAGGAGAAAAGAAGAAGAAGAAGAAGAAGAAGAAGAAGAAGAAGAAGAAGAAGAAGGAGAAGAAGACAATCGGAGGAAGATGAAGGGAAGAAGGAGAAGACGTAGGAGACAACTGGGAAGAAGAAGAAGGAGGAGGAGAAGGAAGAGGAGGAGAAAGGAAGAAGAAGAAGAAGAAGAAGAAGAAGAAGAAGAAGAAGAAGAAGAAGAAGAAGAAGAAGAAGAAGAAGAAGAAGAAGATTTACGTAACTTACTTGAAAATTGTAAATGGCATGCATTGTGTTGATACTAGGCACTCCTCCAAATTTGAAGCCCAAAAGAATATTTTTAAAGTCTTCACCAGCGTCTCGCAAATTTTGCCTGATCAGCACAAAATCGGGTCTGAATGATCTGTAAAAAGCATTGAAAACTGATTGTAGAAACGTTTATCAATAATAATGTATTGGAGAACAATCAATATTATAAATTATATATACTAATTATGATTATTAATTATTAATACTGGAGAATAATCTATAGAGTTAATTAATCAATTAATTGGATTCGAATGCCACCACAGAGAAGTAAAGAAGTAATGTTCTCTATTTCTCTGTGATGAAACACATAAGAACAGATTTATGTTGACAAAATACCGGGTGTCCCACGAAGAGGTTTAAATGTTTGATTTTATATTACGTGCCCATTCATGCACCGAACTTTTTCAAACTTTACACAGTTCACAAAGTAGGTTCTAAAAATATTCTGGGAAAATTTCAGCTTCCTAACCTTTTTAGAAACAAAATGGCGGCATATTGAAAGACGATACTTTAAAACATTAAAAAATGTGGTTTTGGTTTTATAAAATATTTTTATTGTTACATCCTAGGGCAAAATGATTTTTAAATGAGAAAAAAACTAGGACATAGCCTAATGAAAAACATTAAAGTCCGAAATAATTCAAACTGTAACCCATCCACAGCAACACACTGATGTCAAACAACTACTAAATGACAACCTTCATGGCTGTTGGATTGGTCGTGGAAGTTATTCTTTAGATTGGCCACCCTGATTACAAGATTTAACTGTTTGTAACTTCTTTTTATGGGGTTACTTGAAAAAACAAGTTTATATCTATATCTTCAATAATGATGAGGAACTAAAACGATCAATAGAAGAGGAACTTCTCCGAATACCGCGGAGTTTCTTGTTTGTAAGAGCTTACGAATCATTTGTTAAGCGCTGTTATCAGTGTGTTGCTGTGGATGGGTTACAGTTTGACTAATTTTGGACTTCAAGGTTTTTTTATTAGGCTATGTTCTAGTTTTTCTTTATTTAAGTCATATTGCCCAAGAATGTAACAATAAAAATATTTTATAAAACCAGAAACCTTCTTTAATGTTTTCGATGTATCGTTTTTCAATAAGCCGCCATTTTGTTTCTACAAATGTTAGGGAGCTGAAATTTTCCCAGAATATTTTTAGAACCTACTTTGTAAACTGTGTGAAGTTTAAAAAAGTTCGGTGCATGAATGGGCACGTAATATAAAATCAAACATTTAAACCTCTTCGTGGGACACCCGGTATAACTGGCTTTAATGCCTTGTTTACACCTTGGCATATACCGGTACTAGACAAGAGTTACTAGTTTTTTTATTTGCCAAAGTCAAGCGCGGTACCGCTCATTTATTCCTACAAATGGTATTATAAATGAAATTACAGTATTATGGTATTAGAATTGGCATTTATTCGAATGAATTGTTCATGAAGTCAAAGAAATAATTTATTTATCAGAGATAACAATGAAAACTTGGATAGTCTGCTAACGCTTTAGTTAGAGGTGAAAAATATGTCATACGCAATACACTATTGAATTCCCTATGAATCTCATGATACCAGAAAATAAAAAAAGAAAACTTGGATAATGGATAGTGTGCTAACGCCTTCGAGATGGAATGTAGGCAATGCGGCGTACACTATCGTGGTTAAGTGGTAGAGTGGACATCATTGTCCAAACTTTGCCACGTCAGTAAAATAAAGAAGTCATTCTATTCTATTTTATCCTATCGAATTTCCTATTATTTCTCATTCAGAAAGCACAGATGAATCAGAGATCTATTATCTTATTTATATGAAAAGAATTTTGTGTCCGACTTAGGGAAGATCGTGGAGAAGATTGAGTGGACCGATGTGCATGCGGTTTGCGCCAAAATATAGATAAAGAATCGAAGTTTTGCAGGCTCTATTTGTTTTCCAAAAATAATCTTTTTTAATTAGGAGAACTTTGATAAAAGCATTAAACAGTTTTTGGGGGCACTATCTGTTGCCATAATATGTACTAAGTTATTAAATGTATTGAGTTTTGTTTGTTAAATTCCCCATAGATTGAGCTTAGAAGCTAAAAGTGATACAATTTTCAGAATCAGAACCAGTTTCAGAAGAAGGGTTTCAGAAGGTTCAGAACCAGTAATCACTGTACAGAGTGCCCTAAGCCCACATAGGGCTGTTGAGCCATTGACAAACAAACAAAAAAATCACTGTACAAGGTAGGATTTCATTGGAACGACTGAGCTGCTGTCAGCTGCAGATAGTCGAAATAATAGCAACTACTGTATTTAAAACTAAGAATTTTAGAAAATTCAAGTGAGCGACGCTTTGGGCTGCACGGGATGAACTCGTATTAAATCACCTATATTTGGTTAGTCTATGGTTATAACAGAGGTGATTCGAATCTTTGCCAAAAATAATCCAAAAAATTCAAAGTTAGTCTATGGTTATAAAGAATGAAGTACCGCATAAGCCTGAAGTAGGCTATAAGGCGTACATTAATTTTACATTTTCGTTGGCTACAAAATAATAAATATTAGAGATTAATAAATAATTAGATTACCTTACAACTTTGGTTCCATTTCTGTATACCGCCATACTAACAGTGCATCCAGTTTCAATATTGGCGGTCAGAGAGAGTTCTTTGAATTCAGCCTGCTCGACTCTAATGTCAAAATCACCGTGGAGTCTTTTGCCTCTGAAGTATTTCGACCTAGAAAAAAATTACAGAAAAAAAACAAGTTAATGTATGATAAAAATGTGGAATAGGTTATAAATGGATAACAAATAATTATGTCAGTCTAAATTCTAGATTTATAAAGTGAAATATTAAAATAGACAAATGTATACAGGGTGTTTCAGAACTCCCTACCAATATTCTAGGGCATTGTTCCTGGGTAAAAACCATATCTAAATATCATATTTAAATTGTCCGGAAGTCCTTAGTTACTCACACAGCTGCCATTTTGTTTTTTCAAATAATAATCTCAATAATGGTTAAACATATGGAATTGAAACTTTGCACCAACATTTATGACAACTAGACAAAGCTACAAACAAATTATGACAAATTTTCAAATCCATAAAACAAAATGGCGGCCATTTAAAATTTTGTTTCTTGAATAACTCGGTAACTGTTGATATTACGAACATTTTACACGAATAACCTTTTTTAGAAAATTTAATTACTAATCGATTGAAAGCTTATTTGTTAAGATTGGACCAATATTGACTGAGATATGGCAGCTTTAGTGATAGGTGATCTATATTCTATATTCGTTATTCTATATTCAAAAAGCTGAGAGGGAAGCTTACAGGGGAGTAAGCAGTTGATAAGTGATAAATAATTAGAGTGATTTTAGAATATTCGTAGAATAATAATTAAGTACACAATACTTGAAAGTGGGAACTTACCAATCAGTATTTTGATCATCGATGACTAGAAGAGTGAAACATCTGTCCTTGTTGTAAGATGGACGACCGGCTGCCCCAGAAACTGCGGCTCCTAAATAAAAATAAAAAAGTCATTAAATTTTTCTAAAAAAGTCAACTAAATTCAATATGTTTATGAATAAATATGACAGAGAAAACAAAAATAGAATAAGGAACAAGATTCCTCTTCAGTGACATCTCATTTTCGTATGAAGATTTAATAATGCAATATTTTTTAGCAAAACATGAAGATGAACACAAACGTTTAAAAAATTACAGAAAAACAATAAATAATATAAAGAACAAGCGTCTCTGGAAACACCTAATTTTTATAACAAAATCTATTAATACAATATTTTTGAATGAAAGATGAAGATAAAACACAAAAATAACAATAAGGACAGCAGTCCATTTACAAAACGCTTTATCTAAAGACATTGGTGTATGGAGCCATTTTGAACGTGGAAAAATTTACGAAACGCCTCCTCCAATTCTATTGGTGAATGGAGCCATTTTGAATATGAACTGTCATCTTCTACGTCAGAACAGTTTGGACCAATCAAAGACAAGGAAATGCCACTCCCATTCATAACGCTTTCTCATTGGCTGATGACGTAATAGAGACGCCATTTTATAGGACGGAACCATTTCGACCAACGGCGAGCCAGTATTGAGTTTGGCAGCCATTGGAATGTCATAATAGTTGCAAATGTTTTTTATCGTAAATTATGGATAATTGATACCAATTGAGATACAATATTGTAATATAATTATAATACAACTTGTAATTTCATTAATATCGGGGTACCGAGCTCTGCTCGGGGGTAGGCCTACAAAGGCACAGGAATGGAAATTATAAAGGGAAAAATAAATGAAATTAAACAATTTTTCAAAGTACAGCTTATCAGTCTATGTGTTCTGAATCATCAGCTGTAATTATAAAAATTAATCTTAGCTGAAATATTATGAACAATCGAGTTTGAAATTATTAATTATTTGAAAAATCGCACTTGTGGTAAAATTAATAAAAATAATAATTATGGGTTGATAACTATTTTTAGCTCAGTTGTTTTGATGAACTCTTGATGATTTTTCACAAATAAATAAAAACAGATCATATGCATAACTTCATGCCTCAAATTTTAAAATAACAATAAATAAGGAATATTAAATTTTCAATTTCTTTTTAATTTTCTAGATAAATGAAAATCAGAAATATTATTTGAAAAATCGCACTTGTGGTGAAATTTTGTCATAGAAATAATAATATGGTTGGATAACTTTTTTAGGTCAGTTTTGATGAACTCTTGACGATTTTTCCTCAAATAAATAAAAACAGATCACATGGCTAACTTCATGCCTCAAATTTCAAAAATGACAATACAGTACAATATGGAATATTTTCAAAATTTCAAATTCCTTTTAATTTTCTATAGATAAATTAAAATCAGAAAAAGGGAATAGGGACAGCTTTATGTGTTCTGATATTTTCAATTTAGTAACGGAACCGCTGGTTTTACCAACAACATCAAGAACTGACGGAAAATTGTTTCTTCCTGTCAGCTGATTCTCTGTCACTGTCTCAGCATGAAATAATAATCTTGTCTCACTCACACACTCACTCTGCTCTCACTCTTCTCATCATTTACAGCCGATGGAGCTTTCTTCTGGTCAATGATTCTTGAAGGATCAATTCTCCTTTTTAGGTCCTTATGAGTTATCCCAGGATGACCCAAGTAAACCAATTTTTGTATCATGTTCCTATATTCCAAATTTCGTCAAAATTGTTAGAGCTGTTTTGAGATCCGTTGGACATATATAAATACATAACATATACATAAATACAATAAATAAATATAAACACAGAAATTGCTCGCTTAATATAATAGGATTCAAGCGCATGCTAATCAGAGAGAAATGAGGAGTAAAGCCATTAATCCCCAGAGCTTCACTTTCACTCTCTGGTTTTAAAAACAATCAATACTATTGGATCACCAACTGACAAAAGTCGAACTTCTTTTGTGGAACGTTCACAATGGAGAGAATAAATGGGCTCTTATCAACCGCTGTTGAGATCATACTGATTCTATTCAGAAATTTTTAGATTTTACGCATATAGTTATGACCAACTTCCAGACTGATTATTATATTATAACTGATTATTGTAAACGATTAGTCAATTTGATTTATCTATATAGAAATAATTTAGTTTTTCCAATAATTCTTTGATGCTGTTTGATTTTCATCCACACATTCACAATCATTTTGTGATTTTAATTGTAATTATTTCAAAGCAAATAAGTCTGAATATTACTTACTTATAGCATTGTTTCAGTAATGAAATAGAAAATTATTCATTTTATTTGCTTTATTTATTCATCGATACAATCGCAAATCGTAATATGGGAGAGAAAAACTAGGCTGAACCTGAACTATTTCTCTTCCGAATTTTGATGATTAATGCTGTCCAAAACATGGTTATGTATTTTCACACACTTGACAAAAGAATTTATGGTTTAATGAGAATAGTCCACTAGTAAATTGAATTTCGAATTTAGATTAGACAATTTAAAAGCCGTGAAAACACTAAACAGTTCGATAATTTTAATAATATTGGAATTAATTTGATAATTTTGAGCCGAAAATTCAAAAATTTACCACGAGCTACACTACAGCCAAGGTTATTAGAGAGAAGGTTGAACCATCGCTGATGTAAGGCGCAAAGTGGAGGGGGAAGTCTGATTTCTTGATTCACGTTACGTCACACTCGCGGTCCGCCTAGGCTATTACCAATCAATTATCAACAGCTGATATTATCAAAATAAATGATCAAAATGACGTCAGCCGAATCAGTCCCCCCACTCCAGTTTGTGAATTCAAAAAGCATTAGGGATGGTTCAACCTTATATCTAATAACCTTGCACTGCAGCTGCTTCTATATTCTCTAGTTTAAATAATGAAATCTCTAGGCTACTAACCGATTAGAGAGGCACCCTGGTCCCTGGCGACTCCAGTCAGACTCTGCACTCGTTGAAGCAGTGACTCGCGAGTCTTTGCCGGACTCGAGGGAGCGCTAGTTGTTCGCGAGCTCTGCTTCTGCGTGAGGTTGAGGCTGAGGTCGCCTTGACTTGGAGGTCCTCCGGCTTGGGTTGGAGGCGGCGCACCTTGAGTGGGAGGTGGACCTTGAGTGGGGGGTGGACCTTGAGGTGGTCCTTGAGGTGGACCTTGAGTGGCGGGTGGGGCAGCCGTGGGGGGCCCCCCTTCGGTCCCCGGCGGGCCATCGTCCAACTCCGATGAGAGGTCTCCCGAAGAAAACCTGGCCGCACTTTAGAGCTGTATTAAACTGGCTTTAAGCGGTTCTAACGAGGAATTATTGAACTTGTGGTATACATGACATCTTATCTTATACAGGGTGGCGCATAAAGAACGGATGTTTTTCAAAGTGTTATAAGAAAGTTCATTTGATGATCTGATTTTGGGGATCTTATTTTACATTGATAGTAAACTTTGAATTGTCAAGCCAAAAAGATCTCAAGCCGTAGCTCGACTTGGAAACTTCTTACTTTGAAGTTCCGTTGAACAGCGGTGCAGATTTTTCTATGGAAATATGGTTCTGCAACATAGTACGCGATTTTGCAAGAGTCAATTGACGAAAACCGCACATTGATACTTTAAACCATTACTAAGATGCTTTAACCACTGCAGAAATGGTGTCGCTCTTAGCGGTCTGGGAACAGCTCTGGATTCACGGCTTGATACTTTCCTACTCAAATCATCGTTCTTTTTGCTTCACAATTATATTAAGACCAAGAAGGAATTTCGATATTGTCAAAATTGCAACTTTGAAAAGTGGACAAGTTTGAGAGGACCAATTTTGACTCCGTTTGCGCCAAAAGAAAGATAAAAAATTTAATTTTTGCATGCTCTATTTGTTCATCAAAAATAATCATTTTAAATGGAAGAAATTTGATGAAAACCAAGAATAGTTACCAGTGGCACTATCTGTTGGTATAGAGTGTACTAAATTATTAAATCCCTTGAGTTAGTTTGTGAAATGCCACATAATAAGAGCTTAGAAGATAGAAGCTAAAAGTAGTACAGTGACCAGAAATGACTGTACAAGGTAATTTTTTCATTGGTACGACTGAGCTGCTGTCAGCTGCAGATAGTCGAAATAGCAGCTACTGCATTTAAAACTAAAGCTAGGCGTACACCGGTTAGCCAAGACAAAACTAGACGAGATTAGTCACAGCTTAGTCACATAGTTGTTATAAGCCAACACCGATTAGTCATTGCATCGGTGTGTGCTGCTTCAAAAGCAGCTATGTGAATTGTGAAGTACACCGGTTAGTCAAGACAAGACTAGACGATAGTCACGTTTAGTCACAGTATTTGATAGTGTTATGAAGCAACACACACCGATTAGTCATGACGGTGTGTGCCGCAATACTGCAGCTATGTGAATCGCTGTGAATTAACCATCTTGTCTTATCTTGACAACCGGTGTACGCCTAGCCTAAGAATTCTAGAAATCAAGAGCGAATGGTTGAACTCGTCATACTTGAAAAGTATTCTGGAAACTGTTTTTTGTTAAATTGTAATAATTCCTGTCTGGTAGAATCTATTACAAGAATAATCCATCTCCATCAATACTTGCAAGAGTAGATTAATTTTAATTAGAAGTTAAACCATTTTAGTTTAAACTTATCAGAGGTCTTTTGTCAGAGTTCGATGTCGAACAGCTGACATTTGATTCAATGATGCCAACATTGAATCAAATTTTCAGCTGTTTGAACATCGGACTTCCTGACAAAAAAGTTTCTAGTGAGTGGTAAAACGTAAATTTAAACTAAAAATTGGTTCTGACGTTGGAGAAACCGGCCCTTAGAAATCTAGTAAGCTCTGAACATTATTCTGACTGGTCTGGTTAAATTAGATAACCCTGAGTTTATCTTTTGATTATTAGGTATTCGCTGTGAGCATCTACGGTGTTGCGCTCTGGCGGATAATCGTATGAATCTTTCCAAGAAGATTAACATGGGAAAGGATAGGCTTATGTACGTAATTGAAATATAATTCCCTGTTGCTATTTTTCCTACTTATCGATTGCAGAATTATATTGAGAATGATAAAATTGACATATCGCATGTTCTTAATCATTATTACAATCTTCAATTCTAGTTTTAAAATCAACTTTGAAGGTTATGTTCCAAGCTGGCTGAGCAGACGAAGTAGTTTATCCACAGCTGAGTTCATTCCCATTGGTTATTATTTCGAAATGGATTATGGGCGCGAGACTTCAAATCAATCATATGCTTTTGAACTGGATTTTTCACTCGATTAATTCAAAACTGAGATCCGATTTCTTTGTTGAATCAATCTATATATATTTAAGGATTTTACAGTGAATCACCGCCTTCCTTCTTTTAGTCGGATTTTCCATCTCTGTCGGTCATTCCACCCACCATCATTCTGTGAGATTTCTAGCCACCATGGCGTCGTCCACTTCGTCTCGCCAAGATCGCCTTGGCCTCCCTCGCTTCCTTCTACCCAACGGGCTCCAATCCGTCACAATTCCAATTCTTGAATCAATCTACGTTTGGAAATATGGAAGTAATAGAAGACGCACTTACTATTGTGAATGGTATTTATGCAATTAGGAATCCGATAATACTTTAAATGCATGGTAAATGCTTATTCCCTATCCTTTCTCATGTTAAACTAACCTTTTTCGTTCACTAAAATTCCGCGTGAGCGCAGGTGTCGATTTTATTATCCCCATCACCTACGTGCACACAGCAAATAGCAGGATCCTTTTAACTTGTCAGAAAACATATGTTTTACTCGGTCACCAGTACAATACTTTCAACCTACAAATGCTGAATCTCGCAGATTATTGAAAAGCTCTTTTGAAAAGTTATTCTTTGGAAGGTCTTCTTTAAAAATGTATTTTAAAGACTTTAAAGGTATTTAAGGTCCGGTTCATGAGCTCGGGATTTATCCAAGTCCTAGACTTGAACGGGTGGCTACTGTAGCATCGACAAACGTTTGTTTCGACAGGTTAGTGGGGTTACCAGCATAGAGAGCCCTTAGTACATAGTGTCGAGGCCACATTAAACGGTTGTCGATGCCACCAAGTTTTAGTCTCAGGACTTAGAAGCAAATCCTGAGCTCATGAACCGGCCCCTGAGACTTTTAAGCCTTTTGAACACAGGCCAAAAATCACTGTTAAATTATTACCGAAACAGCTGATTTCTGACAAGTTAAAAGGATCGTGATATAGTAAGCTCTGAAGATCATTCTGACTGGTCTGGTTAAATTAGATAACCCTGAGTTAAGTGAGTTTATCTTTTGATTATTAGATATATTAAAAACTCTTTCAATGATAATTTTGCCTAATGGTACAGAGCGTGCTATCCAAATTGGCGTCTCACTGAGCATGCGCGTTGATCGCTTTCTCCCACTGTGCCTGTCGACTCGCGGCACAGTAAATTTCGTGTTCATTCAGCTGGCAAACCTGTGGCTTTATAAAAATTCATATTCGCTTTGGTTACCTAGTAGTACCATGATGTTATTTTGTTTTACTGACTGTGGTTTTTCAGCGGCTGGAGGGAAGCGTGGTGGGAGATTATTCATCCTCTCGCACAGCTCTCCCTAGACGCCAATTTGGATGGCACGCCTGCAGATGGCAATTAGTATGATGCTTACCTCCGTTTCAGGTAATTAACATTTGAGGTGAAGGATTGTTTGAAACTTGAAAATGAAATGTTGGCGTCTTGGCGACTGCCCGACGTTGAGCGAATCACTTTGCGGCCGTGTCGCTAACCACTCAGCCAACAAACACCAACCAACTGAAACAATCACACCAGAAAGTAGATTTAAAAAACACGAAAACTATCAAGAACACATGACAATCATTGAGAAAACATGAGAATCGATTGAAGATGCGTATAAATTGAAGAGAAGTTGAAATACCTTGAATGAATTAATCATGAGAAAATAACAAGACATTATTAAAATACTCGTGAATTTATTGAAAAAAAACACGTAACTTGAATATTTCAAAAAACTGAAAAATCAATACTGCATGATTTGAATTAAGATATGTATTTAATTATCCTATGCTATTCTACATAGCGCATAGATAACGGATGTTTTTCAAAGTGTTATAAGAAAGTTTATTTGAATCATAAATTTATGTTCCTAACACCAAAATACTAAGTAAATAACCCAATTTGAGAATTTGAATGAAAAACTCCAAAACACTTGAGTATATTTCAGAAATTACATAGGAAAGATTTCGCCCTTAATGCGTTAAAGATCATTGAAAGCCTCAAATTGTTCCTTGACTTTTGATACAGCAGCAATTCATTCATGTATTGTAGTATTCAAATCTTCAATGTAACGATATTTACGATAGTAGGCCTAAACTTGAATTTCAAGTTAAGAAGAATCTTATGCAAATTATAAGCTCGACTTTCTGCTGAAGCTCCGCTGAACGACGATTGCAGATTCATTCTATTGGAAATATTGTTCTACAGCAAATACGCGATTTTGCAAGGTCAATTGCGCCATTGATACTAAAACTGGATACTTTAACCTACAAAATGGTATCGCTCTGCGGTCACAGACAGCTCTAGTCCACTGATACTATCCTACTCAAATCCATCCATTCTTTTTGTGCCACCAAGTATTTACACGCAACAAAAAGAGTTTTAAATATTGAAAATTGATTGAAATCAATTTCAATGTTAAATTGAACCAATACAACGGACCCGTCAAGGAACACAAAAAAGTAATAAATTATAATAAATAATTCTATTGCTGCAAACATGATAAACTCGAACAAATTGAAGATTGAAAATTGATAAGTAGATAAGTATATCAACTAATAAAAACTTAACTTTTAGAGTAAGTTGTAGATATACATATTTATATGTATTATTATAGATTAAGACTATAGATTCGACCTTGTTGTCAATAAGATTTTGACAATCTTATTGAGCCTAAGCTCTGATTTTCTCCTATTGATTGATCTATTAATTCCGACTACTGTAGCTCAAATTGATAGGAGAGAACCAACTTAATCAATTACGAAGCTGAAAATCAAGTTTAACAAGTATTATATACTAGGACTAATACATTGAATTTGAATAAATAATAAAATACTGTTTCACGATTTCAGTTCATAGCCTCAGAGGCTCCGAAATCTCTAAAAATTTGATAAGATCATAATGTAGTGTAGTAATAGGGAAACAGCATTTCATCACAGAGAACAGACTTGTAGAGAACAGACCAGAGAGTATTGCTTCTCTACGATTTTATATATATATATATTGTGATATTAGTATGTGTGTCTATATAAATAACATAATATCCTATTCTAGAAGCAACATAATGATGTACTTGACTCATTGGACCATTTTCTCCTCTACTATAGTATTTCAACGCAAAGGCAAACTCGTAATTGAAAATTATTCTGAGGCTAGGCGTACGACAGTTAGTCAAGACAAGACAAGTCGAGATTAGTCACGTTTAGTCACAGTACTTTACATAGTTGCTTATGAAGCAACACACACCAATTAGTCATTGCATCAGTGTGTACTGCTTCATAAGCAACTATGTGAATTACTGTGACTAAACGTGACTAATCTCGTCTTGTCTTGTCTTGACTAACCGGTCTACGCCTAGCCTTAGGGTAACAGCATTTTATTAGTTCATAATATGTCTATAAATAAATTACATAATATCCTATTCTAGAAGCAACATAATGATGTAATTGACTCATTGGACCATTTTCTCCTCTACTATAGTATTTCAACGCAAAGGCAAACTTCGTAATTGAAAATTTGAATTTTATTGGGTTAATGAATTCAAAAGCACACGTAATTAATTTTCTTATCACCCAATAACTTTCAGCGAAAGCACTTCATCGCATGTTGACACAAACTTTCCAGTTTCTCACTCCAAGCTGCAACTTTTACATTGAACTTTACAACTTCTCTACAGCTCTTAATAATTTAGGTGTTAAGAACAGCTACTCGTAATAATTATTATTCCAGCGACCACATAATACGAATAGACGGAGCACTCAGGCTCAGTATTGAAGCCAATTCTGGCGCCTATACCTAAGTAAGATGGCGGCGGTTTACATGAGTGGGAGAGAGACAGAAAAACAGCTGGCATAATCTTGTCTCTCTCCCACTCATGTAAACCGCCGCCATCTTACTTAGGTCTAGCGCCAAAATTGGCTTCATCACCCGTAATGTTGAAGTAATAGGAATGCTCCGTCTATTTGTATTTTGTGGTCGCTGTATTATTCATTGAAACTTTCGAAGAATGCTTGGAATGTTTCGATTGAATACTTCAATTGTTTCCAGTAATTACCTGAGGTCGGAAATATTTTTCGTGTATGTATTTCATAGATTACTAGCCAGGGGCCTATAACAGATTAATTTTGGACCTTGAAAAACCTATACGTACCTATAAGTACCAAATTTCAAAATTTTCTGCCAATTAGTTCTCGAAAAAGCTGAGAAAACGCACAAAATCGCTAGAAAAACGCGAATATTGGGCGTATATTTGGGATGTTTGCAAAATTCTTTCTTAGTGCGCGTCTAAAGGTCCAACTGAACATGCATGCCAAATTTGAACGCATTTGGTTCAGTAGATTTTTAGTTCTGATAGATGAATAAATTTAGTGTCATTTCGCTTTTATTTATATTAGATTGTGAGGTTTCCTTAATAGTTATTGAAGATTGACTGTGCCCAGGTCTGAAATAAAAGGAGAAACAGAATGCTCTTTACTTAAGTGTGAAAGAACAAAATATGTGTGAATGTAACAATTACATATAAATGTAACAATTAAGTGCAATTCTGTTAAATGTGAAGATTATGCTAAACAATTCATTTGAGTGCTCAGTAGAGGAAGAACAGTAAGGCTCTTATCGTGTTGAGGAGGCCACTTGAGTTTACTTCAAGTTCACTTCAAGTTTGCGTTCTGCAAACATTGCAGGCACAATTGAGGATGAGGAAGATGATGGAGAAGGTGGAGGGGGAGGAGGAGGAGGAAGAGAAGGAGGAGGAGGAGGAGGAGGAGGAGGAGGAGGAGGAGGAGGAGGAGGAGAAAGAAGAGGAGGGAAGAAGTAGAAGAAGGAAGAGTGTAGTGATAGGTATACACGGACAGAAGGGAATAAGAAAAGAGAAGAAGGTTGAGGAGAAGGAGGAGGAGGATGAGGAAGAGGAGGAGGAGGAGGAGGAGAAGGAGGAGGAAGAGGAGGAGGAGAAGTAGAAGAAGGAGGAGTGGAGTGATAGGTATACAAAACAGAAGGGAATAAGAAAAGAGAAGAAGGTGGAGGAGGAGAAGGAAGAGGATGAGGAGGAGGAGGAGAAGAAGTAGAAGAAGGAGAAGTGGAGTGATAGGTATACAAGGACAGAAGGGAATAAGAAAAGAGAAGTAGGAGAAGAGGGAGAAGAAGATGATAGAGTACGAGAAGGGAAGGACAGAAAGGGAGAAGACTGTAGAAGGAGGAGGAGAAGAAGAAGAAGAAGAGGTAGAAGAAGAAGAAGAAGACGAAGAAGAAGAAGAAGAAGAAGAAGAAGAAAAGAAGAAGCAGAAAAGGGCTGAAGAAGGAGAAGAGATAGAAGAAAAAAATGGAGGTCTACAGGTAAACTAATAAGGAGAAATCGTCATTTTTCCAATGACATTTTCTGTTTGTTTTGTCTTGGAGTATACCATGGTAGTGCTGGAGTCACTATTTTTTTGGAACACTCTATAATTATATACCTTTGCTGAATGATAAGGAATCTTAAGCTCAAGCACTTAGTATTATTATTTAAAAAGCTTTCTCAATTTCTTTTAATAGCAATTTCATGGGTTGGTTCAACAGTAATTTAGTATCAAAGGAGCATTGTACCCTTAGTGCTAGTATGAATATGAGGAATAGCTTTCCCAAGTTCATTCAATAGTAGTTTTAGAGCACAGTTTTATCAGTAACCAGTTCAAAAATTGAACTTTTTCCGTGCTATTTTATTGTATCATGAGAACTCTCAAGCTTTGAACCCCTAGTATATGAGAAATAGCTTTATCAAGTAACCTAAGTTCATCCTAAGGCTGGACGTACACCGGTTAGTCAAGACAAGACGAGATTAGTCACGTTCAGTCACAGTAATTCACATAGTTGCTTATGAAGCAGCACACACTGATGCAATGAATAATCGGTGTGTGCTGCTTCATAAGAAACTATGTGAAGTACTGTGAATAAACGTGACTAATCTCGTCTTGTCTGGTTTTGACTAACCGGTGTACGCCTAGCTCAAACTCCTAGAATTTTTGTAAGAAATAGCTTCTTCAAGTTCATTCAATAGTATTTTACAAGCATAGTTTTATCAATAGTGGTTTTGAAGCATACTTTTATCAGTAAGTCTAATTAGTTCAACAATTAGGATGTTCTTTGCATGCTATTTCATTGCATTATGAGAACTCTTAAGCTTTGTATCCCTAGTATTATTATGCAAGAAATAGCTTTCATAAGTTCATTCAATAGTAGTTTCATAGCATGGTTTATCAGTAATCTACGAAACGATTAGGTTGTCTTACATGCTATTTCATTGTATCATGAGAACTCTCAAGCTTTCTACCCCTAGTATTATTATGCGAGAAATAGCTCTCCTAAGTTCATTCAATAGTAGTTTGATAGCGTAGTTTTATCATAGATCAGTACAACAGTAGAGTTGTATTTCATGCTAACAGCTCGTTATTATTGTGAAATCGTGATTTTGGTTCACACTGTAGCGATGAGTCATGGGGTTACTCAGGGAAGTGAGAGATCAATATAGTACTCTACGTGGACGCATGATAAGAAAGGGATTTTGAGAATGGATTGGGGAGAGAGAGCCGTGGCGAAGCGTGGTATACTTATTTGGTCATCGCCGGGTATATTTCCTGAATATGTAGCGTTTCGTCCGAGTAGCGTTTCGTCTGACACCCAAATTCTTGGAAATTAGTAGCGTTTCGTCCGACTGGTTTTCACGCTTCTGTGCGTATTACCAACGAGTAGCGTTTCGTCCGATTTTTGAGTCTTCTACCTGACTTCAGAAACCCTTCTATCACTGGCTAATTACTGTTGTAAATAATCAGTATCAAATAAAATTTAAAATCTGCTTTTTCAGATTCTATAGCTGCAATAGTTGGCTATTTAAATTGCTTCATGTGAATTATTTCTATCGAAACCACTGATTCGAAGTCAAAGCCTATTTATTTGGATGTAATTACAAGTTTTCTTCCCTATAAAACTGTATCCAGAAGAAGCTCATATAGAAATTTATGCCAATTCATAAACATTGGCAGAAGTTGAATCAATCCAATAATAGCAATGAATTGTGGATGAGTACATTTTAAAAATGGTAGCTTGCATGAAGTAATTTAATCTACTTTCGGCTTCACTTTGGGTAGAACACCTCTGACATCTAGACGGCTGAATAATGAAGTTGTAACTTGAATGACCCAGTAACTGCTGCCATCTTACGACAGAATTCAGAACTAGCTGCGTTGTGCATTGCCGACCAATCAGGGGAGAGAGGCGGAGCTTGGAGGCGTGTCTGTAGAAATTGAAGATGTAAATCACTCAGTAACTGCAGCCATCTACCGGTCGAATTCAGAACTAGCTGAGTCATTCATTTCTGGCTTATCAAGAGATAGTAGACGGAGTTTGGAGGCTACATGATTTACAAATTAGGCTACGATTCATGGAAGAATTTTAGACACAGTCAAGCATTGTTCAAGTATTTTCATTGCTGAATAAATAAAAAGAAAAAAAATTGTCTTGGAAAACACAATAAAAAATGATTGAATCACCGTTTCTGAAATATGTTTGAATTGTTATCATAATGGAATGGTTACACCCCATTAACCTATCTTCTATCAGATGTTGTTGCAGTTGAAGTTGAAGTTGTTGAAGTTGATGAAGTTGAATTTCAATTCTCTGATCATAACTCCAAACTCCTCCACTTCCTTCCCAACAATTCATGTGATTCGAAAACAAAATTGCCTATCAAAAAAAAAAAAAAAACCATTTTCCATGAAAGTATTTTTGGATTCACCTCAAAGATTTTTCACATCCACGAATCCAATTCACAATCACTTAGTTCATATTATAGTGATGCAATAATAGGCTTCCTGTTTCTTCCCTTTATCTTCCCTTTGACTCAAAACTGCTGATAATACGTTTCTTGTAATTGTATAAAATTTTGTGGTTGTGAAATCTTAAACCCCATAATCACATTTTATTCCATAATCACACCTTTAATGTCCTCAACTATTTTTGTATACTTGAGCTGCACTATATAGTTCATTATATAGTGTGCTGAGACTATTAATTTTCAAGTTGAGTTATAGTTTCACCGTTGAAGTTTTATTATTAATTTATCAATCGTATTTTCAATCTCCATTCACTAAATCGTTCCTATTATGCATTATGCCAATGCAGACATTCTTGTTTCATCACACACCGATGCAATGACTAATCGGTGTGTGTTGCTTCATAAGCAACTATGTGAAGTACTGTGACTAAACGTGACTAATCTCGTCTTGTCTTGTCTTGACTAACCGGTGTACGCCTAGCCAAACTGTACAAACATAAGTTACATACTGTATGCTACTAACTAGCCTAATTATTGTATAAACAAAAATTACATAATATATTACTGTTACATACTGTACTAACTGTACCAACAGGAAACAGCAGTTCCATACAGTACTGCTTGTACATATTGATACAGATGTGACAGAAGTAAGACAGAGCTGATCACGACTTCACTCGCCACCATAAAAACGTTGAATAACCGTCAATAGCCATCCGCATTCCTAAAAAAATCCACTATAAAACTGCAAGGAATCACCGGTTCTTACTTTTTCTCTCAGTGAGCGCTCGTATCTTACGCTCAGTCCCTATGGATAGAGCTGAGTCAATCAATAAACGTTGAGATAAGGGCATACAGCTAGGGCTTGCTGTATTGTTTACTTAGCCAAGAAACCCTACAAGCTTCATTCTTGTGTTTTTTCATTAATTAAGACAGTGTCTTTGAACTTTAGACGGTCAAACTTATTACATAATATAAAAATAGAGTGAAAAAATAGAATGAAATTAGAGTGAAATAGAGTTCAAAATCTTTGAACTTTAGACGGTCAAACTTATTACATAATATAAAAATAGAGTGAATTTACATTATTTCTACAAGAGTTGAGACTTAGGATGGCTTAGGACTTAGGACTTGAATAACTCGACTTGGGATGGAATAATAAGTTTTTGACCTGCATTTTTTATGGGATTGATGTATGGGTCATAAGATGTACTAATTCTAATAAAATGAATTAAAATTGAGATGAATTAAATCGAATAAAATTAAATTAAATTAAATTACTTGACTATATTAATGAAAATAATTATTAGATAATTGAGAATTTGTTGTATTCAAGAAAGAATTGGATATCAGTTCCATAATAATCAATAGCATAATCTGAGACTAAGGTAGACACCAAGGTAATTGAGCGGAGGAAGTCTTAGTCGAGCGAAGCTCAATCTCAGGCCAATTGTGTAAATCGGTTGTGATCAAACTCCTCTTAGGCTAGGCGTACACTGGTTAGTCAAGACAAGACAAGACGACATTAGTCACGTTTAGTCACAGTAATTCACATAGTTGCTTATGAAGCAGCACACACCGATTAGTCATTGCATCGGTGTGTGCTGCTTCATAAGCAAGTATGTGAATTACTGTGACTAAACGTGACTAATCTCGTCTTGTCTTGTCTTGACTAACCGGTGTACGCCTAGCCTAATTGTCGAGGAATCATTAGCGAGTTGTCCTTAGGCTTAGACGGACTATATTATTGCACAAAATTGGAAATACTCAAGAGCAAGAGGCCTTATCACCATTGCATTAGAACCGCTGAACCGGCAATCCGTAGTTTACTCATTTGATCGCTATTTGTAAATCATAATAATTTACTAATAATAATCATAATATTGAACGAAATTCCTAATTAATAATGCTATAAAATACTCTGAAGACTTCTGCTACTGCAAATATTGACAATAGAATAATAGCTATAGTGCGATTCACGTCAAGAAGTCAGCATTGCTTAGATGGGAGTTTGCTATCCTTGTTCAGCACAAGGCAGTTGCTGATGTCTCTATCCTATTCGCACTGTGCATAGTTGCCGCACTGTGCATTATTGTCGCACACAGTCCCAACAAACACGTTTGGTGCAGTTTTCTCTTTCTCTCTCAATGAAACTTGGCATCAATACTCCTCATATAAACAATGCTGACTTCTTGACGTGAATCGGACTATAGTAAGGAAATTCGATGATTTTGAAATGTGTGGAAAGCTAGAAATGTGTGGATGGACTGAAATTGAAGATAAACATTGCTAGAATTGTTGCTGTACCTTAAAATTGTATCATCACTTATCAATTTTTTTTAATGGAGGTTCCAATGAGTGAAATTCGCTCCATGTTCATCGACTTATAATTCTGTTTTAAAGTGAAAACAATCGAGGCTTTACAATGTTTTCATGAATGTTTTACAACAATTCTGCAGATCTTCTTGAACAATTTGGTACCGTTTTCATGATTATCGTTTGGAAAATAGCGTCCGAAAGAGAAAACTCATTTTGACCACACTTCACCCGCGCATTGCTAAAATCACTTTGTATAAATTCAGTCAATGGTATGAAAAGAGTAAAAATTCAGTAAAGTTTATACAATCACGGAGAAACCTTTTGGTTGGGCACTAAAACATCTAGTAAAAGGTCTGCATTAGTTTTCAGTTTAAGAAAAAGGTGTTTTAATGCAAAAAACTAAAAACTAAAAACTAATTACTTTTAGACAGCACTATGAGATGCAAAAGCTCAATGCAAATGGCACAGTAGCCAATTAAGTTTGACGCTTTTTGAGTTTTAAACGTTCAATTGAGATATTGGTATTGATGCCGGCAGGTGACGTCATTCTACGGTGGTTAAACTTAATTGGCTCTCGTGCTAACGGCCGTCAATGTTTTTTTTTCTTTGAATGATGAGCTCTAGGCTTGTGCGTGTGTAATGGTAAGAAATGATTATGATGTGATGAGAAATGAATAGTTGGATATCAACAATAATGAATTAACTATAAAGTCATGAAACTTAGTAGCCTACATCATGCTCCTAAAAATGGAATGGTCTTAAACAAGTATCTCATAAATGTGTGAATTATCCAATATACATTATAAATATTGTATTATAACGTCAATGGTATTTTATTCAAACATAAAATTGTATTTAAATATAGCCTACATCATGCTCCTGAAAAGGAGATGATATAAACACGTATCTCATTTGTAAGTATCCTAATATAATGGGAACCTTAATACAAGGAACCTTCAAATACACATGTAGACTCCTACTTTTTTTTATCGTATGGCTTTTTATTGGTGGGGAGACCCTTACGGATAGGTTCCACCTCGCCTCATTGCACATTTTTTTTTTTTTTACTTTTTTGTGTCGGTCACCCATCCGAGAGCAATCTTGAATGTTTGTTACTTAACCATATGACTCCTACTAGTGATACCAAATGCCATGGACCTGTTTCATAGAAATTTAGAAGTCCTGTAATACAAGAAAAAGGCAGAAAAACACTGCACAGATCAATATATCAATAATAGTATTCCATGCTATCCATATTCCATGTCTACTTCGTATCCAACTTTTTCTCGTGTTTCGAGGTTTCCAAATTTTATAAAACAGGTACCAGGTCTCAGAACCAAAAGCCATTGGACATTCACACTCTAGACAAATCAATCTATATATAATGGTAAACCGTACCGTATTCGTAAACCGTCTTGTTTGTATCTAGCTTTTTATATTAGAGTTCATCACAAACTTTATGGAACAAGCCCCAGGTCTCAGAATCAGAAACCATTGGCGTTTTTGGGAAACAAGAATAGTTATTGAAAAAAAATTGCACATAGCTCACCTCTGTCTAGTCTAGAGCAGTCTATACACCTGTAGACCACTACTTGTAGCTGTAGGTCGGTAGTCTAAAGTCTGGAGTAGAAATATCACAAAATCTAAAAATTACAAAACTTCTAGACGAGTGTCATAGAGCGAGTGTAAAGTTTTAGAACGCCTAGACCGGCTTTTAGAGCGTATTTTAGTCTGGGAACAAAGTGTCTGTACACGTTTGGACGAGTCGAGACTGAAGTTGAATGGCTGAGAGATGGAAATCGCTGGAGTGGGGAGGGGGGAAAAATCGATGCCCACTAGCGCTGTGTCGAGATGGAAAAACGCGGGCTGTGAGGCGCCTAGCGGCAAATCGGGAAACTAAGGTAAGGGAGTGGTGTATTTAGCGGTGAGTGGCCTCAAGTTATAGCTGGGAAGGCTTGCAAGGTCGCGGAACTGTTATCGGGGTTGTTTTACAAAGTAACGGTTACTGTTATTTTAACCCTCCAGAGACACACTTCTAAAATTGTGACATGAAAGACTCACTGATGTGATCTACTATTCCCCACAATTTATTATTTTTTTAACAATAATTGGATTTACTTCTCCAAATTCGGGATTGTTTTTCAAAGTAACAATTACTGTTATTTCAACCCTCCAGAGACACACTTCTAAAATTATGACATGAAAGACTAACTGATGTGATCTACTACTCCCCACAATTTATTATTCTTTATCAACAATTAGTTTTAATTCTCCAAAATTGTTTTTCAAAGAAATCGTTACTGTTATTTTAACCCTCCAGAGACACACTTCTAAAGTTAATGTGACATGAAAGACACATGGAGGTGATTTAGACTACACCTCACATTTTATTATTTTGTATCAACAATAGGATTGTCCTTCTGCAAATTTCAAATTTTATTATTGAACTTTGATTGTTTATGGCTGATTAGAATGGAATTTGACACTTATCCACAATGAAATAATTTTTTTCAATTCAACAGCCCGAATTTGTGTGTGTTTGGTAGAGCTTTATACTAATTCGGTATAAAAGTTTTCTATTTATCATGAAAGTTTTTAATAACTTGGAGAAAAAGTAATGTGTTCTAATTAAAATAGTGGGGATTAGAGAAAACCAATAGCTTTTCTCATACAGACACTTCATTGAAGGCAAATTTTTCACTTATACACTTGCAGCACAAAATCAGGATCTGTAACATTATTATCTCCAGCAGAATGACTGCAAACATTAATATCATTTTCTGCAGGTATTGTGAAAAATGAATGTGTTCTATGCACGAAATTTTTGATAAAAACAGAGAATTAACAAAAATAATATTCTCTACAGTCAACAGCAACGATTTCCATTATTATTGCACAGACAGCAATAACAATTATTATTCTAGCAATTCCCAACAGAATTGCTGCTCACGAATATTTGAAATTCTAGACGCGTTGATATGTCATAAATGTTTGTAGTGTGGTGGGGGGAAAGAGTGGGAGGAGGAGAAGGAATAGGGAAAGGAGGAGGAGGGGGTGAAGGGGTAGGCGAGGAATAGGTGTGGGTTTGGGTTGGGGGGGGGGGGGGTAGAAATTAGCGCCATAAATCTGTTTATGACAGAAATGCTGAGAAGAGATTTGACGACTACGTCTGTCGCCAGGGAGCGCTAGTAGTCACTGTGTCTAGACATCTTATTATTGTTATAGACTTATTTCTCCAACTGTATCTTTCAGACTCACTGTCTCTCTCACACACATACAGACACTCTATTCTCCTTCTTCTTTTTTACTCTTCTTCTCTCCTTGCCTTTTTGGTTCTCCCTACTACTTTCTCTTTATTATTCCTCTACTAATATTTTTGCTTTTCTATTTCTTCTTCCGTTTCTTTTTTCTTCTTCTTCTTCTTTTTCCTTCTTCTTCATCTTCTTTATCCTTTTGCTTCTCATCTTGACTTGGAATAAATGATTCATCAATCAATGTGCAACAATCTTATTCTTTTTCTTCTTCTTCTTCTTCTTCTTCTTCTTCTTCTTCTTCCTTCTTCTTCTTCTTTTTCCTCTTCTACTTCTTCTTCTTCTTCTTCTTCTTCTTCTTCTTCTTCTCTTTCTCTTTATTCTTCTGATTCTTCATCCTCCTCTACTTTGTTGTTCACTTTGTTCTTGTTGATTTCTTTTACTATTCTTTTTACATCGTTCCTACTAACTACATTTCCTTATTCCTAATTTTCTTTGTATTATGTTTCTCCTCACCTTTTCCTTCACCACCCATCTTATTTCTAGTTCTCATTATTATCTCATTTCTAATTTTTACTCATTTTCTTTTCACTCCTTTATCCCTCTTTCACCTTATCACCTCTTTTTTTGTCACTTATTTCTTGTATAACTCGTGGCACAGAAAATTCGTAGTGAATAAACTTCTACCCTTCATTTATCTTCTCCTCATTTCTCTAATCCTCCTCCCCTCCTCCTCGTCCTCCTCCTCCTAGCCATTCTTCTTCTTCTTCTTCTTCTTCTTCTTCTTCTTCTTCTTCTTCTTCTTCTTCTTCTTCTTCTTCTCCTTCTTCTTCTTCTTCTACTACTTGTTTTCTTGTGAACCTCCTTTCCTGACCAGAATGCCATAAATCGATTAAAGGCAACGGAAAATGTATTTTGTGCGTTATATATCACTACTGACATTTGCAACAACATATTCAACTCTATTCTTCTTTTTATCTGAACTTCTATTTTTTATCTGAACTCCTTCTTCTCCTCCTCTCCCTCCTCCCCCTTCTCCTTCTTCATCACATTGTGACAGATCAATCAATTTACAATACAGACGTTGTGAATAAGAAGCAAAACAAACAATATTTTTCTGCGTAGGATGTATTTGCTCCTCCTTCACTCCTCCTTTTCCTCCTCTTCCTCTTCTGCCCCCTTTCTGTTTCTATTTTTTCTCTCCTTTGTCACCCTCTCTTTCTCCAACTCCTTCTCCCATCATCGTCTTCCCTCTTTCTTAGCATAATAAATTTAAATTCACCAAAAGATTAACATGGATTACATGTAATTGATGAATAGAGTTTAATATTAATTGTCCTTTTTTGCCGATCGTGTTATATGAGATAACCTATCCATGTTCCCTATCAAGGGATAGTTGGTTATGTTGGCGAAGTTTCCAATTATTCTTCCAAAAATATTCACATACAATAAATTAAACAGTCTTATATATTGATAATATATATTGATATTCGAATATTAAAACATTCCTATTCTTACATGCAAAACATAATTTTTGACAAACGTTTCCTTGAGGCCGACAATGATTTTTATACTTATACAATGTAGATAAAATTAAGCATTCAGTTCACCCAAAATTAGATATTACTATGGGCTTTCAGATATGGAATGGGGGTTTTCTAATTTTAATATTATATTAGAATAATTAGGTCAAATTTTTTTTTTTTTTTTTTTATCGTATGGCTTTTTATCGGTGGGGAGACCCTTACGGGTAGGTTACCGTAGTAGTCTAACCAAACAGAATTGAATGGATTCTCTGGTTGTACATTGCTCAATAGTAGTTAAACTAGTGCAAATCGGTAAGGTGTAGATACATGTTTCATAAGGCTAGGCGTACACCGGTTAGTCAAGACAAGACGAGATTAGTCACGTTTAGTCACAGTAATTCACATAGCTGCTTATGCAGCACACACTGATGCAATGACTAATCGGTGTGAGTTGCTTCATACCATGTGAAATACTGTGATACGTGACTAATCTCGTCTTATCTTAATCTGTATTCCATCTAACCGTGTAGATGGTTAAAAACATGTACATTGGTTAGTAGGAGTGTTGTACCGTTGGCTAAACAAACAGAATTGCATGGATTATGGTTGTAGGCTACATTGCTCAATAGTAGTTAATCTAGTACAAATCGGAAAGGTGTACGTTTTCCATAATACAAGCCACCCCTTCCCTTCTTTTGAAAAGTGTGTGGGTGTCTAGAGCCACCCTTATGGATTTTCGGCCCACTCCCACCCTTCACTCCCACCCATTACAACATCCCCTTCCATTGTCCTCTCCTCCTCTATCTACCCCAAACCCCTTCCATTGCCCTCTCACCCCTACCTTTACCCCCACACCTTCCGTTACCCCTCCCCTTCCTTTGGCCCCTCTACCACCCTCTACCCGCCCCTCCTACGTCCCTTCCCCCTCCACATGCCCTTCCCCTCCCACTACCACTTCCATCACACTAGTCTACCCCTCTACTCACCCTTCTCTAAAAATTCCCCCTGCCTTCAGTTTTTCACCATTGGTAGTTCGATTCTCACCCTCTTCCCTTTCTAGAAACTCTAGTTGAATTAACGGTTTCTATTGATACAAACTATTCAAGCAATGTATAGTACTATTTTTTTAATTTGGCGGATGGCAAATGACTTTCATTTAAAGATACAAATTTTTTTATCGTATGACTTTTTATCGGTGTGGAGACCCTTACGGGTAGGTTCACCTCGCCTTATTTTTGTGTCGGTCACCCATCCAAGAGCAGTCTTGAATGTTTGTCACTTAACCACATGATTACTCAGCAACCGCTCTCACCGAGCGACCAATAGTCCAGTCAATGAGTGGTTTTTAGGGGAAAAAATTAGTAAAAGGCTAATTTTCTCCCCATCGACTACTATCATATAGACAAGTGTCCTGGCAAAAGTCCCCACCCCTACCCCTCTTGCTTCCCCCCCAGCACCCCCTCAAAGTTTCAGTTTGCAGACTTCGTATATAGTAGCTCGGCTTCCAATGGAATATCGATTCAAACTTTTCCATTCTTCAGAATATTAATTTTCTATAATTTGTTCCATTACCATTTCAATCCAACTCTATGGTTCCGGTTTTGTGAAAGAATGAAGTGAAGTTGATATTTTTGCTGTATACTTCTGCAAATAAAATTTACGTGATTGTTTTATATAAAATGTAGAGCATTTCATTATCTTCAATTTGAATAATCACAATCTATATTTTACTTAACATGAACATGATAAACGTCCATCAAAGTTCGTACGCATGATCACGGTAGTGCAGGATGGCTATGTTAAATAGTCCAGTCAATGTTTTAGAAATGTTTTTAGTCCATTTTTAAAAAATTCAGCACAAGCTAATTTTTCCCCATCGACTACTATCATATAGACAAGTGTCCTAGTCCCTACCCTCTTGCTTTAACACCCCTCAAAGTTTCAGTTTGCAAGGGCTTCGTATATCGTAGTATCTCGGCTTCCAATGGAATATCGATTTAAACTTTTTCATTCTTTAGAAAATTAATTTTCTATAATCTGTTTTTCTTCTACTTCAACTTCTCTAACTCTGCTAGTTCCGGAGTTATTTGTGAAAGAATGAAGTAAAGTCGAAACTTTTTGCTTAAAACTTGTTTACTTTTGCAAATAAAAGTTTACATGGTTGTTTCACAGAAAATGTTACATATAAAAAATGTAGAGCATTTCATTACCTTCAATTTGAATAATCACAATCTTTATTTTACTCCACATGAACGTGAAACGTCCATCAAAGTTCGATACGCATGATCACGGTAGTGCACAGCTATGTTAAACAAATGGTTCCATGAAAATAGTCTATTCATTAAAGTTTCACACGGAAATTTTCCTCACAATTATTTATATCTTGGAAGTCCTTGATGATAGAGAATCGTGATTAGTTCCAAATTATAGATCGCGATTTCTTCTTTCATTTCCAATCTAAATACTAAAAATGTGAAATGAAATTTTTTTTGTCAATTTTCGACTTACAGGAAGAATTGTTTGTGTCTTGTAAAATGAATATTTAAAAAAAAATTTTGATTGGAAATGAAAGAAGAAATCGCGATCTATAATTTGGAACTAATCACGATTCTCTATCATCAAGGACTTCCAAGATATAAATAATTGTGAGGAAACATTTCCCGTGTCAAACTTCAATGAATAGACTATTTTCATGAAACCATTTGTTTAACATAGCCGTGATCGTGATCAGTATGATGGACGTTTTCACGTTCATGTGGTGCTTGTGATTATTCAATGATGAAACGCTCTTTTTTATATGTAACATTTTTCTGTAAAACAACCATGTAAACTTTTATTTGCAAAAGTAAACAAGTTTTAAGCAAAAAGTTTCGACTTTACTTCATTATTTCACAAATAACTCCGGAACTAGTAGAGTTAGAGTAGAAGTTGAAGTAGAATGGTAAAAAAACAGATTATAGAAAAATTAATTTTCTAAAGAATGAAAAAAAGTTTAAATCGATATCTCCATTGGAAGCCGAGATACTTACGATATACGAAGCCCTTGCAAACTGAAACTTTGAGGGGGTGCTGGAAACAGAAGGGGTGGGGGTGGGGACTTTTGCCAGGACACTTGTCTATATGATAGTAGTCGATGGGGAAAAAATTAGCTTGTTATGAATTTTTCCCCCTAAAAAAATGGACTAAAACATTTCCCTAAAAAACATTGACTGGACTATTTAATATAGCCATCCTGCTACCGTGATCATGCGTACGAACTTTGATGGACGTTTTCTCACGTTCATGTTAAGTAAAATATAGATTGTGATTATTCAAATTGAAGGTAATGAAATGCTCTACATTTTTTATATGTAACATTTTCTGTAAAACAATCAATAACTTTTATGTGGATTGAAATGGTAATTATAGAAAAATTAATATTCTGAAGAATGGAAAAAAGTTTGAATCGATATCTCCATTGGAAGCCGAGCTACTTACGATATACGAAGCCCTTGCAAACTGAAACTTTGAGGGGGTGCTGGGGGGGGAAGCAAGAGGGGTAGGGGTGGGGACTTTTGCCAGGACACTTGTCTATATGATAGTAGTCGATGGGGAAAAAATTAGCCTTTTACTAATTTTTTCCCCTATCGGGGTGTTTTTGGAACTCATTGACTGGACTACAAATCAAATCAAATCAAATTCATTTGCTATAAAGTTACAAAACAAAGATTTCAATAGATCGAACATTTCACGTTTCGATAGATAGAACACATTTCAATAGAGCGAACGATTCAATAGTATTGAGTGACGTTCTTTTAATTTATTTTTTAAATAAATATTATGAAATCAACAGAGCGTCACCCATGGATATGTTAAATGAAATTCATTATTTGCCATCCGCCAAATTAAAAAAATACAATTATACATAGAATGCAAGGTTTACGAGAAATGCGGAGTAACAAGCTTTATTCAGATAGCTAATTACTGGAGAACAGGACTCAAATTTTCTTCATATTTTTCATGTTAAATTCAACAATTTTCTTGTTTTTAAAAACAAATGTCTTTTCCTACATAACTTTCAAGCTACTGCGACTTCCCCTGGGAATCATTTGTCTACAATTCTTTGTAGATTTAATACAATCAGACCAATAATTATTTCAGAGCGTTAGGTTATTCAATGGTACTGTATATGTGATTGGAAATAGGGCTCTCTATTTAAATATGATATTTTTTAATTCGGTATGCATGCCATTGAATAACAAAGTGCTCTGGTTTAAATAACGGTATTATTACTACAAAAAATTGTTAAACTATTAAACTAAATTGTTAAATTATCAAACTACAAAAAATTATAATTAGAGATAAATAATTTATAGACAACGAACATACAACAAATTTCTTGGTTAATCTCTATTGAAAACGGTATAGTTACCGTTAATAAAACTAAAAATAAGGTACGTTAATAAAAACTGCTCGGAAAAAGACACGGAGGATGCACCGTTAACCGACTAGTTAATCTCACAAACAGTTAAGTTGACAAACCCGTTGACGTTGATAAACGTTGCTTTCAACCCCTCATCCCGAACCACCCCTAAGCCGTAATTTTCATCCCCTGTGCGTTACAGGGGAATGGTGAGAGGTATGCGTGTCTTTGCGTGCGTAAATCCCTGTCTGATGAATCACTCGACCGGATTATAGTCCCTGAGTAACTGTAACAGTTGCCAGCAACTGTTATTCGGAACTGTTATTCGGAACTGGTGGCAACGGTTATTATGAAGTACTGAGGTCATTGAATATCACACTTTTGATTGGTTAGCTCTATCGAATCCAGGCATACTTTTTCCAATAATTCCCATTGATTTACATCGAAAAGATATTCAAATCATAATAATTATTATGTTGAGTGTTTGAGTAATACACGGCTTACCTATAATATTTGCCTTTGCCAGTGTTAGTTTTCATCATTTAAAGCTTTTAAAGCAATACAAAGAGTAGAGAGACTACTTTTAATGTGAGAAAAGTCATTTTTGATGTTAGTTATTGTGTAAAGTTTTTGTGATATTTTGAGGGGGCAGTAGAAGTCGGCCAAATTAGATTATGTCCCATAAGAACAATGTTATTTTTTGTAATCTTTTGAAACATATAGCACCGTCATTTTTTTACATAAAATTACGTTTGATGTGTCATTTGAAAGAGAATATTATTCTTCAGGCGGTGGTCTTTTTGAATTTTAAATATTCCTTTTTGAAAAAACAATAAAATTTCAAAATTTCCCTAATTTTGATATTTTATGGATTTTTTTAAAAGGAATATTTAACATTCAAAAAAGACCACCCCCTGAAGAATAATATTCTCTTTCAAATGACACATCAAACGAAATTTTATGTACAAAAATGACGGTGCTATATGTTTCAAAAGATTACAAAAAATAACATTTTGTTCTTATGGGACATAATCCTATACGGCAGACTACTACTGCCCACTCTTAAAATAAGTTTGACAAATGAGTGGATGGGTTCATGTTTGCCTGTAATACTATAGAATAGAATAATGATTTATTGACAAAATATAAAACAATACATGCTTAAATCATCAAACAAAATCCAAAACTTGGCCTTTAAGCCGTCAGCTGAAAATGTTGCATAAAAGTATACAAATCATACCAGCATTATATTCATTGTAACATTAGTAATCTGACAGTCTGTAACTTTCATTAGAACGAATAATCACTGTATTATGATATATCTGAAAAATAAAACAGTTAGAACTATAAAAGAGATCTTTTTTATAGCCTATATTAAAATTAAAGTTGTCTTCAAGGATGAAAAGCACTATAGTCATGTTGATATTGTTCCGATTCTCACACAATTCAACATTGAAAAAAGTTGTTATGAGGTGATTTATTAATTTATTGATTTATCAATCAGCTATGCATGCTTTTTTTCTTTATTTTTGGTAGATAATGTTTCACAAAATTGTAGAAATAATTTCATATGAGATGAAGATTGAACACACCATTGATATCAATTCAATGAATTCAATAAAACACTAAAAGATATTGCCAATTCCACTGTTTTATTTCATTGTGGAGTCCCACAACATTAATAAGATTTCTATCAATGAATTCATTTTTATGATCAAATAGTTTCCACTTTTTCCAATAGAAATACTGTAATTTATTTATCAGAAACTGTCTGAAGAATGTTCAAATAGGAGTAGAGTGCTTTTAAAACCTGAAAAAAGGAAAATAATATTACTGTTACAAGTACTGAAAATAAAGCTGAATACATTTATGATAGTTGAGTTCAGTTACAATACTGGTACAATCAATGATGTCCCTCTAGCTAAGAGCTAGAGTTGAACTAACAATCCTCAGACTAATTGAATGATTGATGAAAATTTCTGAATTATCGTTAAATTATTTAATTTTCCTTATTGCTTTTCACTTCAATACAGTCCTGCAGTCATGTTTTTTAATGTAAGAAACGAAACTTGTTTACTTAGGCTAGGCGTACACCGGTTAGTCAAGACAAGACATTAGTCACGACATTAGTCACGTTTAGTCACAGTAATTCACATAGCTGCTTATGAAGCAGCACACAACGATGCAATGACTAATCGGTGTGTGTGCTATAACAATGTGATGAAACGTGACTAATGTCGTCTTGTCTTGTCTTGACTAACCGGTGTACGCCTAGCCTTACTGATTGGAGCGCTTTTGAGTTTCAATGTGTGTCAGGTTTGAAAAAACATTTGACTTTATTATTTGATCTGATAGCTTGTTGAATTTGAAATTTATTAGTTCATTTAGGATTTATTGATTATGAAGAATTAGGATTTCTCGATTATGTATTTTTAAATTTCAAATTCTTCAATGTGTTCAGTTCATATCCTTTTTGTTTTATATGTAGGATGCTGAGGTTAATAGCTATGTTGACACACATCTTATATCTACGCCAGCTGTAGATATAAGTTGTAGAATTGCATTTTGTTTTTAGGTGTCAATGAAGAATACACCAAAATTCTACAAGAACATTCTTACCTTACAACAATAGGATTGTTGTAAATAACTCGATTCAGTTATGATGATGAGCAATGCAGAACAACACACTGATTTTCGAATAAGGCGTACACCAGTTAGTCAAGACAGGATAAGACGAGATTAGTCACGTTTAGTCACAGTACTTCACATAGTTGCTTATGAAGCAACACACACCGATTAGTCATTGCATCGGTGTGTGCTGCTTTATAAGCAGCTATGTAAATTACTGTGACTAAACGTGACTAATTTCGTCTTGTCTTGTCTTGACTAACCGGTGTACGCCTAGCCTAATTACCACCATACATAATGGTTTTATTGTGGCCAAATTCAATTGACCCTATCTTCGTGTCAAATGTATATTCATTTTTTTATTTCAAATCAATGGAAAAATACCAACCAAGGCTGAATTCCTGTAATCTAAGCTGAAAATTCCAAACGGTGTAACTTGAAAAGGCTTATTGGTTCTAGTCAACATTAGAAGCAGAGTTTTCTTCAGCCAATGCGGGCTTTCCACCCAGTTCCAGTCATACAGTTCCGATCTCATCCTGTCTCCCTGCATCAAATAAGAAATTTAAATTAAAATTTTCATTTTTTTCATTGAAAACTGATTCATTTTCACTTAGATATTAGACCTAGAATACTCTTTGAGTAGTTGTGAAGGTGATATTGTGGTAGTTATCCATAATAAATGAAAAGACAAGATGTTGTCAAACCACTGATTTATTAGAAAATCGAGATACCGGTTTCGGTTGTTACACCATTATCAATCTCTGGTAAACTCACGATTTTCTAATGAATCAGTGGTTTGACAACATCTTGTCTTTTCATTTATTAGACCTAGAATAATATTGTACATTGCTCTAACATGACTATTGGTCCTGCCTCCCTGCAATCAAGGCTATGATGTTTTAGATCACTTCACCAGTCATTTTAAGAAAGAAAGGCAATAATCGTTTTTATTTGATCCTTCTACTGTATGACAACCAGAAGACAGGAGACTGACAGAGATAACAATGTATAAAATTTAGTATAATATTTTGAAAGTAAATAGTTGAAATATGGAGAATATGAGATGTAGATATGATGTGGTAATTAAATGGAATATTATTTACATAAAACAGTTCTTAAATTTTTGAGACTGTTTTAAAACATAAAAACAGTAGAAAAAATTTTTCATCTTTTTTTTTTCTTAAATTGGGATAGAAAGGGTTAACGACCTTAGAACAACAATATTTTTCCAATATGCAATATTAACACTTGCATCAGAGATATTGTAGAGTTTCTCCATAGTAGGTAAAAGAATGAAATCAATTTTTTCTATTCCACAATGAATGTATTCAAAAGCATTCTTAAGTTTCGATGCTCATGGCATCATCTTCAGTGTTGAGTTGAGCCTTAAACCATAGAGAAGCAATACTCTCTCTAGTAGGATACTCTACTAAGTCTGTTCTCTGTGCTTAAACTCAACACTGAAGATGATGCCATGAATATCGAAACGTAAGTATGTTTTTAAATAGTGGAATAGACAAAATTGTTTTCATTCTTTTACCTAATATGCGATATTGATTGTTTCAAAAAACGGGATGTTTGAACATTGAAAATCTCATGGAAAAATATTAATGCGTTTGGCTGTAAATTCGTTACATACATATAGGCCTTCATATAGATGAAAGAAAATCTGAGTTGAATCAATAATGATATTTAGCAACATAATATCGTAATAATAATATTAATGATATCTTATGTTATTTTTATATGGACCATATCTTATGGATTTTTACTTTGTTTCTATCTTACATGGACAAACGATCGGGCATTGTACAGATGGGCTAAAATTTAGTATAGGATAGATATGGGCCAAAATTTCTTGGCACTTGGCAGCTGGCTGCTACTAACCGCATTAAAAACATTGCCTGCTGCTTTAAATCTTGAAATCCCCCTACCTGTGATAATGATCTCAGCTGATCGTTGCGTGCAGTAGCCCAATGTTTTTAGAAAAGTACACGCGCTACCTCCTTGCCTTAGCACGACCGATTTTGGCTATGTGCCAAGAAAGTTTGGCCCATCTATACCAGCGACCACATAATACAAATAGACGGAGCACTCAGGCTCAGTATTGAAGCCAATTCTGGCGCCTAGACCTAAGTAAGATGGCGGCGGTTTACATGAGTGGGAGAGAGATAGAAAAACAGCTGGCATAATCTTGTCTCTCTCCCACTCATGTGAACCGCCGCCATCTTACTTAGGTCTAGGCACCAGAAATTGGCTTCATCACCCGTAATGTTGAAGTAATAGGAATGCTCCGACTATTTGTATTATGTGGTCGCTGATCTATACCTTCCGCTACTCATAGCTTCTCAATTGCCAGCTCACCCCAAGCCTCGTTTCCTGTTATGTAATTTTGAAATTTATTTATAAATTTTTTATACATAAAATCTATCACCTCATTTTTCAGAGATTGTCCTGCAGCACAGAATTGAAATAGAATCAGAGAATCAGGAACCAGTAGGCTAAGATGTTTCAGTTTTGTTAACACATTTTCTTCCTGAAAAATGAAAAAAAAGGCTAAACTTATAGAAGACGGCAGCAGTGAGACAAGGTTGAACCACCGCTGGTGTAAGACGCAAAGTGGAGGGGGAAGTCTGATTTCTTGATTCACGTTACGTCACACTCGCGGTCCGCCAATTTTTAGTCAATCATCAACAGCTGATATTATCAAAATGACGTCAGCCGAATCAGTCCCCCCACTCTAACAGCTTGTGGATTCAAAAAGCATTAGGGATGGTTCAACCTTCTATCTAATTACCTTGGCAGTGAGAGATTCATATGAGATTATTCAATTATTTCATTAATTCATTACACAAATAATTGAACGAAACCCCATAGAGATCAAATAATCATCAAATGAGCCTTGTCAAAAAAGTGATCTGATTATTTGCATGATAGCAATACTGTATTGTATTGGGATTCCCTTTTTCAATTAATCAAACAATCATCGTTTATTGTTATAAACATTACAAACGTAGAAGCAACGTCAGAGAACACACAACGTAATCTAGAGTATGCAAGAGAATAATCGATTAATCTCAGTCAAATACTACACCTAATAAATAGATAGAGACAAATTAATCACTGAAAGAGTTCACCCCTTGCAGCGAAAAGCGCCGCTCACTTTTCTAAAATTCTTAAAGGTGGTTTATGAGCTCGGGTTTACCTACCAGAGGAGGCAAGAGAACTGGACTTCAAGGCCCTGAGTAAATTCTGCTCTGGCCTTGGATTATGGAACATGGCATAAGCCAAAGAGGGTATGCCACAAAAGATCGAATAGCGGTCGCGGTGGCTAAGGGTTACAAAGCCCAACCCAATTAAAAAAAAAAAAGAGCTCGGGTTTATCTCTATTTCAAGTGATTTTGCGCTGAGTGTTAAAAAACGAGTTTGTGAGCTCGAGATTAGCAAGTCCCAGGCGTAAAAGAGCAATATTAGGGAATAATCCGATGTTTAAACGTTGGGTTTATGAGCCCAACAAGAGATCATCTCAAATCTAAAGCGGCTTATTGACAGGGAAAGTAAAGACGGCAAGTTACTTGCGGTCAGTACGTGTCTCTTCAACTTACCGCTTACTTTCTCTGTCTAAAGGGGTACTTTCCACTCCAGTGGCAAGCCAATAAAATCAAATTTGATTGTTTCTACTTGCCACTCCAAGGAAAGTAGCGGGTCACGTGGGTGGTCACTGGCGGCCAGTACTTTCCCCCCACTTTCCGCCAGTAGAGCAGAGGCAACGCATCGTTTGCGTTCAAAGTGACGCAATGGCAAGTACTGGCCGCAAGTAACTTGCCGTCTCTACTTTCCTTGTCAATGAGCTGCTTAAAAGATAAACTGGGTGGACTAGTAAATCCTGAGCTCATGAACGCACCCTTAGTTTTAAATAGTTGCTATTTTGACTATCTGTAGCTGACAGTAGCTCAGTCATACCAATGAAATCCTACTTTGTACTGTTGACTGTTAGTAGTCACTGTACTATGAGTACTTTAAGAAAAACTGTTCTAAGCTCTATCAGTCTATGTGTCAATTGAAAAACTAACTCAAGGGTTATAATAATTTAGTAACTCTTATGCCAACAGATAGTGACTCGTAAGGAAACTATTTCAGGTCTTCAAATTTCTCCCATTTAAAATGATTATTTTTGAAAAACCAATAGAGCCTGCAAAAATTAAATTTTTATCTTTCTTTTGGCGCAAACCGCATCGAAATAGGCAACGTTGCAGGCGTGTTATTGGCTAGCTCGGAAAGTTGTGGGGTACTGTTTCTGTACTCAGATGCCTTCAAGGATGGAAAGCACTATAGTGCTACCTCCAGATATTTAGCTCATTAAATTCATAATATTTATCAGTGTTTTATTCGATGAAGTTTGATGAAGAATTTGATCAGGTACACACGACCTTAGAAGTGTCACTTACTCACCTCTACACAATAATATAGACTGAAACAGATAATAAGGCATAACATTTGGTTTATAGCTGAGGCAGATAGTTTGATTCCTTCGTTGAGTTGGACTATGTTCCTGAAAGAAACAACAAGGAAAAGGTCTGAATTAGCTTGAAATTGTCACAAACACAAACTTATTAAATTACTGTCCACCTACGGGAAGAATAGAGGTGGCAGGAATGCTAGGAATGTAGGAGCTGGCCAAGTGGAAGTAAACGGTTTAATCGAACCAAGAATTCGTAAAGCTCCTCCTACAGAGTAGGAGGAGCGGAAGGAGTAGGAGGAAGAGGAGGAGCAGGTGGTGAAAGGGAACGAGGAAGAGGAGGAGGAGAAAGAGAAAAAGGTGGAGGAGGAGGAGAAGAGGAGGTGTATGAGGAGAAATAAGGAGAAGGAGAAGAAAAGATTAAGGAGAAGAAAAGATTGAGGAGAGGAAGAAAAAGAGTTGGTGTAGGGTGCAGGAGAAGGAGAAGAAGGAGGAGAAGGAGTGAAGGAGGAGAGGAGAATGAGGAGGAGAAGAACGCGAAGGAGAGGAGGAGGAGGAGGAGTGGGAGGAGGAAGAGACTCCCTTATGGAGAAGATACGAGAGAAGAGGAGAAGAAGAGAACAACAAGAAGAAGGAGAAGAAGGTGTAGAAGAATTCATATAAATGAAATTATTGGGAAAAGATGTCCAAAAAATAAAGGAGAAGAAAGAAGGGAGTTGGTGTAGGTTGCAGGAGAAGGAGAAGAAGGAGGAGAAGGGAGAGAAGTGGAGGAGTAGGATGAGCGGGAGGAGTAGGAGGAGGAGGTGGAGGAAGAGAATGAGGAGTAGGAGGAGGAGGAGTAGGAGGAGAGGAGAAGGAGGAGGAGAAGAACGTGAAGGAGAGGAGGAGGAGAAGGAGGAATGGGAGGAGGAAGAGGAGGTCACATCTCACAAGACACTGTGTCAGAAATAAAACAAACCTGCATATGAGATAGTGGTGATTTACAAGTTCCCTCCAAAACTCCCTCAGGTTCAAGTGACCATTCTCCACTTTCAAATTCTCATCGAAAGTGTTGTCAAACTCTAAATAGCTCTCCAAATATGCCGCACTGTTTCTGCTGAATTGACAGTTTTTGCCACTGGCTGTCAATGTTCTAACTTCGCCGATAGCCAAGCAGAACAGTTTCATTTCAGCCGTCAGTCTTTGCATTGCCATAACACCTGATGGACAAAGAAACCAGTTGTGGAAAAGTGTCAGAAAAATATAAGGCTAGGCGTAAACCGGTTAGTCAAGACAAGACAAGATGAGATTAGTCACGTTTAGTCACAGTACTTCACATATTCGCTTATGAAGCAACACACACCGATTAGTCATTGCATCGGTGTGTGCTGCTTCATAAGCAACTATATGAATTACCGTGACTAAACGTGACTAATCTCATCTTGTCTTGTCTTGACTAACCGGTGTACGCCTAGCCTAAGACTGATGGAGAAGATACGAGAGAAGAGGAGAAGAAGAGAAGAACAAGAAGAAGGAGAAGAAGAATTCATATAAATGAAATTATTGGGAAAAGATGTTCAAAGAATGTTATCTTTTTCATTAACACTTGACCATGAAGAGGAGGAGAAGGACGAGGAGGAGGTGGAGAAAGAGGAAGAGGAGGAAAAGAAGGTGGTTATCGGGGAGGTGAAAGTTGTGGAGGGGGAGGAGGAGGAGAAGGAGGAGTAGGAGGGAGCAAGAGGAGGAGGAGGAGGAGTAGTAGTAATAGTAGGAGGATGAGGAGGAGGAGGAGTTTGAGGAGGAGGAGGAGGAGGAGTAGTAAGGAGGAGGAGGAGTTTGAGGAGGAGGAGGATTCTGAGGAGGAGAAGGAGGAGGAGGAGGAGGAGGAGGAGGAGGAGGATGTGGAGTAGGTGGTGGAGGAGGACGAGGATGAGGAGAATATAGAGAAGAAGAAAGAGAATGAGGAGGAAGGGGTGGAGAAGGAGAAGAAGAAGGAGGAGTAGATGAAGAAAGAAGAGGTCGAGGAGGGGAGGAGAAGAAGAAGGAGGGAGTTAGAGAAGAAGGAAAATGGAAAGAAGGGGAAGAATAAAGATTATGAAAAGGAGAAGAATGAGGGAACGTAATGGAAGAAAGTAGATCAGCAGATTATGGAGGGAGGAGAAGAATAAGAAGAAGAAAAATAGGAGGAAGAAGAAGAAGAAGAAGAAGAAGAAGAAGAAGAAGAAGAAGAAGAAGAAGAAGAAGAAGAAGAAGAAGAAGAAGAAGAAGAAGAAGAAAAATAATAGAAAGTGCAACCTACCTGAGTTATACAGAACAAAAGCCATTTTTATTGAGTTGAAGAAAAATGTAACTTGCAGAACAAAAGCAGTTACATAGATGTAGGGATTTCCTCTGCCAGCTCTAACTGACATCTCAAATGGCAGAGGTAGTAGTTCCGTGTTCGGATCAGCTGGCATGCCAGTTGTCAGCACGTTCAACGTTGCCATGAATAGTGGCATCAGACAAATATTTGCAATTGCAACTTTCACCAATATATAAACCGTTTTCATAATTCGCCTGGAAAATTAAAATAATTACAATAAAAACTATTTGTAATAGTTATAAAATATAAAAATAATTGTTATTATTTTTTGTGTACCTAGAAACTAAAGTGCAACTTTTTCTCCCAAGGAAAACTGTTGTCGCTCAAAATTTCATGATTTCATTTGCAACTAATAATATTGTGAGATGGTCTGTCGAAAAAAATTTCAAATTCAGGCGTACATATCTCACAAACTAATGAACAAAAAAAGGTTTTCCTCTAAATTTATTTCATTTTGATAGTAAAACTATTTACATTTTACATTTCAAATCGTAAACTCAAAAATTTCAGTAAGGAAGTCATCACTCATTTCTCATTTCCACGATAACTTTTTTCAAAATGTAAGACCTTATCAAACATGTATAGCAGGATCCTTTCAACTTGTCAGAAATCAGCTGTTTCAAAGAGCAATATATCACAATACTTAACCTACAAATGCTGAATCTCGCAGATTATTGAAAAGGTCTTTCAAAAATGTATTCTTTGAAAGGTATTCTTTAAAAAGGTATTTCAAAGACTTTAAAGGTCTTTAAGACTTTTAAGCCTTTTGATTATTGTGTAGAAATCACTGTTTAATTATTACCGAACAGCTGATTTCTGACAAGTTAAAAGGATCGTGCTCAACAGGACGTACTCAAAAAAAGGAAAAATTATTGAATTTAAAGGATCGTACTCATTATACGGTACTCAATGAGATCTTCCAAATGAGACGTGAACGAACAAATTCGATTGAGGAACCACGGAGGAGTTGAAGCTACAAAAAACATGTTCGCCTTTCAATAATAATATAGAAGATACGATAACAATAACATAACATAAATAATACAGTAGAACTCCAATTATCCGAACTCCAACTATCCGAATCGCCGATTATCCAAATCACTTTCAGAAAAAAATTTGTACAAAAAAAGTCTAAGTGCGCTGTTATTCTTCCCCCCGCGAAGCCAGTGTTTGCGCGTTCGCTCACTATTGTTCTTTCCTCCGCAAAGTCAGTGTATAACTTGTACATAAGTACATTTCATTTATATTTAAAAGATGTGAAAATATCATGTTTCTTTTATCTAATTCAATAAAAAAACAGTGAAATATCAAAAAGTAGCTTTTTTCTCTCCAATGGCAATTAAAAAAAAAAACTCCGATTATCCGAATATTTGATTATCCGAATGGGTCCCGGTCCCCATTAATTCGGATTATTGGAGTTCAACTGTACGGTACAATAATATAACTGTATACAACACAATAACTGTAATCATAATAATAAAAAAGGTGACACTGGATCGCAATAAATCTTACATTCCATTCTGAGTCTCCTCTTCAATCAGCTGTTGTCTTTCAAGCAATTTATACGATTTGTACACAAAAAACTCCTGATCAATGACGGTGATGAGATGGTCTATGTATTTGGGCAGAAATGTGAATTCGCCATAAGCGATGATGGTCAACGTGAGGACACTAACGTCCTCAATAGCCAAAAATCTTGCCTCCATGTTGTTCCAGTTATCTAGCAGGGCGTAAAAAGCTCCAGTAAGGAATAGACCTGTAATAAATTGATGCAAAATTATTGAATAAGATTTATAAGTACCCTACATCAAACAATAATTATATTGATTAAATAGATCTATAAGGCTAGGCGTACACCGGTTAGTCAAGACAAGACGAGATTAGTCACAGTACTTCACATAGTTGCTTATGAAGCAACACACATCGATTAGTCATTGCATCAGTGTGTGCTGCTTCATAAGCAATTATGTGAATTACTGTGACTAAACTTGACTAATCTTATCTTGTCTTGTCTTGACTAACCGGTGTACGCCTAGCCTAAGATATGCCTTCATCAAGGTTATCAGTAGTGTTGAAGCGCATCTCAGTCTTCTCAAAGCTTTAAGAAGTGATTTTATTCGTGTGATGGTATTGGAAATAGACTGTATAATCAAAGTGTGGCCATTTGATGTCACACTTTTGATTGGTTAGCACAGGCGAATCCACCATACTTTTGCCAATTCCCATAAGATTTTCATTGAAACGAGACAACCCCGTGCAGCGCAAAGCGCCGCTCATTTGAGTTTTCTAAAATTCTTAGTTTTAAATAGTTGCTATTTTGATCATCAGCAGCTGACAGCAGCTCAGTCATACCAATGAAATCCTACTGATTACTGGTCACGTACTAATTTCACTTTCTAAGCTCTCTAAGCTATATCTATGGGGGATTTTACAAACTAACTAAAGTTTAGTGCATTTTAATGCCAACAGATAGTGCCACAGGAAACTATTTTTGGTTTTCAGCAAATTTCTTGCATTTAAAATGATTATTTTCGAAAAACAAATAGAGCCAGCAAAAGTTTGATTTCTCATCTCTCTTTTGGCGCAAACCGCATCAAAATCGGTCCACCCAAACTTCTCCACGAACTTTCCAAATCGGGCAAGAAACTTTTTTCATATATATAAGATGATTAACGGTAATTCAAGTTGTTTTCTACTTGAAGCTTTGCTAAATTCGACTTATCAACCGTTTAGTAAGTCTTGAGTCAGTCCGTTTTGACAGTCTTACAGATACGTTGTTTTTGAGGTCTCCGGAAAAATTTCCTTAATAATTCTGAAAACTTTTAAAAACTATTCTAGCTTCAATTTATTGGTTCAGTAGTTACCCCTACTATAGTCTGGCAACAGACAAAAGAGCCTCCAAAATAAGAACTCTACTGCGCAGAGAGAGCGCACGTTATGCATTAAGCAATGCAGCAGTTTATCTCATTCGCTCACTAGAGTAGTGGTACTATGTGATACTGTATCACTTCGGTGATGCGATGCGCGAAGGTTCTTTTGTCTGTTGCCAGACTATAGAAGTTCCATTTCGTCAAGTCATGTCAAGTAATATAAACTTCCTATTTGTGTGGGTTCCGAACCTCTGGACAGAAAATAATGAATCAGTTAACGTCAATAATCTCTTCACAATTTAATCTATAACTAGAAGATTCTTATAATAATTACGAGATGAAATACAGACCTGTAGCCAGCATCATAAATTTCAGGAGAAATTTAGATTTTGTTCCATAGTGGTATGTTACTAGAGCCTCTCGCATTCTTTTAGCAGCTAGTGACATTATATATTTGAGGAAAAAATTCCTGAGAGTATTTTTGAAAAATCTAAAAAGAAGAAACATGGTCAGGGAATGAATAATAGAAAAGATCACAAAGGGTTGAATCTAAAAAAGGATTGACCTATACAAACAAAACTCTGTTCTTTCTAACTCACTGATCAAATTTTTATAAACATATTATCATTTGCATCGCATGCTTTTAATGAGGATTCTATTGAATTGAAATGAATCGAATTTTTATTCTCAATACAAGATATACAAATACAATAATATATACACACACATACATGTCAGAAAATCAACAAATAATAACCATACACTACTGTACAAAATAATAAACAAAACAAAATTACCGTAAACTGAATGAGAAACTGAATATCCTTTGAAACAAGTATTTTTCTTTTCTAGTAGTTGTATTTGGAGATATTTTCTTATTTAACTTCCGAACTATTTTGCATTGCTCTAATTTTAAGTTCAAATAATTGAAGTTTCTCTGCACTGAAATAAATATAATTTATTCTCATTATCATGTACTTTTTCAATAATTAATAAATAAATAATTTATTCAAAATCCTATTCCAAGAGGAAAAATTCAATACTGATTTTTAAACTGTTTCATGGATGTAGAATACATTTCTAGAATTTTATAGACCAAGTCCCTGATTACTGGGGTTTGAATGAAAAGTTAGGGGATGAAAATCAATTCAAGTAGTTCCTACGAGTTAACCCAGTGCAGCACAAAACGCCGCTTGCTTGCTCAGTACTGTATCGTTTGGGAATATAGTATCATTGCAACAGACTTGTATCAATGTGAGATTCCTCTAGATTTCACATCAAATCTCGCAGTGGTGAAAGCAACAGTAGAAAGGAATGCGCCAAAAGTTTTTTAATATAATGGACGAGTTCACCCCGTGCAGCGCAAAGCGCCGCTCGCTTGAATTTTCTAATTCTTAGTTTAAATAGTTGCTATTTTGATTACCTGCAGCTGGCAGCAGCTCAGTAATAACAATGAAATCCTACTTTGTACAGTGATTACTGGTTACTACTGTACTTCATTTAGAAAAACATTTCTACGCTCAATCTGCCTGTTATTTCACAAACTAAACTCACGAGATTTAATAATTTAGTACATTTTATGCCAACAGATAGTGCCACAGGAAACTATTTGAGGTTTTTATAAATCATCTCCCATTTAAAATGCTTAAGGCGCTTATTGACAGGGAAAGCGGAGAGAGAAAGTAACTTCCAGCAAGTAGTACTTGCCTCTTCAACTTACCCCTTACTTCCCCTGTCTATAGGGGTACTTTCCACTTCAGAGAAAGTAATCACTTTCTGGAAGTAAAATCAAACTTGTTTGTTTTTACTTACCACTCCAAGGAAAGTAGAGGGTCACGTGGGTGGTCATGTGATCACTTTCTCCCACTTTCAGCCAGTAGAGCAGAAGAAACGCATCTTTTTATTAATCAGATGATTTGTGAAAATAATAACAACATGTGTTGAGAATAACATTAAAAAGTAAAGAAGAGAAGGCAAGTTACTCCCAGCAAGTACTTTCCCTGTATATAAGCAAATAAGTAGAGAGTGACGTAATGGCAAGTACTTCCAGAAAGTAACTTGCTCTCTCTACTTTCCCTGTCAATAAGCTCCTTTATTTTCAAAAAACACGAAACAGTCTTTGGATTCCAAATCAGCGAGTTCAGTGCAGATCACTAATAGAAACTGAAAACTTACCTGTTTTTAGTGAGTAAACTATAATTTTATCAATGGTGAGTTTTCATCAAACTTTAGGCTACTACTATAGGCTATGTTACTTGAAACTCATAATATAAAGGAACACCTTATACTTATATCTTCAAATAGGTATTGTATTATCAGTGAATGATATTGGTGATTTGATCAGTGTTAAAAGATAACTAATAATTTTAATAAGAACAGGCCCCTTCTTATAAAGGCAACAGTCGCAATACCCTTTCCATTTGAAGCTGGAAACACCTGCTGGAAGCAATTCATTATTTATTAAAGTTCTGGTACGGGTCATAATCGAATAATTTATCAAATATGCGATACTACACTCTCAATTCGTGACATTTTTGCTAATTTTTTGCATCACGAGAAAGTCTAATAATTATTGAATCATCTATAACAGTTTAACTTTTACTTTTTCTTACATTAGTTTCACAAAGTTCCGATTCTATTCATTATTGAATAATTAATAAATTATATTACAAATTCATGTATGAGTTTTGAAAACTTTTATTCCATTCTTTTAATGGGAATCGAACAAAAAAATCATTTCCCAATGCTAAAAAATTGTTGGATCTTTGTTCATTTTTATGCTGATAGTTTAGAAGGGTTTACCATAGAGAAACGATAGTAGTCTAATCTGTTATCCATGGTTTTACATCCATTTTTGATCAAATTATAAATGGTTCTTCAACTTCTATTTTGCGTGAATTATTCATCTAATTACCATTGGTTCTATAACTTCTGGAATAATTAGATTTTTTTTAAATTATTTATTAAAGGTACTATAATATTCTTGGAGTCCTACATACATTTCTATTCTTGAAGTTTCTAGGTTTTCCTCCAAAATTACTAAATTATTATCTATTGGCTCTTAAACTTCCTGAGCTCTATGTACATTTTTTCATTATTCATTGAATTATTGGTCGCATCACAACATCATTTTAGGCTAGGCGTACACCGGTTAGTCAAGACAAGACAAGACGAAATTAGTCACGTTTAGTCACAATAATTTACAAACACACCGATGCAATGACTAATCGGTGTGTGTTGCTTCATAAGCATCTATGTGAAGTATTGTGACTAAACGTGACTAATCGTCTTGTCTTGTCTTGTCTTGACTAACCGGTGTACGCCTAGCCTAATGTACATTATGCTCGGTTTTTCAGTTGTTCAATACATTTATTGAACCAATAATTTTTTTTAATTTGAAAACACACATGGCTATTGATTCAATACTGCTATTGGATCCATAAACTGTTTATTGAACGACTGAAAACCCGGGCATGAGACTATACCTTAATATTCCTGCATTTTTTTAAGTTTGCTAACGACTTTATACAGCTTTATATGTACTCCATTTAATTTGACGCTTGACATTAGATAGACACTATTTTCTTGACGTTGCTGATGACCGTAGAGTATGATAGCAAAGGAATATCTCTTTATCTAATGCCAAGCGTCAAATTAAATGAATCCAGCTGTACCTAATCATTAGAATATTGATAAGATTAAGATACCTGTTATCTATCTACTCTTCTAAGTACCTATCAAAAAATCAATATTCTAATGCCGAGTTATTCCCCAATGGGCTAGTTGCCCAAAATATAGACTTAACCACCGTAAAATGGCGTCATTTCATTGCCGTCTGATTCTTGTTGCATTGCCTTTCCTGTATTACAGCACTTATAAATGTTCATGAAACAGAACATGATACATAAAATGTATAGTTGATATACATTTTTATCGACTTGGTACATGGATTGAAATGAGTTGAAAAATAAATAACTCAAATTATTTCCAGAGTAATTAGGGTTTATTGAACGAATTAATACAGTATTTTTGTCAATGGAAGACTTGTTGAACATTTTTTGACAAATAATGGATCTACATCTTTAACATTTCAACATTTTTCTTTTATATTTACAATCATTATTTTTTAATACAAGTAGGTTACCTTTATCAACTACTAAAAAAATTGAACGTTTTCCATGAAGTAGATAAATTTGAGTTACATAGTAACATTATATGTCTTTTAATCAATTATCATAAACAGTTGAATCTTAATAATATAATATAATTCGATAACATGAAATATAAATAATAGTCAACAGTTGAAATTCAAATTTACTGGAAATAAATGATTTTTTCCAATGAATTACATTTTAACAGATATGAGTGACCTTTCACAAGATTACTGTAATTGAAACTTGATCACATAACTCATAATTCTCATTTGAAACAAATAAAAAGCATAATTCTTCAACAAATGTTCTCCATAACTACTATTTTACATTACTATACAGAATTTACATTTCAGACAGTATTGTGTTTTCATTTTAATTATTATTATACACTTTTCTTCTAACTACATTTTACAATTATATTAAACATAAATCTTCATATTTCCATGTATAAAGCTAGGCAAGTACCTAATATTCCTCCACTCAAAAAATTGAAATATCTCATTTTGAACCTTCAGGTACCGAGTATTAGATAAGTAATTCATGTGGAAAAAATTATAAAGTATTTCTTCCAAGAGAAAAAAAATGATGAATCCAAATTCTACAACCTTTCACAAAACTCTATTATTTTTAATCGTAGTCTCTAATTTCGCCTCCAAAATTTCGAATTCGTCATTGAATTTCCATTATTTGATCCAAAGCTAAAAAAATACTATACATCAACTAATACCATTTAATAGATATTATAGACTATTTAATAAATATATACACTTTCTTTTGTATACTCTACAACCAGTCTAGAATCTCTCAAGTTGCCAAAATCAGTCATTATCAACATGATCATTTTACAAGAAAAATACAGTATCTCAAATTGCTTGTTTAATGTGGAAATTTCATTATTTTTGAAGCATACCTTTAAATAAGAATGTTACTTGAATTATTGTTATCCTAGTCTTTTTGCCTCCAAAATTACAAAATCGTCATTAAATTTCCGTTATTCAATTCCAAACTACAAAAAATACTATACATCAACAAATAACATTTTTAATAAATATTATAGACTATTTTTTAATGAATATTATGCAGTATTTTTTACTCTATGACCAGTCTAGGACATCCAAAGTTGTCAAAATCAGTCATTAAACATTATCATTTTACAAGTAAAATATCTCAAATTGTTTTTTTAATCTGGAAATTTCATCATTTTTAGCTACAAAAAAGCTATACATCAACTTGATCATTTAATAAATATTAAAGACTATTGACTAAATATAATATACACTATATATATATTTTTTTACTCTAAGATCAGTCTAGGATTTCCTAAGTTGACAAAATTTGTCTTCAAACATCATTTTACAAGAGAAAATCACAAATTGCTTTTTTAATCTGGAAATTTCATCATTTTTAACCTACTCATTTCTCCCAATACCCTGGTTGATAGCATACCTTTAAATACGAAGGGTACTTGCTGAATTTCTCCATTTTCATTGATTTCAGAATTTCTATAACTTTCATTTCCAGACTGCAAATGACTTCCGATCAAACTAAAGACTTTGTGCTTGTCAGAAGTTGAAAAACTGTTCAAAGCCATTGAATTTGAAGCGGAGTTCTCAGTAGAAACGAAGTTTTCTGATAAAATTTGTGAATTTTTATACTTCCCAACGTTGAAACTGTTACTTCCTGAGATATTATTCATTTTTGAAGAATCATTTGCAGATATTTTTGGAGCAGGAAGATAATTTCTGGGTGAGATATTCATTTTTGAGGATGAAATTTGTGAATTTCTATACTTCCCGTGATTTTCTGAGGATATAATAACCTGAGAAGAATCTTCTGATAAAACTCTTGAATCAGGACCACAATTTTTAGAAGATTTATTGATTTTTGACGAATTTTTTAACATTTTTGAATTTTCCGCCATATTATCACTGCACCCGGTACCCTCTTGAGTTTCCATTGTTTGTACAACTTTTCCAATTCTTTCTTCCAACGAATTTTCTTCATTCTCCACATCCATACTACAAAAATTATCACCAAAATTCTCATTTTCCTCAGAGTTTTCCCGATTTTCTTCTAAATCTGTTACCACTTTAACCCCATCAACTAATACATTACCCATAGTATCAAAAGCCAGCTTTCTCTCTGTAGCCCCTCTCAAATTTCTAATAAACGATTTCAACAAATTTTTATCAAAACGTTCATCGTCTTCAAGATCTTGCAGCATTTCGCAAAATTCTTCAATTAGGTCGCCTTTCAGTTGAATTTCAAGCTCGTTGAATTTTATGTCCTCTTCCATGTTATTTACACTATCGATTGTCATCAAATTTTCATTTGTGAAAAATTCTTCGTCCTCTTCTAGAAGTTTTTCATAAAAATTGTTTGAATTGAAGCTATTTTGGTGGTTCTTGCTTGTACCATGGGTAAGACTATTTGTTCCATAAGTATTGTTTGTTCCATAATTTTCTTTTTCATGATTTTCATCTGTTCCATGATTTTTATCTGTTCCATAGGTATTATTTGTTCCACAATATTTTGCTCCATACCTATCTCTCATACAATCATTAACTATTCCATTATTTTCTATCCCAAATTCATCTGTTTCATCAATATTTATAGTTCCATTGGTTCCATTTCTTGCATGTTTTTCATTGAATTCATAGCTGTGATTTCTTTCAAATCTTCTGCATATACCGGTACTCTGATTATTATTTACTTCAATGTCACCATTCGATTGTTTCTTAGATAATTTCATTTCATTAATCATTTCTTGCTGAGTATTTTCTTTCAAAAGACTCTCATCCATTTCTAAACCCTCTTCTTGATTGATGTTTCTTTCAAAATTATCAATTTCTATAAAATTCTTATTGAAGCTCTCATTATTATGAACATTATTTAATGCACCACAGTTACTTATAGCTCTATCAATATTATACTCCAAATTTCCACATTCCATGACTCCTTGATTATTTTCACTTGATACATCTTTATCGTTGACTAAATTTTTATCACCAAATTTCCGGTTGTGTCTCAAAACTGAAATCGAATTTTTCTCATCATCCAATGGTGCTGAATTTTCTATGAACCAATCCCCACTCTCAACTATTTCTGCGTCTAAATTTAGACAATTTTCTCCAATTTCTAAATTTTCATCAACTATTTTTGGAGAATTTCCCCTGTTTATTTCCGAATTCTTGTTCATTATCTCTGCATCTGAATTCCGTCTTTCCTGAATTATTTCGATAATATGCTCGTTAGATCTCCCTGCGGCTTTCAAATTCAAATTTTCTCCAACAATTCCTTTATTCCTTCCCTCAAAGTTCAAACTTTCTGGAATTATTTCAATATTCTCATTTAATTTTTCAATATTTTTGTCATGGCCCTCCAAGTCCAAACTTTCGGGAATTATTTCAATATTCTCATTCAATTTCCCATTATTTTTGGCAACTATTTCATGGCCCTCCAAGTCCAAACTTTCCGGAATTATTTCAATATTATGATTCAATTTTTCAAAACTTTTTTCGCCCTCCATCTCCAAACTTTCATGAATAATTTCAATATTCAAATTGGATTTTTCAATGGTTTTTTCCACTTTTTCATCACTCTCCAAGTCTAAACTTTCTGGTATTATCTCAATTTGTTCGCCAGCTTTTTCTGCAGCTCCAGTGTCCACATTCTCGCAAATTATCCCATTACTATTCACGTTATTTATCTGGAATTTTCCAGTCTCATCTTTGGTAGAGTCTTCTCTACGCTTGGAATACTCTCTCGCAATCATAATATTGTCTTCAATACCTGAAACTCGACTACAATTAATGTGAGCAACCTCTTTTGAAGTATTTTCTTGTGTGCTATTCCTTTCACATAAATTCCCTTCCACCTTTCTCATTTTTTCATCGTCTTTTATTCTTTTTCCATAGTTTTTCCTTGTGTTTGTGCTATCATTTAACGCTTTTCCACTCACTTTTACTGCATTTTCTTCTCCTTTTTCATTTAGTTTTAATTTATTTTCTTTGTCTGCCATTCTTCTGAAATTTACATTATTTTGTTTTATTCTTTCATTAGTATTCCTCCTATTCTCTTTATCTTCTCCACCTTCTTCATCCATCCTTCCCAAATTCCCTTGTCTCTTAGAAAAATCAATTTTAGCCAGTTTTCTTTTAGGCTCATCTTCTTCCTTCTTATTCTGCTTTGATTTATTCTGCCTTTTCTTTTCATCTGGTTTTGTACTCTGGTTTCTCCCCAGTCCTAAATCAGTCAACGTTTTTCTTTCGCCAGAGATTTTTATGTCTTTTGAATTTTTTCGACTGTTTCCATTATTTTTATCACTTTTCACATGATTTCCACCACTGATATCATGATTTACACCACCGATCTCATTATTTACACCGACTTTTCCATGATTTCTACTATTTTCAACATCTTGTTCACAAAGTTTCACTACTTTCAATTTAGTAAAGGTACGTTTTACATCAATTTGTTTCAAACGTTCATCAATATCTGACCAACCAGACGAGCCTGTCAGACTTTTTCTGCAAAATTTTGTCATATTAAACTTTTTCTCAATAATTTTCTCAGTGAAAACATTTGATTTTTCACTAGATGCTTTCAATTTTTCACTCTTCACCACCTTTACCTTCAATTTCCTATACTTGCGTGCCCTATTCGAAGCTTTCTTAATGCTGGACACATATTTTGCAATAAATTTCTCTTGTTTGCTGGTTTTTTGCGAGTTTGTGACGAAAATTCTGTTTCTTTTCTCAATTATCTTCTCATTTCTCACCTCCTCTTTATCTACACCTTGATTTTCTCTTCTGTTTTCAACACTTTTCCTAATCAACTCGTCACATCTTGTAAGAACTATTCTAAGTTCAGGCATTTGAGATGGTTTATCACTTGAAATTTTATTCTCAATATTTCCACCACTCAAACCTCCATTGTTTGATATTTTTTCACTCATAGTTGCACTTTTGTTGAAATCACAAACTACTCCATCATTGACAGTTTTCAAATCTACATTGTTTGATATTTTTTCACTCATAGTTGCATTTTTGTTGAAATCACAAATTACTCCATCATTGATAGTTTTCAAAATCGAATTTCTTTCATTCAAATGTCCAATATTTTCAGTTCCTACAATCTCTGACAAAATGTTGTCAGGTTGTACACTCTTATCAAAAACATTGAGTGTAGTATTTTTTGATTGTACAGGAATATTTTGGAGCGGATTCACAGTATTAATAGCATTCGAAATCGGAGGAGTAGGTGTATATTTTGACTTTACTGAAATATCTTGGTGCAAATCATCATGTACAATACTCTCAAATTGTACAGTCTTGTTCAAAATTACAGGTACATTGTCTTCACATTGAACATTATCATTCACAGGATTATTTGACGATTGTACAGCCCCATACAAAATTTCTGGTTGATCATTTCTCAAACATACAGTCTCACTCAAAACCCTGCTACTTTTGTTTCCAGCATAATTTTCAATACAATTTTCTTTTTCTGTAGAATCTAAGAATCCAAAACCCAACAAATAACCTTCAGCATCTAGTACAGGATTGTTCAAAATTTGTTTATTTTCAAACTTTTCTTCTCCACTCATTCTTGTTTGAAAATTTTTGTTATTTATTGTATCTACTAGTCCAAAATTATCGTTCATATTTTCAACATTATCTTGAATTTGAACATTTTCTCCCAACTTTCCTTGGTTCTCTTTTGAAATCTCCTCAATCCCTCTTACACTCTGGTCCTCCCCATTCATTGTATCTACTTCTCCAAAATTATCATTCATATTTTCAACATTATCTCTCATTCTAATATTTTCTCCTAACTTTCCTTGGTTGTCTTTCAAAGTCTCCTCATTCCCTTTGACATTTTGTTCCTCTCCACCATTCTCTCCCCTCCTTTTCCTCTTCCTCCACTTCTTAGTTGTTTTCCCTTCTTCCTCCATTCTCTCTTTCTTAAACAAATCATCCAATACTTTTCCACATCCTTCCGAAAATTTCTCGAAATTATAACCGATTCCATCTTCTTCATACACCCTTTCCGTTTTCCCCGATTCCTTTTTGTGTTCATTCTCTTCCTTATTTTCATCCCAAATCGAGTAACAATCCAAGAGTCTCCTTCGTTTTCCTGTGTTCTTTCTATTCTCTTTAGGTGTATTTTCCAAATCTGTTACTTGTAGTTTTTGGAAACTATCAGTGTACCTTGATTTGAATCTCTGACGATTTTTCACAAACGTTTGTCGCAAATCGATGTTCTTCTCATTCGCCCAATCCGTGTCACTGGAATGTTCTTCCCCTTCTTCTTCTAAATCAGTTCCTTTTCTTCTCCTTTCTTGTGGTGTACAAATATCATCCTCGTCATCCTTACTCCTCCTTCTCCTCTTTCTGCCCTTTCTCAACTGTTCGTCCAAATCTAGGTTCTTGATAAATTTGTTTATTTCCCTCAGATATTTGTCGGTATTACTCCTTTTCTTGTTGCTTTTTTCGACATTTCCATGCACTGCAGTCCAAGTTGAGCATGGAGTTCTTATGAATTTTTTCCAGGACGGTTTTTTCTTGTTGATGTAAACTCTTATACCTTGGCTTGAAATTTTGTTTTTCGTCGAAAATCTACTTTGTCCTTCATTTTTCTTCTCTTCTTCATTAGTTTCTATGTTTTCTCTTGTCTCTATGAGATCATCCTTTCTCTCTTTTTCTTCTTCTCCTCCTTCTTCTTCACCATCTCTTCCTCCTCCTTCTTCATCTTCTTCTCCTCCTTCTTCATCTCTTCCTCTTTCTCCTTCTTCTTCACTACCGTTATTTTTTTGATAAAATTTGTCCATATTTTTCCAATTCTTCAATGTTTTTCCACTACTTGAAGACGTTTCAAAATTCTGAGTTTTTCTTGAATTATTTTTTAGATTATTTTTCCCCTTACAATTATTTTTCGTTTGTCTTCTTCCTTCGGAATTCCTCTTTGAACAACCTTCTGCTCCTTCTCCTCCTTTCACCTCTCTTTCTTCTTGTACCTTAATTTCTCCTCCTTTTTCTACTTCCTCCTCCTTCTCTTCTTCTGCACTCCCTTCTACTTCTTCAACTTCTTTTTCCTCATCTTCTTCCTTCTCAACTCTTCTCTTACAAGATTTCTCTCTCTCTTGATTTTTCTTCGAAGTCCTCCCTCTTCTCGGATTCTTTTTCAATTTTCCTTCTTCTACTTCTTCTTCTCCTACTTCCTCTTTCTCCTCTTCCTCCTTATCAACTCTTCTCTTACACAATTTCTCTCTTTCTTGATTTTTCTTCAAATTCTTCCCTTTTCTCGGATTTTTCTTCAATTTTCTTACGTTATCCCCGTTTTTCTCACAAGTTTCCTCCCCATATTCATCTATTCCTCTTTCTCTAACATTCTCAACTATCTTACTCTTAAGATCACCCAACTCTTTGCCATTTCCTAACAGTTCCCTAGCTTCTAAATCCACTACAGGCCTTCTATCTACATTATCTAGCTTATCATTCCCATTACCATTATTAACATTTTTCGAATGAATATTTTCTAAATATTTTAGCCTTTCCTCATCTTTCATTGATTTTCTATTTTCTACAAGATCATTTTTCAAATATTCTACCCCTTCTACATTTTTCGCTGATTTTCTAATTTCTAGAAAATTATTTACTAAATTTTCTAGCCCTTCTTGATCCTCTACGGTTTCTCCATTTTCTATAAACTTATTTTCTAGATATTCTAGATCTTCCTCATCCACTTCTATTTGCCCATCATAATTATTTTCCGGTTTTCCTGCATGATTTACAAATTTACCAGTTTCTACAATCTTGTTTTCCAAGTTTTCTAGTACTATAGGCTGACTTTCAAAATATTCTGTAACATTATTCTTATGACTATAGATTTGACTCACTGACACCAACACTCCACTAGCGCTACCTGGTGAGCTGAACGAGCACTTGGAACAGTCCTGAACGGAAACCCCCTCCACTTCATCATACACTGTTGCCACATTGAACAAATCCGGATTGCAGCTCTGTCTTATCCATTGTTTCACTTTGTCCACACGCTGCTTTGTGGTCAGCATTTTCAAGTTTGCGATCAGCTGATTTATGAAGATTACCCGAAATTTTCGATCAGCTGATTTTTGAAGATTATTGAGAAAGTCTGAGATTAGTCTTCAATACTGTTGGTTCTGAACAAGGTCGGAATCGAATCGGTATTCCCTCATAGCTGAAAAAAATAAAATTGAAAGTTAGGTATTTTTGTCGTATCACAACGGTACAAAGTAAAATTACAACTTATCACTTTATATTGTACCACTATCATTTTATAACATCCTTATTTCTAACCTGATAAAATAATTTGCACATTATTATTGTAGGCTAATAGAAAATGAGTACACGGAAAGTATTTTATATTAATTAATTCATTTGAAAATTAATTGAAACGTAATAATATTAATATCTGGGAGTACAATGTTACAATCTTATTTCAATTTTTATTTCTTTTAACATTTTTATGCTAATGTAGACTTTTACAGCATGAAAGTACACTATTGACAGTCACCAATAAAACAAACACAACGTTAAATAAAATTTATTAAAATTTTCATCAAAATTATTATAAGATGAAGATAGAAAAATTAACCTACAATATTTGTTTACTTCTCGTCGAACGTGTAGAAAGATCTGAGACCTGTTCAGTTTTTTGCCACTCAACGGAATCTTTTGAAAGCCATGAATGTGATAGTGCAATTCATTATTGATAAATTATTTTGATACCTTGTTTATAGGCTACTGTAATATTGTATAAACAAGTATACATTTATTTATAATCCCATAAATAATTAGAATTCCTATCCTCTAAAAAGGAATAAAATCATAAATAGTTTTTACAATGAATTAATTCTGACAATAATATAATAGACTTATCAACGTGAAATGAGGGAGCCACGATTGTATTGCTCTTCACAAACATAATAATACGGTAGTCTAGGTTTTGGTCAAAATAATAAACTTAATATTCTGTTGTTTTACCTCATTTTGAGAATAACATTTTCAAGATTTCAGTTGAATTTATTATTGCAGTAGTAGCTTCCCCGCCTGGGTAATGAACCTGAAAATAAGTAACATATTATTTTATTCGTTCATATCTTACTGTGCAAAGAATAAATTGTATGTATTCCTTCAAATACATAAATAATGTTGCTTGAAAAATAAAGGAATAATTATATTTCTAATAATTAGTTGTTTAGAATTTATGAGTGAATTATTTAATAAAGAAATGTTTGCTGTCACCGTATGTATGTCTGTTAGATAATAATTCTATTTTTTCTTTTTTGCAATGGCAGAGTACGGTAATCTGAGTTATCATTCTTCTAGCTATGTTAGAGAACCCACATGAATTAATTATATTACCTTAATTTGCTTAATAATTTGTTAAAGATGATAAATAAATAATTTCTTGATTAAATTCATATCTTTTTGCATGCAATTTTGTAGGTTAAAAATGTCATTGTAAATAAGACAATTTTCTAAAGACTTACATGGGTTGTGGACTTAAATAAAATATTTCAATCATCAAAATTGATGATGAATGTATTTTAAAATCACTATTCACTTGAATATCACGAAATTAAATGAAATAATTCGAAATATTTACAACTTCTGAAAATTGTTTATTTTCATAACATTCCCGGCCAAGAATAGTTCTCCAGAATGACCAGAAAGGAAAAGAGTGCGCTGCAGTTTTAACCTCAATTCAGAAAAAGAGATTTTTCTCAAATAATTCCTAAAGAGTGTTAAATATTATTCAGTTAACTGAAAAATAATATAGAACTCCATTTCAAGTTTTCAATTTCAATAATTTCTGAGCATTCATTCAAAATAAATATACTATGAAGAAAAAACTCTCTCACCCTTTTAGGTAATCATGGCGGCCGTGGTCTCCCATCTCCGTTTTCTGCATTCGGCATTGTTTGGTCTTGTTCGTTTTCTGTTATATCTACAAATTTAGGTCTAATTATCAATTTTATTTGCTTATTTTCTACTATTATATCAACAAACAAGCACTCCTCATGTTCCAGGATGGATGTATGCTAATTTTTCCCATTTTATAACAGACATGGACTTGATACTATTTGTACGAAACTAGACACCAAATAGGTTACAAAATAAACTTTGCTTGTAATAAAGGTGAGTAGTTTATCTATTCTGGTCTTATAATGCTTTTATTCCTATTAAATCACTCACTCATCCACTACCTTACAATCTCTCTTATTTTATATTTTTCTGAATTTGTTAATTTTGCCTCTTCCGATTTCCAAACATAGCCTACCCTCAACTTACCATTGCTTCTGAAACTCCAATAAACAAACTATTGTAGTTAAATTTACATAAATTAACAGATATATAGAAGAAGAAATTCAAATTGGTCAAAGTCACATTTTATATGCCTGTTCTTCATGCGCTATGTAGCCTAATAGCATTCTGATTTCCAAATTGATTTAAAAGGCATAAAAGCGGATATGTCCGATATAAGAGTGGTCAATCTATCCTTATTCTTCGATTTAACGTTTTCCTTCCACATAGGCCCATATTCAACAATGTAGGGATCCCAATGTTGACCACCACATACGTTCTAAACGTTGTGAATTTGCTCCAGTGGTTGGATCAACAAAATTTGTGGTAACTGTAAAATGAGTGAAATCAGCATTTCAAAGTTCATTGGTTTTACAACTTTTCCATCAGTCAGACATAGCCTAGTAATTGAACCTTCTTCAACATGATGTTTAATAGCATTCATTAGGCTAGGCGTACACCGGTTAGTCAAGACAAGACGAGATTAGTCACGTTTAGTTACAGCACTTCACATAGTTGCTTATGAAGCAACACACACCGATTAGTCATTGCATCCGTGGGTACTTTCCTGTTATAGGACACGTCTACTCATCTAGAGATATCGATAGTCGATATCGATAACCTATAATAACCAATAAGGTTATGTTAACCTATAGGTTATGTTAATAACCTATATTTTTCTCATATCGATGAGTATCGATACTTTTGAAGCTCGATATCGACTATTGATATCTCTAGATGAGTAGACGTGTCCTATAACAGGAAAGTACCCATCCGTGTGTGCTGCTTCATAAGCAAGTATATGAATTTTTGTGACTAACCTCGTCTTGTCTTGACTAACCGGTGTACGCCTAGCCTTAGGGTTTTTGCCTGGGAAGAGGAGAATCGATACTTTTGAAGTTTGATATCGATTATCGATATCTATAAATGAGTAGACGTGACAACTAAGGCTAAGGCCACATTAGAAGGGGCTTTGCTTGGTGCTAAGAGCCAAGTGACTCGCATAGTGACTGATCCTAGTGAACGAACACATTGCGTTTCATTGCAGATGGCCACACTGCAAGCGACGCGATTTGCATGGTGACTAGCACGTCCCTCAAGCCTGGTTTTCATTGGTAGAGTTAGTGGTAGAGTTCCCTGGGCGAGTACTAACTATCTTGTGAACTCTCCCAATGAAAACGTTCATAGTAGAGTAGAGTGATGGTAGATTACTTGTTTTTAAGTAAGAAGTAAGTAGAATAGAGTTAGTATGCTAGTTACTCTACCACTAACTCTACTAATGAAAACCAGGCTTCATAGTGTGGCCATCAGCAATAGTACGCAATGCGTTTGTTTACTAGGATAAGTCACTATGCGAGTCACTTGGCTCTTAGCACCAAGCAAAGCTCCTTGTAATGTGGCCTTAGCCTAAAAAGAAAGCACCGTTACTATTATCTTTGCTATTTCATTTTTACACATTGGGCCGTATGAATAAAGTTGAGCATTTGCTTATATGTACTTCTAAAATATTGAGCATATGCTTCATTTTCTATGAATAAAAGAGAGCAAAACCTTATGCTCATGCTCATCCCAAAATTAGTTTGAGCATTTGCTCAAAAATAGAGGTTATGCTCAAAATTGTATGAACAAACTAGTACTATAGCATTTGCTTAACTTTTGAAGCAAGTGCTTCAAAAAAGTTGAGTCTAGTCTAGAGCAGCTTTTCACCTTTTGCTCATACTAAAATGGCTCAATAAATTTAATCAAAACTGACTGCTTTTTCAATACGGTAGATGTAATAGCATTTAAACAAGTAAAATGTCAATTGAATTTCTTATTAAAAGTTATATTAAAGAGCAGTGCTGCCCTTTAATATACTTTAATTTTGGGGCGGTAACTTTCCATTTTCAATTTTTTATGTTGGAATTTTTTTCCGATGTTAAATCATCGAAAATGTAATTTTAGATTGTCCAAATTTGCGAAAAGCATTAAATTTTGGCCGCTGAAATTCTAACCTTTCACTGTAAAAACAAAGTAAGATGAATCAGCTGATGAAAAATCTTTGAAATAGGTAAGCATTTGCTCCAGATTTTAGAAGCATGAGGTAAGAGTATAAGGTAAAGATTATTCATATATAAATGAGCAAATGCTTATGCTTCTACCTAATGCTCAAAAGCAAATTAAACCTTATGCTTCATGCTCGTGCTTATGAACATATGCTCAGTTTTTATTCATACGGCCCATTATGTTTCCTTACCCAATCATACTAGTATCTCCTGCTCCTCTCTGTAAACTAATCACTTTGCTACCTGGGTACTGTCTTTTCTATAGCTATTTTTCTTCTTGACAAATATGTCTTTTTTACCTTGATTTCAGATCTCAAAATGGAGTTATCCCCGATCAAAGAAGAGAAACCTTCAAAGCCGAAAGATAGTTCGGATGCGGAGAGCTCCGATGACTGCGACCGCAAACATGAGAAAAGCAGCGAACGAAGAAGCAGTCGCGAAAAGGATCGAGACAGAAAAGGAGATCGTGATAAACATCGGAGCAAAAGAGACCGTTCAAGAAGTCCGCATTACAAGAGACATCGCTCCAGATCGAGAGGAGAAAGGAGATCAGAGGACAGACGGTCGAAGGATCGCAAATCTAGATCGCCGCATGGTAAGCGATCGCGATCCAAGGATCGGAGTTCAAGGTCGCATCGCAGCTCAAGGTCTCATAGTAGGAGACGTTCAAGGTAGGCTAATTTTTCAATTGATTTTTTTCACCAATTGAAATACAAATCCACTCAAAATTTAGCTCTCTGAAACTCTCCAAGATACAATTTTAAACTGGTCTTAGTTCAGGTTCCTCAACGTACAGGGTGGGAGTGGCCATAGCCGAGTGGGTTAAGTGCTGGCTTTGTAACCTAGAGGTCCCGGGTTCAAACCCAGGTCAGACCGTGAGATTTTAGCTCGAGCCACTCCTCGTGTTTCGGAGGACACGCTAAGCCGTCGGTCCCGGCTGCCTAAGAACAGTCGTTAAGTCACGTCATAGACCCTGAACTGATCAGGAGTGACCTGAAAACTCTGACACTAGACCTGAGCCAGCCAGGTTACACGGAATTATTATTATTATTATTATTATTATTATAACATACATGGTTTCTACTCTCCGGGAATTTCGGGAAAACCGGGAATCCTATGGGAATTTTATACTGGCGTGAAGTATCTTGGAAAACTCCGGGAATTCAATAAACCTCTGGGAATTTTAGCAGAACTTGATCTTTTAAACAAAACAAGCCTATCAGTAAAATTATTGCTGTTTTGATTCATTTTAAAGGGTCTCATGTTTAGGCCTACTTGTTTTTTTTTTCATTTCCTACATTAGGCTACCTAGATTTATATTTAATTAATGTAATATGTTATCAGGATCTAAGCAAATGTAATCTATTTCAATAGAAAATGTTGAATGTAGAAAATGACAGAAATGGTGAGAGACTGTCTGGATGGGCATAAATGAACAATATCTTTTTGATATTTGATGCAAAGGATTCCAGCACTTTCTTCTCAGCACGTTGGGCCCGAGGTTACTCCCCAGACCTGAGTTTCTGCTCCTCAGATCAGAGTGGCAAGCCAATGCACACCAGCAGAAAGGTTTTAGGAAATTTTCCTCATTCGCAGCACAGGCCTGTACTGGTGGTAATGGGGATATTGATTCCTGTGGTTAGATCTCACCCACGGCCAAGGTGGAATTTCAATAGAGCTGACTGGAAATCCTACTCTGACAGGCTTGAAACTGCAATCCGTTTCATTCCCCCTCTAGTAAAAAATTACGATCGATTCGTGGGGTTGATTCTCTCTTCAGCAAAAAAGGCAATCCCAAGAGGGTTTAGAAGAGAGTATGTTCCAGGCTGGAATGAAGAGTGTGACAATCTTTACAAAGAGTTCAACAATACTGGTAACCATGAGACCGCTGACCAGTTGATTCAGAACCTCAACAAAGCTAGGCAAGATAAGTGGGTGAAAACAGTTGAATCTCTTAATTTCACCCACAGTAGCCGTAAATCCTGGTCACTGCTGAGAAAACTCTCTACTGGAAAGCTTATGACAAAACAAGCATTGTCTCATCCAGATCCTGGAGCTATACTTAAACATATTGCAGGTCTTTCCAAATCAAGTCACCAACCCTCAGACAAACTTATTTCAGATGAGTTTAATATGATAAAAAAGAGAAAGGAGGCTCCTCTGGAAATTTCAAAAGAATTCACTATGGATGAGCTAGAGAGGGCTATTTCTGTGATGTCTAGTGGAAAGGCTGCAGGCCTGGATGGAGTCTTTCCTGAATTTCTGAAAAATACTGGACCTAAAGTGAGACTGTGGCTCCTCTCTTTTTTCAACAACATAATGTCTTGTGGGGACCTGCCAGCAACCTTTAAAAGATCCAAAATAATTGCTGTGCGGAAGCCAGGCAAAGATCAGAGCTGTGTCAAAAGTTATCGACCTATAGCCCTTCTCAGTGTTAGTTATAAGCTGCTTGAACGTCTACTATATAATAGACTAGCACCAATTCTGAATGAATTCATCCCAGTTGAACAAGCAGGTTTCAGGACTAGCCGAAACTGCTGCGACCAAGTGCTGGCCCTCACATCATTCATTGAAAATGGATTCCACAAGAAAAAGAAAACTGGTGCTGCATTCATTGATCTGTCTTCAGCTTATGACACCGTTTGGAGGAAGGGGCTGTTGGTTAAACTCTACAAGCTAATCCCATGCAGGGCATTACAGCGCCTCTTGAATTCTATGTTGAGCAACAGGCTGATCAAGGTCTTTCTGGGCCAGAAAGAAAGTAAGTTCCGCACACTGAGGAATGGCCTACCACAGGGTTCAGTGCTGGCACCCCTGCTATTCAATGTCTACACTAGTGACATTCCAGCAACACAGTCTCGGAAATTCATCTATGCCGATGACATTGCCCTGGCTACACAAAATGATGACTTGAAACAAACTGAACTCTCACTCACCAATGATCTCTCAATTCTCAATGATTATTTTAGGACTTGGAAGCTAAAACCCAACCCATCAAAGACCGAAGTAGCTTGTTTCCATCTGAACAACAGACTTGCCAATACTGAACTGAATGTCTCCTTCAACAATGTTCCTCTCAATCACAACAATCGACCTCAGTATCTGGGAGTCACACTGGACCGTACCTTGACATTTAAGAGTCACTTAACCAAGACTGCCGCAAAAGTAAGAACCAGGTCAAACATAGTGCAGTATCTTGCAGGAACATCATGGGGGGCCAATGCTAGAGTTCTACGGACCTCTGCATTATCCCTGGTATACTCTGCAGCTGAGTATTGTGCCCCTGTGTGGCTAAACAGTGTCCATGTTAAGAGCTTGGACGTTGAACTGAATAGGGTTATGAGGACCATCAGTGGTACCCTCATGGCCACACCTATTCCGTGGCTCCCAGTGCTGTGTAACATAGCCCCACCCAATGTAAGACGTAGGGCATACCTGAAGAGAGAGTATGAGAAGATTATCAAAGAGCCCAAACTCCCAATTATGCAGGATCTGATACCCCACCCCAACCGCCTCAAGTCTAGGCACCCACCAATGCAGACAGCCTCTCAGTTGATTGCTGAAGATTATACAGTGGATAAAGGGTGGAATGCATCTTGGGATAACTTCACTGGGCAGAACTCCTCTCTTATAAGAGACCCAACAGCACAGGTGAGTGGTATGTCTCTCCCTCGGAAACAATGGTCTCTCATCAATCGTTTCCGCACAGGAGTGGGTAGATGTAATTATTGGCGGTCAAAATGGAGCATGACAGATGACCAAACATGTGATTGTGGGGCGGTAGTACAAACCATGAGGCACATTGCCGAAGAGTGCCCCTTGCGATTTTCCCCTGATGGCGTTGAGGGTATACATAATGTCAGTGATGAGTCTGTGGAATGGCTCAAAGGGTTGGATCTAGCTCTGTAATCATTCAAAACCATTTGATGCATGCTACTAAGCACAAAGCCCTTTTATCTTAGGTATTTTATCTACTTTTTTCATTTGTATTTATTGACGTGAGTAAATAGTACTCTATATCTTTGTTTGGATGATAAATGCTGACATAACCATACGATATATATATATATAGAAAATGTGTTGAGTTGAAAAATATACAATTCCGGACTTGCAATTTCTTAAGTAGGCTACCCTACATTCTTTTTTCAACATTAAATACACAGTGCTTTACATGTTAAGAATAATGATTTCATTGAAAAGTAAGTTGTTACCAAACTAGAAGACTTTGAGATAAAGTATAAGGAAGGTTCCGATGGTAGTACTCAATTTTCAGGAATTTGTCTTGAATTCTCCTGGAAAACTCCTTGAATTTCTCAATCCAGATTTAGTAGACACCCTGTTATAGGTTCTCAAAAAATCAATATCTCATCAACTTACCGTTACATTTATTCCTCAAAAATTTGAAACTATACCTTTTCACTTTAAATGAGTGTGAGATGTCATTGAAGATTGTAGGATAGCATGAATTAGTCTAATCAATAACTTGATATAAGTTACTCTGGTTTTTATCTCTTTCAATTTCTAATAGATTTTTTATTTTTAATGAGAATTTCATCATTATCATATGCTGTAGTCAGATAGCAGTTCCTCCGTGGGCGCTGGGTTTAAATTTGTCTTGAATTCTCTTGGAAAACTCCTTGAATTTCTCAATCCAGATTTAGTAGACACCCTGTTATAGGTTCTCAAAGAATCAATATCTCATCAACTTACCGTTACATTTATTCCTCAAAAATTTGAAACTATACCTTTTCACTTTAAATGAGTGTGAGATGTCATTGAAGATTGTAGGATAGCATGAATTAGCCTAATCAATACTTGATACACTCTGGTTTTTATCTCTTTCAATTTCTAATAGATTTTCTATTTTCAATGAGAATTTCATCATTATCATATACTGTAGTCAGATAGCAGTTGCTCCGTGGGCGCTGGGTTTAAAGCTTTGAGAAAACTAATGTTTTTAGTTTTAAGTAGTGCGATTTCTGTGTGTATTGTATAGATTGAGATGACCAGATTGGTTACTACGTACCATTTTTAATTAATGTTACTACAACATTTAATTTTGTTTTTTGAAATAAATTGATTTTTTAATTGAATTGAATATTCTAAACTGCATTGATTTCTCAATAGTTCTCTTTTCTTCCGACAGATCGCGCAGTCGCAGCAGACGTTCCCGCTCCCGTTCCCACTCCCGTTCCCATTCCCATCGGCGTTCCTCCCATCACCGTCACAGGCGTTCCCGCTCCCGTTCCGGTTCGAGACACAGCAGCATGGGCGGTTACTACAGCGGAAAGTACAAGCAGTTGCCAAGAGGGGGCGGGCCTTATCGCGGTGGTGGGGGGAGTAGGGGCGGAGCTTCACATCAGGACTATAGTCTGATCAAGTCGCAGAAAAAGCTGGCCATCCTGGAAAAGTTGGGCATCGATTTGGTGATCCCGCCTGAGATGCAGGAGAAAAGTGCGGCAGGTTTGTGAATTTATGTTTTTTAGAATGTATTTATATTATAAAGTTTAAGCTAATAAGTTATATGATTGTGGAAACACTAAGAAGTTTGTATCATAAGTGACATTAGAGTATTATGAATTGAATTTATTTGTATGAACAAGAATTAGAATAAGTTGACTTGTAAGTGGGCGGTAGTTGTCGGCCATATTGGATTGATGTCTCATAAGATCAATGTAATTTTAAGCTAAAACATGCATTTTTCTGTAAGCCCTAGCGCCCACTGAGGTGGAGTGGCGATGGCTTGGCAACACGCTAAGTATAAACATTAAGGAAACAGCGCACATCACCTCGATGTGCGCTGTTTCATCTAGTTTCATGTGTTTATATTTTAGCTTGTAGCCACGCCATCGCCACTCCACCTCAGTGGGCGCTTGGGCTAACATATCACATCTACAGTTTACTCCAGATCTTCTTGAAAAAATTTTATTTGATGAATTATTTAATGTTACAGGGGAATGTAGTTTTCAAATTTTAAATATTCATTCCAAAAATGTTCAAAAAACTTGAAAACGTTTATTTTTGCTGTAATTATTGCAGTAATTTTCTAATGAAAAAATTTAAAGAGTAAATTCTTGATGAATTATTCAATGTTACAGGGAATATAGTTTTCAAATTTCAAATATTCATTCCAAAAATGTCCAAAAAACTTGGAAAAGTTTATTTTTGCTGTAATTATTGCAGTAATTTTCTTATAAAAAAAGTAAAAAGAAGAATCCCTGAAGAATTTTATTCTCTTTCCAATGACACTTCAAACGTAATTTTCTGTCCAAAAATAACGGCGCTACATGTGACAAAAGATTACATTGATTTTATGGGACCATTTCCAATATGGCTGACTACTACGGCCCACTCTTAAAAAGTTTATGAAAATAGATGTCATTTATGAAATCATAATACTCTATTGTAGTCACTCATGATACCATTCACGGCCTGATTACACAAGACGGTATTGACGCGGCGTCAGTTTTTCGTCGCATGAGTCAATGAATACTCAGTGATTGGTCCGGTGTCATTGACGCATGCGCAGAAAAATTGCCGACGATTCAATGCCGTCTCGTATAATATAGCACTTATAACAATTCATAAGCATTCGTTTCAGTGCCAAAAATTTTAGAAATACCAATGAAAACTAGTCAACTAGCGCTAGTAGACTGGCATCATGTAAATAAGGCATAATTATGAACTAAGGGGAGGGCTGGTTTGCTAGTTCAAGACGGCCGTAGTTTCCTGTATTATAGGTCTTATAATTTTTTATAAAATGAAGGCCTTTGCCTTACGGTATCTGTGATGATGTACAACAGTATTAGGTTCAAATTAAATATTTAATTCAGTATTGGTTCCAATACGGTTTGGAGTAATGTTTGTAAAACGTTTACACGTAATTCCCTGTGTAATATTTATTGATGAGGATACAGTGTTAGGTTGGTTATCCTGGGAATCCTTATACAGGCTTAAAAAAATATTAGGCTATTAAAAAACTAATAAAGTGCTATTTAAAGGATATTAAAGTGTAGTTCCCTGGGTAATTTTCTGGGTAATCTGTATTGATGGTACTACAGTGTTTAGTTGGTTATCCTGGGGTTCCTTATACAGGCTTAAAAAAATATTAGGCTATTAAAAAACTAATAAAGTGCTATTTAAAGGATATTAAAGTGTAGTTCCCTAGGTAATTTTCTGGGTAATCTGTATTGGTACTACAGTGTTTAGTAGGTTATCCTGGGGTTCCTTATACAGGCTTAAAAAAATATTAGGCTATTAAAAAACTAGTAAAGTGCTATTTCAAGGATATTAAAGTGTAGTTCCCTGGGTAATTCTCTGGGTGATCTGTATTGATGGTACCACAGTGTTTAGTTGGTTATCCTGGGGTTGTTTAAACAGGCTTTGAAAGAAGACTAGGGTATGAAAAGTATTGTTAACAACTAATAAAGTATTATTAAAAGGGTATTAAAGTGTAGTAAAAATTATTTTCACTGTCGAATAATTACATTAACCAATGTGCGCGGTAGAAACATTTGTTTGTGAATTATCAAGCGGACAAGTAAACACAATGAACTCTGTTTAAAATAAGATTTGGAAATTGATTATTGACTGAAATAATCAATTGTGGAGTTGTTGAAAACCAGTAACTAACTCAATGTTTGCTGACAATACAGACAATGTCAATTTGATTGCACTGCAATCAATTGACGTCAATTGAACAACAACACTACGTCAGCTGATGAGAAGAAAAGAAGAAGATGAATTGTGACGTCATGGCGGCCATATTGGATCGACAACCCTGTGGCAAGGTCTACTGCACTCAGCCGAACAGGTTTATGTCTTATTTAGTAATCAATAGTAAGTTAGTCATAAAAAAAATAATAAGGCGAGGTGGAACCTACCCGTAAGGGTCTCCCCACCGATAAAAAGCCATACGATAAAAAAAGTTAGTCATGATTAATTTTGTTAGATTGTTCAAATAATGTTTCAAATAAAGTAAATAATGATAAATAGTAAAGGATGAAACGATTTCATAATAGTAGTTTATGAAATGGTTGTATTATGTGAGCCTTTAAACGACGAGTGAGATACCGAGTTTAAAATACGAGCGGCAACGCCGCGAGGTATTTTAAGGTATCTCAAGAGTCCAACAATACACCTACTGCATACACCATTTTATCTACGAACAATTAAGGAACAATTAGAATAAGGAAATGGAGTCGATGTTTTTTGGATGGCAGGTAAATAAGGTGGTTTCCCCTACTCAGCTAATGTTATTCAGGTGCCATTGAGCTGGCATCATAAAAACATACTATTATATTGTATTTTTTATTTTTGTGGCGGATGGCGAATGACTGTTATTTAACGTTTCTATGGTAACGGATGATGTTGTGCCTCAGCTCTGTCCTAACATAACATTACATTGTCCATTGTAACATAACATAGCATCCTCCAGAGCATACAACATTAAAGGTGGAAACGTGAAAGGAGTCATCCGCCAGATTAAAAAGATTCTACTATATTTTTTCCTATTCAACTTCTCTGATATTCAACTGGGTGTATTTGGATTGACTAGAGTATGAATGGATATCTCTACACTCGACTAGTGATTTGGTTTCTTTAAAATCGGGAAATTTTTTCCAAAAAACGTGACATTTTTTTCCAAAAACCGTGATATTTTTCCAAAAATGATCTATTGTAGCTTCAAAGTTGATGATTTTTTCTATCAAATGTACAAAAAGAAAATTGCTAGTGAGTGGTTCTTGAGCACCAGGCCAAGTGACAACTAGTTCTATTCGAACCATTGTTTACATGCTACTTGTAAATCTCGACCTACTTGCTACAGAAATATTGAGATTCATAACAGTTTAAAAATTGAATATTTGAAATTCATTTCAATTTGTAAACTATAAATTCTAATTCCAACATTTCTGTTTGGTTCGAAGACAGAGCCTTATAATTGCGATAATGATAGTAGCAATATTGTTACTAACTATAACAACTTATATAATTATATGGGTATGAGATTCAATATTATACTAAAGATAATATTATTGTGCTGTATTAACATGAAACGCCAGAGTTTGAACATATAAAATTTATGTCTACTCTTTGAGAAGGATGTAAGAGGTGGCGCAAAAAGAACGCATGGATTTGAGTAGGATAGTATCAGTGGAGTAGAGCTGTCTGTGACCGCCGAGCGACACCATTTTGTAGGTTCAAGTATCCAGTATCAGTAACAATGGCGCAATTGACCATGCAACATCGCTTATTGTTGCTGTAGAACAATATTCCAAATAGAATAACATCTGCCATCGTCGTTCAAAGGAGCTTTATCAGAGAGTTTTAAGTCGAGCGTATTTGCATGTGATTCTTCTTCACTTGAAATTCAAAGCTTACTGTCGTAAATATCGTTCAATTGAAGATTTGAATACTGCAGTACATGAAGAAATTGTTGCTGTATCAAAAGTTATGGACCAATTTTAGGCTTTTAATGAGCATTAACGCAATTAGAGCGACGTATTCTTTTATGTTATCTTTTAAAAAATACTCAAGAGTTTTGGAGTAATTAGATCTTAAGAGTAATAGACCTTATCAAACATTTACTCAATAAAATCTTTCAAATAAGATGTGAACGAACGAAATCGGTAGAGAAACCACGAAGGAGTTGTGGTTAGGTTAGGTTATGTTACAAAAAAACATGTTTGCCTATTTTATGTAAAAAAGATTGGCAAAAGTTTGGCTGGATTTGACCAAGCTAACCAATCAAAAGTGTGACATGAAATGGCCACACTGTTATTATACAGTCTCTGTACGTATAGTAGGTTAGTCTTGTTTCTTCTAATTTTATGTATAACTGTAATGTTTTCGGTTTTGTTTACTAATATATATGTTTGGTTTTCTTCAGCTCAAACACTAATATCTGTTAAATTTTCTGTTGATAGGTGGTTCAGGAGGTGGGACGAACGACGGTGATAAGCTACCGGTTATCTCGAGCGATTTGGCTTCGTTCTGCAATCTCACCCCGGCCAACTCCAAAGCGATCATGGAGCGACTCCATCGTAAGAAGGTTTTATGGCAGAAAGCTGAACCAAAGAGTACGGATTCCAGTACGGCTGAAGGTAGGAAACTGAATTGAGTTTATTACTACAAACAGATTCGTTTAATTTGACGCTTGGCATTAGATAGATAGAAAGAGCGATAGATAGATATATAGATAGACTAGCCAGGGGGCTCCGTCCCCTGGACCCCTGGCAGCCATTGACATAGTGAGCGCTTCGCCCCCTTAGACACAGTAAACATCCATATGTCGATAATAAAACGCCTCAATAACGCGTGAGTGAGTGCCATTTCGCTTTTATATATATTTCTGGCGTAATTTTGGGAGAATCTTAAAAAGATTTTAACATATTATTTTTAGACCTTAAACGAACCTAAGTACCAAATTTCAACATTTTCTGCCAATTAGTTCTCGAAAAAGCTGAGAAAACGCACAAAATCGCTAGAAAAACGCGAATATCTTTGGGATGTTTTCAAAATCCGTTCTTAGTGCGCGTCTAAAGCTCCAACTGAACATGCATGCCAAATTTGAACGCATTTGTTTCAGTAGATTTTTAGTTCTGCTGATGAATGAGTGAGTGAGTGAGTGCCATTTCGCTTTTGTATATATAGATAGATTATTTTTTTTTGACGTTGCTGATGTAGAGTACGATGACAAAAAATAATACCTCTCGATCTATCTATCTAATGTCAAGCCTCAAATTAAATGAATCTGAGTGTAAAATAGATCTAGGGCCTGTTTCATGAATGATCTTGGATTCTCCCCTGTACAGAGACTATACAATCACATTGTGGTAATTTGTCTCGTTTTTGATTGGTTAGCTCGGTCAAATCAACCATAATTTTTCCAATCTTATGAAAAGAATTTTGTGTCCTACTTTTCAATGTTAGCATCATTGAATCAAATGGCCAGCTTTTCGGACATCGGACTTTCTGACAAAAACGTTTCTAGTGAGTGGTTCTTGAGCACCAGGCCAAGGGACAACTAGTTTTATTCGAACTATAGGTCATCCCAGGTTTCACAGAACTGTGACTATTGAAATAGTTTCCTATCCTCCTCTACCCCTCTCCTCCTCCTTTTTCTACTTTTTATTTCTTCTCGTTCTTCTCCTCCTCCTTCTTCATCTCCTCCTTCATCTTCTCCTCCTTCTCCGCCTGGTCATTCCCCTTCTCATTCATCATCTTCTTCATCTTCTTCTTTTTTCTTTCTTCTCGTTCTTCTTCTCCTCCTTCTTCATCTCCTTCTCCTCCTCTTCTTCTCCTTCTTGTTCTTTCCTTCTCCTCCTTCATCACCTTCTCCTCCTCCTCCTTCTTCTACTTCTTCTCCTCCCTCTTCTACTTCTTTCTCCTCCCTCTTCTTATTCTTCTCCTTTTTCATCATCTACTTCTTCACCTTCTCCTTCCTCTTCTCCCAGCCGTCCTTCTCCTCTGTCTCCTTTTCATTCTCATTCTTCTCTCCTTTTTTCCTTCCCCATCTTCCTCTTTTTCTTCTCCTCATTCTTCTTCCTCTTCTTCTCCTTTTCTCATCTCCTTCTCTTTTTTTTCATCTTCTTCTTTACCTTCTCCTTCCTCTTCACCTTCTCCTTCCTCTGCTCCTCCTCCTCCTTCTCCTTTTTCTTCTTCTCGTTCTTCTTCTTCTCCCTCTTCTTCTCCTCCTTTTCTCATCTCCTTCTCTTTTTTCCATCTTCTTCTCTACCTTCTCCTTCCTCTTCTCCCTCTCCGTCTCCTTCTCCTCCTCCTTCATCTTTTCCTTTTTTAATTTTATTTAAAGATTGATCAATGGTTGATGTTTTGTTTGATTTCAGAGGCAGCCAGTAGTCAGCCTCAGCAGCAGCAACAGCAGGGGTCGGGGGGGACTAGCAGTGTGTGGCAGTCCACTTCAGCTCTCTTCTCCAAAGATGGCGACGGAAAACAGACCGCCAAATTCAAACGGCTCATGGGAATCAAGGTAATAGAAATCTTTTTCCATTTGAAATTGTGTTCATTCGAAATTTGCTATAAAATTGTGCTTTCATTATAATTACACAGTGATTCAAAAAGAATACCACAAAAAGAATAATACTTTTATACTTCATTAAATAGAGTATTTAAATAAGTTTTTTTCACTCACAAGCAAGTTCAGAGATGTTCAATATGACACCCTCCAGACACTCGAGCAATATCAACCCAAAACATCCCTCAAACTCGTTCCACACTCTCTGTAGCATATCAGGCGCAACAGTTAGGTAATCTGCTGTTATTTCTTGTTTCAAATCATTAATGGTGGATGGATATTGATGATTTGTAACAAGAAATAACAGCAGCTTACCAAACTGTTACGCCTGATATGCTGCAGAGAGTGTGGAACGAATTTGAGTACCTATCGGGTTGATATTAGTCCAGTGTCTGGAGGGGGTCATATTGAACATCTCTTAACTTCTTTGTGACTGAAAAAACTTATCTAAATACGCTTTGTAATGATGTATAACAGAAGGTTATATTATGTTTCTTTCGTTAAATACACATTTTCAAAGTTGTGGTATTCTTTTTGAATCACTCTGTATAATTGAAATCTATTTATAAAATATCTGATTATAACACCGCTGTCAGAGTCTGTGTGAGGTCTGAGCGTGACGTCATAAGTCATGTGCGCACGCTACTGAGACAACCTTCTGTATAGTAATCTTGCTCTGAGCCAAGCTCGGCCCCTGATCTTTTATTTTATATACGTCATTGATTTTCAACTAAGTGAACAATCACCTGTACAAAACAGTTAGTTTTCTATTATTGTAGTTTGTAAAGATGGAAGGAAATGAGATATTGCAACTATACAGTTGCTGTTAAATCATAATAATTAATTGGACGAAATTCCTAATTATAATGCCATATAATATTCTGAAGACTTCTGCTACTGCAAATATTGACAACAGAATAATAGCTAGTAAGGAAATTCGATGAATGCTGCTGCACAAAAAACTTTCTCCCCGGGCGGGAATCGAACCCAGCACCTCTGGTTTGCCGGACCAGTGCCCTAGCCTCTAGACCACCGGAGATCTTCTGTATAGCAGCATTCATTTTTGATATTAGCTAAATCAGCCAGATAATTATAAAGATGGAAGGAAATGAGATATTGCAACTATACAGTTGCTGTTAAATCATGATTATTAATTGGATGAAATTCCTAATTATAATGCCATATAATATTCTGATGGGTGTGTATAATATGAGATGGGATGTGCGTATATGATGGGATGAGTATAATACTCTGATGGCACTGGTGCGGCAAACCAGAGGTGCTGGGTTCGATTCCCGCCCGGGGAGAAAGTTTTTTGTGCAGCAGCATTCATCGAATTTCCTTACTAGCTATTATTCTGTTGTCAATATTTGCAGTAGCAGAAGTCTTCAGAATATTATATGGCATTATAATTAGGAATTTCGTCCAATTAGTAATAATAATAATATTGTAGTTTGTCTTTTTCTGGTCGATGTCGGAAGATTTGAATGAGGCTTTACTATTGTCTGATAATAATAGCTCTCAACGAGGCTGCACTATTGTCTAGTACTAATATCTATTTTTTGTTCTTCCTCCTCAGGATGACGGTAGTGATGCCACAGACAGTGCAGGTCCCGCGGTGGCTGAGAGCGGCGATCAGCTGATCAAAAAGCAGGAGGAAATGTTTCAAAATATGGAGATGCAGTACGAGGTGGCACGCGCATCCACGCACACGCACCGTGGCATAGGTCTCGGCTTCGGCATTCACCAGTATCCTAGATAAGTAGCCAACAATAGCTGCGCGAATGTCGATTTAGTTGAGAGAAGATACTTGTGCAAATGTTGTCTACTGGGTGTACACTGTACAGACTTATTGTGAAGTTGTTTGAATCAGTATATTTTTGCTATAGTGCTCCCACAAAGAGAACAAAGTTGGCCGAGAATGGACAGAGATCTAAAATATGGCGTATGCTCTAATGCTCCCAACATTTAGTATGAAAAGTAGGACATCCCAGGTCGCATAAAACTGCGACTATTGAACTACATGAAATAGTTTCCAATCCTCCTCCTCCTTCTTCATCTACTTCTTTTCAATCTTCTCCATTTTCTTGTTATTCTTCTTGTTCTTATTGTTCTCCTTCTTCACCTTCACCTCCTTCTCCTTATTTCTAATATTTTTCTTTAACGTCTTTTTCATCTCCTCCCTCTCCTTCTTTTCTATCTTCTCCCTCTCCTTCTTATCCATCTCCTCCCCATCTCCTCCTTTTTCATCTCCTTCTCCTCCTTCTTATAGTTCTTCTTGGAGCACTATAGAAGGGCCTGAATCACCGGTTTACACCATTATCCCAGATAATTTGTCAGCAATAAATGTGCAAATGTTAGCATTGTATCGATTTATGGGAGGATATATTGTGCAAATGATGTTAATCAACTGTGAATATAAACATTGTGAAGCTATTTGATTGAATATGAGTTTCATCCAGAACGAAACTAAAACTGTAAATGTAAAATATATTTTTTTAAAGAAGTTGGTTATGAAGCAAAGCTTTGGGATACAGAGCCGTATCTCGTTAAAGCCTGGTTTTCATTAGTAGAGTTAGTGGTAGAGTTCCCTGGGCGAGTGAATCTTGTGAACTCTCCCAATGAAAACGAGTGATGGTAGAGTACTTGTTTTTAAGTACCAAGTAGAGTAGAGTACTACGGTAGATTTAGTATGCTAGTTACTCTACCACTAACTCTACTAATGCAAACTAGGCTTAAGTGTTTTTTCAGAAGGATTTTTATGTCAATGTCATTGTTAGGAAGGATATTATTGTTTACGCATATTTTAAAAGGATGTATTGAATAAAGTGGTTATTTTAAATACTTGGAATACCCACCAGTATCTGATATTAGTTTAAAAAAAAATTGAAATATGTTTGTGGAACAGAGACTATATAATAACAGTGTGATCATTGGTGTGAAAAGGTCCATAGCAGTGTGTTGAAACCTTTTTTATTGCCGCCTCCGCCATACTTTTGCCAAATTTTTGTATTTTGATATGGGATTACAGGCAAACATGAATCCTTTCACTCATTTATCAAACTTATTTTAAGAGAAACAAAATCGAAAATAACTCTTCTAACATTAAAAATAGTCTCTCTACTCCTGGTGTTGCTTTAAAAACTTAGGCTAGGCGTACACCGGTTAGTCAAGACAAGACAAGACGAGATTAATGACTTTTAGTCACAGTACTTCACATAGTTGCTTATGAACCAACACACACCGATTAGTCTTTGCATAAGTGTGTGCTGCTTCATAAGCAACTATGTGGATTACTGTGACTAAACGTGACTAATCTTGTCTTGTCTTGTCTTGACTAACCGGTGTACGCCTAGCCTTATGCCCGGTTTCTTAGTCGTTAAATAAACAGTTAATGGATCCAATAGCAGTGTTGAATCAATAACCATGTGTTTTCAAATCCAAAAAAAATATTGATTCAATAGTTTATTGAACAACTGAGCAACCGGGCATTAAAATATTTAAAATTAACACTGGCAAAAGCAAATTGAAGGTAGGAAATAAATCTCTTTACATAACAATATGATTTGCGTATCATTTCAATGCAAATCTTTGGGAATTGGCAAAAGTATGGCGAATTTGTCCGAGCTAACCATTCAAAAGTGTGACATTCAATGTCCACACTGTTATTATACAGTCTCTGTGTTTTGTGGAAAGTGATTATCAAAGATATGAATAAAATAATACAGGTTTATAATAATTATGTATGTGAAAAAATTGTTTTTGAAGTTGATTTAACACTCAAAGTATTGTAGTATATTTTATCTGTGAAAGCCTAGTTTTATTCTTAAATTCTCATGATTTTTAACAGTGAATATTGTTTGTTACCTCTGTTGGCCCGTTCCCATTACAACAATTCCACCCTACTTATCTCAACTTATTTCATCAGCTGTTTCCATGCTTTTAGTATAGGAAAACCTGACGAATTTTACTACTTGTTGCAGGGTTTTGTTGTAATGTAAAGGGTTGTAACCTCATGTTTGTATGCTTGGAAATGTATTTCTTTCCAAACCCTGCTATAATATTGAATAGATAAAAGAATGATTGGATCTACTATGTTTTGAATGAGCAATAAAATATTTAAGTAGCAATCATTGTATGTATGATGTCACCCATATGTAAAAGATGAATTATGTAAATACTATTGTATTATATTATTTTCTGTTACAAAATTAGTTGCAATTAGTTCGTTATTTCTGATGAATAAACTCATTATTTGTAAGTAGAACTGTATTTTTTTAATCCTACCCTGATTTTTGCAAACAATTATCAAAATTTGAAATTAATTGCTCACTCTGTTGTAGATGAAACAGCGCTTGAAAAGACAAACAATAATTTGAAAGTGCACAATGAATAAGTTAAGGTGGGTTTTCGTTACTGCGACAAAGTGCCGCACCGGAGCCCGACCCAGCGTTGCCAGATGCATTTAATGAAAAATCCCCACTTTAAATGGTTGGGATTTTTCATCAATTGCATCTGGCAACGCTGGGCCGGGCTCCGCTGCGGCACTTTGTCGCAGTAACGAAAACCCACCTTAAAGCTCACTATAGCAGAAAAAAATACTTGGATCAGATAAGTAGAGGTCCAACCTATCATTATATGGAACATAATAATTTTAGGCTTGATCAATAAGCTCACTACAGCCTTATGATTTACAACAGTAAACCGCCCCTTGCCGCCCCCAGAGATGAGTAATCTAAGAAAATTGGATATCAATAGATAGGTAGTGGTCCATCCTTTCATAATTTGACAGGAAATACTTCTATGCCCCATCAATGAGCTCACTACAGCCGAATGATTCACAACAGCAAAAATATTGGAATTATCATTAAATTAATTAATAATTTCAATGAAAAATAGCTAATACAATTGATAGAGAGTGTACTGAATTCATTAGATAAGAAGGAAACCCGTAAAATCAAATTTATCCATGCAAATGGTGAAATTTGGGGTTGAGAACGTATGAAGTTACAGAATCATTAGCATTGGATGATGAAGTGAAATTGAATGAAATGAGATGATAAACGTCTTTATTAGATTCTTCAATATTCAATTAGAGTGAAAAATTAAAGAAACAATGTTGCAGTAATTCGAAACCCACGCCAAATAACAGCTTATTCAATTTCGTGAATAAATCTGTGATCGCCTTCATTTACTCAGGTATAGGCAACCAACAATACACGTTTGGATAAAATTCTAGCGATTATCGACTTTTCTTCGATTTTTAATCCTTGGTCTCGAGCAAATCTGTCTAAAAAATAAAAGCTGTGTCCCGGGCTAATAGTTCTGTAAACGAAAATTCTACCAGGCAACCAGGAGCATCGAAGAGATACACTCGACTCTTTCTTCGTTCGCGGGTTGCCTAGCAGATGACTTTTTCACAGCTGTTTGGGTTGCCGCCAATAATTCAAATGTATAGCAGGATTATTTTAAATTGTCAGAAACAGCTGATTGATGTACGCTCGTTTACTAACGTTAAATCAGCTGTTTTCTGACAAGTTAAAAGAATCCTGCTACGCGTAACGGATTTTTCAGCGATCATCATTTTCAATCAGCTGACATTGTTTATTTCAGTTCCAGATGATTATTTCTTGCAGATTTTGGCGGCAATTTGAATTTCAACTTTTTACACTGAATTCTTTCCTGTTTTGCGAGTTGCATAGCAGCTGACTGTTTCTCAGCTGTTAATACAAACACATGGTGACTTGAAGTATAGCAGGATCAATTTAACTTGTCATAAAACAGCTTTTTTGGGTATCACAATACTCAACCTACAATTGCTGAATCTCGCAGATTATTGAAAAGGTCTTTTAAAAAAGTATTCTTTGGAAGGTCTTCTTTAAAAAGGTATTTTAAAGGTCTTCAAGACTTCTAAGCCTTTGGATTATTGTGTCAAAGCTGCATAAAATCAGTTGTTCACTGTTCGCCAAATCAGCTGTTTCCTGACTCATAAATTAATTTATAATTAAATTAAATAAATTAAATTACTTTTTAAATTAATCCTGCTATATCTGTCAGAATATTAATTTGAGGCGGTAAATTCAAACTTTGAATTTTCTCTACGAAATCCTTGTATTGGATCCAATTCGATTGAAAATTATAATTATCTATCATTACAGATTCAAAAGTAATCTGGATACTTGAAAAATCTATGAGTACCAGTAGGCTACTGTCATAAAAATAATAGTTGGCTACTTATAGAGAGGGACAACGATATGCGTGTAATAAAACTCATAGTACACTATTAAATTAGACTTTATTGAATATTTTTTCACATAAAATATATTAATTTTCTTGTATTATAAATTTATTTTTTCCAGTTTTTCTTCAACTACTTTTTTGTAGCCTTCCCGACCTAGCATCAGTTATAACTCCCCACAGTTCTATGATAAAATCATCGGTAAAACCAAACTCTTCCAAGTCAGAATTGTCAATTGCTTCAGCAAAGTCCATACTGTTCTGCTTGCCCTCTGACTGTTCCCAGATTTGAGTGGCTGAAACAAGAAAATATTTCAAATAATAACAAAAAAATGAGGAAATCTATTGAATATACAGTAAACTATAGTAACTATAACTTTCGTATCGGCAATCTCATACAGAGATTGTGCAATAACAGTGTAGCCATTCGATGTCACACTTTTTATTGATTAGGCCCGCCGCAAAGTAATCCACGAACGTGGAAGTAGCCACGCCGTGGATGTAAGGCCGTGAGCCCACGGTGCAAATGCTATCTGATTTCAGTCAGCAACCCAGTGTTGTCAGATAACATTTGGCTGATAGGTTAGATTACACGATTACCCGAAAAACAGCCAAATGTTATCTGGCAACACTGGGTTGCTGACTGAAGTCAGATAGCAGTTGCTCCGTGGGCTCACGGCCTTACATCCATGGCGTGGCTACTTCCACGTTCGTGGATTAGGTTGCGGCGGGCCTTAGTTTGGTCAAATCCAGCCATACGTTCGCCAATTCCCATAAGATTCATTGAAATGATACGCAAACATATTTTATGTTGAGTGATTCTCTTCTTACTACAGTGATATTCATTTAATTTGACGCTTGACATTACATAGATAGATATTATTTCTTTGCCATCGTACTCTACGGTCATAGGCAACGTTGAGAAATGATATTTTAATGTTGCTATGAATTCTTTGGTTATTAAATTGGTTGGTTTTTAGTGATTTACTCACCCAGTTCACTGTCATTAATTCCCATAAAATTCTCCAGAAGCTGGTTGATGCTATCTATCCCTATCTGCATTGCTCCACTTGGCTGAAAAATTAGAAAATATCATTTTATTTTTCAATATAACTTAACAACCGTTTCATTATATCACACACAATTTATCATTATAATTTAAAGTAGAATTTTTCAATTTGGCGGATGGCAAATTAAAATAGGAGATGGGATATTGCAACTATTCAATTGCTTTTTAAATCATAATAGTTAATTGAACGAAATTCTTAATTAATAATGCTAATTAGCATTATTTATTGAACGAAATACCAAATTACTAATTATTAATAATTATCATTATTAATTATGAATTTCGTTCAATAAATTATTATGACTGTTATTAAACTTTTCATTGACAACGGGTGACATTATCTTGACTTTTTACATAAAATATACCTGTTGTTGATTATCCATCTTCTTTTCACTGATTAATAAATACTATTAGAATTTAGATTCAGTAACGTTTAGTGAAAAAACACTCACGTTTTTTGATGAGACGACATATTATGTTTCGTGCTGGTGTTGCACATTTTCAAGTCAAAATATACCGTATAAAAGTCTAAGAAAAATCAACAGAGAATCACGCGTTACCATGGAAACGTTAAAAGACAGTCATTCGCCATCCGCCAGATTAAAAAAAATTGTACTAAATTTTAAAATATGTATTTGAACGTCAATTCACAAATCATAAGCATGATTGGAAGAGTAATTCACTACGGGCTTGACCTTAAACTGGTGTTCCATCACAAATTTCATCAAAAAACATCACAGACCACGTCATAAATATTTTTATGAAACTTTTTTTACAAAAGATGGAACAGCTAAATTTAATCTGCTCACACACTAGACATGCATAGTCAGGTTTGTTAATAATAGATAGTTTATGGCTAGTTTTTGGCAGGCTAGTAATCAGTTTTCACAAATGTAGTTCAGTTTTTAATGGAAACGTAATATTTAGTAATAAGGAAGTGAAATTTGAATATTTATTGACGAATTTACTTGAAATCGAAGTAGAATAACAGTTTTTTTTAGTAATTCTTTTAAATATTTCACAAAATAACTCTCACCTCTTCTTGTATCTGACATTTGCCGTTGGCTTTGAATCTCAGGGTTTCTTTGCCTGTACCATATCCGGGTTTTTTGCCTTTTCTCGGATTGCTCCGTGCTTCAATATTAGCTGCAAACATGGGGAAAATAAGAAAATTATTAATTAATAATAATAATTAAAGAGAAAGACAAAAATATTGTCAACCCACTTAAGACCTATAATTCGGTTTGACAATATTTTTGTCTTTTTCTTTCATTATGGATAAATATCACAACATCAAATCACACACAACAAATTTCCCTAATTAATAATTGCAAGAAAAACAAAAACAAACAAATAACGAATAACGTACTTCAGCATTTTGCATTGATAATACAGTACTAACTAATACTAGGAGTAAGAATTGCTAGCTTGAAAAGTGGTTAGGGACTACCTCTGCGCTCAGGGTCTTTAAGGCTGTGCATCAGCTTATTTGGAACTTTTTTCTGGTGACATTTTTCGAAGTTTTACGATTTGGATACTATTAAGCTATCAAAATGAAATAAATTTTACTCGAAGAATTTTCTTTTTTGTTCACTAGTTTGTGAGATATGGGCACCTAAAGTTACAATTTTTGGGGTAATTGATCTCAAAATTGGTTGCAAATAGAATCATGGAATTTCGAGCATACATGTTTGAAGGTATTGTTCATGATTTGAAATACTAAATTTCTCAAAATATCCAATTTTGAAAAGTTGATTTTTAAAATAATTTTTATGGAATAACTATTTAGTATATTAAAATGAAAATATCTCAATTCAATGTGTTATGTCTCATCTTGTTATTGAGAAAGTATAGAAGCTTCAAATCATTTCACTTAAGAGATCAATTACCCCAAAATTATCATGGACTCAATATAGATTTGCTGAGTCTGGGTGAGATGCTACTAACACACACACACAACCGTTCACACACGAGCTCTCATACGCAATTCGACGTACACTCAAGCAGTGTTGTCTGATTGACTCTATGAGTGGAAACAATGACAAGGTCATCGTGTTCTCTTTCTCTCAGCCGGCTACATACACCTTCTCATTATAGACTTAGCTCTGTTGAATGACAACAGAATAGAACAAAATGTAAAAGCAAAACAATTTCCGCTCAGCTCTTACTCATTATACTATCTCTCTCTCTCTCTCTCACTATACCATCAGCTTATCTTCATACTATCTTTCATCCTCTCACCTTTCCTCTCCTTCTGATGGAAAGGTAATATTCAAACCATAAAAGTTTTATTCATGAATGGGAACACAGATTACTCAGTACAGCTTTTTCGTTATACTTTGCTGTGTTTTTGAATTCACGAACATGGAATGAAGCAAAGATTATAGTAAATTAGTAGTCTTGTGAGACAGGTTACTCACTACTTTCGGAAGAGAAAAGAGATTATATTCAAATCTCAAATTAACACAAAATAGAGGCAAATAAAAGGAAATCCAGTTTTATTAAGTCATTTATTCTTTATTTATAAATGAAATAACTTTATCAATTTCACTTCCCCAATGCGAGTATTCCCCGTGCGCCCCTATTCGTAGACTCATTACCCCCCCCCTTCCCCCCACAAACACCAACGACACTAATGACAATGACATTTCTCCGTACTTCCACACTTCCAGGATACTATTTCACTACTATGTAGTGTCATTGTGCAAGCTTAGAGAAAGATTATTCAAAGAAATATAATTTATTATGTACATTAATTTTAAAGTTAATTTATTTAAAAAAATTATTATTCAAAAAATTAATTGAAAGTAAAATTAAGTTACAAAACTTTTCCAAACATCATGAACATAACTGAAGTAAGGACCACATTACATACTTACAATCATTAATTAATGTACTTTTTAGTATGATAAAAAATAGACTACTTCTTACTTTACTCAACATTTCATATTTATTCAGTATAGGGCACTGAATAAATAAATATATATATATATATATATATATATAAGCGAAATATTTGGCAAGCATGTTCAGTTGGATCTTTAGACGTTATATATATATATATTTACTAGGTTTATATATTATGTCTAGGTATTATATTTACTACGTTTGTATATTTATTCACTAGCAGTTTGCGTTTTCGCAGATTTTTGAACAACAACTGAACGAAGAACGTAACCTTTTATACACAGGTTCAGCTAAAGTATAAGAAGAATTGAATTATTGAAGAATTTTAAAATCTTCTTATACTTTAGCTGAACCTGTGTATAAAAGGTTACGTTCTTCGTTCAGTTGTTGTTGAAAATAATTTGGCAAGCATGTTCAGTTGGACCTTTAGACGTTATATATATATATAGTTGGGTGTGTTTTTGTGTTTGTTATGTTGAATGAGCTTTGTATGAAATAACAGTGACCTGCACGTGACAAATCGCTGTGACCTTGTATCATTTCTGCAGAGGGTGAGAATGAAAAAGAAAGCCAACATGCCTGGTGCCGTGGTGAGTGTGCAAGGAGTTCATATAGATAATAGAACGGTGTCAAGATAAAGAATAAAATTGCATAATTATCAATGGGTAAGCGGGGGTGAGAGAGATTGATCATTTATTCTTCTTTATCAAAGAAACCTATGGCAAGTAACTAAGCATCTACTACATCTACATGAATATTTGAGAGAAGAATAAAATGCAGTAGTATTTTAAAAAATATTTAAATATAGTGTGAGAGAGAGAGAGAGAGAGAGAGTGAGAAAGAGAGAGTGAGAAAGTGAGAGTGAGAAAGAGAGAGAAAGATTAGATCACCTTAGATTACGTAGAAAACAAAAAATGTCTGCTTCGATTCTAGTCGACGAAAGGTATAAGTAGTAATATTATTTTATAAATTTCAAAAATTTATTAGTAATGATAGTTTATCAATATGAGTATTAGAAGCATAATAAATGTGATTATAATTGTGATTATGTACATGAAACGGCGAAGTATAAACATATACCTGAATGTCCATTCTTGGAAAAGTACATCCTTCCCATAAACAATTAGCTGTCAAAGAGAGAGAGAGAGAGAGAGAGAGAAGAGAGAGAATGTGTGAAGAGGAGAGGAAGAGCGAGATTATCAAATTAAATAGTAATACAGTAATAGAAAATTAATTTTCAATAATACATCATGAAACAAATAATGATTATATATATAATTATATTCAAATCGAATCAAATTTATTCTCAATCCATTACAATTACAAAAAATAAATAAACATACAGTATTAATTAATCTAACAAACGTAAGCTTGATACTACTACTGTAAGGACATAACACAAATTCAATGGAAAGAGACAATATAATTGATAAGTTTCAATTCAATAATATAATTTGTATTTATGTATCCAAGTTTTTCCTTATTACTCTGGACTATATTCAAGTTCATTGAGGCGTCAACATTCTATGAGAAAATAATTCATTGCAAACTTATTTTGCCGCTATCTAAGAATACAGTATTAGATAGAGTTGAGGCAGACCTTTCTTCATTCATATAGGAGAACGCACTAGTCCGAACTACAAACAATTCATGTGCGTCATCTCACCAGAACGCATAGTAATAATGAGAGAGGAGAGAGAGAGGATTGGCAACGTTGGAACGCTGCTGATTCCAGAAGTCTGTCGCCAGAGAGCCACAATGTACGGGCACTCAAACTCGACTCGAATCACACATTCACCGTTCCAGTCTTGACTCCCGCCAATACTCGAGTCTTTTGGCATGACGGACAGCCTTAAGAATGGAAAGCACTATTCGCTGTGAGCATCTACGGTGTTGCGCTCTGGCGGATAATCGTATGAATCTTTCCGAAAAGATTAACATGGGAAAGGATAGGCTTATGTACGTGAAAATTAGTTTATAATTGAAATAGAATTCCCTGTCGCTATTTTTCCTACTTATCGATTGAGGAATTATATTTAAAATGATAAAATGAACATATCGCATGTTCTTAATCATTATTATAATCTTCAATTCAAGTTTGAAAATCAACTTTGAAGGTTATGTTTCAAGCTGGCTGAGCAGACGAAGTAGTTTATCCACAGCTGAGTTCATTCCCATTGGTTATTATTTTGAAATGGATTATGGGCGCGAGACTTCAAATCAATCATATGCTTTTGAACTGGATTTTTCACTCAATTAATTGAAAACTGCGATCCGATTTCTTTGTTGAATCACTTTACGTTTGGAAATATGGAAGGAATAGAAGCCGCAATTACTATTGTGAACGGTATTTATACAATTAGGAATACGACAATACTTTAAATGCATTGTAAATGCTAATTCCCTATCCTTTCTCATGTTAAACTACTCGGTTTCGTTCACTAAAATTTCGCATGAGCGCAGGTGTCGATTTTATTATCCCCACCACCTACGTGCACACAGCGATTGCCCCTAATCAGCCAATTTATGTTTGCTTCAACATTTATAGCATAGTCCGTGTCTATTCTATACATTGTCTAAGGTGGCATCAACCTTAGAAATTTTCTTTAATAAAAATACATTAAATAACTGGTATAACTTACAGAAGCCAGCCTTCAGTGGTTCAACCAATCTCATAGTAAGGACGGCACCCTTGGGGATTTCTTTCAATAACTTCGCCACCTCAAAGTGTCTTCTACCAATTAGATTGACATTGTCTATTTTCTCGATATGGTCGCCAACCTGAAGAAAAACAAAAACTAAATTAGATAAAATTGAACAACTACTAAAAGCTAATATTTAAGGCTAACCATCTTTCAGTTCGAATAAAACTAGTTGTCACATGGCCTGGTGCTCAAGAACCATACACCAATATTGGTGTATGCGTTGAAAGTGAATAAATAAATAAATAAAACCACTCACTAGAATTGTATTTGTCAGAAAGTCCGATGTCCGAACAGCTGACCATTTGATTCAATGTTAGAATTTCAGATGATGAGACGTTTTCTAACAAAAACAGTTCTAGTGAGTGGTTCTTGAGCACCAGGCCAAGTGACAACTAGTTTTATTCAAACTATAATGCCTTGTTTACACTATGCCAATGGCATATTCCAGTCGACTGAGGGCCGCTTTCCCCAACGCTGCTCAAGTAATAACAGCTGATGCTCAATTTTTTTTCTATACTTTTCCTATTCTCCAAATGAGGCTTAAGCCAGATGTATTGCTTAAGCAGCGTTGGGGAAAGCAGCCCTGAGGGGCCCTTTCCCCAACGCTGCTTAAGCAACAGCTGAAGCTCAATATTGACTTTTCCTATTCTCCGAATAAGGCTTAAGCTAGATGTATAGCTTAAGCAGCGTTGGGAAAAGCGGCCCTGAGAAGCAGTGATTTGGATGAGTTTTTACAGTTGACTGGCACCTCTAATCAGGCTAATGTCTTTCATTGGCAACGTATAAACAAGGCTAAGGTATAAAATACCTTATAATATAATATTTTCAACTTTTATGTTGTAAAATTCTTGATAGATCTTTATTTGATTTGATACGATCGCAATGAGTCAAGTCCTTCAAAATTTGTGAATCTACTGATATGAATAGTGCCCGAATTTATTAAATCTCTTCTATATTAATAAAAGAGAGTTGATGTCTGTTCGCTCGCTTATAACTCGAGAACGGCTGAACCGATTTAGATTATTTTGGATTAATTTGAATTTTTAAAGCACTGGTTAACATAATATGTATTAAAATATAAGAAAATCCCTTTATAATTAATAAATAATTAGTAAATTAATGACCTAACCTATCAAACATGACATCCATTCTGATCCAGTCCAAACAATAATGCTCTTATAAAATCGATGTGTAGTTGAAGATGCTACAATATAGGTCTTCCAAAAGACGACCGCCGTGGTCTGTTGGATAGCGACTCTACCTTCCACCCAGAATTCTCGGGTTCGATTCCGAGACGGGTGAAATTTTTTTGACAACTTTTAGCATTGATTAATATTGATTATTATCCACTCGCTTTAAAAATTAGTATATTGCAGATTTCTTTTAATTTTCCATCAATAAAGCGAGTGAAAATATATATTTTTACTTCGTGACATTTTTTCGTGAATGGTGATATGAAGGGGGACATTTGGGGGGAAGAGGGGGTGACATGAAGGGGGACATTTGGGGGGTGAAATTTTTTGGAGGGGGGTTACATGAAGGGGGATTTGTAGGGGAATGGAGGGGGAACATTTGGGGGGGGGGGGGGAAGAGGGTGATACGAAGTTCGCCGGGACAGCTAGTAAGTTAATAAATTGGTCTATCTATGAAAATACTTTAATTGTAGATGAATTACCTGTATGTATTCAATGCCGTCAATGATGCTTCCTTCCTTGATGCGTTTGATGAATGCATAGCCTGCCCCGTTGTCAGTGATGGTGAGCCCTAGAGCGTCTTCAGTCTTTGTTATTTCTATCTCCTTTGCGCGTCCTAAAATCAAACACACATTTATCATTTGACAACATACACTAATTGAAAATTATGAAAAAAATCGGTACTTTCCTGTTAGACGACACGTCTATTCATTTAGAGATATCGATAATCGATATCAAACTTCATAAGTATCGATTCTCCTCTTCCCACTGAATTTAAATATATCAAATGATACTTTTGAAGTTTGATATCGATTATCGATATCTCTAAATGAATAGACGTGTCGTCTAACAGGAAAGTACCAAAAATTCGTCGCAAAATTCAAGTGAATATCTAGAATTTTTTCAAGTTTTATATTTGTTTTGTGAATTCAAAATTGTTGTTGTTTTGTAGTTTTTGTATCAATATTATCAGTGGAAAAAGACTCATAATATGAACATAAGTACATAACCTCTAGAACGTGTAATTCAAGTTTAGGATTGAAGTAGTTTTGGGTTATACCTGTTATTTCTTCCCACATATTATGCAGTATATAATTGTCAACAAATAAATAAATAAAATAGAATTCACAGGAAATTAGAGAAAAGAATGCAAGAAATGATAATTTAGAAATAAATATAATACATAATAATTCTGGAAAAGAATAAGGAATAAAATAAACAAAATTAATAAAAATAAAGTTTACTTAGGGTTTGATTCAATTTACTTTAAAATTCTATTATTTAATTTAGAAATAATTTCCAATTAAATAAACCAGTAGATCAGAAGAGAATCTCTCCAAACGGATTGAAGACATTCGAAAAAATAGTACTCTGACTCAAGTAAATTTTATAGCAAATGAAAGAATTTGATTACAAATATGACTCCAAATGTCATCGTAATTGAAGAGTTTTTTTAGCTTGTATTTTGTTAAGTCGTATTTACACGATAAAATCTTACATTAAATTCTATTCAAGAAAATAGCCCTGGATTGAACAGCTGATTAGGTAAGGCGCTCATACACTAGACATGGGATGTTGCTTTAATTCAGCATTGTCCAGTGTGCATCTTACTTAATCATCTCTCGAATAAAATTAAAGGTTATTTTACTTGTTAAGTAATTTGTTGTGTAACGAAATTTAAACACGTACGAAGAATAATTAGTTTGAGAAATTAATCACTCAATAGAGATGAATTTGGCAATCTGAAACCACAGCAATAACTACCATTAGTGTATTAAAAATAGTATAGGCCTACTAATACATAGGCCTATTAGTATACATCTAATTTTCTTTTTGGAAAGAGATTTAGTTTTTTATTATTTAGTTCAATATTTAATAGTATTCATTTCAATTACCTTTTCTATGAACGAATATAAAGTCTTCCAAGCCAATTTGACCGCCAAGCAGTTTTGTCATATCAACTTTATGTGTGTTCAACGTACAATATAGAATCTGAAAAATAAGAAGAAATTAATTAATTAACGAAATTAATGGAAAGCAAGTATTACTAAAAATAAATTGTTGGTACCGGTACTTCATGACGAAAATAAAGGAAGGGTTACACACTAATTGACTGAAATGATTAATATAGTGGACTGTATAATGATAAATATGAGTTCACACTGACTGTTTCTAATACTATAAAGAGGTGGGGATAGCTACCCTTTGTGTCAATAAAATACAGTAATATGACAAATAAAAAGCAAATAGTTTTAACAATATTATAGGTAATAAACAGTGAATGATACTATCTATGTATGATTCTAATCTAATAATGTTGTAATGTTGTTAAAAATAAAAAAGTTCCTAAACAATAGATGGTAGATGATACCATCCATGTTATGAAAAAAACTACTGTAACGGGTTTTGAAGAATGAAAAGCAAAATGTTTCAATAATATGCGAGAAAATTCGAAATTAAAACGTGAGTATATCAGTATTTATGTGATGTAGTAATGATGAGAGTCAGTAGGCTATTAAACCCACAGGAGTAAAATCTTGAATAATAAAGTGATACTGAATAATTATTGTTTTATTCAATGACATTCGTTCAATATTGTAAAAAGCAAATATGAGTGAATAACAATTAAGTTAATTGTACTAACTTATTGATTTTTAATAAATTTATTATTTTTATCTAAAGAATAAATAAATGAATAACTTTATTAATGCTTTTCCCTTCAATTCCTATCTTACTTATTTCTTCCATTCATTTTTGGTTGAGTCCAATAAATTATCAGTGTCATTTCTTTTGATCTCGTAAAATACCTTTCTCTGCGATTTTTGCCATTCTCTCAAAACAAAGTAAATCAGCCATTCAAAAATGTCCTTTCTATTTGTTTTGTTTGAGAAAGCGATTAGTCTCGTTCTAAATTCCTTTTTTCTTTCTCAACTATTCATCTCTGTTTTCCCTCCTCATCCTCCTCCTTCTTCTTCTTCGTGTTCCTTCCTCCTCCTATCTTCTTCTTCTTCTCCTTCAGCATATACTTCTTCTTGACCCTTGATCTATCATTGCCAAGCTTTTCCTTGCTGTTTTTCTTCTTGATAATTGCCTACATCTACTCATTCGGCTTGTTCTTCTTCTACTCCCTCCTCTTCTCTCTCTTCTATTCATTCTTCTCCTCGTCCTTTCTCTTTTATTCTTTTTTCTTCTTAATTTCCTTCCATTTAACATTTTTCTTCTTCTTCTTTTTTTCCACGTCCTCTTTCTCCTTGTTCTTCTCCTCTTTTCTTTTTCATCTTCCTCTTCTATCTCCTCCCCTTTTCTTTTCTTCTTCTTCTTCTTCTTCTTCTTCTTCTTCTTCTTCTATCTCCTCCTCCTCCTCCTTTCTTCTTCTTCTACCTCCTCCTTCCTTCTTCTATCTCCTCCTCTTCCTTTCTTCTTCTTTTTCTTCTATCTCCTTCTCCTTACTTCATTTTCTTTTTCTTCTATCTCCTCCTCCTTTCTTCTTCTTCCTCCCCCTTGTTCTTCTCCTCCTTCCTTCTTCTTCTATCTTCTCCTTTTCCTCTTCATTCTTCTTCTTTTTATTTCTACTTTCCATGTCTTCTACTCCTCTTCTCCTTCTTTTACCCTGTCCTCCTCCTCCTCCTCCACCTCCTCATCCTCCTTCTTCTCCTCCTCCTCCTCCTCCTATCTTCTTCTTTTTCTCTACTCCACCCATCTTCTCCTACTCCCCCCTCCCAAATTATTTTTCGTCTCCTCCTTTTCTTCTTCTTCTTTTCTCCTCCTCCTCCTCCTCCTCCTCCTCCTCTACCTCTTCATTCTTTTCTAGTTTTCTTTGTATTTTTCTACTATTTCTTCTTCTCCTCCTCCTCCTCCTTATCCTTTCTCTTCCCCTTCTTCCTTTACTGGCTCCTCTTGCTTCTTCTCCATTGATTTAAGCCTAACATGATTAGGCGCAACTGGATTAACCTATTTCCATTGTTTGACTAGTACCAAATAGTCAAGCCTAATCAAGAGTGGACCAAATAATGACGTCACAATCGCTAATGACTCATGATGACCACTGTAACGGTCATAAAACCTCCAGTAGTAGGCTACTTTAGTAGGCCTACTATGACGTCTCTAAAAGGCCTACTTATGACACAATTACTTTAATTAGCTCATATTTAGGTCAAAAAGCATTGATCATAATATATGACTATTATTTTTTTCTTAATTTTCAATTCAATACAGTGGTACTTTCTCTACGTAGTTTTTGATTGCATATTTTTATTGTAAGTTATAAATAAGTTTTATTATAAGTTTGTAATTATAAGCTCTGAAATAATTAGCTGTCTGATGCCCGGTTTTTCAGTCGCTCAATAGACAGTTTATGGATTCAATATTGAATCAATAACCATGTGTTTTCAAATGCAAAAAAAAGTTATTGATTCAATAAGTTTATTGAACGACTGAAAAACCGGGCATGATAGTATTGAAACTACAAAAAAATGTAGATAAATATACAATGAAACCCATAAAACGTTGCGCTGGTTCTACAAAGATGCAGTTTTTGATGGAAATATAGCAGGATTCTTTTAACTTGTCAGAAAACAGCTGATTTAACGTTAGTAAACGAGCGTACATCAATCAGCTGTTTTATGACAATTTAAAATAATCCTGCTATACATATAAAATTGCCAATTTAACATGTAAAAGATAGGGAAAATCGATTTCTTGATCACCAATCACGTGATACAATCAGCTGGCTTAAAACTTTGAGTAGACTCAAATGCGCATGAACGCTACCTTGCATTTTAATTATAGCAGGATTCTTTTAAATTGTCAGAAAAAAACTGATTGATGTACGCTCGTTTACTAACGTTAAATCAGCTGTTTTCTGACAAGTTAAAAGAATCCTGCTATACCTTGGCTCAAACTGTACCTTAGGATAAAAGCTGTATAATATTATTATTCTACTAACATTACCTATTAGGTGGTCAATATGATAGAATATTATAATTCCAACAACAAAAAATCTGAATTAGTATAAATTTCTCTGCTCTAATCACCTATCAATTCTAGTTATATTCAGGTTTTGAAATTCAAAGGCACGAAGAGGAAATATTTTTAACTGAAAGAGTAAAGGTCACATGTATGGCTTCACTAGTAGGATAAGAAAGATTGTCTTTGTACATAGACTTTCAATAAGACCAGTATACAACAGACTACATTGTTGGGGAATTCATAGTTTTCAAATACTTGTCACAATGTATAAATGAATAATGCTTTGAATAAAGGTAAGTTTACCACTGGATAAATGTATGGGGTACAAGTTTAATTAAGTAATTATGAAACATTTAAAATAATTTAGAAACAATTGATTTTTAGATAATTGAGAAATAACTTTCTGTGTAGTAGTAAAGGTGATATTGTGGTTAAGTTATCCATACTGAATAGAACGACTTGAAGTTGTCAAACAACGAGATACCGGTATCGGTTGTTACACCTCCTCCATCTCCTCCTTCTCCTTCTCCACCACCTCCTCCCTCTTCTTCTCCTTTTCCTTATTCTTCTCCTCCTTCTCCTGTTCCTCCTTCTTCTCCTCCTCCACTTATTTATTGTTCAACCTTTCCTCTTCCTCTCTTCCTCATTTATTCCCCACTTCCTTATCCTTTTCTCTCTTTCATAAATTCTTTTTCAAAAACAGGTTGAACAGCATATCGTAAGGAATGACAATAATTTCTTTAAACTGTGAAGCCTAGCGGTGCTTTCAGGTTTGAAAGAAGGATACTTTCGTTGAAAAAATCAGCTGATTATAAGAGAAAAAAGGAATCCAATGTAATGTAAGGAAGGCGGTTAAATATCAGACGAATCTCAACACAGAGAGTATGTGAGCAATGTCATCTGCTTTCAAACTCTTTTTTCTTATTCTCCCACCTCCTTCTTCTTCTTCCACCTCCTCCTTCTCCTTACTTTTCTTTCTTCTTCTTCCACCTCCTCCTCCTTCTTATCACTCTTCTTCTTCTTCTTCTCCTTGCACCTCCTGCTTCTTCTACAACCTCCTCCTCCTTCTTCTTCAACCTCATCCTCCTTCTTCTTTTCTCCAACCTCTCCTTCTTCTTCCACCTCCTCTTTCTCCTTCTTACGTTTTTTCTTCTTCTTCCACCTCCTTCTTCATCTTACTCTTTTTCTCCTGATTCCACCTCCTTCTCCTTCATCTTCTTACTCTTCTTCTTCCACCTCCTCCTCCTTCTTCTCACACTTCTACTTCTTCTTCTTCTCCTTGCACCTCCTGCTTCTTCTTCAACCTCCTCCTCCTTCTTTTCTCCAACCTCCCTTCTTCTTCTTCTTCTCCTTCTTACTCTTCTTCTTCTTCTTCCACTTCCTCCTTCTTCTTGCTCTTGTTCTTCTTCTTCCACCTCCTTCTTCTTCTTCTTACTGTTCTTCTTCCACCTCTTCCTCTTACTCTTTTTCTTCTTCCTCCTCCTCCTCCTCCTTCTTCTTCTTCTTCTTACTCTTCTTCTTTTCTTCCACCACCTCCTCCTTCTTCTTCTCACTCTTCTTCTTCCATCTCCTCCTCCTCCTTCTTCTTCTTCTTCTTCTTCTTCTTCTTCTTCTTCTTCCATCTCCTCCTTCTTCTTCTCCTTGCACCTCCTGCTTCTTCTTCAACCTCCTTTCCTTCTTCTTCTTCTTCTTCTTCTTCTTCTTCAATCTCCTCCTCCTCCTTCTTTTCCTTCAACCTCTCCTTCTTACCCTTCTTCTTCATCTTCTTTGAATTCCTCCTTCTTCTTGCTTTCGTTGTACTTTTTCTAGCTCCTTCTTCTTCTTCTTACTGTTCTTCTTCTTTTTTTCCACCTCCTCCTCCTTCATCTTCTTCTTACTCTTCTTCTTCATCTTCTCTTGTGGTCTGCGGTCCCTTCCTTCAAAGAGAGACAAAAAGTAAAAAGAGTCTGGCATTCACATTCACAATCAGTCAAGTTCATTGACATTATTGGACATCTTTTTCTTCATCTCCTATCTTTCCTCTTCCTTTATTGATTCTTCTCTTTTTCTTTTCGTACTATTGATTCTGCTCCTTTTTTGTCTCTCTTTTCTCCCAAATGTCCCTCTTCTTGACCTTCTTTATCCATATATGTAAACTGTAATCCGTGATATATAAGGCCTGCCGTACACATAATCGAACAGAACAGAACGTCAAGACATTTTGACTGACAGTGTGATATGATAAAATCACATGCGAACTAATACTCTAAACTTCACTTCACTTACAATGCTACTTTGATTGTGGTTTGCTTTGCTTCACTTCACTTACTATATACCATACCATTAAATATGAGTAAGTGAAGTGAAGTAAAGTAAACCAGTTAGCTTTGTTAGTGAAGTGAAGTCAAGTAAAGCAAACCACAATCGTACGTAACCAGGCCCTAAACCATTCACACATTTTTCAAACTTATTTCGAGAGAAACAACATCAAAAATAAATTTTCATACAAAGTAGACATTACATAAATTATAATAATTTTTTAAGCTGATCATATGTTGATGATATAAGATTCACTTCTAACCTACATTTTGCCTTTGCCAGTATTAGTTTTCATCATTTTAAGTTTTTAAAGCAATACCAAGAGTAGAGAGACTATTTTTAATGGTAGAAAAGTTAGTCTTGATGTTGTTTCTCTCAAAATAAGTTTGAGAAATGAGTGAATGGGTTTATGTTTGCCTATAATCCCATATCAAAATTCAAAAATTTGGCAAAAGTATGGCGGCGGCGGGAAAAATATGATCTCCACTTATTTTTATGGAGTGCTTCACACAAATGGCCACACTGTGACTATACACTCTCTGTAATAGAGGCCAACTAAATAACATTGGCTGACGTACTAAATCATAGCACATAGTGCAGTCAAGAGCATCCTACTCTTGATTTTAGCATCGGCATCAAAACAAAGTGCGGCGGCTAGTCTCTACTTCCGGAAAAAAACAATAGATTGCGCACCGCTCACTTCCGGTGACGCAGAATGCACGAGTTATGGTTGATGGAGCCCCCCCCCCAACCCCCCTGGAGGGGTCTCATATGTGACCATGGAAACTGACAAGAGGAATGAATGGTGTTATTTTTATTCAGAGATGACTTGATGATTGGTACTTGATACAAATAGATTATCGTTGATTTAGATTTAGACTACATTATAAAAAACATTTGATAGAGAAATAGTAAGAACCCTGAACCTGGAGGGATCTCATAAAATTGAAAAATTGAAAATTGTAAAATTGAAAAAAATCTACTATAAATAGATTTATACGTATAATTATTGGTATTTTTCTACTTTTCTTTCATTCAATCTTCTCTTCCTCCTCTTCCGTCTCTCTCACACTCTTTCTTCTCTATCTCTACCTTTTATTGTCCTCTCTCTTTCATCTTGTTCTCCTTTTTTCCTTCTATCCCATTCTTTTTTCCTTCTCCAGATTATTTTTCTCTTCTCTATTCATCATCATCTTTTCCTTTTTTCCGCCCCCACCCTTCACCACTCCTTCTCTTTCTTGTTGTTTGATGTATTTTTCTACGTTTCTTCTTTCCCTTTCCCTCCTTCACCTCCTCTTTTTCCTCTTTCTTCTTCTACTTCGTCTCCTCATAGTTCTTCTTTGCCCTCTTATCTTATTCCTTTTTCTATCCTCTTCTTCTTCTTCCATCTTCTTCTTCTTCTTCTTCTTCTTCTTCTTCTTCTTCTTCTTCTTCCTCCTCCTTCTTCTTCTTCTTCTTCTTCTTCTTCTTCTTCTTCTTCTTCTTCTTCTTCTTCTTCTTCTTCTTCTTCTTCTTCTTCTTCTTCTCCTCCTCCTTCCCCACTATCACCATTGAAGCTTGTCCTCTTCTAAGTGCCTCTGTCACATTATTGTTGTCAGTCGAATTATACCGTCGCAACATAAAATTACATTTGATTGTTGAAACGTGCTTTGTACGTACGCTACTAACCGACCAAAATTAGTTCAGTTTTGACAGTGAAAGTTCAATGTTTTTGAAGCAGGAACGGAAACGGAACGTCACTGTTAGTAGAAGAGAGTGAAGAAGAGTTAGGAAAGAAGAAAGAAAGTAAGAAGAAGATTAATAAGTCAGTAGAACCGGGGAGAAGAAGAAGAAGAGAAAAGAAGAAGAAGAAGAAGAAGAAGAAGAAGAAGAAGAAGAAGAAGAAGAAAAAGATAGAAGAAGAGAAAGTAAAAGGAGAAGGAGAAGGAGAAGGAGAAGAAGAAGATGAAGAAGAAGAAGAAGAAGAAGAAAAATAAGATAGAAGAAGAGAAAGAAGTAGAAGGAGAAGAAGAAGATGAAGAAGAAGAAGAAGAAGAAGAAGAAGAAGAAGAAGAAGAAGAAGAAGAAGAAGAAGAAGAGAAGAAATAGATCGAGGAAACAGAAGAAGAATTGGGAGAAATTCAATGGCAACGCCTATTGTTTTAAACCTAAAAAAAGAGATGAAGAGACGTGGATAGTACAAGAAAACTGTGATAAGGATGATGAAGAAAGAGGAGGAAGAGGAGAAACAGAAGGCTGAAGCGGACGAAGTTGACGGGAAGAATAAAGAGGAGAAGAACGAAGAGGAGGAGGGAGAGGAGGAAGAAGAGGAAAAGGAGAAGGAAAAGAAAAAGAAGAAGTTTGAGGAGGAAGAGACGAAGGAATAGGAGAAAAATAAGAAATAATCGTTACAATGAACGGGACATGAACTCAGGACCCTAGAGATGTTCAATGATGCGAAACCATGTTACACCATGTCTTAAAATAGTAGGAGAAATTTTATACAGTTTCTATTTATTCTTGTTGTAATCCCAATAACAGTAGGAGATTTTAGAACTGTACCTTGTTGAGAAAGGCTATTTTTCTTTAAAATGGTAGTAAATAAATTCAAATCAAAAAGGAGAAGGAGGAGGAGGAAGAGGAGGAGGAGGAGGAGGAGGAGGAGGACAAAGATGAGGAGTTAATCTCACCAAGATGAAGAAGTTCTTGTTGAGACGTGAGTACATGATTTTCTTCAATTCAGATTATTAGAATCATTATTGTCATGAATAGAGCCCAAAGTGTAGATTAAATTGAGTGTAGATTGACTGTGGATTAAATTAAGCTTGAGCGAATAGATTAAAAAGTGTAGTTAGGCCTATAGGTGAGAACCAACCCACCAGTAGTCTCTCTATACTTTAACAAAAATCTAAAATAGAAAGTAATCTCAATTGTAGTCTAATCACCGGACAAGAAAATCAAGATCTTTATGCTTGGCTGACTAATAGGCTAGATCCTTCTCAACTAAACAGTGACTAGCCTAAAATGGCAACGCCTATTGTTTTAAAACTAAAAAAGAGACGTGAAACTTACAAGAAAACTGTAAGGAGGATGGAGAAGGAGGAGGAGGAGGAGATGAGGAGAAAATGGTCGTGTAGAAGAAGAAGGAAGACGAAGAGGAGAAGGAGGAGAAAAGAAGAAGAAGGAGAAGGAAGACGAAGAGGAGGAGGAGGAGGAGAAGGAGAAGAAGAAGAAGAAGAAGAAGGAGGAAGGAGGTTGACGAAGAAGAGAGGAGGAGGAGGAGGAGGAGAAAATGGTCGTGTGGAAGAAGAAGGAAGACGAAGAGGAGGCGAAGAAGAAGAAGGAAGAAAAGAAGGAGGAAAAGGTTGACGACGAAGAGAGAGGAGGAGGAGGAGGAGGAGGAGGAGGAGGAGAAGGAGAAGGAAGTGGAGAAGACGGAGGAGTAGGAAGAGAAAGAGTCGAAGGAGGAGAAGAAGGAGGTGGAGGACAAAGAAAAGGAGGAGGAGGGGGTAGAGGAAGAGGACGGAAATTAAGAGAAAGAGGAGGAGGAGGAAGAGAAGGAGGGGATGGAGGAGAAGGAGATGAAGAAGGAGGAGAAGCAGAAAAAGGAAGAGAAGAAGAAGGGGAGAGGAGGAGGAGAAGAAGGAGAAGAAAATGAGGAAGAAGGAGAAGAAGTAGGAGGAATAGGTGAAAGAGATAAAAACTACGAAAGTAAGAGCAAATCAATTGTAAATTTCATTACTGTCTTGCTAAACTCAAGGAGTTATGCTCCATCAGCTTTGACTACGTTACTTCACAGTAATAAATTACAATTGGAAGAAAAACTTGAAATCACTCCCAAAATGAAATTAGTTCGTTTAGTAGTTGAATACAGAGTTGCTAGAGAATTTGAATAAGAAGCTGTGTTCCTTTGTACTTTCTTCTCCTTTTGTAAAATAATAAATAAGTAGTGTTAGTTGGATGAAAAAATTAATTGATTAATTAAAAACAGATAAATCAAAACAGGATTTTTTTGTTGAGGGAGATGACATCAACTTGTGAGTGGGTTCCGAACCACAATGAATGAATAAAGCAACGCAACACTGTAACATTAAAAACAGGATGAAAAAATTTATGATAGGAACATTCAATTATCCTCCAATATAATTAGCTAGAAATTATGAATCAAGGTTTTTTATTATCAAAGGCAGAATAGTGATAGTTGAAGGTAAAAACTGTTAATTTCACCGAACGACCTTGAGCTATTCGATCGTTTTTTTTTCAACTACGCTGCATGGGAATTTAACTACAATATTCAATTTCAACAATGGAGGCGTAATTAGATACACTACAATAATAGGGCATCAGCTAAATTCGAAAATTTATTCAAAAAAGTTGTGAATTAAGCAATGAATGTAATCATGTAAATATAGGCCTACATGGAGACCGGAAAAACTTTAATTTTTATTTATTGTTTGTTTTGTTGTGTTGAAGCCTACATAAGCTCTTGGCTTGTGCGTGGGTAATAGAAAGGATGATGATGAGAAAGTTTTAGGTGGGTTCCGAACAACCGGAAACTTTAGGCAGCTCGTACACCGGAGCAATAAGCAACATTTGTATCATATGATCATTTACTCTATAGAAACAAATAGTCCAATGCACACCTAATTCAGCTGTTTCGGTGTGCATTGAACACCGTTTGTATAGAGTAGACAATCATATGATCCATATGTTGCTTGTTGCCTATTGCTTATTGCTCCGGTGTACGACCGGGGTTATTCTTGCTTCCTGACTTGCCTCTTACCAAGTACTGTTACTTAGAGGAAAGTACTTTTCAAAATTACTTTTAGAAAAGTGTTGGACTTTTTATGAGAAGCTTACAACTCTCAATTTTTGATTAATAAATTCAAGGATGGTAATGAATCAGTTGATTAGTAGAGCAATTTGAGAACTAGGTCCTGAGAATTATTAGTTCGAGTTGCTATTCTTGGCTAATAAGAACTTAAAACGATTGATTGCTTAAAACATTGTTTTCAACACTCTCCTTCAATTAGCTTAATTGGACAATAATTATCATTGAGATATCAGCTTACTTAATTCAGCTATTTTAAGAGCCTTACAAGTTGTTGGCAGTTTTTCATGAGGTTGTGTTATTTCATTGTGAAATAACATGTGATAGTTCATTTGTTATAAGTTCAAATTTCATGAGATAAATTCACATTTCATATGATAAGTTCATTGCATGAAATAAGTTACAGTAACTTGATAGCAACTTCAGTAAAAGATTTACTAAAGTATAAGGCTAGGCGTACACCGGTTAGTCAAGACAAGACAAGACAAGATTAGTCACGTTTAGTCACAGTAATTCACATAGCTGCTTATGAAGCAGCACACACTGATGCAATGACTAATCGGTGTGTGTTGCTTCATAAGCAACTATGTGAATTACTGTGACTAAACGTGAATAATCTCGTCTTGTCTTGACTAACCGGTGTACGCCTAGCCTTAGTGTATTTTAGTTAACCATTTGCTAAAGAATAGCCCCTACAATATCCCAGCATTCATTTCTCCCCCCTGGTTTTGCTATTGTAATAATTTAAATTTGATTGATTCAAAATATAAATAAATAATTTCTGTGCAAAAACGAAGTACAAATTTAGTTGAACAAAGTACAACTAAAATTGTAAATATAGTACTATATTCAAAGTACAATATAGCCTAATTGAAAAAAGTAAAATAATAAATTATGTCCCAAATCTTAGAGTAATAATAGGAAGAAAATTCATGTACTCCTAGACTACGGGTCAGTAGCATTGACAAACGTTAGCCTCGATTATGTACTAATTCTATGATTAACCACTGGATAGTCGAGACAAATTTGTCGATGAATCGTAATATTAATTCTGACTTGGCTAAACCGTATCATGATCCTTTACGTAATAATATTGAGAGAATATTTGATAAATCTATAAATGTCAGTATTTTATAAGTAAAATGATAATTATGATAATTCGATTGGAGACTGGATAGTTAAGGTATAAATAAATAATGAATTGTAATATTAATTGTGACATTAAACCGTATCTGATCCTTTACAATGAAAAATTATTTGAATATTGAAATAGCCTACACAGTATCCGTACTTGAAATTCCTTATGATAAAATATTGTAACTTAATTCACATTGATCAATATAGAATAAATTACAATAATAATAAATTTGCAATCAAGATAGAATGAAAAAAATATTTCCAGTAAAATTGTAGAGGAAGTGACATTACTATCTGACAGGAGGACATAAATAATACTTTCCTCTTAGCTGATTTTATAGCAGTTTTCTCTTTTTTATTTCTTCTTCTCATTTCTCTTCTTCTTCTTGCCGTATTTCCTTTTTCCTCTTCTAATTTTATTTATGTGATATGCTTCACTTGAAACCTTGCTCGATAACACTGAAGCCATACTGACTTGACAAGGAAATGATTTAGCGAAAAAGGAAATTTCGAGACTGTGTTTCTTCACATTTAAAGCACACTTGACTCAAGTGAGACTTGGAAATTGAGTGAAATTGAAATCTCTTCAGTCGAACAGCCTTGACTAAGGCTAGGCGTACACCGGTTAGTCAAGACAAGACAAGACGACATTAGTCACGTTTAGTCACAGTACTTCACATAGTTGCTTATGAAGCAACACACACCGATTAGTCATTGCATCGGTGTGTACTGCTTCATAAGAAACTATGTGAATTACTGTGACTAAATGTGTCTAATCTCGTCTTGTCTTGACTAACCGGTGTACGCCTAGCCTTATATTTACGTCCAAAACAGAGGTAATACAATATTTGTCTATGGTCTAAATAAATAAAATGATCTAACTGGATTAGAAAAAATATTCAATGTCATTATATTTTCCCAACATGAAATCTCCTATCCATTAAAATTGCAGTGGGATTAGTTTTGAAAGAATTCTCATTGAATTTAATCAGTAGAATAATTTAGAATATAATCAGTAGAATAATAAGCTAAATTGAAATGAATATTAAAAAATCAATCGAATATTCAGCATGGAATTTTTTCCCTCACAAAAATACTACCCTTGCACAAGTCAAGAGCTTACCATCACCCTAAAAAAACAATTTTATAAATTAATTGATAGTATATGTTATAATTTCTTTTTTATCGTATGGCTTTTATTGGTGGGAAGACCCTTACGGGTAGGTTCCACCTCGCCTCATTGCACAATTTTTTGTGTCGGTCACCCATCTGAGAGCGATTATAGATCAAATAATTGAAATTTAGTGTAATTAATAAATGTATATTATAAAATAGTGTGTACTTTTACTATCTTCAAGAAACCTTCTAAGAAGAACGGTTTGTACAATAATCATAACAAATGTTAAAACATCATTGTATAAAACCAAAAACCATGCAATCAAGCTGTAATAATTGATGTTTTCTCCCATTTCACAGGCTGTACTTGAGCATTTACATCTCAATTATTAGAATTGCTAATTACTTGAAGAAGTAATTGTTATGAGAGAAAGACTTTCATGTTTCGGTCATGTAACGTTACACAATAGAGTGGAAATTCGTATGAAGCCATGTTAATACATGTATGTAGAATTTGATATGCGTGGAACATAGATATATTGTGAAGAAAACATGAGCTGTAGTAAAATATTGCATGCCCATTGAGCATAACATTTTCATTTTCTACCCACGTTGCCTGTATTTAGGTAATGAATTGAAAAATATAGATATAAAGACTCCATATTGTTTAGATCCGTGTTTTTACTTTCATGCTCTTTGTGTTAGTTGAATATCTTCCTGTTAATATTTTCACATAGTAGGAACGTTATTGAAAATGAGTAGGGTCGCGTTGTATATAGGCCTATGTATTAGATGCCGTTTTGCAAAGCATATATCATAATTCTATATCTTAATAATTGTATAAAAATTGTGGTTACTGACTATATAAGTTTGCACCAGTATATTTTACTAGATGAAGATTATTGAATATGTAAGGGCCTGCTTGTTTTTTATTCATTTAGTAAAAAAATTAAATACATATTAGTTGAGGGCACCAGGAATTAAAGCCATCATTTAAATTTTGGTTCAAACCCAGGTCAGACCGTTTTAGCTGACCTGAAAACTCTGAAACCAGACCTGAGCCAGCCAGGTTACACGGAATTATTATTATTTAAATTTCAGAATAATCGAATTTCCTTACCAGCTATTATTCTGTTATCAATATTCGCAGTAGCGGAAGTCTTCAAAGTATTTTATGGCATTATTAATTGGGAATTTCATACAATAAATTATTATGATTTATAAAAAGCAATTGAATAGTTGCAAAACTTCATTTCCTTCCATCTTCATATCTGGCCGAATTAACTTGATCAAAAATGAATGCTGCTATACAGAAGATGTCCGGTGGTCTAGTCTAGAGGTTAGGGCACTTGCCCGGCAATCAAGGGGTACTGGGTTAGATTCCCGCCCGGACAAAAGTTATTTGTACAGCAGCATTCATCGAATTTCCTTACTAAAATAGCTATTGTCAATATTCGCACGTGTTATATTGGATATATTGGGCACGTGCCCCCCAACATCTTGTAAAAAAATTCTGAGATCTGCTAAATAAAATAAATATCTGGTGATACTTAGGGCCGGTTCATGAGCTCGGGATTTAGCCAAGTCCTAGACTAAAACGGGTGGCTACCGTAGCATCGACAAACGTTTGTCTCGACAGGTTAGTGGGTTAGCAGCATAGAGAGCCCTCAGTACATAGTTTCGAGGCTAACGTTTGTCGATGCTACGGTGGCCACCCGTTTTAGTCTAGGACTTGGCTAAATCCCGAGCTCATGAACCGGCCCTTAATTGTTTCTACTTGGTTGCACAAAATGATTTCTGAGTATTTTATCAAGTAGACTAATATAAATAAAAGAACAGTTTTCTAGTATGCTTACCGGATCATATTATACCCTCATTTTGATTTGTGTCCCCTCAAATTCATGGCCCACGTACGCATATGATGAAATTATTTTTATAGTCAAGTATGTAAAGACAGTCATGAGTCATACTCTAATTTATAGTCTTTCGAGCGCGTGCGGTGATTTCTAATGTAAAACAGTAACGCGCAAAAAGCATATTCAAGTAATCAGTCCACTTATCTAAAGCAACTTCCTTAACATCTGCCTATTCGCTGTGTGCATCTACCGTGTTGCGCTCTGGCGGATAATCGTATGAATCTACGTGGGAAGATTAACATGGGGAAGGATAGGCTTATGTACGTAAAAATTAGTTTATAATTGAAATAGAATTCCCTGTCGCTATTTTTCCTACTTATCGATTGTGGAATTATATTTAGAATAATAAAATTAACATATCGCATGTTCTAAAACATTATTATAATCTTCAATTCAAGTTTTTAAATCAACTTTAAAGTTGTTATGTTCAGCTTTCATGGAGCAGAAGATGAAGTTTACCCACAGCCGAGTTCATTTCCATTGGTTATCATTTCAAATTGCATTATGGGCGCGAGACTTCAAATCAATCATATGTTTTTTGAACTGGATTTTCACCGATTAATTCAAAACTGAGATCCGATTTCTTTGTTGAATCACTTTACGTTTGAAATATCGAAGGAATAGAAGCCGCAATTACTATTGTGAACGGTATTTATACAATTAGGAATACGACAATATTTTAAAATGCATTGTAAATGCTTATTCCCCTATCCTTCCCATGTTAATCTCAACTTTTTCTTTCTCTAAAATTCCGCGTGAGCGCAGGTGTCGATTTTATTATCCCCACCACCTACGTGCACACAGCGAATATACTTCCGCTGGCGCTCCAAAGCCACTGACTTATAACTATGTTTATATTACGCCCATGTATAGCAGGAGCCAATTAACTTGTCATAAATCAGCTGATCCAGTAATAATTAAACAGTGATTTCGACACAATAATCAAAAGGCTTGAAAGTCTAAAGAACCTTCAAAGTCTTTAAAAGACATTTTTAAAGAAGACCTTTCAAAGAATAACTTTTTAAGAGACCTTTTCAATAATCTGCGAGATTCAGCATTTGCAGGTTAAGTATTGTGATATTGCTCTTTGAAACAGCTGATTTCTGACAAGTTGAATTGGATTCTGCTATAGCCTAGTTGTTTGTGTACTATATAGGGTGCTAAAATATGCATGTAAAAAATAACTATATAGATTGATAATATATAGGCCTACTGTACTCTTCAACTATGTTTTTCCGCCCATACTGTTGGTGTACTACATAGTGAGAATAAGTATGAATGTGAAGAATATATAGATATAATGTAATCCTAACAATACTCCTGAAGAAAAACATCTGTTTGATTTTATGACTCATATCTTTTATTGTTCCACTTGAAACTCAATAGTCTATACTCCAAGGTTAATAAATAAAACCATCAATAATATTGCATCAAATTACAATATATCAATGGTATTGTTTTTAGTTTATTGGCACGATAATATATTTTTAAAATAATAGTTTCTCCAAAAAATATCATTGCCTAGGCCTATTACTTTATTATTAAATAGTATTGTGCATTACCTTCTTGATAATAGAGTGATAGTGTAAGAAGAGCCAATAGCCTACATACTTTATGAGAAATTTGATACTCAATAGAAGTCCTAAAGCTTGTTCAAATAACAGCTAAGTTCGAAACAAGAGATCAAACAATATTACTGAGTTCTAATGATAGTAAAATAAATTTTAAAAAATTGAAGTAAAAAAGTTGAAATTCAGCTACAATGATAGGATTTTTTTAATAATAGGAAAAACTTTTTGAAATTGTCAAAAAGTCACTTTAGTTTGATTTAATTAAAGTGGAACTTGAAAATTTCAAAAAGTTTTTTCTATTATGGAAAGATTCCACAACAAGTGTTCTACAAATATTTTTTAATAGTTGGTAAGTTAGAGAAGCATAAGGTTTCAGCACTACATTATCAAAACCTTGAAAATTTAGAGCCAGAAATGAAAACCCACAAAATTTTGCAAAGAAATATGAAAGTGAACCCTGAATAAAGAAACTAGGTTCACCAGGGAGTGATTATTTGAGCCGTTAGGATAATAGTGCGCGAGTTACAAGTAAATATCATTGGGTTTTGAACTGGATTTACAGGTTCTGTGTGCTTAAATTTCAGCAATTACCCACGCTAGATAATTTTTCACTATTCAAGATTATAGTTAATGACGTTCAGGTTACTGGAAGTCTATCTTCTTACCTATAAACCAGTAACCTGAACGCGTCTACTGGAATCGTGAAACTCAGCCATAACTCCAAATCAGCTAGGGAGGAGGCCGAGTTTCTTAAATATCCAGTTGATAATAAGCTTAGAAATTGAAGAAATCTCCAAAATGAGATGGAGTGGGCCTATTTGAAAAAATGGTCGTCATAAAATAAAAGAAATGCCTATGAGTATTGTAAGGAGCCGAACTTACTCATCCTGTAGAGCTAGCTAAGCTAGCTAAGAGACGATAAGAAACTATTATTCTATTAAACTATTATATATGATAAGTATTCTAATTGTATTTGATATTATTCAAATTTCAATTTGTGTGATCTAATAAAGACAAAACCAAGATAATTCGATGAGGAAATAGTCTCCTTATATACATTAGTAAACGGTACATTTTAAAAAGGTTCTGAAATAAAAGTTGCTCTAGGGGTTCTGGGCCCTCAATATTTATAAAATACACTTCTCTCTAAAATCTACCATGAAAATTAAAATTAATTTTACTGTTAATATTATATTAATATTATTTCATAATGAAATGTTACTCACATCTTCTGGAGGGAAATCGTAGCATTCGGAAATCTTCTCGTAGAGCTCCTTGACATTGGAAAATCCAGAAATAAGTCCCGTAGGACTTCCTTGCGCTTGTTGACAATGAAAAACCAATTTCTGTTTTGGAGGTTGTTCAGCCATCGCTAAACCACTGTTCGAATTGTTATTAATATTTTGTCCACCGTTCTGTCTTTTAATCGAATCCTTCTTGTTGTTTATTTCAGTTTCTTTGTAATTGTTGTTTGCCGTTGTTGTATTAGTAGAAATATCCTCTTTTTTCACGTTTTTCAGTAGCGAAGAAAACAATGGCATTTTGGGGTGAATTTGAACCACCCCACGAAATTATCTACGCCGATTTCAAAGTTGCATACATACTAAACCGAACATAATCTTCTATTAGACGTTCAAGTGTTTATTGATTAGGTTTTCAAGTAGGAAAAACCACTAGTAGATAAGCGAGAAAAGATAACGGATCTTGAAAAACTAACCTCAGAAATTTTGATCGCGCATTGTAACCTAGAAAAAGTTTGAAAACTTTGAAACTATTCACATTTTTCACACAAAAGCACTGACTTAAGGGAAATAAAGTTGAGAGAATGAACACAATTTTAAATATACAAAACTAAAGTAATTAAAACAAACCGATAAATTAGAAAACTTTGATAGAATACTGATTAAACAATTACGCAAAAACTTGAGAACATAACTGTCAGTATGACAGGACAGCGTCAGACTGGGTTGGGCATTGTGTTTGTGTACTCACACACACGCACACAGACTAGCAAGTTCGCTCATGATACAAACCTTACCGAAAGAGCGGCTCACTTGATACGGGGAAAATCTGTTGCAAATCATCATTTGAAGGCAAGAGATTTTCAATGCATTTTAATGGGCGAGCTGGAATTGGTGCCTGGCAGAAAATGTTGAAAATAACGTGGGAAGAATACACGAGTTTTACAAAGAGCGCTCACGTGATACGGAACAACGCATCCCATAGATACAAAACTACTGGCAAGTGGGGATATCAATAAAATACAAAAATAATGTGTTTTAGAGGGCCTAGGCCTACCTGCTGGTTGCGAATAGAATAAACGACATCATATATACATCGAATATGTTATTACCCATATAAATAATGGTTGAAACAGCATTTTTATAGAATAAAAAGTGACCTCAATCGACTATTTCAAAACTTTTGCACCTTATGACTATTTTTGACCTTTTTGCACCTTCAAAGGGTTCAGGCCCTTTGTTACGAAACAGTCAAATTTGTATAGAAATAATTAAAAAAGAGAATACATGCTTGATAATATCAGATATTATAGAAAATACAAGGAAATGTTAACGAACTTATTGCATTACACATTTTTGTTTATTATAAAAATATGGCTTTATTTTATAGGTTTTATACAATTTAACAAAACTTACAAATTTACAATACATACAGATTTTGAAAAATAATTTAACATCAAATTGTGGTACAATATCCTACTTCCATTACCTTGAGAATAAAATATCAATACATTAAAAATAATTACAGATTGATAGATAAAAGTTCATTAAATTGAGACATGATAATTATTGCAATAGATAGATTGATCTCATAGGATAATATAGACTCTAGCTATCTACGTTTGGAAAGGTCCACAAGTTTTAAAAAGGAAAAACTGAAAAAAGAAAACTACTACATAATTTGGGGCAGTATCCATCGATCTATCATGAGTTCCACTAAAATACGATTTGACTATTCTAATTACCACTCATATTAACAAATTATACATTTTCAAAAATAACTTGCCTATGAACTATATAATACATAATATTTACCGTAACCTATTATTACAAATTAACTGAGCTACAACTCTAGGGTTGCAAATAGAATGATTAAAATGTTTCAACAAACAATTCTACAAAAGTAGATTCAACAAAAAATAATGAAATCATCACATTTCAACAGGTTTTCCATTTTCTCTCCTTACTTCACAAAAAATAGAATACTAAGGCCCAGTGGCACTGTATAATAACAGTGTGGCCATTTGATGTCACACTTTTGATTTCTCTGATAAATCCACCATACTTTTGCCAATTCCCATAAGATTTGCATTGAAATGAAATGTTAATCATATTTTAAGATGAGTAATTTACTTCTTACCTACAATTTGCCTTGGCCAGTGTTAGTTTTCATTATTTTAAACTTTTAACACAATACAAAGATTAGAGAGACAATTTTCATCGTTAGAAAAGTTATTTTCGATGTTGTTTCTCTGGAAATAAATTTGAAAAATGAGTGAATGTGTTAATTAATGTTTGCCTGAGATTCCATATCAAATTCAAAATTTGGCAAAATTATGGCGGTGGCGGGAATAGAAAATATTCCAATACAATGTTATGAGCCCATTCACACAAATGACCACACTGTTATTAAGTAGTCGGCCACATTGGAAATGGTCCCATAAGATCAATGTAATCTTTTGTCACATGTAGCGCCGTTATTTTTGGACAGAAAATTACGTTTGAAGTGTCATAATAAGGAGAGTAAAATTCTTCAGAGGTTCTTCTTTCAACTATTTTAATTAGAAAATTACTGCAATAATTACAGCAAAAATAAACTTTTTCAAGTTTGAGCATTTTTGGAGGTTTTTGTAAGTTTTTTTTTTTTTTTTTTCTCTTTTTTTTTCTTCTGAGGATGATGCCCACATGAGCTCTAGGCTTGTGCGTGGGTAATGAGTGATGATGAGATATGACGACTACTTTTTAGGCAGTCGGGACCGACGGCAACGTCTCCTCCGAAAGACAGGCAAAAGTATTTGAAAATTTGAAAAAGCAAACCCCTGCAACATTTTATTATTTATTAAATGAAAAATTTTCAAGAAGATCAGACGTAAACTGTAGACGTGATGTGTTACAAGAAAATGCATGTTTTAGCTTAAAATTACATTGATCTTATGGGAAATCAATCCAATATGGCCGACTACTACTGCCCACTCTAAATGGGGTACTTTCCTGTTAGACGTCACTTTTACCACAGATAAGAGAGTAATCTTATCTTATTAATCTTATTACTAGTAATCTTATTAATCTTATTACTATCTTATCTGTGCTTCTACTCATTTAGAGATATCGATAATCGATATCGAACTTGAAAAGTATCGATACTCCTCTGACAACTAAATGAGAAAAATATAGGTTATCAACAAACAAAACTTTTAATCACAACAAAGGCATAAAAGCGGATATGTCCGATATAAGAGTGTCAAATCTATCTTTATTCTCCGATTCAACGTGTTCCTTCCACAAAATTTTGCTAAAGGAAGTATAAAAAATTATTTATCCTAGTTGTCAGCTGCCATGTTTTAAATCTTTGATATGGAAAGAGGAGAATCGATACTTTTGAAGTTCGATATCGATTATCGATATCTAAATGAACACACCGATGAATGACTAATCGGTGTGTGGCTACAGACAAAGAACCATCGCGCATCGACTCCAAACGTGACTACAGTATCGTCTATAGTACCACTACTAAAGTGAGCGAGTGAGTTATCAACAAACAAAGCTGCATTGCATAACGTGCGCGGATATGCTCTGCGCAGTAGAGTTCTTATATCGGATATGTCCGATATAAGAGTTCGATTATAGAGATATCGATTATAAGAGATATAATCGATCTTTATTCTCCGATTTAACGTTTTCCTTCCACAAAATTCAGTCAGCTGATATGTTTCAAAACTTTGATATGGAAAGAGGAGAATCGATACTTTTGAAGTTCGATATGATTATCGATATCTAAATGAGTGGTACACCAGTCGATTAGCCAAATGGATCATAAATTTACCTTGAACACTCGCCACCTTCAACTGAGCGTTGAGATTGGTGTGCACCGCTCGCCCCATACCTTCCAGCACTAGCAAATCCACGAAACGCATCTGTTTAGCGAGTTCTCCGTTCAGGCGACTGAAACCAATATTAAAATTAATTCAAAATTAAACCAAAAATTCAAATTAATTCATTCTGATAATCAAAATAACTTTGATGACCTTTTTATTAAGCCTGGAGCTTCATTAGTAGAGTATTAGTGAACGCATAACTTACAATTACTACTCTGCAAACACATGGTCAAACACATGACCGATTTGCATTGCTCTTGCAAGGATACAATTTGTTATTGATGTTGATGTTTGTTTAAAGGGGGCTATGCTTGAACTAATAATTCATCAAGGGCCTGGAACACATGATTTCATTCTAATGTCTGATTACATATCACAATTGAACTATATTCTATATTATTATTCTACATAGTAATTTGTATAACTTGTATAAATATCCAAATATTGGTCCTCAACTCTATTAGTATGTTTTAACATGACAGCCACTTTTAAACATTTATTTATTTATTTACTTGGTCGAGTAGGCTGTTTTCACTACAAATCCACGAAACGCATCTGTTTAGCGAGTTCTCCGTTCAGGCGACTGAAACCAAGATTGAATTCAAATGACTCTACTAGCTCTACTCAAACAGCAAGACTCCAATCAATTAAGCTCTGGTTTTCATTAGTAGAGTTAGTGGTGGTAGAGTAGAGTGAGAAGCGGTGGTGGTCTACTACTCTACTACTCTACTATAGTCTGTGCAAACCTGAGATTGCGGTGTTACGTCTATGGGGCGCAGTGTTGCCGGATTGTACAGTAGCCAGCAAAAGCCAATATATATTGAAAAGTATTCAAAAGTTGACATTCTATGCAGTCGGATCCAATGACTGCTCGAGTTTGATCAAACCACGACACTAAAGAACTGAATGTTGAAAAATGCTTTCCTCAATTAATTATATCTCTGGGTATGCTAATGTTTTCTCATTTATGTATGTTTGATTGAAATAATGTAAACAAAGAGAAAGAGGCGGAAAGAGAGCGAACATCTGTGGAGTGAGGAGTAATGAATAAAATAATAAGCAAAACATGGCAACAGCGCTTCCATATCCCCATAACAAATAGCATTGCCATTTAAACGCTTACTGCAAACTAAGGTTTGCACGGACTATAGCTCTACTCTACTAGCAGACTCTACTCTACTAGCTCGAGACTGTTTTCATTAGAATAGTGGTGGTAGAGTAGAGTGAGAAGCGGTGGTGGGGGAAGGCAAGTGGTAGAGTACTATCCCACGGTGCTATCCCACTCTACTCTACCAAAAACAAGTACTCTACCATCACTCTACTATGAACGTTTTCATTGGGAGAGTTCACAAGATAGTTAGTACTCGCCCAGGGAACTCTACCTCTAACTCTACTCTATTGACACATCGGTCACATCGATTCACAGCTACTGTCTGGTTGATTTCTTCAAAAAACCATGAACCAATTATCCCAACTAGCGATATCGCACACCTAACACTTTCTGAGTTTAAGGCTGTGCATCAGCTTAAAAAAAACTTTTTTATGGTGATATTTTTTTAAGTTTTACGATTTGGATACTATCAAGCTATCAAAATGAAATACTTTTTAGAGGAAAAAATTTTTTTCTTGTTCATTAGTTTTTGAGATATGGGCGTCTAAAGTAGAAATTTTCGGGGAAATTAATCTCAAAATTGGTTGCAAATACAATTATGAAATTTTGAGCATACGTGCTTTAAGGTATTATCTATCACTTGACATAATTAGTTTCTTGAAATATAAACTTTTGAGAAAAATAACAAATTCTCAATTTAATTGAAAATTGAGTTATTTTTTTAAAGAAATTATTTTCGAAAATATTTTTTTTCAAATTGGTTATTTTGAGAAACTAATTATGTCAAGTGATAGACAATACCTTCAAGCACGAATGCTCAAAATTACATAATTGTATTTGCAACCAATTTTGAGATTAATTTCCGAAAATTTCTACTAGACGCCCATATCTCTAAAACTAATGAACAAGAAAAAAAAATTCTTCTAAAAAGTATTTCATTTTGATAGCTTGATAGTATCCAAATCGTAAAACTTGAAAAAATATCACCATAAAAAAGTTTTTTTAAGCTGATGCTCAGCCTTAATGAATATTGTGTACCTGAGATCCAAGCAGGGTCCAGCCTGCGCCGTTTCCATGGCCACCAGTTCGCCATTGGTCAGCGCTCGGCTGATGATGGGACAAATGGCGGCTGCCTGCCTCAGGATCACCAGCAACTCGCTGTGTGTGACGTCATTCAGCGCCGGAGCTGAGTTCGCGCACAGGATTACCTGCACAAAACAAACAAAATATTAAAAATCTGTAATTAAATCCTACAGAAATCTAGAGTAGCACAAACAAAACATTTTGAATAACACTAATGCCCGGTTTTTCAGTCAATTTATTGAATCAATAACTTTTTTTGCATTTGAAAACACGTGGTTATTGATTCAAAAGTGCTATTGGATCCATAAACTGTCTATTGAGCGACTGAAAAACCGGGCATAACGAGGCTAGAAAAATGAACTTTCAAAGTTTGAGGATAAAGTCATGAAGAAATATACAGTAGAACTCCAATTATCCGAATTAATGGGGACCGGGACCCATTCGGATAATCAAATATTCGGATAATCGCAGTTTTTTTTTTAAATTGCCATTGGAGAGAAAAAAAGCTACGTTCTGATGTTGCACTATTTTTTTATTGAATTGAATGAAAGAAACATGATATTTTCACATGTTTTAAAATATAAATAAAATGTACTTATGTACAAATTTAGAAATAAAAATCATTGTTTTTTAAACATCTCCGTCAATGTAAGCTGTTTTGCGGTCTTTTTTGGAGAAATTTTTTTCTGAAAGTGATTCGGATAATCGGCGATTCGGATAGTCGGAGTTCGGATAATTGGAGTTCTACTGTACTTGTCATTAACTGTTTTTAAGACTAAACGTGTTTACCCCGTGCATCGCAAAGCGTCGCTTGCTTGCTCAGTACTCTATCGCTTGGGAATACAGTATCATTGCAACAGACTTGTATTAGTGTGAGTTTCCTCTAGATTTCACATCAAATCTCGCAGTGGTGGAAGCACAGTAGAAAGTGATGCGCCAAAAGTTTTTTTAATAAAATGGATTTCAATTCATCAAGAAATTATCCTTTAGATGATAACCATTCGAACACGTATGTATTCGTGGAACCATACTGTGAGATTTTGCATATGGGGAGGAGTAATCATTTCCATACCGGAGGTTATATTAATACACAGAATCGCAGATATTGAGAATCATCATCATTTGCAGAAACGACTGTTGCACAGCCAAAACGTTACAGTTTGGAGTTTGGTGAGCTGGATCAACACGAGGAATGATTGGGCATTACGTTTTCGAGGATGAGAGATAAAGAATTCATGTTTTTGGATGATTGTCATCTGAAAGATACTGGCTTTTGAAGTTTCTTTGATAGAACACTTACTGACAAGAATGTCTCTTCATGTTTTTATTATGAGTTCTATATATGAGATAGATAGGTAATATTTTTTGCCATCGGACTCTAAGGTTATCAGCAACGTCAAGAAAACAAATATTTTTGTAAAACACTTAAATTGAAGGTAAAATATTCACTCATACCTTTCAAGGGTTTTGCAAAAATATTTATGTTTTCTTGACGTTGCTGATGACCGTAGAGTCCGATGGCAATGAAATAATACCTATCTATCGATTTGACATCCGCCAAATTAAATGAATATTACCATATTTAAAACCACAAATTGTACCTACTGTAAAAACTGAATATTAATAAATACAGTAAATTAACAATATTAATAATGGATAAACTCTATTTTTGAGTACTGTAGTAGTTTTCTATTATTTAGAAGATAATAATTCTATTTTACACACATATTATAACATAGCCTACCGTATAAAAAACTTTTTGAAAAAATTAAACATAACATCACTCGTTACCATGGAAACGTTAAGGATACGTTGAATAACAGTCATTCGCCAAGTGCCAAATTAAATAAATTGTATTATATCTTTATAATATTATATTAAAATTAATATAATACTGTAAAGTATATACTGTACTGTCTATACTTAGCTTACTCTTATTGCCAGCATATCATTAATATATCTTATCTTCTGTAAAGTTTGATGTTTTTTGCGGAAATAAAGTTTATTTATTTAATTATATTATAAATTATTATACATATTTCACCATTTCCATCGGACATTATTATTAAGGTATTGGATATTATTTTTAGGGCCGGTTCATGAGCTCGGGATTTAGCCAAGTCCTAGACTAAAACAGGTAGCCACCGTAGCATCGACACACGTTAGCCTCGACACTATGAACTAAGGGCTCTCTATGCTGCTAACCCACTAACCTGTCGAGACAAACGTTTGTCGATGCTACGGTAGCCACCCGTTTTGGTCTAGGACTTAGCTAAATCCCGAGCTCATGAACTGGCCCTATATGTATTGAATATTATTTTTAATGTATTGGATATTATTTTTAATGTATTGAATATTTTTTTTAATGTACTGGATAATATTGATCAATCAATCAATCAATCAAACTCTTTATTCAACACATACAATTTATGTACATGAATGCGTCATTGAACATATAAAAAACATATAACATATAGGCATAGGCCAATATAATACAATCATCGTCTAGCATTATAAAATTCATCATAATTATAACAAACTAATTCTGTCAGGTACTTCTTAAGTTTATTTTTAAATCTCTTATTATCCCTTTCATTTCTAATACCACTTGGTAGATAACCCATAAATTTTATTCCTATATAAGACGGACTTTGTTTGAATTTTTCTTTTTTATGTTCCTTAATTAAGAATGTATCCCTGTTTCTAGTGTTGTAATTATGTACTTCCAGTTGCCGTGGGAATCTTGATTCGTTATTTTTTACATATAGCACTGTGCGGTATATATAGAGGCTGTACACTGTCATAAATTCCAGATCTTTAAAAAGTATTCTGCATGACTGTTCACTATTTAAGTTAAAAATTCTCCTTATTGCTTCTTTTTGAAGATGTAGTAATTTGTTCAGATTTGTGATACTGGTTCCTCCGTATATCTCAATACCATAAGGAATATATGAATGGATTTTTGCAAAATACACCGATTTTAAAGTTATAAGATTACAAATTGGAGCTAGCCGTCTAAGTGCAAAAATCCCTGAACTCAATTTCCCGCAAATTTTCTGTACATGCTCTGTCCAATTGAGCGTGCTATCCAGATGTAGACCTAAAAATTTTGTTTTAGTTTGAATACTATAAATGTATTTATCTGCTAAACACAGACTTATATCGTCAGCATACATACAAAACTTATTATCTACATTTATTATGTCATGAACATATTATATAGAAAAGTATGAGCCCAAATACCTTAGTGCCCCGCTGTATAAGCTCGCGTGCAAAAGGCAGTATGCCGAGTATAATGTCGACGCCACTGTTATCGGCAAATATGGCCGCACAATGATGCGCCTCCTTCTGCTCTAGACGATCCAACCACGCATCCAGACAATCAACCAGCCACGGACGCTCTGCACAACACAAACTATGATCAATAATAACAAGATGATAGAACAATAATATGATTATAAATCCTAGAGATAATGAATTATATCATATTCATAATCATTAATTATTGGGCTATATTACATTAGGAAAAAAAAATATGATATTTTCAATCTCAATTGTGATTTATTGCCAAAAGAACTTTTGGTACTTTCCTGTTATACGACACGTCTACTCATCTAGAGATATCGATAGTCGATATCGAACTTCAAAAGTATCGATACTCCTCGATATGAGAAAAATATAGGTTATTAACAACAAGCAAAACTTACTTTTTATAAAAAATTACAACAAAGGCATAAATGCGTCGAACGTCATCTCATGTCCTTTCTCACAATTACGTTTATTATGCAGTAAACACTTACTTTTTAAAAATTTAATGTAATAGCACTCTTTTCGTTGGTAGGTAGATCCCAGATCAACATTTTGAGACTAAAAAACTTGAATAATAGTCAAAAAAAAGGTACTTTCCTGTTATAGGACACGTCTACTCATCTAGAGATATCGATAGTCGATAACCTATAATAACCAATAAGGTTATGTTAGCCTATAGGTTATGTTAATAACCTATATTTTTCTTATATCGATGAGTATCGATACTTTTGAAGCTCGATGTCGACTATTGATGTCTCTAGATGAGTAGACGTGTCCTATAACAGGAAAGTACCCAAAATAATTTTTAAATTGCCAGCTGATATATTTAAATTCAGTGGGAAGACGAGAATCGATAATTTTGAAGTTCGATATCGACTATCGATGAGTAGACGTGTCGTATAACAGGAAAGTACCGATTTTTTTCTGCAACAGCAAATATTGACAGCACAACTAAATAGCAAGAGGATATTCGATGAATTCCACTGTACAAAAAGCTAAGGCCGGACAAGGAATCGAACCCCGTACCTCTCAATTGCCGGTCGAGCAAATTAAACAATTGTAGCTTCAATACACCAATACATAAACCAATTGAAGCAGACCAGTGGCGGATCTAGAAATGGATTTTGGGGGGGGGGGGGCTTAAAACCGATGACCGGGGATAGTTGATTATTATTATTAGAATGATACTCTTATGATAGGTCTCGCTTTTATTGATTTAATATGGATTTAAACTTAAACTGCACTTAATATCGTATAAAATAGGATTGTATTGCCAAATCTAATGCCTCGTTGAAATTTCAATCAGACATAAAAACACTTTAAAAATAATAATAAACAAGAAATTGTAAAATCGTACATTATAACCATTTTATATAAAAAAATATACATTTTGGAAGTTATCTTTATGTATAAAATATTATTGCATATTATGTTCATTAGTTTTTCTTGAACCGAGAACCATTTTTTCTATCAATGCATCTCAAGCGATCTCTCCCAATTTCACTTGATTTTTTACTATTCCACATGATTTCTGCGAGAATTAGCAAGAAATAGCTTATGATGTATTACACTATTAACATAGATGAAATTTGAAGAGCTATATCTCGCAAACTGTTGGGCTGCCTTTAACAGTAATCCTGGTATGGAATTGGGGCTTATTTGAATTGATTTTAAAATGATATTAGGTGCTGTTATGAAAAAGTTATGCTTCAGGGTTAAAATTTTCTACATGTAAAAAAATTGAGCCATTTAATAGAGGTTTTTGGCGGGATAGAAGGTTGCCGGGATCGAATAATTGGATTCAATGTTCCACGATTATACAACATAGAAAAGAACCGGGCTACCCCATTTCATGCGAAGTAAACCTTACTTTTGATAACAATTTCACTGGCTTATAGCAGATTTGAAGACGTAGAAGTAATGGTGGAATTCGGTCATTCTTGCTAATGAATATTTATATTAAGAGCTTAAAAACTAATTTATAAATAATATATTATAATATTTATAATTTATAAATATTATAATTATATTATATTTGTATGAATTTTACATTCTCATAAAAAATTTCCAGGCGTTTTGGGGGGGGGGGCTTCAGCCCCAAAGCCCCCCCCCGTAGATCCGCCACTGAAGCAGACAGCTTCAATAAAGTAGCATTCAATTTTGATGATAGCATAGCCGGCTGGATATTAAAGATGGAAGAAATTATTAGAAGTTGCATTTAACCAACTGCTGTATTTACATAATAATTAGAGAAAGGAATATCCAAAGAAATACTGGATGGCGCAAAAAGAACGGATGGATTTGAGTAGGATAGTATCAGTGGACTAGAGCTGTCTGTGACCGCAGAGCAATACCATTTTGTAGGTTAAAGTATCCAGTTTTAGTATCAATGGCGCAATTGACCTTGCAAAATCGCGTATTTGCTGTTGAACGATATCTCCAATAGAATGAATCTGCAATCGTCGTTCAACGGAGCTTCAGCAGAAAGTTTCAAGTCGAGCTTATTATCTTGAGATTCTTCTTTATTTGAAATTCAAGTTTACTATCGTAAATATCGTTACATTGAAGATTTGAATATACATTATTAATGAATGAATTGCTGCTGTATCAAAAGTTAAGGACCAATTTGAGGCTTTTAATGAGCAATAACGCTTCAAGGGCGCCATCTTTCCTATGTGATTTTTGAAATATACTCAAGTGAATAAATAAATAATAAATAAATAAATGATTTATTTCCAATAAAAACCTATAACTATTACAAATACAAATTCAAAAATATTTACAGTTAATAATACAAATATTTGTTAGTAAAAAAATCATAAGAAAAAATGTTACAGTACATGTGTCTGTTTGGAGTTTTCGTACAAAGTGTTTTGGAGTTTTTCGTACAAATTCTCAAATTGGGTTATTTACTTAGTATTTTGGTGTTAGGAAGATAAATGTATGATTCAAATGAACTTTCTTATAACACTTTGAAAAACATCCGTTCTTTATGCGCCACTCTGTATATTATATAGATCTGAAGACTTCTTGAAATTATTTAAATTAAAATTTGAGTAAAATATTCACTGACCAGGTATCCTCGCCCTAGCCTCCCTGAACCCGAACTGTTTAGTTTCCATAATTTCCACCACCTCCTTGGCGCCCCAGTCGAACATATTGCCAGCCAATATGGAGGTGACCAGCTCAATGTGTCTCTCTCTCTCACTTTGCATACCGTCCAATTCATCTAGCCTCTCTCGCAGCAAAGATAGGGCGCACTCGTTTTCCATCTGCTTTTGCTACAAAAAAACAGAAGCAAAATTTGACCAACTGATCTTCATTCAACAAATGTGAAATATATTGAATACTGCCACAAAAGTTATAAACTATAAAGGTACTTGAGTTGAACACCTACTGAACAACCTACCAACTAACACCTATTTATTATCCCACCTACTGAACGTTTGACATTCGACTGGCAATTTTTAAAATTGGTTCAAATTCAAATCCTTTACTTGCACTATCATTCATGTACATCATATCATGTATAGCAGGATCAATTTAACTTGTCAGAAAACAGCTGTTTCGAAAATCAATATCACAATACTTAAACTACAATAATGCTGAATCTCGCAGATTATTGAAAAGGTCTTTTAAAAAAGTATTCTTTAAAAAGGTCTTTTTAGGCCGGTTCATGAGCTCGGGATTTAGCTAAGTCCTAGACTAAAACGGGTGCCCACCGTATTATCGACAAACGTTAGCCTCGAAACTATGTACTAAGGGCTCTCTATGCTGCTAACCCACTAACCTGTCGAGACAAACGTTTGTCGATGCTATTTTAGCCACCCGTTTTAGTCTAGGACTTTGCTAAATCCCGAGCTCATGAACCGGCCCCAAGACTTTTAAGCCTTTGGATTATTGTGTCAAAATCACTGTTTACTTATTGCGGAAACAGCTGTTTTCTGTCAATTCAAATTAATTCTGCTATAACAAAAATATCTGCAATGTCAAAATACAAAATGAAATCAAACATATTCAATTATAATAATTATAAATTATACAAGCAAAACAAAGAAGATAAAACATAATGGCAATATGATAAATCATTATAGAGACACGAAGTTTAGCTGTTAAATAAATTTAATCCATCTAACTTGTACCTCTTGTCAATTGAAATAAATTCAGCATGAACTGAAACGAGATTCCAAAAATTTGTTTTAGAGCGAATTGTAGAGGCAGTGGATTAACGCTATGTTGATAAAATTCTACTTGCTAAAAATTCTTCAACAAACAGTCCTGTATTGAATCGTTGTTTTCTATTTTCCTTTTGTATTTTTACATATTCCAGTTATTATAGTTCAGTTTTTTAGTGTAATTACTAATCAGTTTTGTAACTAAACCCGCGATCTAGGTTTCAAATTATGAAGAATTGCTTTTGATTTCAGGTGGCCTAATTGCTTTCGAAGTCAGCTGGCCTCCAAATTCCCAAATCTAAGGCTAGGCGTACACCGGTTAGTCAAGACAAGACAAGATAAGGTTAGTCACGTTTAGGCACAGTACTTAACATAGTTGCTTATGAAGTAGCACACACCGATGCAATGACTAATCGGTGTGTGTTGCTTCGTAAGCAACTATGTGAAGTAATGTGACTTAACGTGACTAATCTCGTCTTGTCTTGTCTTGACTAACTGGTGTACGCCTTCCCTTAGATTAGCGAAAACTAAGGGCCGGTTCTTAAGCTCGGGATTTAGCTAAGTCCAAGACTAAAACGGGTGGCCACCGTAGCATCGACAAACGTTAGCCTCGACACTATGAACTAAGGGCTCTCTATGCTGATAACCCACTAATCTGTCCAGACAAACGTTTGTCGATGCTACGGTAGCCACAAGTTTTAGTCTAGGACTTGGCTAAATCCCGAGCTCATGAACCGGCCCTAGGTTATCGCGTTTTGGTGAAATCGGGGCTTAGATAAGTACTAAATACAAATAGTACTTACAAAAATACTAAACTACTCACAGTCAAATAAGGATCGGGAAAGTCAAACTCCTTGAGACAGTGTTCAATAGTATCCAGCAGACTTCTAACGGTGAGATTGCCATAGGCAAACGGCTGTCTCCTCAGTCTCCGCAGTCGGCTCACGTATTTATGACGAAACTGCTGAGCGCGCAATTCTCCAGTCTCGCTACTCGGCTGACTAGCCACTGCTGTCACCACGAATTTGTCCAGCGAATCCTGAAAACAAATTCAAAAATTGAAATAAATGTCCATTGGCACAGATCGAAATACATAATTATAAAGACAGAGACAGTATACAAATGTAAGGTTATCTTCAGAGCCCTTAATACCTATGGAAAAACATGATTAATTTTTTTTATCATATGGTTTACTCGTATTTATTCATCGTTATTTTTGAAGCTAGAAATTTAAAATGGACATTGCTAGAACTGTTGCTGTAACTTGAACATTTCATTATCACTTATCAATTATTTTCTAATTGAAAGTTAAAATGAGTGTAATACACGTTCATTGACTTGTACTGTCATTTTAAAGTTGAAAATCAAATTTTCAAGGTTATACAAAAATCCTACAAATATTTCTGAATATTTGATAACATTTTCATGATTTGTCAATCAATCAATTGTTTATTCAACATAGAACATAACATACATAAATACAGTTGAATATCGTCAAAAAAAGCATTACACAGCTAATTGAAAAGCTCAAGTCTATCTTACACTTGAATTATTCCAATCATTCCAAGATATGCAAAATAAAAACTACGTAAGATAAACATAATAACATATCTTAGAAATAAAAACTAGTCAATATTACTATTTCTATAAAAACAACTTCCTCCCCTTGTCAAAACTGATCATCCAGAATCTAAATACTTGGATAATTAGATATACTATATTTGGAAAATAGCGTCCGAAGAGAAAACTCGTTTTGAGCCCTTTTCACCCAAGCATTGCAAAAATCACTTCGTACGAATTCAGTAAAAATCACTTCGTACGAATTCAGTCGATGGTATCAAGGCCTCTTAAGTTATTAGAATCGTAACTCACTAGATTATTTTGGAGTTGAGGGTACAGTTATGTCGAAGAGGTTTAGGTGTAGACGTAGTCTGTGACACCGCGAGGTAAAACAAACACATCATCTCTTATGAGTATGCTTATATCGAGCAGGTCGATGGAAGAGGTCTAGCTTGATGCTTTTGAAGAACAAACTTGTTTAATTTAGGGCGATATCTAGAGCAATGTTTCTTCGCGATTGGCTCGTTGAAGGCCAGACATCCGAATACAATTGTGAAATTGCTTACTGCAGTCTGTGGACTGGAGTGGTGGGAGAAAAGCAGCGCGATAAACCTCACCTATACTTAGACTATAGATATAGGTAGACTATATAGGTATCTAATAGATAGACTATACTCACCTCCACCTACATCCACACCTTCAGCTACATCTGCAGCTATACCTATACCTCCTCGATGTAAGTGTACCATTAGTACTACAGAGAGTGTATAGTAAATGTGTGGCCATTTGTGTGAAGCACTCAATTACAGTATGTGGAGATCATTATTTTCCCGCCGCCGCCGCCATACTTTTGCCAAATTTTTGAATTTTGATATGGGATTACAGGCAAACATGAACCCATTCACTCATTCGTCAAACTTATTTTAAAACAACATCAAAAATAACTTTTCCAACATTAAAAATAGTCTCTCTACTCTTGGTATTGCTTTAAAAGCTTAAAATGATGAAAAATAACACTGGCAAAGACAAAATGTAGGTTAGAAATAAATCACTTATCATAACATATGATTTGATTTTCATTCCAATGCAAATCTTATGGGAAAAGTATGGCGGTTTTGTCGGAGCTAATCAATCAAAAGTTTTACATGCAATGTCCACACTGTGACTATATACTATCTGTAATTATTACCATTATGAACCGATATATTAAGGTTGGTAGGCGAACAAAGCGAGCCTATTCAAGTTCTTTCTAGATAGATACTTTTATTTAGAAGAATTCAGGTAACCTTGAAACCCTCTAGGCGAGGGAAGCAATCCAAGCTGAGTTTTCTAAATCAATTATTATCATAAAGCAGCCCACCTCGAAACACTGCAGCCAGTACTCCCTAGCCTCAGCGTCTGCATTGAGATCAACGGTGTCGGGGACATAGAGAGCCGGGGAGGTGAGCAGGGGACAGTAGGCGAGTGGCGACTCCAGCCGGTCCAACTCCAGCTGATCGACGGACACCTTTGAATCAGGCAGCACCCGCGACTCCACATAGCTCTGTAGGCCTGAACTGCCCGCGTAGTTCTCCAGCCAGCTGTAGCGTTCGTCGTCTGAGCAGAAAACGAAGCAAATTTTAAGGCCTGCTGTACACGTAATCGAACATCAAGACATTTTGACTGACAGTGTGATATGATGAAAAGAAATATCAAGATGAAATAGTGAAGTTTAACAGCTGGTTTAGAGTATTAGTTCGCATGTAATTTTATCATATCACACTGTCAGTCAAAATGTCTGGACGTTCTGTTCGATTATGTGTACGGCAGGCCTAATAAATGAAGTAATTAGAATAGGATCAGCTGATTACAAATGAGGAAACAGACAAATAATGTTCTTCGGCTAACCAACTGAAGTTTTTTGTTAACCTATTATTTATAAATGTTTCTGATCAATTTAATATAGATATTTCTAGACATATTTCTGATCATCTCCTCTACTTGTAAATCATCCAAATTAACAGAGTCGTTATTCGCTGTGTGTATTTTAGCCTTTAAACAACTCTTGAGATACTTTGAAATAACTCCCTGCGTTGCCGCTCGTATTTTAAGCTCGGTATCCCACTCGTCGTTTAAAGGCTCTCATAATACAACCATTGCATAAACTACTATTTTACTCACCGCATTCCTCAGCTCCAATGAGGAAGGCGCCGATGGCTCCCAGATATCCCTCATGCCTGAGAAACAGAGACTGCACAGTTCCCTTAGACCAGTAGTTGATTGAGAACGATATCGTGTGCATGCTCAGTGGATGATTGCGCAGAAAATAACCACCGAAGTAGACCTGAAACAATAAAGAATGGAGTGGAGAAATCTCTACCAGGTTCATATGACAGGTAACAGCAGATCAGCTTAACCTGTTAATGTCACCTCACTGTCCTATAGCAATTAAGGTATTTCTATGTAGGCTAGTGTATTACTGTAAATTCTATCATAATGTGTAATTTATTCTAATGTTAAAAGAACTCGGTGTCACGCACAGGTTTTTTAAACCCATGTGACACCAAATTTATTGTATTAAAAAAATTTTGTACTGTGCAATTTTTTCAATAAAATTTCTAATTTCTGATGTGTGGCGGGAATAAATAGCCTCCTGCTCGCCTGACAAGCTAGTTATTCAGAAATTTCACGTTTTTAAATTACAAGCCACCATTTAAATTTTTTCAAACTGAAATAGTAATTTTTAAATTGTAATTTTAAAATTTTAAAATTACAATTTCAAATTACAAGACACCAAAATTACAAGTTTAATGCCCGGTTTTTCAGTCGTTCAATAAACTTATTAAATCAATAACTTTTTTTGCATTTGAAAACACATGGTTATTGATTCAATAGTGCTATTGGATCCATAAACTGTCTATTGAGCGACTGAAAAACCGGGCATTAGTGATCCCCGTTTGCGTATGAATGTATTTTCAATCAGCTGATCCATCCACAATGGGAATAAGATTTTAGAACAATAAGATTAAAAACAGGATTTAAAATGGAAATTAATTGAATCCATGAAATATCATTAATATAAGGCTGTAGTGCAGTATATGGACTTCTCTTAATAAAATTATGTTTGAAACAGTTCAGATGTTTATACTCTGTTCAGGGAGAGACGATGTAAACAAAGATGCGCTCCTTGTACACTAAGGCTAGGCGTACACCGGTTAGTCAAGACAAGACAAGACAAGATTAGTCACGTTTAGTCACAGTAATTCACATAGTTGCTTGTGAAGCAGCACACACCGATGCAATGACTAATCGGTGTGTGTTGCTTCATAAGCAACTATGTGAATTACTGTGACTAAACGTGACTAATCATGTCTTGTCTTGACTAACCGGTGTACGCCTAGCCTAGAGATGAGGCTCAACCCCTAAAAACGCGTACAACAATCATAAAAGTGAGAACTGTAAGTGGTACAACAAAGATTTTGTTCCAATTTACCTTATTCAGTTTGTGCATCATGGCATAAAGACAGGCAATCTGACCGATATCATTGCTTATCGTAAAGAGAAGACTACGAGCCACATCCGCCTCAGAACACATTGTTTCTAAAAAAGCACACACACAACAAATTTAATTAATCAACAACAACAAATAAATTAAAACAAAGTTATTCTGGTAAATTAATAATAAATAGACAACATTTATGAGTAACATTAATGTTATTTACAGTAAAATTTGACTGCATGTCGACAATTCTAGTGTTGAAACAATAGTAATAAATAGACATAATTGGAACATATTCCATATGGAAGAGATTGTTAGACGTTGCAATTAACCAACTTCTGTGAATACATAATAATAATTAGAGAAAAGTAAATCCAAAGAAAGTTATAAAAATTATAGACTTCTGCTACAGCAAATAGACTTCGGCTTTTTGTACAGTTTATTTATTTAGCATATGGCTTTTAATAGTGGGGAGACCCGAGTAGGGTTGTTCCACTTCGCCAACATAACCAATTATTCCTTTATAAAGAACATGGTGTAAGTTATTTTGCACTCAGAAAACAGACACTAGCATTTAAAAAAAGTACAGTGGCATTCATCGATTATCCTCTTGCTATTTAGTTCTGTTGTCAATATTTGTTGTAACAAAATTCTTCAGAACTATTATGAATTGAATTGAATTTTTATTCTTAATACAAAATACACATGCATGTCAGAAAAGCAACAAAATGATAACCATACACTATTGTACAAAATAATTAAAAACAAAACAGAATTAAACTTATTGAGAACATAAATTCCAGCACGAAAAGTATACATCATGGACCCCTGGAGGGAGTCTTACAAAAAAAAAAGCATTAGAAAGTCGAGAAAATGTTAAGGGAAGAAAAACTATTAAAATTAAAGAAACTTTCAAATAAAACATGTTCAAGGATTGGTTTTGGAAAATTAACAGGAAAAACGGGGAAAGAGAAGTAATAGGAGAAGTACTAGAAGTAATAGATTAGAATAATAAATATTTGTATAGCTTTCTCTGGATTTTCGTTTCTCTAATTATTATTATTGGGAACATATTCATTTGATTTCTATATCTTAATAGGTGGCAAACTTGGTACTGACACAAATAGTTATTGAATTTAGAATTAAACAAAAATCACGAATCAGAAACAAAACAGGATATTCTGGTAAATAAATAGATGAATAATTTAATGGACTATAAATTACATTCAAGGATTGTTCTTCTGGAACACATTCCATAGAATTGTTCAATAGTGATAAACTTGATATTAACATAGATAATATTGAATTGAGAATCATCACAAATTTAGAACTTAACAAAGTTATGCTGGTGAATAGATAATTGTTTAAATTTTAGGATAATTTCGAAACAAATTTGATATCCCACATTGAAAAAAATTGTCCCCCCAAAAAAATTTCCCTCCAAAAAAAAGTAACCCCAAAAAAATTATCATTGAAAATTGAAAATAATGATTTTTAACATGCTAAGCAGGCCATAATTATTATGGAAGTGAATGACAACCCATGCAAGGATTATTGAATTTTTCAATGTTGACTTTTTGAAAGATGAAATTTTGTAAAATGTTAGGACGTGCAATTCAATTTCGTGTTAACCTCGTTTGGTACCCTTTAGTGCAATTATTATAATCATCAAATATGAAGAATAGCTTGAGCTATTGCCATTGAGTGGCTTACAAATTCCAAATCTGTGTGTACAAGATCAAATGATTAATGAAATTCCATCCAATAGAATAGCCTTGATTTCAGCCAATATCGCTGTGAGCATCTACGGTGTTGCGCTCTGGCGGATGATCGTATAAACTATAAATCTTTCCAGGTAGATTAACATGGGAAAGGATAGGCTTATGTACGTAAAACTTAGTTTATAATTGAAATAGAATTTCTTGTCGCTATTTTTCCTACTTACCTATTTTGGAATTATATTTAGAATGATAAAATTAACATATCGCATGTTTTTAAACATTATTATAATCTTCAATTCAAGTTTTAAAATCAACTTTGAAGGTTATGTTTCAAGCTGGCTGAGCAGACGAAGTAGTTTATCCACAGTTCACAAGAGTTCATTCACATTGGTTATTATTTTGAAATGGATTATGGGCGCGAGACTTCAAATCAATCATATGCTTTTGAACTGGATTATTCACTCGATTAATTCAAAATTGAGATCCGATTTCTTTGTTGAATCACTTTACGTTTGGAAATATGGAAGGAATAGAAGCGCGATTACTATTGTGAACGGTATTTATACAATTAGGAATAAGACAATACTTTAAATGCATTGTAAATGCTTATTCCCTATCCTTTCTCATGTTAAACTACCTGGTTTCGTTCACTAAAATTCCGCGTGAGCGCAGGTGTCGATTTCATTATCCCCACCACCTACGTGCACACAGCGAACACCTCATTATTTTGGTAGAGTGCCCAATAATTTGGCCTTAACACGAATTCATGTTTAGTGTGTGGTATCTAATAATATCAGCAGTTGAATTAAAAGTTATATTATTGGATGGAATTTGTTGAAAAATTGCCGATTTTTGGAAAAAATTTCCTGATTTTTGGAAAACGTCCCATGAAACAAGAACCAGTTAATGCTATTAATAAATATGGCTCGTGACATAACCGCAAACTACTATAAACATCAGCAGTATATGAGGCATTGAAAAAACAATACAGTACGACCAAATGACAGGTCAACAAATTGGTGAGCTACCCAATGCCCATAGCTCAAGTTGAAGCTTGTAAACCACATTTATTTATGTAGCTATTTGATTAATTCCAGGTAATTCAATTAATTCTCTGTACTGAAAACACAAATATATAATCATATATCCTATAAACTAAGGTTTGTAGATAAGAAAGGCCAACCTACAAACCTTAGTACACCTAAGTTGCTTACCTCAAACTCTCTTGGGCCCATGTTATATGAGCGCCCTTAATTTTTCTGCACATGATTCAATAACGGCAAAGGAGTTTATGGGCCTGGCCACATACGCCTATGCTTCACTTCACTTCACTTACTAGCACAGTATATCTATATACCATACAATATATAGATATACTATGCGAGTAAGTGAAGTGAAGCATAGGCGTATGTAACCAGGCCCTAAGAGTGGGTGATAAAATTTAGTAGTCGGCTATATTGGATTGATATCCCATAAGATCAATGTAATTTTAAGCTAGAACACACATTTTCTTGTAACACATCACATCTACAGTTTACGTCAGATCCTCTTGAAATTTTTTTTTATAAATAATGGAGTGTTACAGGGGGTCGGCTTTTTCAAATTTTAAAAAATTTTCCAAAATAACCTCCAAAAATATTCAAACTTGAAAAGTTTATTTTTGCTGTAATTATTGCAGTAATTTTCTAATTAAAACTGTAAAAAGCCAACCTCCTATTCTCTTTTCAATGACACTTCAAACGTAATTTTCTGTCCAAAAATAACGGCCCTACATGTGACAAGAGATTACATTGATCTTATGGGACCATTTCCAATATGGCTGACTACTACTGTCCACTCTTAGGTTGAGCCACTTTTAAACTGTGATTAATAATACGGCCCTTCAAATGGCACAATGATGCAGAAACATGTTTGTGTTTTTCTTTATTAAACAGTGATATTTGACTATATATTTGTGTTTTATTTATGTTTGGATACCACAACATCTCACCAGACATTCTGTCAGAAAATCTTTGTACCTTGCACCAAAATTACCCATTCTGTCAAAATTTCCACCTGAAGCAGTAAGCTCCCAAAGCTTGTTAGGATAGAACAAGTCCTGCTCTCTAGATGAAGAGAAATTTGCAAAAAAATGTATACCTCAGATAATATACAAGATGTTTCGCATACCAATACTTCTAGGGCTGGTTGCTGTCATTTAAATACTGAAAAAGGCTCCAATAAGTACAGGTCCAGAATCACTTTGTTACAAAGATGGCAGAAGTCTGTACCTTTCCTTAAAATTCACAATTTTATTATTTTTTAATGGGTTTAAATGAATGTTTTATTTGTAAAATGAGCTGGAAACTTCAATAGAACTAGTCTAAAGATTGCAATAGAATATTGAAAGAAAACAGTAGTTATTGAGATATATAATTTGACAAGGTGGGCTGAAAATTTAGAATTTTTTTCAAGTTGGAAGACGGAGGAGAAGATGTCGAGAAGAGGAGAAGAAGTAGGTGGAAAAGGAAACAAGGAAAAGGAGAAAGAGAAGCAGAGGAAGAGGAAAATAACGAATGATAAGAAGAGAGATGGGAGGAAACTAAGAGGAAGATGGAGCAAATATAGGAATACAGGGAGTAGAATAAAAAGAATAAGTAAGAAAAGTTATGGGAGAAGAAGAAAACGACAGGAAATGAGAAGGAGGAGAATAAGAAGACGAAGATGAAGAAAATACAAAAAAGACCGAGGAGGATGAGAAAGAAGAAGAATGAGAGAGAGTAAGAAAGTGGAAAAGACAGATAAGAAGAACAAGAAATGAAATGAAGAAGTAGAAGAAGGAGAGGAAGGAAAAGAAGAAGAAGAAGAAGAAGAAGAAGAAGAAGAAGAAGAAGAAGAAAAGAAGAAGAAGAAGAAGAAGAAGAAGAAGGGGAAGAAGAATAAGAAGAAGAAGAAGAAGAAGAAGAAGAAGATGAAGAAGGAGAAGAAGACAAGAATAAGGACAAGTAGAAGAATTAGACGAACTTTCTAATTCCACAAAAATGCGGAAGAAAAAGGCAAAGTAGAAGAGACCGACAAGTAAAAACAAAAGTAGGAACAAGGTAACGAACAAGCAGAAGCAATAAACAGAGAAGAGAAATCCTAAAGCCAGCTCTAGACATGCGGCATTCGTCGCATCCCGAGCACGTATTCGGCACATCACGACTAGTCTGGATGGTTCGCTATTTGACGAACTCCAATATTCGGCCTTTCTCGCAAAGTCTCGGTCTTTTCCACACATCAAAGCACACGAACATTCGGCATGAGACGAGCTTGTGGCTCACCCAAACATTCGTCTCCGGATTTGGCAACGCAATTGAATTGTTCATAGCAATAAAGAGAAATTAATATTTTGAATCAAATTGATTATTGGAGAAGAAGCTGAGAAAAAGAAAGTGAAAAAGATAAATAAGAGGAAGAAGAGGATAAAATTTGAATTTGAATTTTTGAAGGTAAATGTTCGGCTTGTATTTGTGAATTAGTAGATAGATAGATAGATGACTATTTTTTCACTTTTTACATTAAATGAGTACTGTGGGCAAAGTTGAGGCATAAGAGCCCCCTCTTAAACTTTACTCACAGTTAGTACATAGTTCAAGCAATATAATGTAATTTGAAAAAATATTTTGTCTTGACAAAGGTATAGGCTATTTTGAGTTTGGTTATTGGAAACGTATTATTTTGGTCTATAACCTGTTGATAACATTTTATTTATTTGAAAAAATACATAGTTGAGGGCACCAGAAATTAAATCCTATTATAGCCCTCATAACACAAAAGAAATTGACACAAACAAGATTTAACAGATAGTGCCACAGAAAACTATTTTGTTTTTATCAAAGTTCTCCTATTTAAAATTATTATTTTTGAAAAACAAATAAAGCCTGCAAAACTTCGATTTCTTATCTATCTTTTGGCGCAAACCGCATCAAAATCGGTCCACTCAATCTTCTCCACAAACTTTCCAAAGTCGGACACAAAATTCTTTTAATATATAAGATTGGCACAGATCGAAATACATGTGAAGACAGTATAAAAATGTAAGGTTATCTTCAGAGCCCTCAATACCTTATTAAACCCTAATGTGCCTAATCATGTTCATTTTCCGGGTACCATGTCAAAGTTAACCTGAAAAATCAAAAGAGCGGGTTTTGAGTTTTCCATATGTTTGAAATTCCCTCTAACAGTGAGAACGCAGTGATTAGATATTAACCTAATTAAGCACAAAATTCTCTTCATATTATATAATATTGTTTATAGGTTATTCCCTATATTCAAACATACTGTTCGGAATGTGACGCATTGTTTGGTATTTGGGAAACATTAGGGGCCGGTTCATGAGCTCGGGATTTAGCCGAGTCCTGGACTAAAACGGGTGGCCACAGTAGCATCGACAAACGTTAGCCTCGAAACTATACACCAAGGGCTCTCTATGCGGCTAACCCACTAACCTGTTGAGACAAATGTTTGTCGATGCTACGATAGCCACCCGTTTTAGTCTAGGACTTGGCTAAGTCCCGAGCTCATGAACCGGCCCATACTGTTCGTAATGTGACGCATTGTTTGGTATTTGAGAGACATTCGGTGTTTGCCAAATACCGCATGTCTAGAGCCGGCATAAAAGAAATCGACGGACAGAGAGCAGGGTTGAGTTGTGAAAGAGGGCCACAGCTGCCAGCCTTGCCTAATAGCAGGAATGTACCTGTACCGCGTTTGGGGCAGACTTTGCCGAACGACGAAGCGATGAGATCGGCCGGCAGGCCCAGGCCCTTGCAGTCACCTCCGAATATGTCCTTCACCAGCATGTCCACCTTGCGATGGTCCCCGCTCTCAGCTAGCGCCAGCAGCTCGTCGAAACCCTGTCAAGCAAGTCAAGTTAACATGAAAACGTTATGGAATCATGAGAGTTCAAGGGTTAATCAAGTTTAAGGCCCTGCAACCACGGAGCAACTGCTATCTGACTATAGTCGCCAACCCAGCGTTGCCAGATGCTATTTGGCAGTTTTTCGGGTAACCTAACCTAACGGCCAATGGTATCTGGCAACACTGGGTTTCCGACTGCAGTCAGATAGCAGTTGCTTCGTGGGCGCAGGGCCTAAGTGTAAAATGAGTTTAGTTGAGTTGAAACCAGTCCTCCCTCAGGAGGAGGAGAAGGTGGGGGAGGAGGAGTAGAAGGAGGGGGACGAGGAGGAGAAGGAGGGGTGCGAGGAGGAGGGAGGAGGAGGAGGAGGAAGAGGTGGATGAGAAGGATGAAAAGGAGGAGGAGGAAAGGAGGAGGAGGAGAAGGAGGAGGTGGATGAGGAGGATGAGGAGGAGGAGCAGCTGGAGGAGGAGGAGGAGGAGGAGGAGAAAGAGGAGAAGGAAGTAGTGATCAGTGTTCAAATGTAAATTAAGTTGATTCAAGTCAAGTAAACAGCACTGAAAACATTAAAACATATGAAATCCTGAGACTTCAAGTGTCAATTGAGTCAAAAACCTGTCAAACAAGTCAAGTACAACGCTTTAAAAACATGAAAAAATTATGAAATTTTGAGTGTTTAAATGTAGATTAAGTTGAGTCGGAACCCTGTCAAACAAGACAAGTAAACATAAACGGGATGGAAATTCTATGAACTAAATAACATTTTTGATAACTCTCTAATCATTACAACCCTAAACCTGTGTTTCCATGATCAAATTGCCAGCATGCCAGCAATAAAAGCGATTTCAGGACGTTTCAAGACTGAAAACGTAAAACAATATTTTAAAATATATTCTGTTTCGAGAACCAGCATGAACTTATGGTGTACTTGAGATATTATAAAAAAATATTACAATTAAATAAAAATTAGAGGTTATCTTTCTGCAAACAACACTCTTATTAATAAAAAATAGTGACACTACACTTACTTTGGCTTTAGTGAGTAATGATCCCAATCCCCAGAAGGTTCCTCCCCCCGTGGCTGTACCTCCAATTCGCTCGTACGAATCTTCAGATTCTACCTGAAATAAAGATTGAGTGACAAAATTACTATAGGTATACTAGATTCAATCATTAAATTTCAATAAAGTAAGTGGAATAATTCACTTGCAACAGTATTAGCTGCCGCCAACGAGGTTAGTGGCTCAAAAACCGTAAAGTTTTTGAATTTGGAGTTATAACGGACTTGTTCTATTGTAATTGATTCTTTTGGGAATATTTTAAAGTAGGCTACGTATTTCTGCTTACAGTGACATTCATTCAATTTGACGCATGGCATTAGATAGATAGAGAGATATTATTTCTTTGCCATCGTACTCTACGGTCATCATCACCGTCGAGAAATGATATCTCTCTATCTATCTAATGCCAAGCGTCAAATTAAATGAATGTCACTGTAACTTGTGACTTTCGTGAAACGGGCCCTGTTCTCCATCGCCCCATCTACTACCAAAGGTATGTACTAACCATTTCGAAGACATCCGTAAACTATATTTCAACTATGAATAGTCGGTCCCGGCTGCCTAAAAAACAGTCGTTAAGTCACGTCAGAGACCCTGAACTGATCAGGAGTGACCTGAAAACTCTGACACCAGACCTGAGCCAGCCAGGTTACACGGAATTATTATTATTATAACTATGAATACAAAATTAAGACAATTCTAAATTTCAGAGTATCAGAACATTTAATTACCTTCATAATACTGACACCGGACCCAATATTCACCAACATATAGGGAAATATATTAGGATCGGCCATTTGAAAATCGTATTCGGGAGTTCCATGTCTGTGGAATACGAATGCCTCGTCGCTGATATTTTTCAACAAGAAATTGCAGCCTTTTATCAAACAATCCATTTCTTCTTCTTTATCCACACTGCAAACAAAAGAAAGTGGATTAATAATACTGTTGGACTAACCAACTATACTCCGTATAGTTCAGTAGGTAGCCTACTGCTGACGTAGTTCCTCCAGGCACCGAGAGATGGCGCTGAGTTATTTTTTCATTTTTACCCTATAAACGTTTTTTTTTCAAAATACAAATAAAACCTGCACATCTATGGCTTCTAACCTTTCTTTTGGCAATGAAATGGAGAAGAAGGAGAAGTAGAAGAATGAGAAAAAGATTGAAAATAAGGAGAAGGAGGAGATGAGAAGAAAGAGGAGAAGATGGAGATAAGATAAGAAGATGAAGGAGATAATAAGGAGATGAAGAAGGAGAAGACGTAGAAGAATGGAAAAAGAGTAAAAAGGAGGAGAATGAGGAGAAGGCGAATAAGGTGGAGAAGAAAAGAATGGAAAAGAAGATTGAAAACAAGTAGATGAGGAGGAGGAGGAGTTTCATGAGACCTGGGATTTCCCAGTAGTATTAAAAAGTATTTGAATGAATAAATACTAGTTATAGCAGTCATTAATACAGGCAGTCTTACTATTATTATTTTTAGGCAAATTTATCTATTATTATTAGATTTAATTATTAATTAACAATCATTATTTCATTTGTTAATTAATTAATTTATTTTCTATTTATTTAGGCAAATCGAGAAAATTATTCTGGTTCTCATATTTCCTTGTTTGATTAGCCTAAGTAATTAAATAAATAATTAGCCTAAATGATAAGAAAAGTTTTCTCACAAATACAACACATTATATATCAAAATTATAATGTACTGTCTAACGACAGTCTTAAACACTGGCAAGAGAATGAGAGTAGCCTTCTTTAAATTCTTATCAAATAGAAGCAATCTCATACTTGCTATTTTCACAATAGACATCTACTGTGTAATTTAGATAATACCGTTATCAAATGTGTTTCTTCCTCAAGAATTTTTGTTAAGACTAGATAAATTAATGCATTTATTCTGGGTAGTTCATGTCATGGCCTTCTATTAAGGGGATTAAAGATATCATAAATTAATTTAAATGAGACCTTAGTACAGTCTCAGTATTTTCGTTCAGTATTTACGCTTTGGTATATCTGTTAAATTTTTTCCAAGGCGATTGGGGCTGACAATGAATTACCTCATTACAGCTTTTTACAATGTTCAAAACATATAAGAATACAACCACTTTATAGCAATAAGCAGTTGAGTTATCAAGAAATTGAGCAGTATTTCTATTTAATAAGAGTAATAATGAAGAAACCGGTAAATTCTGTTAATTATTTTCCTCTCAAATAGATTCATTTATAGTCCTAAACGGTCAACTGTATGTAGTTGATTCAGTATTATTCTTAATCCATTCTTGGTCTACTGATCATGGTATACTACACCTGTACTATACTACTTTTGTTGTTCATGCATACTTAATTGAAAAATAAGATGATCGAGAGAATCCTGCTTCCAAACTATAAATATAAAAGCAAAATTGTTTGATGTAATATATATGCCATTGAATTTCAAATTCAAATTTATTCTCAATCCATTACAAAGAAAATACCTACGCATATTAACTAATCTAACAAATCTAACGTAAGCATTATATTACAATTGAAAGGAGATAACACAAATTCAATGAAAAGAGACAATATACCCACAAGACTCTCCGTTGAGTATTTGCTCAATTACCTTCTCAAGTAACTGTATTCTGTAATTATTCGTAATATTGATTTTATACTCACGACAATCCTAATTTCTCCTGTAGCAAATCGGCATATCTATAGGCCCCTCCTCCAGTGGCTTTTATAGTTTTGCCAGCCATTTTCTCCCTGCTGGATACTAAATTCTCACAAATGAAGTCCAAACAATTTTCAATGTATTTTGTTTCGAATTTTATGAAATGCAACCGCGCATTCTCCGATAGTTCGTATTTGTTTTGTTCCTGTAACCAAAAAGTGCAAATGATAAGTTACAGTGAACTAAAAATTACGTCGCAAAAGAAATGAAAAAAATTGGTGCGCGCAGTAGACTAATATCCCAGTAAGATTAGACAACAAGAATCCCTCAAGAAACTTTGTAAGAGACTAGAAATTTATTGAAGTTCTATAATAAAACTTAACGTTAATTAAATGAAGGAAACCCTCATCAATAATTATGACTTAGGATTCAAGGACGATTCAAAAAAATCAGTTCAGTTTCCGCTCAGTTTTAGTCCGTGATTAGTGATTGGTCCGGCATCATGCGCAGAAAAATTGCGTCACTGACGCTGGACCAACAACAGAGCATTGACGGAAACGGAACTGATATATGTGAATCGACCTTGAATCATAAGCCATAATTCTTGGCGAGGTTTTCCGTTTTACAAATAGGAATATCAAGAAGCAAGCAACTCATGGAAAGATGTAATTGATAACCATCATTTCGCAAAATATCTTCTTCATGTAAGAAAAATGAGATATAACAAATGAGTGTGATCATGATTTTTTAAAATCATATTTCGATTCAAGTCAACAAGGGATTAATTTGGCTGACAGGAACCTACAATAACTTCCCAAAGCTATAATAAATGATAAGATACTACAATAGTTTGCCCAATGAAGTAAAAGAAAAGCAGTTTTTAACTTTCATTAAAACTGTGAGGAATAGACTACTGAATAGGTCACTCTACTCGTTTCGGGAATAGAAGAGGAGCCTCTCTTTGGGGTTGTTGAGTTCCCCAGAATGAATAGGCTAACCATGCTGATGCGCTTGTTTTTTACACAACTATCTGACAAAGCACATCTGGAAACCCCCGTCCTTGACAGCAACTCCAAGTAAGGCCCGAGTTTCATGTTTGTAGCCTATCTGGATTAGTGTTTGACACATATCAGATATCTTGAAAATCTTAATGGGTGGTTTTTTGTCCAAGTTATCAGTCAAAAAAGACTCGTGAACATAAACTTAGATTTCTTCGTATGAATTTGGGATTTCTGCTTCTCACATCTTCAAGTACATTGTCAACAAATAAACAAAATAATTACCTCTGAACTGACGGTATTATCCTGATCCGCCTCATAGTTGATACGACGATATGAGACTGTGGAGTAGTAAGCAATTTTTGTGAGAGTTCCACCTGTAAAATCAAACTTTTATTGAATCGATAATAATCATTTCAAGAGATATTTATTAGTCTAAAATCGTTACTGTGGTTTAATTCTGAAGCTCATAAAACTCGGAGATTCAAAAAACGTCACATAATAACAAAATCACAAGATACCGGAGGCTAGTTCTAGAAGGTTGACAATGTCAGCGAATTGACACAGAACTCTGATGCACAGGTGACAGGTAATGACATTTCAAGCTTCATTTATTTTCAAGTCTGTAATGTTTTATTTCTATACTTACCAATATCGATGGCAAATCTTTTAGCATTTTTCAAATTGCTGAAAGCTTCCACAGTTTCAGGTAGCTTAATACTTTTCGGGTTACCTTTCTCATCCATGACTGATGCGGAACTAAACTAGATTTGAAAATTGTTTTTCTACTTATCATAAATGCCTTATCATCATCAACATACAGGTATTAATTCTATTTATTATTCGTGGTGAAAAAAGAAACGTAATCTGGAATGTAACCTCCAAAACTAGAAGTTGAATTGAAATCAAATGGAGGTGGTTCAGTCCGGAACGAACGGATGCAAAGGAAGGGGTTAAATAAATGTACGATAGGGTAACGTTATAAAAAGGAGCTACAATACAATATTACAATAGATTATTACTACAATATTATCCGATCCCTGTCTAAACACCTCACTTCAGAACGTATGATTGTAAAAGAGAATGCGAAAAAGAGGAATAAAGAAAAGGTGAAAAGGAACTAGAAGGATTGGTTGAATTGGTTCTGAAAAAGAACGAGATTGAACATCTTAAAATCAAGTGACATTGTAGCAGATCAGCCAACCTATCAACGATTTTGATCTGTGTAAATACTATTTTTTAAATGTATTCAATGATGATTTCATGCTATTTTTTATCAATATTAGAGTTTATTTTGGATATTCAATCTATAATTTAAACTCAAATTACAGATAATTTGTCAAGGAATTTTCAAGTTGTCAAGGTGGTAGCAGTTCTTACTTCCGTCATCTGAAGAAGGAATCGGCCTTATTCCGGCTACGTCCCATTGAAGCAAAATGGTAAGTGAAATATTTGATATTTATCCTTAAATTTTAGCTTCATCCTTGCAATTTGATATTATTTCTATACATGCTAATCATTTTCAATTATTACTTGAACTTTCCATACCATTATCAACTATTTTATGTCCACCATAATAAAGTAAACACATGATTGCAATGTGGTTGCTTTCATTCTTCAAATATGCATTTTATTTGATGAACAACCCATTTATTTTCTGAATCTCTTATTATATTCTTTTTCAAAGTAATGACCTCAAATTTTCTATGTATTTACTACTATTTCTTAGATTGTTGCAATTTCTGTAGAATTTGCTACACATTTTAGGTTATGTTTGTGAGGGACGTTGTAGACATTGTTATATTTTTGAATTTTGTCTTGTTCACATTGATCCGCACTTTTTTATTACTTTCTTATAATTATGCTTTATTCTTATCCTATTTCTGTACATAATACACTTTTTGATAGAGTTGTTGATGCATTTCTGACGAAGTCAGTGAAGAAAACAAGTTCATTCAGACAATATTTGCATATCTATATCTCAGTTTGTGCATAGTTTATTGTTATTCCGACTCCATCATGTGTAATCTACACTTTTCATGCGTTTCACTGAAGATTTTCTTGGCCTTTGATTGATTTTTTCACTTATTTCAGACGAAAGGTACCTCAAGTTTTGGTAAGCGGCGTAATAAGACTCACACCCTCTGCAGACGGTGTGGTCGTTCGTCATATCACATTCAGAAGAAGTCATGTGCTCAGTGTGGATACCCATGCGCCAAGCTCAGACACTGTAAGTTCTAAAACCAAAACATATTATTTAAGTCATCTCTTGATATAAGTTATTTCAATGTTTTAGCTCATATCATATCCCATCCTTAATTCAGTCGTCATACAAACAAAATTTATCAGCCAAAAATCACCCTAACTCATTTTAGTTGATTTGATACATATGTCAATATTCAAAACTAATAAAATTCAGATAGACCTACTTTGAATGATACTTCTAATAAAATTCAGTGTTTTGGATGATATTGTCTAATAGAATTTAGTTATTTTGAATGGTATTCTCCAGCATCAACTTATAGATATAATCTCACCTCATTGAATGTCACTTGTAACGGTGTAGATGGGGAAAGGTCCAAGTTATTGACATTTTCATTTGTGAATTTTTTACTGGCATTAAAGAAAGGTTTGATATGATGTTCACTCTAAATACACGTTGGACTACTGAACGTTGTGACTGATAACCCAAAACTGATCAAACCTTTCCATCTCGGGGTTCGGATACCTAGATAGTAGAAAAACCTCATGAAAATGTCATTCAAATTCAATCTACTTATCAAAAAATAACCATACAATGAAGAATAATAAATTTAATTATGTAGACTACATCAGTAACAAGCTGATTGAATGCTTTAGAAATATTATGCGAATTTAATTAAAATTTAGTATGGCATTGCGATTGATTAATATTAATATTTGTAATTGCTAAGTAATCATAGGGTTAAGTAACAAACATTCACGACCGCTCTCGGATGGGTGACCGACACAAAAAATTGTGCAATTAGGCGAAGTGGAACCTACCCGTAAGGTTCTCCTCACCGATAAAAAGCCATAAGCTTACGATAAAAAAATATTAATATTAATCAATATTTTAGATTTGTTATATCAGAAGAAAAGTTTGATATGATGTTCACTCAAAAAATACACGTTGGACTACTGAACAATGTGACTGATAATTTTAAACTGATCAAACCTTTCCATTTGTGGGTTCGAAAATTACCTTGATAGTACTCGCCTTATGTTATTCATATGTAACTTACCTCAAACGCCATAATCTTAATTAATAATTTATGCAGTTGAATACAACTGTTTGAAAACTTATAAGTCTACTAAGGTCGATCCTCCTAGAACGGGATTACAAATGAGAAATCTTTGTAAGGTTTAAATTGAAATTTATAAATTAGGGACAAAATTTCTTAGAGGTTTGAAATGATGTTTACTCTCAAAATACACGTTGGACTACTGAACAATGTGACTGATAAACTATAACTGATCAAACCTTTGTGACTTCCAATTTCACTAACCTAGTGGTTAGAAACCCACCTATAGTGCTTTTCATCCTTGAAGACATCTGAGTACAGAGACAGTACCAGTACCCCACAACTTTCCGAGCTAGCCAATCACACGCCTGCAACGTTGCCAATACGCATACTTCTATAATAGTGATGAACATATGTTTAATTTCTGGTCATCTGCTCTACTTGTAAATAATCCAAGTTAACACACCGAGTCGTGATATCAGACTGAAATTTCGGTTTAATACCCTTGCGTGCGCAGATGATTAAACAGCACACAATATGACAACATTGCCGGGCATTCCAATTGGATAACGCACAAAGCTGGCCAGTATTGTCTTTAAGGATAAAAAGCCATACGATAAAAAAGAAGCAATTTAGATTATATATTATGTATCATGTTCTTCAAAGCATAATTCCAACAAACATGATACGAGGGTTTCCCAACCAACTTATAAAATATTTTAAGTCGGTTATAAAGCTCCCAAGATATTTACTTACTGATAATATGTTTTCAAAAAATTCTCGCATTATGTACTTCCAATTTTAATAATGATTTTATTCAACAAATACTGTAAAGTCAAATATAAATTAATTCTTTGGAAAGAAACAATGCAAGTCTAACAATAGAACGATTCCTCTCTAAAATTTTGTTTCACAATTTTAAAAAAACGTGTGAGGTATATGAAACAGAAATTCCTGTATTACAGGAGATTCTCCTGTATTTTTTTTCACTTACAAGTTTTATGAAACAGGACCTACAGAATTGAGAAAAAGGTTTGAAATGATGTTCACTCAAAAATACACGTTGGACTACTGATCAATGTGATTGATAATCTGAAACTGATCAAACCTTTCCGCTTTATTAATCCTTCTCCGGTGTTAGTGTTTAGGAATCCACCTAAAATATTTAGTCCACGTAAATATTTAGTCTTGAAATATTTATTCTAAAAATTTAATAATAAAATATTATGTTGTTCATACATTAATTTAAGCGGGGAATGCTTAAAAGCTTTAGAAATATTGTTTGAATTCGATCAAGATTTAGTATGCCACTGCGATTAAATAAAAAAAATCAATATTTTAGATTTTGTTGTATCAGAAGGAAGGTTTGAAATGATGTTCACTCAAAAAATACACGTTGGACTACTGAACAATGTGACTGATAATCTATAACTGATCAAACCTTTCTAGTTGTGGGTTCGGAACTCACCTAAATCCTGGTTTTCATTCACTTGCTGAAAACGAATACTAACTCTACCATAATGCTATTATTAGTCTAACAAGTATTACCATCACTCTACATGAAATCATTAAGTTAGTATCTAGTTACCAGTAATGAAAAATCGTTCTATCAGTTAAAATTATTTCTCAATTGAATGATAATTGAAAATTAGTAATTGAATTAATAATTGTTGTACATTAATAAAGTAATTTAAATTAATAATTGACAAGTGTACGGGTAACGAATGAAAAATCGTTCTCAGGTTTAAGTTGAAATTGGGAAATTTAGGACCAGATTTCTCAACAACAGTTTTGAAATGATGTTTACTCTCATTATACACGTTGGACTACTGAACAATGTGAATGATAATCTATAACTGATCAAACCTCTTCCTTTTTGTTGAGGCAGATGTTCGGAACTTACCTAAAATTGTAGACCTAAATTGTGTTCTTCCTGAACTAAGTATAGGCTATTCTATTGTTTTTTTTTCGATTACAGATAACTGGAGTATAAAGGCCCAGCGCAGGAAGACCACAGGAACTGGCAGGATGCGTCACCTCAAGGTTGTGCGCAGGAGATTCAGGTTAGTAGCTGGAATGTGGTTCGGAATCCACCTAAAACTGTTTGAACCATCACATATCTCATTATTTACGCTCATTATGATTATTAATTATTGCCATAAACTCGATTGATCTATTTCATTATTTGTAAAAGAGTACTCATTGAGAACTTGAAATCCGAAATCACTCTTTATGTCGCGTTTACACGTTGTGTCACGCACAGGTTTTTAAAAACCCATGTGACACCAAATTTATTGTATTATAATTTTTGTACTGTGTAATTTCTGATTCCTGCCAATGGAGTATGCCAGTTGACAGGTTTCCAGGGCTTGCTTTCTCAAATTTTAGGTGTGGAAACTGTGATCTATTCTTATAAAAGGTATAAGATACATTATTGTAATCTGGCATTATTAATAGCACTTGAGCCTGGTTTTCATTAGTAGAGTTAGTGGTAGAGTAACTAGCATACTAACTCTATTCTACTTACTTGGTCGAAAAGCTGTTTTCATTACAATTGAGAATAGTAGGTAAAGTGTGTTGTCTAGTGAACAGATCTTACCTTAAAATCTACTAGCAGACTCTACTAGCTCGAGACTGTTTTCATTAGGATAGTGGTGGTAGAGTAGAGTGAGAAGCGGTATGGTGGGGGAAGGCAAGTGGTAGAGAACTATCCCACGGTGCTATCCCGCTCTACTCTACCAAAAACAAGTACTCTACCATCACTCTACTCTACTATGAACGTTTCCATTGGGAGAGTTCACAAGATAGTTGGTACTCGCCCAGGGAACTCTACCACTAACTACTAATGAAAACCGGGCTTTAGAATGAGTCGATTAACACTAGTAGGTCAATAGGTAGGATGTTTCCTACCTAATTCATGTTTCCTCATCTAAAATAAGTGTTTTTTTCTATAATAAATTATACTATTTTTCTAATTGTTTTGTTTTTCTTTTGTTTTAAGGAATGGATTCAAGGAGGGAGGACGCCCTTTGTCAAAGAAGCCCAGGGGAGCTTAGATTATGATGAATGACATCTCAAACTTATAATTTTATTATTAAAACTAAATCGTTTGTTAATAAAACGTCATAATCTTCAAGCTTTTCGTTTCATTTTTTAGGTCTAGAATCCTACAACTACATTTGGGACTGTTTCTATTGCAACAGATTTGTATTGCAACATGTTGCAGTGATAATCAGCTGTTGTAAGGCTCTGGAATAGGAACAGCTGATGAGTTTTGCAACTTGTGCTGGGATTTGTTGTGATGGAAACGGGTTTCACCACTACCACCTAGAGTTACAGTTGTAACTCTAGGTGGTAGTGGTTTCACTCAGTTATTAGCCCAGTCAAAACGGGGTTCACTCAGTTATTAGCCCAGTCAATAGCTATGTCCACACCTTGTCGATTTTTGTTTCGTCTTGCGTTTCACGCATCCTATTGAGATTGGACGAGAAAAGGAATGCTGCACCGCATGCATCATGCGCTATGACGTAAATCGAAAAGCAGATAAAAATCGACCAAGTGTGGACATAGGGAATGAAGGCCAAAAATGGCAAATGTCGTTTCAAATTAGAGACAAGCAAGACTATACAGGGATCGATAGTACACGTTTAGATGTACATCCTCCAGAAAGTCCCCTAAAATAGTCCTGGTGCTACGACCCCTGGTCAAGAATGGAAAGCACTATACAGAGTGATTCAAAAAGAATACCACAACTTTGAAATTGTGTATTTAACGAAAGAAACGTAATAGAACCTTTGTCATACATTATTACAAAGCGTATTAAAAGAAGTTTTTTTCACTCACAAAGAAGTTCAGAGATGTTCAATATGACCCCCTCCAGACACTCAACTAATATCAACCCGATAATTCAAACTCAGCAACCGTTAGCATCAGGCGTTTTTGATTCTGTAATATCTTGTTTAAATCATCAATATCATCCACCATTTATGATTTGAAACAATAAATAACAACAACATTACTATTACATTTTCTGGGTTGATATTGCTCATGTCTGGATTGAACATCTCGATTGTTTGTTAGAAAAAACTTCTTCAAATACTCTTTGTAATGAAGTATAACAGACGGTTCTATTATGTTTCTTTCATTAAATACACGTTTTTAAAGTTGTGGTATTGTTTTTGAATCATTCTGTAGTTCATTTCATCATTTCAAAGATAATGCCACAATCACCGAGGAGAAGTATCGAAAGGGAATTCTATTTCAATTATAAACTGATTTTAATTCAGTAGAATTAAAAGATTATTCGAAGAATGATAATAACTGAAGATTATTCGACAGAGGGCAACACCGTAGATGCTCACAGCGAATTGAACATCCTGAAAAAAATTTGATTTGAGTTTGATATTCGAATATTTTTCGCAATGGATATTAGAATATGGATCTTATGGGGAAAGAAATTGAACAATACTGTATGTACTATTAATTTATTGAGAACAATTTGATACATTTTGCCTCTATATTTCTAGAGACAAAACATATTTAATCGAATTAAAAATTAATGATAAGTGATCACTAAAATAATTACGTTTATAACAAATAATAATATAACTACAAGATGTGATGATCCAAAGACTTAGAACCATAGGTATTAAAATAAAAACAAAATAAGTCTTCAAGAGTAATAATAATTGTGATACCCATTTTTTCCATTATATGAGTGATCATATTCTAAATATAAAAGTACATACAAATTAATAGATAATAAACTAAGTTGTCTAGAAAATAAGACAACAGAAATATAGTAATGAGTGGATATAATACTAAAAATATAATACTGTAACAAGAAGAATTCTTTCAAATTAATGTTTCTTTATTTTGAGAACTAATTTTTCCACTTTGTGTACTAGTAACTTCAAGTGTACTGTATAAAATGGTACCTTGAAAATAATAGAAGCCTTGTACACTCAAATGTTTAGCATATTAGACAGATTCATTACAAGCAAAACTGCTCTTCTTATGTATTTTACCAAAAATTGTGTATTTGTAGAATGAATACAAAAATGCCAAGATATTTTATTGTGAAAAGGAACAAATTTATTTATTTTTAAATCTGTATTGATGAAGTTAGTTGACAGTTTTGAGATCACAATAACATTTATGAGAAAACACTAAACAAAAGAGAACTCCGAATAATAAAAGTCATTTTATTAATTTTTTACTGAAAAACTACTAAATCACCTCTGATTGTTAGCAGTATTCTACTTCCCATATTTGTTTGAATGCTTATGTATTGATTGGCATCTTCATTTGGTAAAATTTCAATAAGAATAAAAAATCACAGTTTTTCTGTTAATACTGTACCGTACTTATATTTTCTGAATTGAACTACTGCCTTTATTTTTCCATAGAGGGCGAAGTGTAAAGTGCTTTTATTGTATTTCTTTCTGATTCTGTTGGGAAAATCATAATAAATAATTAAAAAATCACTGTTCTTTACAATGTTTGCTCCTGTTGACAATTTATTTCTTGAAATAAGTAGAGTTAAAAAGACCATGGTCTCACCAGTTTATTATTAATATTGACAGTGTATTTAGCACTATCTCTGCTATGTATTGTATTTCAATTTCTCTCTGAGCAAATCACAATAAATAATTAAAAAATCACTGTTCTTTACATTGTTTGCTCCTATTGACAATTTATTAAATTTCTTGAAATGAGTAAAGTTTAAAATACCATTGCGTCACCAGTTTATACTGACAGTGTATTTATCACTATCTCTGCTATGTTAAATTTAAAATTAAACACCGTAATTGGTTTAAATTTCTTTCTCTTTTTCTATGTAGAAACTGTCAACTATAGTATGGTATCAACAATATAATTGAAATTGACGCTTTATGTTCAGCCGTAAGTAAAGGACCATATTTTTCATTCACGTCTTCTAAACTCCAATCAATCAATCATTCATTTAATAATTTACATAATTATTCATTATTTTAATAATTTTATACTAAAACATCGTGTGTTTTTTTAGAAAATCAATCAATTCAATTGATGGATTTAGACTTCAAGTCAATTGGTTGGATTTTGTTGAAAATTTGATCCTGTTATTACGGCTTCATTAATTTTTCTTCAAATCTATGAAATTTCTTTCAAATTCTCCATTGAGAAAACTGTCAACAATCAACAAAGCCTGTGTTTTATACACTTTCTTGGTTGTAACGTTTTTTTTTATTGTCTATAACTTTGCTTTATCGTCTTCACAAGTCAGTGAGCCACACTTTGAGCGGAATTTGCAAGAAAGCACTGTTGAGGAAATTCTTAAAATGGCGGCTGATAGCTTGGGCTGCGGCTGGCTTCATTTCTTCGATGATTTCGTTGGCGTTCTGATTGAGAAATTGGTTCATTGCTTCGCCTGAAACACAAAATTAGATTAAATTACATAAAATCGATAAAAAAGGTACAGTACAGTATATTATTTTTATTGTTGATGCATCTTCTTTTCACTGGTTCCCTAAGATTATAACATTTTTAAATTAAAAATCTTAAAGTTAAGTTTTAAGATTTATGCCCAGTTTTTCAGTCGTTCAATAGACTGATGCCCGGTTTTTTAGTCGTTCAATAAATAGTTTATCGATTCAATAGCGCTATTGATTCCATAAACATGAGAATTGCGTTTTTTAAACACTCGATAACTATTGATCTATAAATCTTCAATAAACTATAAAAAATCCAGATATTTATTGAACCAATAACTGCACAGCTGAGCTGGAATTATTTTGATCAATTTTTTATCTAGTTAGTTTGTGGTAAATACAGACTTATTGCTTAAATTTAAATAAACGTTTACATGATTGTTTTAAAATGTTTCATATAAAATTTGAGCATTTCATTATCTTAATTTGAATAATCAATTCTATTCTTACATGAAATGAAAGTTAATTCTTACAATTTGAGACAAGTAGGCCTTTTTATCTTGATAAAAAGTTTATCTTCATGGATGATAAACTGAGGACGCCCCCAACTTTTGTATAAGTGAACGGATCTTATCAAACAATAGCTCCTTCTTTTCAGCTCATCAATGCTGAAATTTATACATAAAATTATTTCAAATTCGATCAAAATTGGAAAATTTCTTTTCCTAAGGATCCTTTGACTTTATTCCCATATACCGAGAAGAAGGCTATTTTCTGTTTTCAAACACATTACCTTGAATGCCATTGATAATAAGAAATTGTATTTGGTCTCAAATTGTAGAACAGATTCTCCTCTTTCATTTGCAGTCATTTGCGACCAAAATATCGCATTCTCAAGTTGAGTACATTCGGTTTTGTAAGTTGAAAAATCCTTAAAATTCTTCCCTTTTTCACGTTTTGATCAATTTTCACCACACAAAAAGGTATTTGAGCCGATTGTACAAGTAGAAAATAAAATTTTCTATAATTAAGCCCAGATACATGTTATTAGCTTGCATCTATCCCAATTTAGAAGCTAATTTAGTAACAGAAAAATATTGAAAAACGTGAAAAATAGTTTTCTCATTTTTTTAGATTGCGTGTAACTTTTTATGAGAGATTGAAAAAATTGAAAAGGTGACCAATGAAAGAAATTCTCCTCTTTTAATTGATATTAATACTTTCATTCTCAAATGGCTGATAGAAAAGGATCACGCAATCTAAAAAGGTAGACTGTAGAGAAAACAGTTACCGACAAAGTATAAAACAGACGAAGGGGTTCCCTAACCTTCAAAATGTTTCATTTGTTTACAAAATAGAGCCTTTTGCGTTGTTGCCAGATTCATTGAACCGATAAATCGTTCAATAGCTATCGGTTACATAAATATGTTTAATGAACGCAATAAGTTTTATCGAATGGATAAATTTATTGACTCCATAGCTATTGAATGATTTATCGAACGACTAAAAAACCGGGCAGTATTGAATCAATAACTTTTTTTTGCATTTGAAAACACATGGTTATTGATTCAATAGTGCTATTGGATCCATAAACTGTCTATTGAGCGACTGAAAAACCGGGCATTAGCCTATTCTTAAATCTTTAATTTATGGATCAATCTTAAATATTAGAATCTTTATTAAAATTTTAATCTTACAATCACTATTATTTTAAAAAAGTAAAGCGGTTGCTAAGTAATCATGTGGTTAAGTAACAAACATTCAAGACTGCTCTCGGATAGGTGACCGATACAAAAATAAGGGAAACTACCCGTAGTTATCAAATCTAAATAATGAGATATTAAAGGGCTTTAAACCGGCGAATTACAATATCTGAATAAGTTTTGAACGAGATCTATCTTCCACCGATAAAAAGCCAAACAAAAAAAACTATTATTTTGAAATAGTAGTACAATAATTTGGTTGTAATTATTTCAAATGAATATTATGTTGTTATGATACCATGATAAAATAGCACATTGTTCAATAAAGTTTTGAAAATTAAGTGAATAGAATATTCTTAAAAATAAAAATGGGTCCTTATCATTTTGAATTTGAAGAAATCCAATTTTGGTTTCACTCCAGTATATTTACCGTCATGCAGTCATTTTATTTTGAAAGTAAAAACAAATTTGTCTACTTTGTTATCGATTATAAATTATATAATATAAGTATAATAATTATATATTATTCGAATCATATAATATAAATTATATTATAGTCTAATATAATTACCATAAATTTTGCCAATACAGGTGATGTTGGCTGCAAGACATGTTTTGGATATTTTTCTTGGTAAATTTTGGAATAGAAGAAGTTTTGTGCTAACGCCTATTTTTTCTTTACATTAGTATTTTAATCAAATAAATGAATATGATTATACTATCGATTTACCATCGATAATATTTACTTACTTAGTACATTATTGTTGTTAAGTACATCCTTGATTTTGAATCGTGATTTTCCCAGCTTGAAGTCGATTCCCAACCGCTCTGTTTTCATGAAGACAACGCCATTCTTTTTCACCTCGGCGCCGTAAATTTTGCCAATACCTGTGATGTTAGCTGCAAAAAATGAATGAAATTTGAACAAAACTGAGGAAAAACTGCAAAGAGGTTCGGAAACCATCTAAAATAGTGTTGGTCTACCATTTACCATATGGATGCTCCCCATCACATATAGGCCTAAGAAGACATATAGTTGACACTTCTTGTGACAAAGGATAAAATATAAAAATCATGCAAGAATTCTCAAATAAGTTGATTGATGTATTCAATTTTATTTATATTATTAGAACAGACACGTCTTATATATGAAAAGAGTTTCGTGTCCGACTTTTATTCGTCTCCGAACTTATTTGGAAAGTTCGTGGAGAAGTTTGAGTGGACCGATTTTGATGCAACGTTTTGCGCCAAAAGAAAGATAAAAAATCAATTTTTTGCAGGCTCTATTTGTTTTTCAAAAATAATCATTTTAAATGGGAGTAAATTGGAAAAAGAACATAAAAAGGGTTTTCTGTTGAACTATCTGTTGGCATAAAATGTAAAGTATAATTCAATGTTTTGAGTTTAGTTTGTTAAATTCCCCATATATAGGGGAATTCCCCAACTTTTTCTATAAAAGTAGTACAGTGACCAGTAATCACTGTACAAGGTAGGAATTCATTGGTACGACTGAGCTGCTGTCAGCTGCTGATAATCAAAAAAGCAACTATTTAAAACTTTGAATTTTAGAAAATTCAAATGAGAGGCGCTTTGCGCTGCACGGGGTGGGCTCGTTCTACATGAATATTGTACCACGATGTAGGCTTATAGAAGGAGACAGAAGATTTCACGCGTATAATATTCGCCTGAATCTTAAAGTAGGTAGCCTACTATATCTACAAGTTCATATCGAATGTTCTATCGAATATTTTTTTAATCTACAGAATGGCGCAAAAAAGGCATGGATTCAAGTAAGATATTACTTATTAGTGGAGTTTTTGCTGTCTGTCACCGCCTAGTGACAATATTTTGTAGGAATTATCGAATTTTAGTAACAATGGCTCAATCAATCTTGCAATATCACTTATTTGCTGTTGAACAATATTTCAAATAAAATAAATCTGCCATCATCGTTCAACGGAGCTTTAGTAGAGAGTTTTAAGTCGAGCATATTGGCATGTGACTCTTCTTCACTTGAAATTCAAAGTTTACTTTTGTAAATATTGTTCAATTGAAGATTTGAATACTGCAATACATGAATAAGTTACTGCTGTATCAAAAGTTATGGACCAATTTGAGGTTTTTAATGAGCATTATTTTAAACGCATAAGGCGCCATCTTTCCTATGTAATTCTTTAAAAATATTCAAGTGTTTTGGAGTTTTTCATACAAAATCTCAGATTGGGTTATTTGCTTAGTTGGCTATCTATTTTGGTGCAAGTAAGATAATGTATGATTATAATAACCTTTCTTATAACACTTTGAAAAACACGCATTCTTTATGCGCCATACTGTATATTGTGATTTTTTATTAAATAATTTATGGTTTATCCTACCAAATGAGACCCAGAAGTCGCCTTTACTGCGTACAGGGAAAAGCAGTACGTTTCCATTCACATCATAGCTTCCTGTGGCCTCAATACGGGGCACTCCTAGGCCCAAATCGATACGTAATTTACTTAGGTCACTCCTGAAAACACATAGAAAAATATGATGAATAATATCAAAAGAAAATTGTGCCCGACTTGAACCAAGCGAGTAATATATAATAAGACTCACATCGAAATAAAATGGACAAGATAATAATTTTGAATAATGAGGTGAATTAGTAAAAGAATAAATATTGAATAAGAATAAATATTGTCAATTCCACAAACAAATTTGTGGAATTGACAACATTCATTTATTCTTTTACCAATTTACCTCATTATGGAGAGGTTCCAAAACATATCTGAAGAAAGTGAAAATTATTGCTTGTGGAATTGACAACATTCAAGTTATTTATTCTTTTAACAATTTAACTCATTATGGAGAAGTTGAACAACATATCTGAAGAAAGTGAAACTTTGATAGAAAAATTTTGAAATTTGAAAATTTGAATAAGATGAATCACATAATAAAGTATTAGGCCTACATATAATTATTATATTATCTAGACCTGTATCACCTCCGTCACGGAAAAAAGGGTGATAAAGGAGATTCAGAAGTCTTGTATTACAGAAAAAGGCTCTACCAGCTATAACACTCGGCGTGGAGGAACTACGTCCACAACTGAACTATACGGAGTTTAGTCTAGTAGGTATCTATTGAAATTTATTTAGTTCCAAAAAACACGGTACAAAATAAATAATTTTTGTACCGTGTTTTGTTTTATGAAGGTCTGCTGTGAAAAAATGATGCAACCTTATCTGAAGAAATATTTTAAAATGGCGGGCAACAACAAGTTTTCGAGTTATTTCAATTTAAAATTTCAAATGCCCACCATTCTGAAATATTTCTTCAGATAAGGTTTGTTCATTTTTTTTTACAGCAGACCTTCATCTTGGCCTTGACCATGCCAAATTTCAACAAAATTATTGAAATGTTAAATTAATTATAATAATAATATTAATGTGAAATTAATCACTGATAATGATTTTCAAGCACTTTCAAGTCATTACCTTGCAGCTTGGGATGAAAATTAGATTAAATAATATCAAATCAAAGCTTATTCACCATATTTACAATACAAAATGAGAATCTATAACATGAAAAACAAGTATAGTACAAAGAAATTTTATGATTTGAATAATTTCAAAACGCAGATCGTTTTAATGAATAGATATTATGATAACAAACAGAATTTGTGGAGGCAGATCTTTCTTGCATGTAAAATACTGTTCTGTGTTTTTATTTTTATTTAATTAACTATAATATATATGACTACTAAATGACTTATGACAATGCCTATTATATTATTATATTTAATGACAGACAAAATCATTAAACTAATAAGTTAATGAAAAAAACAACAAGATATTGTCAATTAAATATTTTTATAATTGTAACACTGATGACAGCACCTAAGATTGCTGAAACATATCTTTCTTATTATCAAAAAAATAGTGATAATTGACAATATCTTGTTTCATTATGAAATATCACTACATCTCACAGACACTGTCAGGAAGTTAATAAGTTAATCATTAACAATACGGTATTTTTTGTTGCGGTACCTTATTGAAACAATAGAAGTCAATGAAAACAATAAAATGAAATAAAGAAGTGGTATATAATAGGCTAAACCAAAATGATTAATTTACGATTTAATTAACTTACTTGACAGAGTATACACTGTAGTTACTAGCTCCATAAATGGTCATATTCGAGAAAACGGCTCTCACTCTGACAGGTCCATGTCCGTTCTCCATTGTCATCCTAGGAATTACCATTGGCTCTATCGACTGTAGCCTTATTTCTGGTATACCTGATCACAAAAATAATTAGAATATTAAATTGCAATTCAATATAGGAGCCTCACCAAACAATCTATCTTTCAAAATCGAATAAATCAATAATTTATTATTTATAACTGAAAACGGCTACAGGTTACACAAAAATTCAAAAGTTGAAGAATTTTCTAACATAGAAGCGGACATGAGGAAACGACGCCTTAAATTTTATGGGCATATCATGAGGCTTCCCAATTATAGGCTTACAAAAAGAATAGTGCAATATGTGTCTTCCTTGGCCTATATGGAGGAGAATGGATCCGAAACATTAAACGAGACTTAGTACTTGCCAAAATTAGTAATGACGAGATTAACAGTAAAGATAAGTTTAGAATGAAAGTTGAAAAGTGGGAAATAAAGCCAGAGGTAAAGCCGCCAAGAACCGGCACTAAATGGAGCGATGAAATAAGAAAAGCTGCTTTTGCACAGAGAATGAAAAGTTGGTGGGCAAACAAAAAGAACACCTCAAAGTCCCATAAATGAATCATTGTCACTCAGCGTCTTCCAATTAGGGAGCTCTACGACAAATAATAATAATAATAATAATTTATTATTAACATTGAAGCATTGAATAAGACCAAGGTACTCGCACAATCACCAAACCACCGTATATATCCACCAATTATAAAATTCATCAATCAAGAAGAAATAAAACACTGAAATCAAGTTTGGAAAACATATAAAATTCTATTAACTTTTTGATTATCATTAAATGAATATACTAGCATTTACATTCGCACACAATGAATGAGATACAAGTATTTGAGTTTGACAAGTCCAGAAACATTTGCTCATTTGTGTGAGCTTCAACAATTTTAAGCTCGGTGAATGAATAAAACAAATATTGTTTATGAACCTAATATGGAGAAGTTCCACATCATTTCTGAGCAAAGTGTGTGTTTTAATGTGAAGCTCATTTCATTTCAAATTAACACAGTTTTGTCACAAAATTTGACTTGTCAATTCAAGTTTAATCCAGATCTAAATCTATTCTAAAAGATCTAAATGTTTTTTAAAAGATCCAGATCTAATTTGGAAGTAGTAAGTTGATAAGGTTCTAAAAGAGCTCGCTTGGCTTGTGAATTGTGAGCTCAGAGATCACAGTATTGTAATATTGAGAAGAAATAATCAGAATTATGGATTATTGAATTATTTCTTGGAATTTGCATGAAGAATCAATAATAACTTTTTTAACTTGTTAGTTATATCATAGACCAACTATACTGTATATCAGTATACTAACTATACTGTTATATCATAGACTACTATACTATTTATATGTATTAAATAGTTGAAGTATTTTCAAAATTTTGAAAACACCTCTCACTATTGTGATCCTTGTTCCTTGAAAATCAGATTCCTTTGTGGCATGCTCACAGTTATTATGCATACCATGTAATTAATTTTATTATAATAGAAATGTTTTGAAACGAGTTAGGCTATATATTGTATTATTTGTAGCATACTCTATTGTATGTAATATTATACGTACAGACTTATAATATTGAATTGTTTACTTATTGTTTATAGTTAAAATTGCTATTCATATCTGTCTTGTTTCCAATTTATGGAACTTCCAAAATTCTATGAAACAGGCTGCTAATTAAAACCCCCAAATAATTATGTTATTAAAACTCAATAAATTTCCAATTATTTTCTCTCCGGAAATACCTTGAACTTCGTACTTGAGAAGTAGTTTGCGCTTACATAAGTGCAATCTATCACTAAGTTATCATTGAAAGTCACACTTCTGTACAATTCACCCACAACCCAATCAATATCAAATCCAAATTACTGTACTCGGGTAGTTTTCCCTTTGAATCCATCTTATTAACCTGTAATTTACCTCAGTAGCTTGTGGTATTATCTCCCATTATCAAGCTCATATTGTTGATTTCTAGCACTTTGATACCCCAATCAATAGTGACATTGACGTATTGATGTAAACATCAGCTGCAAATTGCATCAAGCATTGAACTTTATACCTCAATCAACTTCGACATTGATGCAAACATAATCAACGGAAAATTGCATTGAATTTCCATTGTAATCGATTTATCCAATGCCATTGAATAAACATATTCTACTGAACTCCAAGATCAGTAGAGTATTGTAATTTGGAATTTTCTTCCTTCAAGAAACCTGAAGATACAAAGCTTGATTTGTTTACTACTTCATAATGTCCAGTACCGGTATTTCCCTAATGTAATTGCTTGATAATAGTATCTCTAGTTTTCTGAAAAATGTCAATTACGTTTCTGCGTTGTATTTGAAATTGATTGCAATGAATTTAAGGTTTTCTATGTGTAGTTTCATTGATTTCTTATGCAATCGTATTGTCTCATTACAATCTACTAATAATTATTTTATGCAACTGCATTGTCTCAGTACTATTTTATTTGTAATTATTTTATGCAATTGCATTATTGACGTAGATTTGTGGTTGCTTTAGAGATTCTAAACTCCCAAGAATATGTTTGTTGACTAACTTATGTTAAGGTCAGAATAATAATCTTGAAAATTGATTCTAATTTTCCCATATTGAAGTGATTTTTTACAAATAGGTGTTATTTGGTACATAATAATATCATGAGACATCCTACATACAGTTAGTGTAGCTTTTGTATTATATATGGTTAAAGCCCTATTGGGTATAAAATGTTTTTGATCTGGTCGTTTGTTTGTATTTTGGTTGGTCATTTGTACAAACAACTCAATCAGGTTTAAAATAGAACGACAATAATAAATAGTGCACGACGGTATTAAAATTCCAGCAATATCTTCCATTTTAATTATTAAAATCATAATTGAAATTGAAAATGATTATTGGACTATTTGTTGTATTTAGAAGGGAATCAAACATTAGTATAATATTCAGTATCATAAACTCAAACTGTAGTAGGCCTATAGTAGAATTCTTTTATAATAATTGAACGAAATTCCTAATTAATGCCATATAATATTCTGAAGACTAACTTCTGCTACTGCAAATATTGACAACAGAATAATAGCTAGTAAGGAAATTCGATGAACGCTGCTGCACAAAAAACTTTTCCCCGGGCGGGAACCTTTTTACGATTTTTTACGATTACCACGGACGAGAATTTTTCTAATTTGGCGGATGGCGAATGATTCAATGAGTCAAGCTACGCCTCACGATCTTTAGATGGTTCAGAGAGTTGTGTTGAATGAGCCAGGAATAATAGCTTTTGGAGTGGAGATTCAAGAAAAGTCTTAAATAAAAATTTAGTGGATTCATTTGAATAAAAGATCAAGAAAATCGTTAGAGTAAAGAGCCAATAAATACAAAGAGTATTTATATTTATTTATTTACAAAGTATTTTATTTTATTTGGAACAATAATTAAAAATATCGATAGTTCACTCACCCGCCACCAGATAGGGTCTCAAATGATCGAACGTCCTCCTTATGCAAGCGTTTATCTGAGGGTCGGCTTTCTGGCATGGTATTATGTATTCGGCTGTAAACAGAAATAAAATAAATTAAAGTAAATAGTACGACTTAAAGCTTAGGAAAAAGAAGATGAAAGAAATGGTCAGTTGAATGATTATGTGAATCTAATTCCACTAGATGTGAGGGTAAGTATATCCTTCTCGCATTATTCATCAGACAATAAATCATTGACTAATGCTTTTCTCAATCTTAGGCTAGGCGTACACCGGTTAGTCAAGACAAGACAAGACGAGATTAGTCACGTTTAGTTGCTTATGAAGCACAGTACAAATCGGAAATGGTGACTATACATCAATCTAAGGATAGGCGTACATCGGTTAGTCAAGACAAGACAAGAAGAGATTAGTCACGTTTATCACAGTACTTCACATAGTTGCTTATGAAGCAACACTCATCGATAGTCATTGCATCTGTGTGTGCTGCTTCATAAGCAACTATGTTTATTGCACCATTTAGCACCATAAGCACCAAATTTATTGTATCATAATTTTTTGTTCTGTGTAATTTTTTCAATAAAATTTCTGATTTCTGATGTTAATTACTATGACTAAACGTGACTAATCTCGTCTTGTCTTGTCTTGACTAAGCGGTGTACGCCTAGAAGAAAGGAATTTTTGTACTAGTAACTGTTTCAAACCATGAGATGGTTACACTCTTTTGCAATAAATAGTTGATACATGAGGACAATCTGGAATTCCCTTTTGGTGCAACATACTAAAAGTCTTTTACTCGTGAGTTTGTTCTAACAAAAACTGGAAAATAACTATTTTTCATGAGAACATTAACCTCCTAGTCACCTTTCTTTGTTGCTGAATCCTTTTTTCTCGGCGCATTTATAGGTCACTGGTGTCTATTGAGTCTGGTAAAACCCAGAACGTTCTTTATTCTTTATTGTAGAATAGATGGCAATAGCCTTTGCTGTGACAGACACGTAGTACTGTTTTTAGTAGGCCAGAGCGAATACTCTTTCTAGCCTCTGTCCTTCTTATCGAATATTCTTTGTAGTCTCTGTCCTTCTCTTAGTATCAGTACCACGACTGTCTCTCTCATTCCTGGTGGATCCTCTATTATTAATTCTACTCTATCTATCCTTGTTCCAAGGTCCATCACCCCCTACAGTATTTGTCTTTTAACCACTCTTTACGTTTATCTTACTCTCTCCTTGTGGAGTTCTTTTTCTGTCCTTTTCTAAGGTGTCTGGGGTGTTCTCAAGTCTCTCTCTTGATGTCTCCTCTGCCATTATCAAGTTATTAAACACTAACTCTTGTTTTAGTTTTTACTCTCTCGCTCTCTCTATTTAATAAAATAAATAAGTCAATCAATCTCTCACTCTTTCTATTCAAAAGAATAAATCAATGAATCAATCTGTCGCACACTCATTCTCTCTCTCTCTCTCTCTCTCTCTCTCTCTCTCTCTCCCTCACGGCCAAGTGTTAGTGGAAAGGAAGTCCTCGGACATCCTTTTCCAAGAATGGACATTTATATCTTCAAACTTCGCCGTTTCATGTAAATAAATCTCAGTTATGTCAACATTATCACACCGCATCCAGTTCTTATAATGTTATAATATTATCAGCTCACAATAATTGATATGAAATTATATTAAAATAATATTAATATTATGAAATTAATATTACTTATGCCCGGTTTTTCAGTCGCTCAATAGACAGTTTATGGATCCAATAGCACTACTGAATCAATAATCATGTGTTTTCAAATGCAAAAAAAGTTATTGATTCAATAAGTTTATTGAACTACTGAAAAACCGGGAATTACTTATTAAATTAATATTACTTACACTTATACATCTTTTGGGATCTAGAACCTGAGAAGTTATATTCTGTTATTTACATGAATAAAGGAATCTTATCTTATCTTATCTCTCACACACGGTCAAATGTTAATGAACAAAATATCTTTGTACCTCCTTTTCCAACAATAAACATTTATAAGCTCGAACTTCGCCGTTTCATGTAGATAAATCACAATTATATCATTAAATCATCGTTCTTCTCTTTTCTTTTTCTTATCATCTTCTTCCTCTACTTTTTCTTCTTTAACTTCTCCTTCTCCATCTTATATTCTTCTATGTATTTTCTTCTTCCATACATCCTTATTTTCTCAGACTTCTCCTTAAGTTCTTCTTCGTTTTATTCTCTTTCCTTTACGTTAAGTTCTTCTTTTTCTTTTTATTCTTTTTCTTCTTCTTCTTCTTTCTTCTTCTTCTTCTTCTTCTTCTTCTTCTTCTTCTTCTTCTTCTTCTTCTTCTTCTTCTTCTTCTTCTTCTTATTCTTCTTCTTTCCATAATCTTCAGCAACTACTGTGATTGTAGCAGACGGAGTTGGCTGTGTACATTATGTAATTAGTGTGAAAAGAAAGAAAGGACACAAGAACAGAACGACAAGGTTAGATAGAGAAAGAGTAAGAGGTCGGGATTGAGGAGGGTAGAGCGAGAGTGAGTGAGTGGGGGAGAGGGAGAGAGTGAGAAAGTAGTAACTTGTAGTTAAGATGTAATAGAAGTCATGTAATCTGGCAGGTAGGGCCAAGAGGGAAGAGGGGTATGACTAACAAACCAGAAAATAAGAATAGTAACTAGAAGAAAAAGAGTAAGAGGAAGTGGAAAGGAAGAGAAGAAGGAGAAGAAAAAAGAAAAAGACTAAAGAAGAAGAAACCAGTTGTTGGAAGAAAACAGAGAAGGAAGCGAGGAGGGAGAAGAAGAAGGAGAAGAAGAAGAAGAGAAGAAGAAGAAGAAGAAAGAAGAAGAAGAAGAAGAAGAAGAAGAAGAAGAAGAAGAGGAGAAGAAGAAGAAGAAAAGAAGAAAAGAAGAAGAAGAAGAGAAGAAGAAGAAGAAGAAAAAAGAAGAAGAAGAAGAAGAGAAGAGGAGAAAAGAAGAAGAAGGAGAAGAAGAGGAGGAGGAGGAGGAAGAAGAAGAAAATAAAGAAGAGAAAGAAGAAGAAAAGAAGGGAAGAAGAAAAGAAGGAGAAGAAGAAAAGAAAAGAAAAGAAGGAGAAGACAAAGAGAAGATACCAGTTGTTAGAAAATGAAGGAGAAGAAGCAGATGATGAAGAAGAAGAAGAAGAAGAAAGAAGAAGAGAAGAAGAAGGAAGAAGGAGAAGAGAAGAAGAAGAGAAGAAGAAAGAAGAAGAAGAAGAGGAGGAGGAGGAGGAGAAGGAGGAGAGGAGGAGGAGGAAGAGGAGGAGGAGAGTACGAAGAAGAAGAAGTAGAAGAAGAAGAAGAAGAAAAGAAGAGAAGAAGAAGAAGAAGAAGAAGAAGAGAAGAAGAAGAAGAAGAAGAAGAAGAAGAAGAAAGAAGAAGAAGAAGAAGAAGAAGAAGAAGAAGAAGAAGAAGAAGAAGAAAGAAAGAAGAAGAAGAAGAAGAAGAAGAAGAAGAAGAAGAAGAAGAAGAAGAAGAAGAAGTAGAAGAAGAAGAAGAAGAGGAAGAGTCCTACATACAGGTAGACTAATACCAGTGTTACAAGGTCAAGCTTTCATTTTTAACATGCTCCTATAACTCACATGCTTACCAGTTAGCACGCATGTTAACCGAATGCGGTTCAATGCATCTGTGTGAATCGGGCTAATCGATCTAATCTGTAGATTAAATGATAACAGTTTGAAAATAATAACTCTTTGTCTTTGGCTGAAGATCAAGATAGAAATTTGATTTTAGACAATGAGAAGGATTCATCTATTACTTCCTTATTGATGTTCTACTTTTTGATTGCTTAGAACAATCATATAAATTGTATAATAATCAATGATAAAACAATAGTGATATTATAAAAAAACATGTTTGACAATAAATAAAAGTGTATAATGTAAAAAGTGGTAAGAGGCTTCGAGAATTTTTTCCAAGTTACCTGTAGCCTGTTTTGTAAAGTTCTATTAAAACAGAAATCTTGTACAAAAAGAAAAATGGCTAGCTTACACTGAAAGTCCAAAATTAGGTTGATTCTAATATCTCTCATTCACATTATATGATTTGCACTTGAAAAAGCAAACCACATTACCTATTTCAGATCTGAAACGCAATCTACACGAGACCAGTTAGAAGGAAAGTAGCTTCACAAAACTTCATTTATGATAATAATTACCTAGAGTTCAAGCTCATTCGTTCATTTATTCATTCAGTCATTCAGTCATCTAGTCATTCATTCACTCATCCATCCATTTATTCATTCTGAACTTTCATTCAAACTTTCAGAAATATTAAGGGCCGGTTCATGAGCTCGGGATTTAGCCAAGTCCTAGACTAAAACGGGTGGCTATCGTAGCATCGACAAACGTTTGTCTCGACAGGTTAGTGGGTTGTGCAGGAGAACCCTTAGTACATAGTTTCGAGGCTAACGTTTGTCGATTCTACGGTGGCCACCCGTTTTAGACTAGGACTTAGCTGAATCCCGAGCTCATGAACCGGCCCTAAATTTCCTTTTAAATCTCACATGTACTATTATACACCTATTAATATTGAACAAGTGTAGGTGTTTATAAAGAACAGCAAACTTCAAGCAAGGTATTTGGATTTCAACACTGTGCAATTGAAAACTTGATAGAGACTTAATATAACATCAGATAGAACACTTTCACTTTGAGGGAGCTATTAAGGAAATTGCACATCTCGATTTCAACTCTATTCTTTCGTGGTAATGGCACTGAAATTCTGACACGGTGACACAAAAACTGGTGAAAAACAAAACAGAAAACACAATCCTTATCTCACAATATGAAGAAGAAGAAGATGAAAAAAAGAAGAGATAAGAATTCGGATGATGTAATGATTTGATTCTTCTTTATCAATACAACTAAAACGTTTCTGTTTTATAAAGCTCTTCAGCTAAAGAAACTATTATTTCTTCACACTCTTTTTATGTTGTCACTCACACCGATGCAATGACTAATCATTATTGCTTCATAAAACTATAGAATTATTGTATCAACGTGACCAATGTCTTGTCTTATCTTGACTAACCGTTTTGCCTAGAAATTTTGTTCAACTAACCTGTCGAGACAAACGTTTGTCGATGCTAATGCTTTTAGTCTAGGATTCAATCCGAACTCATGAAGACTTAAAGACTTTCAAGTCTTTGGATTATTGTGTCAAAGCTGCGTAAAATCAGTTGTTTACTAATTATCAAATCAGCTGTTTTCTGACAAATTAAATTATTCCTGCTATAAGATAAAGATTTTTTTTGTAAATAGGTGGACACAGGCAAGCGTGTAGGTGCGTCTGTGCGCGTAACCAACAAACACGTGTCTGTTCGGGATGTGTTTTCGTTAGGCTAGGCGTACACCTGTTATTCAAGACAAGACAAGACAAGATTAGTCACGTTTAGTCACAGTAATTCACATAGTTGCTTATGAAGCAACACACACCGATTAGTCATTGCATCGGCGTGTGCTGCTTCATAAGCAGCTATGTGAATTACTGTGACTAAACGTGACTAATCTTGTCTTGTCTTGTCTTGACTAACCGGTGTACGCCTAGCCTTAGTCTATGCCTATGGTTAGACACATTTCTCCTTCTCTTTTTATACTCATTCTCATTGAAAATATTTCGTTCATTGTTTTCGTCAATCTACTGGCTATTTATCTTCTTCTGTTTCTTAGCCTTCTTCTTGTTCTTCTGCTGCTGCAATACAACTAATTCTCCTGCTTACTCTTTTAACGATTTTTAGTTTTCCCTCTTCAATTAAAATTTTTCTCTGGGATTCAATTATCATTTCTCACAGATATTGGTTGTATGTGGATAACAAAGTTATCATAGAATAACAATACTATCGTTAAACAATAGCAAACAAGGCGACTTCCTACCCTTTGAAGTTGCAATTGATTTATTGATACTTCGATACTTCGTTTTTATTTTATTTTTGATACTTCGTAATCAAAGACTTTATTTAAAAGCTGGGCCCAAGCTAAATTGAAATTGATATATTTTTTTATGTAATGTATTAATTATTTCGCATCACGATCTGCTCCTGTAAAGTGCTATTTGTTTCTTTTATTTAATATAATGAGTTCCAACCATTTCTGGTGTTTCTATGACTTGATTCCCGACTCTAGGCTAATTAGATGAGAAAACCTATTTTTAGAAATTGTCTTGTTATTCAAAATTATTCTAAATCAACCATTCACTTAAGAACAAGGCGATTTGACTCTTCCTCTCCTTTTTCTACATCTCTTTCTTCTTCTTCAACTTCTTACACCAAGCAGTCTCATTCAACAGAAACAAGTTCTCTTTCACTTCACTTCCGTTAAAACATCTCGTCTGCTCAAAAGTTGGTTGCCCTCTATCTCTAATATTATTTCTCTCTCTCTCACTCTCTGTTGCACTCACAAAACATATTATGCAATCGAGCATAACACACCATACAGCATACCTACTTATCTTTTGCCCGCCCGGTTCTTTAACCTCAATTCCTAGAGAGCTACTTCTGTGGTACTTGAAAACACCTGATCATTTATAATACTTTATGGCACAGTGGTATCAAATAGTCATATTATTTTCTATTAGTCATATTTTTGACAGAATGAATCTAAGCACGGATTACAATCCACAGTTGAAATGCTGTCTACTTATCAAACTAATATGTATGGGATTATAGTTTCAGTAGTTTTATTATTATTAGAGTAGAGATACGTTAGTATTTTGTAACAAAATGAGGTAAATGGTTATATTTTAAGAAGGAACAGAAAGCATTGCTTCTGCTCAACGTCTAGTGGTCCGAGGATTTTGGTACATACTATCACATTGCAGCTAGCCATCCAAAATTTAAAAAATATTCATATAATATTTATTCTCAAATCAAAAATATTTATTTAACGTTGTACGATACAACATGAACAGTGTCAATATAAATGAAATAAACACAAAAATATTTGCTGGTTCATTTAAACAATAGCTCTAAAATATTTCTTGCATTTACAATATTAGTCTTCTTGATCACGAAAATAATTCCAGAGCAGGGACTCACTAATATTAAAAACCTTTATTCAAGTTCAGATGCCGTTCCTTCCTTTGTCTGATGCTCGTTGGTAGTATGGTGGGCTCATACATAAGAGGTCTTTTAAAAACCTCTATCCATAAATGCTGAGTACCATGTAACTAACATATTATAAAGATAAGTTGGCCAATCTCAATGTATCCAGATGGACTATTGAACGTTCGTTTCATACTGATTTTGATTGAGTAGGTTATTAATAGAATTTGTATTGGCAGAATACTTTTCATCAGTGTGTGTTTTCAAAAAAAATTTGCTCATCTCATGTTAACTTGAATTTTGTTGTGATTTACATTGAAAAATACTTAATTTTATAAAATATCACATAATTTCAGTATTTATGTAGAGAAACGTTGTAGTTTTAGAGCCTAGATTTTCATATTCACTCTTAATTGTTCAAAAACATTATTCATAAACAAACTGATTCCTAAAAACACAGACCTTAATCCACTATCTAAGGCTCCTCATTATAAAGACAAGATTAGTCATTTGTCACAATAATTCACATAGTTTGTGTGACAGCACACGATGCAATGACTAATCGGTGTATGTTGCTTCATAGCAACTATTTTACTGTGACTAAACGTGACTAAACTTAATTTGTCATGTCTTGACACGATTACGCCTAAAACACATCTGAAAACAGACACATGTTTGTTTGGTGACAAACATAATTTAATTTGTCAGAAAACAGCTGATTTGATGATTAGTAAACAACTGATTTTACGCAGCTTTGACACAATAATCCAAGACAATTTTTTCATGAGCTCGATGAAAGTCCTAGACTAAAACGGGTGGCTACGTATTAGCAGCATAGAGGCCCCTTATTACATAGTGTGAACGTTTGTCTGTCTTTACAGTGGCCGCGAGTTTAAAAACGTCTACGAAACCTTTAAGAGTCTCATCTTCAACCTTCAAAAGTCTTTCGAAAGACTTTCAAAGAAAACCTTTCAAATAATACTGTTTTAAGTAGACCTTTACAATAATCTGCGATATTCAGCATTTTGTAGGTCAAGTATTGTGATACTTGAAGCTGAAACATCAATGTTTCCGACAAATTAAAATTATTCCTGCTATGGTTGTATAGCAGGACTCATTAATTTGATAACCAGCTGATCAAAGGCGACCGCAGAATACCATCAAGTATATATCAGATATATCAGGTCAGGTGGGTTGAAATATATTCGAAAAGAATTGTGATCAATTCACCTTGAAAATTATGTAAATCAGAATATCTTTTTTGAGAACAATACAGTGGTATTATGTTAAGTAAAGATGAGTCTTTTGACAACTAGAGCCAATAAAGAGATTCATCATAAGGCTCTAGGCTTGCTCAAATGAGGTGATGATGAGATGCACAACTGTTTTACTAAGATATCTTGGCAGTCAGGACCAACGGCACCCTTGACCTCTCCTTCAAGACTTTCTACTTCTTCCTTTTGAGTAAGATGTGAAATGGTGCAAATAGAAGAGATTGGAATTGTGCCAAATACACGTTCAACAACTTTATTCGATCTTTAAACCTTTGTATTATCAGACAAGCGCTTATCGCCCTCAACATTTTCTGCTGCATTGTTCTAGATTATTTATTTTATTTAGCGCATGGCTCTTAATAATTGTGGGGAGACCTATTGTTCTTGAGAAGACCGATTACGACTTGAAAACTTCTGGCCCAATTCAGAGGACATCTCAAAACATTCATATCCAACCTTTCAAAGTCTCCTACCAAACACCATTTCAACTATAAGGGCCGGTTCATGAGCTCGGGACTTAGCCAAGTCCTAGACTAAAACGGGTGGCTACCGTAGCATCGACAAATGTTTGTCTCGACAGGTTGTAGTGGGTTGTGCCGAGACCTTGGTACAGCAGTGTGAGGCTGGCATCCGTCTGGTGGCGCGTTTAGTCTGGGACTTTCAACTAATCAAGCTCATGAACAAAAGCTCTATGTTAATTATCTTCCTTCAATAATTTTGATAATATATTAGAAATATATCGGGTGAATAACATAAAATACTGTTGCTTGTGCTGATTGAAATAACATCCACAAGACATTGAGATGCTGAAAGGCAGAAGAAGAAAGAAAAGAAGATTTAGCTCCAGGTGGTTGAGATATGTTCAAAAAGAATTGCTTCAGTCAATTCACCTTGAAAATTATGTAAATCAGAATATCTTTTTTGAGAACAATACAGTGGTATTATGTTAAGTAAAGATGAGTCTTTTGACAACTAGAGAAAAAAGAGAGACATCATCTTATTCTCAAGGCCATTGAAGATTGCCACTATACTAGACATATCTTGACTACTATACTAGTACTTCCTTGACCTACTTTCAATACTTTCTACTTCTTCCTTTTGAGTAAGATGTGAAATGAATTACAAATAGAAGAAGAGATTGGAATTATTGCGAATGAAAAACGCAAATACTATGCTGGTTAGAAATAACATCCTAGGAACATTGAGATGCTGAGGACAGAAGAAGAAGAAAGGAGAGAACAAGAGGAAGAGAAGACAGAAAGTAGAAGAAGAAGAAGGAGAGAGAACAAAGAAGAAGAAGGAACAGAAAAGAAGAAGAAGAAGAGGAAGAAGAAGAAGAAGAAGAAGAAGAAAAGAAAGGAAAGAAAATGCACTGAGTAAAGGATGCACTGAGAAAACATTGGAGAAGCTGAAGAAAGAAAGGAAGAACAAGAAGAAAGAAAAGAAGTAGAAAAAGAAGAAGAAGAAGAATTTAAAAATGAGGAGAATAGGAAGGAAAATTAATATAAGAAGAAATAGGAGGAGGAATCAAGAAGAAAAATCTTATTTTTTTCTTCTTCATTTTTTTTTGCTTGTCCTCCTACTCCTTGTTCTTCTTATCATCTTCTCTCTTTATTCCTTTTTAACGCCTTTAAAGGTTTCTAATCCCTCCTCCTTCTTGTCATTATTCCTTCTTCTTCACCTATATTTTGAAATAAAAAATTATAATATATAGAAACAGAAACGAAGATTCTATCTTTATTGAACCCCCTACTTCTTCTTCTTCTTCTTCTTCTTCTTCTTCTTCTTCTTCTTCTTCTTCTTCTTCTTCTTCTTCTTCTTCTTCTTCTTCTTCTTCTTCTTCTTCTTCTTCTTCTTCTTCTTCTTCTTCTTCTTCTTCCTTCTTCTTCTTCTTCTTCTTCTTCTTCTTCTTCTTCTTCTTCTCTCTTCTTCTTCTTCTTCTTCTTCTTTTCTTCTTCTCCTTCTTCTTCTTCTTCTTCTTCTTCTTCTTTTTCTCCTTCTTCTTCTCCTTTTTCTACTTCTACTTCTTGTTCTTCTTCCTCTTGTTTGTTCTCTCCTTTCTTATTTTTTCTTCAGCTTCTCAATGTTCATGCGTCTTCCATTCGCAATAATTCCCTCTTCTTCTCTTTCCTTCTTATTATTCCTCTACTTCTTCTCCTCCTCCTCCTTCTTCAACATATCATTTCCTCCTTCTATTCCATTCCCTTCTCCGGGTCCCTTTTTTTTATTAAAGAATCCTTCTTAAAGCCACGATCAATATCGTGGCTTTCGTACAATAGACTCTTCAAAGTTCAGTTTGTGATCGCCTCTTTCTTGTTTTACAAGAGTTGTAAAATTTGAGAAACAGGCACAGGTGCCTCAGTAAAATGATTCAGCTATAATGTTGATATTATAAGTCTTACTGCAATGATAATAATAATTATTATTTTTCTACAATATCTATGGTTACATTATTTTATTTGTTATGATTAAGATAACCGATATTCATATCGGTTTAATTACAACAGATTCTATTTTCAGTATTATTATTATTTAGAAGAAATTCAATCATCTACTCACGTGTTGAATTGAGAGGCAAGGCTCCATGCGTTTCCCCCATGATTTGAAGAAAAACCACGATGATAAACAACATTTTCGATTGAAGAAATAGTCGTAGATAGTCCATTGTTGAAGGATTTGTCTTTTACGATAATCCACGAAAACGTCTCAGCAAACAGTTTCACGAACCGTAAAATTTGCAGCAGTAAATGATCACTAAGTGACACTCTAGAATAGTAATTCTTTTGTGAAATAAATTTTCTAGCCAACCAGACTTTTCTTCTCACTCAGAAGAATTACTTTAATAAGCCAAAGAACTAATGAATTACACTGGAATAAACTGTAAGATAGGTACTTTCTTTTGCAAACCCTATGAAATTTTCACCTTTTAGATTGATTGGAAGATTTGTACATTTTCAATGTAATTCTCTATGCTTTCAGTAGGCCTCAATGAATATTCTTTTCTTTTCTTCTCTTAAAGAAAGTCAATCTTCAACAATGAGGTTCTCTAGTAGTGAATATGATAATCTGAACTCCATGGGTTTTGGGGGGTTAAAGATTGTGCCTCTTCTTTTTCTATTCTTCTTCTTTCTTCTTCTTCTTCTTCTTCTTCTTCTTCTCTTCTTCTTCTCTTCTTCTTCTTCTTCTTCTTCTTCTTTCTTCTTCCTTCTCTTGCTTCTTTCTTACCATTAATCAGAACCTTTTCCAAAGATATTGTTTCACTCTGTCTTGAAGTAGTGTTTTTTATTTTTAAGTCCTATTCAAATCGTCCAGGAACGATTAAAAACTTTATAGAGCAGTCCAAACTCTTCTAGAGCTGTTGATCGCTGTTCAACATTGTTCTAGAGCTCTCTATCATTGTTCTAGAGCTATCTATTGACGTCCAAACTTCTCTAGAGTTGTCTAGAGCTATCCAGAGTAATTTTTTATTGTCAAAGAGATCGAAGAAGCACTCTAAAGTGACCCAAACCTGTCTATGATCGATCAAAACTTTCCTAGAGCTATCTTGAGCAGTTCACCGTTGTCTGAGAGATCGTAGAACTATCCTAGAGCTATCTATGGTTGATCAGACTCTCCCAGAGATGTCTGGAGTTGCCTAGAACTGTATTCCGTTGTCAGAAGTGTAAATTTTGCTGTACTAGAGCTGAGTTTCGACGTTCAAACTGATTTAGTGCTGCCTAGAGTAGTCAATCGATGTCTTATGCTCTTCTAGAGTAGCCTAGAGCCAACAAATTGCTTTCAAACTCGTCTTACAGCTGTCAACAAATGTCTAAAAACTTGTTTAATTCTGTCCTAGAGCTGTTTAGAGTTGTAAATCGACGCCTAAAAACTTTAACTCTTTCCTACAGCTGTCTGGAGCAAACAATCTGCCTTCAAACTTGTCGATCGCTGTCCTAGAGTTGCCTAGAGCCGTTGAAAGTTGCAAATCGATGTCTCCAACTTGTCTATCGCTGTCTGCAACTTGTCTATCGCTGTCTTAGAGCAGTATAACGATGTTCCAACGCAATATAAACTCGAAAGGCGGTCTACGTAGAGCAATAATCCAAGTTGTCGTCTATTATCTAACCACCTGTCTAACAGTTCTATAATAATCCGCTCTAGTCAGGCCGGTAAGCGCTGAGAGGGACTTATTAAGTAATAGACTTCGAAGCACTTGACTGCAACTCCCGCTTGACTGCTGGCCACTACTGAGAAGAACTGAGGACTAATTCTGAAGTCGGGGTAACCTGGAGCTCCCCAGTTTGGGAGAAGTTTCTCCTACACTACTCATGTCTTTCTCCTACCAGTACTCCTTTCCATTTCTCTTCTGTCTCTCATTTTTTGTTCTGTTCCTTGTTATTCTGTCTTCTTCTGTTTTCTAGGAACTCTTCTCCTCCTACTCCTCTTTCTCCTCATCATTCTCCACATCCTTCTCATCATCCTCCTTCTTCTTCTCATTCTCCTTCTCATCATCCTCTTCCTTCTCCTCCTCCTCTTCCCTCCTCATACTCTTCTTCCTCCTCACCCTCCTCCTCCTCTTCCTCCTCTCCTTCTCCTCCTCCTCTCATCATCATCATCATCCTCTTTTTCCAACTCTTTGTCAAGTGTTTTTCCTTCATCTCATTTTTCAATTCTTCTTCATTATCTTATAATACTCCACGATTTTCTTCTCCATCTTATCATCCTTCTCCTTATCCTCCTCTTCCTCCTCCTCCTCCTCCTCTCCTCCTCATCCTCCTTCTTGTCCTTCTCCTCCTCCTCTCCTCCTCCTCCTCCTCCTTTTCCTTCTTCCTTCATCTTTTTTTCAATTCTTCTTCATTATCTTATATACTCCCTTTTCTCCCTTCTCCTCCTCCTCTTTCCTCCTCCTTCCTTCTCTCCTTCTCCTTCTCTCCTTCTTCTCCTCTCCTCCTCCTCCTCCTCTTCTTTTCTTCTCCTTCCTCTCATCCTTCTCCTCTTCCTCTCCTTCTTTTCCTCTCCTTCTCCTCCTCCTCCTTCTCTTCTCCTTCTCATCTCTTCTCCTCTTCCTCCTTCTTTTCCTCTCCTCTCCTTCTCCTCCTCCTTCTTCTCTCTTCTCCTCCTCCTCCTTCTCTTCCTTCTCTTCTTACTTCTCCTCCTCTTCCTCTCACTCCTCCTTCTCTTTCTCCTCCCTCTTCTCCTATTTCTTATTCTCCTCCTTATCCTTCCCCTCTTTTTTTTTCTTTTTCTTCAACTTCTTGTCCTTTTTCTTCGACCCCTCGTCTTCATTCTTCTTCTCTTCCTTCATCCCCTGTTCACCTTTCTTCATCAATCTTTTTTCGAACTTCTTCACATCCTTACAGCTCTCTCTCATTCTCTTTCCGACGTTCCTCCTCTTCTTACATCCACCGTTTATTACATCTACATCTCTTTACTTACATCTTTATCTTCGTTTGCTTACATCTTTCCCTCTTTCACCACTTTCTCGCTCTTTCACTTCCTCCCTCTTTTCCTCTACTTCTTCATTTACTTCTTCCTTCACTCCTTCCTTCACTTATTTCTCTACTTCTTCCTTTTCTTTCTACTTTACTTATACCTTCACTTCTTCCTCTCCTTCCTCCTTCACTTCTTTCTTTCCTCTCTCCATTTCTTTTTCGTTTCTTCGACCTCCATTCTTTCCGAAAATCTTCCGGTATCAAACACCTAAATTTTCAAGGTGAAGCCTTCTCGTATATTTAAGAGAAAGAGCGATAAAGAGAGATCGAGAGAGACTTTCAACAAAGCTATCTCATACAATAGAGTGAGAGAGAGAGAGTTAGAGAGAGTGTGTGAGAGAGAGTGACTATTAGCCTGCTATGTAGGCTAGGCCAGGCAGGTTACAGGCCAACCATTATCAATAGATATAGTTGTATGGTTACAGGTCTATTGAAATTATGTGCTGTTACATCACCGCAGCGTACTGCTGACATACAAAACAACATTACTCGTAACCGCTGCATAACACTCTTGTTTAAAACGCCACTCCAAAGTGTGCTGCATTTAAATGACGCGAGCAACACTCCAACGAAAGTGAATTTGAGCTGAAAGCAACTTTCCAGTGGCTGGAGCCTTGAGGTGCTTTTGCTTTCATTTGATCTCCTTTATAAGAGTCCCTTATGCTTTGTTCACACGGTGCAATTGGCGTATTCTAGTCGAAAGATTGCAATACTTTCTTCTCAACTCCTTATTGCCTTGTTAGAAGATGCATTCTTCCTTCTCTTCTTCTTAAAATTCTTCTCCTTCTTCTCCTTCTCCTTCTCCTGCGATATAATCTATTCTATTCTGGTGCCTCAACACTTACTTCTAAGTCACCTTCTAACAACTTTTCTCCTTCTTATATGTTTTATTGTGTTCTTTGAAATGAAATGTGTGAATGGATAAAAAATGAAAAAATAAAATGAAATTAACAAGCACAAAATTCATTAAATTTATCAACAACACAGTACAGTACCAATGTTTTGATATTACTATTCAGTCCTGTTTTTTCAATATTTCTGTTGAATCATATTAGTTGATGTTCATAAATGTTCTCTTACAAAGATGATGACAGATCATATGATCAACTCTATACAAACAACAATTTGAAACTCATAAAGCAGCTGTTTCACCGTTGTGAATTGTTTCTCTTATCTAAAGATGAACTTGTCATATGATCATGTTCAAAAGATCTTTATATATAAATATATGATAATTCATTAAAATTACGATTTAAACAATAAATAAAATCATAATATTGTGTAAACAATATATCATAATAATATACATACCATAAGCAAAATATACCATATAATTGCATGATGTAAAACTTAACAATATTATATTAATTATGCTTTGTCTAAATATTTGATTTTAACTTCTCGAATTCATGCTGTCTTTAGCCCATCAGCTGAGAAGGTTCCATGCTGCATTCATCAACAGCTTTTACCAAAAAGGCGATCGTACGATAGAAGAATCCTCCTTAACAACCCCCCCCCCCCCACGAACATATCTTACAGAGTCAGAGGAAAGGGGAATTGCATAATATACCATTCCTTTTACTTCTTCTTTTTCGTCTACTGCTAGAGAAAGAAGAAAGGAATTCAGAAACAGAGAGTGAGAGAGAGAAAGAGAGGAAAGAATAGAGAGAGAGAGAGAGAGAGAGTGACGAACAGAAGAGAGAGAGAGTTTTTTAGAGGAATGTGAAAGAGATCATTGAAAAGTGAGAGTGAGAAGCAAGGATGAAGACAGAGAGTGATTTGAAACGAAGACGTAAAAAAGAAGACAAGAAGGAAATGACGAGGTAGAAGAACATGATGAGGTAGAAGGAAAAGAAAATTAGATTAGATTATTCACTTTATTCAAGCAGATTACAAAATATATTAGCTTAAATCCTATACATTATGATACTGTAGTTGAAAATGATAGAACTGTCAGCATTAATTTGATTGATAAAGCATAAGACTTAAGCAAAGTTTTTATTATAAAGATATAAGATCCAATATACTAACAGTTATAATCAGATTCATTTAATTTGACGCTTAAGATTAGATAGATACTAGATAGATAGAGATATATTATTTCTTTGCAATCGTACTCTACAGTCATCGGCAACGTCTCTAACCAACAGTAATATCTCTCTATCTATCTATCTATCTATCTATTCTATAGATAAATAAATTCTATCTAATGCCAAGCGTCAAATTAAATGAATCTGATTATACGATTATTATCTCGTATATACAAGGTTGGTGAAAATTATGGAAACGGCTTAATATTTCTTATAATAGATAATTTGACGATTCTCCCGATTCCGAACAGATTCTATACTAAACAGATTCACTTTAGAGATGTGCTGCGTTTACATTGCTCTGACTCAGTCAGCAACCAGCCCAGATGACATTGGCGGCCATCTGGCAACGCTGGGTTGCTGACTGAAGTCAGATAGCAGTTCCTCTGTGGGCACACGGCCTCTAAATAACTTTTCTTATTAACTCAGGTGTAAACGCAGCTTAACAGGGGTTTTATATTGTATGAATGCCTTACCAAATCTCTTTTCCAATGGAAATTAATGAAACATTTTAAGTACTTAATGTACTTTTATTAGGTTTTACAAGACAAGACGTTTATCATGTCATTGCATCGGTGTGCTGCTCGTCGTCTTGTCTGTAGCAGTCACGAAATTGGGTGGCTAAGAAATTCTGCGCTGTTGTCAGATATGGAACCAGTAAAGCAAGGGAATGTCGAAAATTGCTTGCTCCTGACCACAAATTGACAACGCTGTGCTTCTATCTTTGCCTATTTTAAGTGTCGATTCCCCGGTATGATTAGAGTAGTCAGCTAGCAAAACTTGACAACAGCTCAAAATGTCTCAGCGGCCTTATTTCGTGGCCGCAACTGTGTAGTTATCAATATTAATTATTAAGAAATAGGTCAATATTTTCATCATATACAGTAGTACTACGAAAGATAAGAATAAATTAAGAATGAGTTTTGCCGAAAATGCCACCTTGTCCAAAAAGCGTGAATCCTCATTACAGTAATATTAATCTATTAGCATTTATACTGTAAAAAAGATGCATAATTCCCAAATAAACCAATCCTATCTACACGATGCATCTTGCATCATTTTCCTGTATATTTTGTTGAAATAATGAGGACATCATTTCTCATACATTGACCTACTTTTTTGGTTTTCTTAGAAACAAGATGATTCAGTAGGCCTCAATTTCAGGATACATGGACCATGACTGCTGCAGTGCTTACTAGACCAAAAATATTAAGCAATCATTTCTTTTCCCAGAGCTGTCTTCTTTTCTTATCCTTTTCTGTCTAATACTACTTATTTTTCTATTTTTCTCTTCCACTTTTCCTTCTTCTTCTTCTTCTTCTTCTTCTTCTTCTTCGTCTCCTTTTCTTATTCTTCTTCTTCTTCTTCTTCTTCTTCTTCTTCTTCTTCTTCTTCTTCTTCTTCTTCTTCTTCTTCTTCTTCTTCTTCTTGTCCTCTTCTTCTTCTTCTCTTCTTCTTCTTCCCTTCATCTTCTTCTTCTTTTCTTCTTCTTCTTCTTCTTCTTCTTATTCTTCTTCTTCTTCTTCTTCTTCTTCTTCTTCTTCTTCTCTTCTTCTTCTTCTTCTTCTTCTTCTTCTTCTCTTCTTCTTCTTCTTCTTCTTCTTTTCTCCTTCTCCTTCTTCTCTCCTCTCTTCTCTTCTCTTCTTCTCATCCTCCTTCTTTCTTATTTTCCACTTCACCTTCTCCTTTTACTTTTCATTTTCTCTCTCCTCCTCCATTCTCACCTCATCCCCTTTCTCCAGTTTTTTCCCTCATCCTTCTGTTTTTATCACCCACTCTTCTTTCTTCTTCTTCTTCTTCTTCTTCTTCTTCTTCTTCTTCTTCTTCCTCTTTTTCTTCTTCCTCTTTTTCTTCTTCTACGTCATCGGTTTTCTTCTTATTTGTCTCCACCTACTTTTTCTTTTTCTTCTTCTCCTTTCTTCTACTTCTTCTTCTCCTCCTCCTTCTTATCCTTCCTCCTCCTCCTCCTCCTCCTCCTCCTCCTCCTCCTCCTCCTCCTCCTCCTCCTTCTATCTTTCTTTTCCATGTTCTTCTTATCCGACTTCTTCTTCACCCTTCTTCTACTTTTCCTCCTCTCTGCCCTCTTCCATCTTCTTTTTCTCCCTTCTTCACTTCATCACTACTCTCTTTTTTCTTCTTTTCTCTTCTTCTCGTATTTATAATCTCTTCTTTAAAGCTTTCGTCCCATTCTTTGCCTCTTCTTCATTGTCCCTTTCCTCAGTTTTCCCGATTTCTCCTGCTCCTTCTCCTCCTCACCCTTCTTCTTCGCTTTCTTTTTCTCGTCCTCCTCCTTGTTCTCTTTCTTATTCTTTCTCTCTCTCCTTGCTCCTTCTCCTCCTCACCCTTCTTCTTAGCTTTTTTTTCTCGTCCTCCTCCTTGTTCTCTTTCTTCCTTTTTCTCTCTCTTTCTTCCTACACTTCTCTTTGATCTAATCCTTAACCAACGAAAGATTCCAGAGTCTCTAGTTATTTTTGGGACAGCTCGCCGGAATATTTTGTCATGCACTAATTTCTTTGGACGTTAACATCCTAGAAGAATTGAATTTTAATTAGTTTAAAAAATAAGAGAACAAAAAAAGGCTGAGTAATCTTGCATAATGTTGGGCAAGTGAAGTAATAAAATTATTCCAGTTAAAGAAGCAACTGACCAAAATTATTCATCCGATAAGTGCTGGTGTAAGATTATGTTGATGTAACAGAGTTGATGATAATACAGGTAAAAATATTTGATACTAGCAGGTCACCCGTGCTTCGCTACGGGGTCTCAGAAATCCCGTTGAGGTAAAGGATATTTGTGTGAAATATCTAATCACTGAGTGCAATTTGTTAGAGGGAATTTTAAAGATATAATATGAAACTCAAAACACGCATATATCAATTTTGCATGTTAACTTTGACATAGAACCCGAAAAATGTACATGATTAGGCCTATTCGATAGATGGAAATTTTCGTCCAAGTTAAATGAGGTTACTGATAGAAAATTTGACTGAGCTACTGTCAGCTGCTAATCAAAATAGAATTATTTACATAGTCTAGACCACATGTTTAGTCATTATAGTTGCTTATGAAGCACACCGATGCAATGACTAATCGGTGTGTGCTGCTTCATAAGCATCTATGTGAAGTTCTGTGACTAAACGTGACTAATCTCGTCTTGTCTTGTCATGACTAACCAGTGTACGCCTAGCCTTGAAACTAAGAATTTTAGAAAATGAGCGGCGCTTTGCGCTGCTCGGGGTAATATTGAAGAAAACTTGTAAAATTTTGATCAAAAACATCTCCGTGATTACTTTGAGTTACCGTACTACGGCTAATCTGTCTGTTTAGCGAAATTTCCGAAATTTCATTTTACAAAAGGAACGTTTACATCACGGCCCCGAAAGTTACAAACTACTCTAGCTAGCTCCCAGTTGATCCTTAACCAACACAGATTGTAGAATAAATCTGCTACATTAGTTGAAACAAAACCAAAAATGATTGACACTTAGTTGACCTTCATGGAACTGTCTTCGAAATAAAAACGAAGTTAATCCGTGATTACTGGTAGTGATTTATAAAAATAATAACAATCATTTTCCAACATCTATTATCAACGTTTGGGTGAAAAACACCACATTACGTCATTACGGGGATGAAAATTACTTCAAAATTCATCGCTCGGGTCGAAAATACTCCATGAATTACGAGATTTAACACTGGGGGTCAAATATGCACCCTACTACGTCGAGATTTGATGATAGGGGTGGGAAATACCTAATAATTATTGGGAAGGGGGTTGAAACTGTTCTGTAGTTAGATTAATCGTAGGCTATCAAGTGTTCTAAATTGTTCGACTGTGATTTGCGGTGGGATATTCTGATTTTTGTGGAAACAGAATCATTTCTAAGAAGACCAGAGGACAGCTAGATTTCGTAAAATTAATTCGGGAGTAGAGTTCAGAAGATTTTCCCAAGTTATGATATCCTAGTCGCTGGCTCTCAAGATTCATGATAATTTATTGTATTATTGTCAGCTCTTCTCGTTATTGAATGTCTAGAAGTCATAGAACAATGTTGTAGTTCTGATATTCCAATTCTAACAACTCTGTTCCAATACATCTAAACTCTTCAGTGAATTGAAAATATTGATATTATTAATGTTCGATTTACAAATTTGTCCCAATAATTTATGATTTGTTCATCTTCAATTTGAAGTTTGAAGTTTTCAAAAATTCTATGAGTCACCCTACATCGGTATTCGAGTTTCATTTTGGGGACGTTGGACCCCTGAATCAATTACTAGGATTCTGAGCAATTTTTGAAGTGAAAAAATGAAGGTAAGATCTCTCATGAAATTACCTTGTTCAGAGTAAAAATATTTCCTCTGAACTCTTCCCCTTGAATATTTCCTCTTTTATAAATATAAATTACTTGTATTTGAATATGGTGTATAGAATTTCTGATTGAATATATTAGAATATAACTGAATTTATAATATATTATTCTGATTGAGACATATATATCCATATTAGATATTGATATCCATATTAAACATGATTTGAGTTAAGCCAGTTTGGTTTATATCTATTTGAATGTTTATTCAATTAGTACAAAAGGATAATATTATTATAATTTTTTTGTAGTATTGTGGTAAATTTTAAGAAGTATTTTGTAAATTTTAGTAGTTATTTGTATTAAATAAAGACTGGAAAAAATTGTCAGAACCACATCCATATTTTTTCCAAAATATAAATATTTTTATTTATTATCGTTATTTAAGCAGGATGTTTCTAAAAAACACCTACAAACTTCTTGAGCGGTTTTCTTTGACATCGAAATTTGAAAAAAGTTCCAGTAAAAATGGGTCCTAAAATGCTTTGTTTCCCTCCTAGTCGCCATTTTCTTTTTTCACTTTTTATTATTTCTCTCCAGAATGGTTTGACGAATTTTGTTGAAATTTTGCATGGCCAAGGTCAAGATGAAGGTCTGCTGTGAAAAAATGAAGCAACCTTAAATATTTTGTCAGATAAGGCTGCTTCAATTTTTTTTACAGCAGACCTTCTTCTTGGCCTTGACCATGCCAAAATTCAACAAAATTTGTCATACCATTCTGGATGAAAAAAATAAAATGAGGTTTGAAAACAAAATGGTGATTAGCGGAGAAACAAAGCATTTTAGGACCCATGTTTACTAGAACTTTTTTCTTAATTTGAATGTCAGGAAACCGCTCACAAAGTTTGTGGTTCTATTTTAGGAACACTCTGTATTTCTCACAATTGAGAGGACGGCTGTTTTGCAACCTCTAAATTCTTGTGGTTTAATTTTTTTTTTCCTTTTTTCAGGGTCAGGCTCGGGAAGAAACAGACAAAATCCTTCTTGAACTAGAAAACTGGATAAAAGTCTACCGCATTTGGCCAAAAGAGTGCGCTAATCCATACTGTATCCTCATGTTAACAGTCGGACTTTATCTAATCGTACAAAGCATGGTAGTACAGGCAGCAAGATGGTCAATATCCGATTTTGATGAGAAGATAGTTGGCATGGAGAATCTGACATTTTGTCTCAGCGTATTTCTCGAATTTATCGACGTCAATTCCTACAAACGCAACACAAAAATGCTGAAACTTATACGATCCGATTACATTGGCTGTCAAATATTGAACTTCAAAGATGGCGGACTTCGTACATCAGTGCTGCCAACTTCACAACTACAAAAATCCAAAATGGCGCTGGCTGATTTGATGACAACCAAAGCACTCAACAACTTAACCACTATCGAAAGAAGCGTTCTTTACTTCTATTTAGGGTTTATTTCTGTCAGTTTCATCAATTTAACACTATATCTTATCAATATTCAAACCCTGGAAGATTTGAGACTACCACTGATACTTTATATACCATATCTATCTAACCTAACATCGAAAGTTTTCAGAAGTTTGACCAAGTACTTGATTTGTCTCACTTTTGAGGTGGCTTACATTGTTTCCACGCTGTATTGGACAAATACGTCATACAAGTTTTTGCTGCTGGCTTTCAATCATGTTTTGACAGAAATAAAGTTGTTTAATATTGAAATTGAAGATGATAGAGGAGAATGGAAGATGGAACAAGAATTGCGGGGTGAAGTAGTTTATAATCAGAATCAGTTGAGGCAAGAAATGAGGCTCAAGCTCATACATCATCAAACAATTGTTAGGTAGGTATTAACCAATGGAATAAAATTAATTCATCAAATTTAATAATATTACAATCGAATAAATACTTAATTTATCTATACAATGAATCTACATTATGTTAGAGGTTCATTATAGGTCAACACTATCATAAAATAGGCAATAAAAAGGATTTATCCAAATAAAAATTCAATTGAAACGAGTTGACCTCGTGAATCACTGAATTTTCACTTGAATTTTCTAAAATTCTTAGTTTCAATATTTGCTATATTTGACTATTTTCAGCTGACAGAAGCTTAGTCATACCAATGAAATCCTATCTTGTACAGTGTTTGTAGTTGACTACTAATTATAGTCACTGTACTGCTTTTAGCTTTTAAGCTCTAGGCCCTATCTATGGGGATTTCACAAACTAACTAAGTTCATTTGATAACTTAGTATATTTTAATGCCAACAGATAGCACCACTAGAACCTATTTTTTTAATTCTCATTATTTCTCCCATTTGAAATGTTTATTTCAGAAAAACAAACAGAGCAAGCATAAATTAGATTTTTTATCTTTCTTTTGGCGCAAACTGCATCAAAATTGGTCCTCCCAGACTTCTCCACAAACTTTCTAAAATCTACTCTTCACAGACACCAAACTCTTTTGATATAGATTCAGCTGTTTACTGATTGCCAACCGCCAAATTAAATGCATCCTGCTATACATGCTGATAGAATGGTTTCATATTTGAACGGATTTACAACAATGAAGTATTGATGAAACGCAATTATTATATTATCAATATAAATAATACCATTTATTTTGCAGGGGAATAACATTTTTATCCGAATATATGCAGATAAAATGGTTTTACTTGAATGGCTATACAACAATGCAACTGTGTATTGCAATTATATGTCTATTGGTAAGTAAGAGAGGGACTAAAAACAAGATATTAGGAAACAATAAATAAGAAATTAAATATTTGAAAACTTCCAAATACAATATTTATTCACAGGGTTCTTATTAAAATATTTAGAGATTGCCTCACGCTTTATACCGCAAATAAAAGGAAGAGATGTTATACAGACTGCCCCAAAAAATAGTTACTCCAGTGCCACCATGGTATTCTACAATCTAAAAGAAACAGAAAATTTATTTGGCAAGATTCTATTTTCTCCTTAGTATTCCTGTAATCCAACATTTTGTTTTTAGAAGGGTTTGCGTGATATCTCATTAATGAATCATCATTTTTTCATGAAATTTGGTAGGCTCAATAAAGAGTATATGGTTTTCACAGTTTGTTTGTCAATGGCTCAACAGCCCTATGTGGGCTTAGGCCTACCAGCTGGTTGCCAGTTTCACATCCACTTGACTGAATCAGTAGAGGTGAATGATCATTAACCAGAAAAGATGTAACGTGTGGTTAGCACATTGACATCTCAACCATAAGCTAGTCTTCGCAACCCAGTGATGGGAACAAAGCACTGCTGGATAACATTGTGTTAAGCAGCTATACAGTATAGTGCAATGCAACAATTTAATATGCCTCCAAATATAGGGAGTGACTGACTAGCCTTACTAACGATTAGCCAGGCTCCCAATGGAGGAAATGGTTTTCACAGTAGTATTGAATATTTTCAATGCTGTATTTGGATTTTGAAAGAAATATGGCGCCTGGCTGAAATTTTTAATTTGAGTTTACTAGAGGAATTATGGTTTTTACAGAAATTTTAGTTCATTAACAAAATATAGAGCTTTTCATTATGAAGAAAATTATACCTGAATAGCGGTTTCTATAGTCTGTTCAGGGAAAGGAGAGACGATGTTAATAAACCTGTGCGTGTAGAGTCTAGCTAGGAGCAGCTAGACCGATTCACAGTAGAACTACCGAAATAATATTATTATTATCTGCATTACGTGATTCCAGTCTGACCTTGAATGAACGTATTGTGAACTGGAATTGGACAGAAAATTTATCGAAAACAGCTGTGAATCATCGTTTCTATACGCACACAAATGCAAACAGCTTGTTTTGGCCGTCTCTCGACTCCGTGAACAGAGCATAGGTTAACAACTTTGAATAATAGTAATAAGTTATTTTCCTATTATTGTATACATTCCTAAATTATTGTATGTATATATTATATATAACTTATTATGTATTATTTTTTCGCGATTTTATTTCGCATGAAATCTCTAGTTGTGCTGGTCATTATTTTTGGGACACTCTGTATATACATTGCTGTATTGTGATCCTCATGCTTATCAAGATCTTATCTTAATTGTATAGTGATAAATAATTCTATTATTGTAGTGAAATAAATAAAGCCTTAATTTGACATCAACTAACTCCAAGTTGTTGTAAAATAATAAATGTTGAAGAATTCAATCTTTTATTATTATTTTACAGAAAGGAGAACCTATAATCAGAGTGAAATACGTCGCCATACTATTGATCATAATAGTTATAACTTATTTCTATTCAGAACTGGGACAGGATATAGTAGATGAGGTGATAATAACTTTATTTTTTTTCATAAAAATTGAAGTCTATTTTATATATTGTATTTGAGACTCCGATTATTCAGAACAGACAAAGAGATGTGATATATTTGATATCCCAATGCAAAAATTATTTTCCCAGAAACTTGAAGTGCAAACCTCGGTATATTGAGACGCAGAGATACCCGTTTCGATTGTTACGTTTTCAACTGTCTCATTAACCTTACAAGACTAGAAAATTTACTTAGAATATGAGTGATGGTTTTAAAGTAAGGACTCCTACATGTTTATGAAACATGAAACATGTCCCTATTTATTATTGGTAATTTGTATAATAATTCAATCATTTGAAAAATCAATGTCTTATATTTTTCTAGTGTGATAAAATGAGAACTAATCTACTATACTATGATTGGATAGATAATATACAAAAGGTCCCTTTTTATTGTTTGGTAATTTGTATCATAATTCAATGATTTGAAAAATTTATATCTTATATTTTTTATAGATATATAGAACAGGTAATATATCAGTCGATCAGATTTGTATACTACAATGATTTAATTTTTAATAATTTAATCCTTCTCATATTTTCTAGTGTGAGAGAATGAGAACTAATCTACTATACTGTGATTGGATAGATAAACCGCTATGGTACAAAAAATCTGTGGTACTCATGATGACCCAAAACAATAGGCTGCCAGAGATAAGTCTGTTTAACATATGCACTATGAATAGGAACAATCTGGGTGTTGTAAGTACTGTCAAATTTTTAATCTATTTTTATCAAGCACAGTTATTTTATTATACTATATTTATTAGTATTTTTTTATTAGTACAGTGAACCTCTGTATAACGGAGTCTATTATCATGAGGAAAGATTCTCTTTGAAGAAGTATTCGTTCTAAGAGAATTCGTTATTGAAGTTTCAAGAATACTGCTACCCCATCTTGCAAATCCTATAATATGAAAATATAAATAAATTAATAGTCTTATAATATATTTTCGGCGGTAATTGAAAGAATACACAATATTGTGTACAATAATTTGATTAATACACAATAATGCGAGAGTAGGTGAAACAATAAAATAAGTTGATTCAGAAATTTGAAAATTCATCCTGCTGAAAATAGTAAAAAAAAAATTTCAATATATGAATATTTATATAACTAAATATATATTTATCTTTTTACAGGTTGTTCAAGCCTCTTATTCGTACTTCAATCTGTTGAAAAACTTCTCGAATTGATAGCAAGATTTGGGGAGAGATCCAGAAATATGGAAGAAAACACCGTAAAAAGAACATTGACAAGCTTATGATCCAAACAAAATAAAATTGTTATTTCGAAATTGAAAATTAATTTTCTTTCTTCCTTGTTTTTACTTCTATTTTTATACTTGCTAAACCTGGTAGATGTAGATGTAGATGAGGACGAGAAGGAATAAGGGAGGAACAGAAAATGGAGGAGAAAGGGTAGAAGAAGAAAAAAGACGAAGAAGAAGACGAAGAAGAAGTAGTAGTAGTAGTAGTAGTAGTAGTAGTAGTAGTGGAAGGGGGTTATTAAGAAGAAGAAGAAAGAAGAAGAAGAAGAAGAAGAAGAAGAAGAAGAAGAAGAAGAAGAAGAAGAAGAAGAAGAAGAAGAAGAAGAAGAAGAAGAGAAGGAGAAGAAGAAAGAAGAAGAAGAAGAAGAAAGAAGAAGAAGAAGAAAAGAGAAAAAGTAGTAGAAAAAAGATGATAAAAGAAGAGAAGAAGAGGGGAGAAGAGGAAGGAGAAGAAGGAAAAAAGAAGGAGTAGAAGAAGAACGAAAAGAAGGAGAAGAAGAAGAAAGAATAAGAAAGAAGAAAAAGAAAGAAGGAAGAGAAGGAGGAGGAGGAGGAGAAGGAGAAGAAGAGAAGAAGATGGAAAGGGTGGAGAAGGAGGAGGATAATCAGTAAGAGAAGAAGGAGGAGGAGGGAAATAAGAAGAAGAAAAAGGAGAAGGAGGAGATGAAGATGAAAAAGGAGGAGAAAAAGAAGGAGAAGAAGAAGAAAGGGAAAAGGAAGTTACTCCTAACTTATTTTATTTATAATTCAACCTACGGTTGAACTTATTCTAGGCTTCCCCATCATACAACAGTTTAAAGAATCCATATGACACAGATTCTTTATAAAATAAACATTATCCCACTCCCATATCCTAGTTGTGATAAAATTGAAGGACTTATCATATTCAGGAAATGAAACTGTAACTATTTTACACATTAAACTGTGTCAAATGATTGGTTCATTGCCCTCTTCAATATTACTCTATTCTTCTTCAATATTTTGATATCCTTTTCTTTTTATCTTCAAATTCGAAATAATATTTCCAGTTGGTCCAGATGTATCTTGTTGGTAGGGTATGAAGGTGTAGTGTCGCTGTGATCTCTCACGAGTTTTTTCCTTAGAATTTTCGCAAGAATTCTATTAGATTTACTTCCAGAATAATAATTAACTTCCATTTAGAGTAGAAAACATCAATGATTACACCTAAGTTTTAGCTAAGAATTCTATCATATTTATTCGAAGATTCAGTTTTCACTCTCTGTAAAACTCTTCCATATCTGATAATTATTGCATAGTTTAAAATTTTTATCCTATTCATTCGAATTGATTCTTATTTTATTCCCTGTAAAAATTTATTGAAGTCTACGATATCATATGATATGTCTTTATGTAAGACATGAATTTATGAGACATCTATTAACAGTGTTGTTAGGGGACTTTGACTGAAATCTACCTTATTTATTCAAACTATATGTTTTCTTAAACTTGAAGGACTCGAGTTTGAAAGGATTCAACAGTATTAGTGAAGAACTTGGAATTATATTGAATTTTATTTGTGAAAACATTTTGAATTAAATTGAATTTTATTTGTGAAGAACTTTAAATTATATTGAATTTTATTTGTGAAGACCTTTGTGAATTTTATTTGTCAAAAATGTGGTTCGATTTGATTTTTGTAGCAATAATTTGTTACATAAAGCTTGTTTCGTGTTTCTACATTGAATCTGAAGCTATGAAGCCTTGTCCTGACGTACAACCTCAGAAGAATATTGATGTTGATAAGGTGAGACCAATTCTATCAATATTTTCCACAAAAATGTCTATCACTAAATCAAATTGAATACACTATAGTTTGATAAGATCCGTTCACTTATACAAAAGTTAGGGGCGTCCTCAGTTTATCATCCTTACCCTTAAAGGATTTCATCCTTTCTTACCTCCCACTTCTTAAAAGACTTGGTTTTGGAGCCGCAAAGTAGATATTCTGAAGGAGAATGATCTCAAAAACAATATTCTAATGGGAAACTTTAATAGAAGTACGTAGAAACTTTTGTTAGACTTCACCACCAAAAATATGGTCTTTTTTGAAATGCAAGGAATATTGTTAACAGCTCTAGCTCAAAAAGTAGACAAGATAAAAAGGCCTACTTGGTCTCAAATTGTAGAGAAGAAAATTATCCCTAGAGGGATTTTGATTCACACATTTATAATGCATCTTACGGAAGATATGATCAATCAAAAACTGAGAATACTTGAATTTTAGTTTCTATCGAAAAATTACCCCTTTTTTGAAAAATCATAACTCAGTAGTTATTGAACTAAGAGGAATGAGTTAGTCACCAATCTCTTGGAAATTTTATTTACTAAAAAAAAGGTGAAGTGATTTTTTCTGTCAGACGCTTAGTTTAGACGTAAATTGCAGAAAACTAGAAACGGAACCAAAATTTCGAGGTTTTTTGGGCACCCTATATTACGCGGCACTCAGAAACCGTCGCAAACTCATATTAGCCTTCTTTGGGATGCCCAAAGTGGTTTAAGATCATTTCCAGCCTTATGTTATTTTTTAGGACCTAGAAGTCTAATTTGCCTGGGCTAAACGTCAAGAAATAATATCTCTCTATCTATCAAATGAATCTGAGTGTACACGTGAAATTTCAGCTGAGGCAGTAAATCATATTATGATCGTTTGCTTCATTAAAATTCAATGTGGCATTAGTTTAATGTGGCATTAAATTAATGTCTGTCCTAGAAACTGGGCATAAATTATATACAGCAGAATGTCCCTCATTAGGCAATTTCAGAAATCGCCTATACAAGAATGTCTCAATCGGGAATGACAATTTGAATGTTGTTTCTTGAATGCTTTTTAATGTAGATTGAGATAGTAACAATACAATTTTGAAATATTCATAAATTTAACACTGTTTTCAGAAATATTGTAGAATTTCTCCATAATGAAATAAAAACACAGATGTTGTCTTCTTCTACTTAGTCTTCTTCTACTTACAACTAAGTAGAAGAAGACAACATCTGTGTTTTTATTTCATTTTGAAATATTCATCCGTTCATTTTCCACAGCCATTTCAAAATCACCCGATTCACTGCCAGACCCTATATTTTGAGCAAAAATATTCCCTTTGCAGTAAATAATCTCCCTCAAACTTTGAAGTGCTTACTTTTTGATACACCTTTTTAGTAGGCTTATACGATATTTTTCAATTTTTCTTGCAGTTACTGGGTACATGGCACCTATCTTTGCTAGTACTGGACTCAGCTCATGAGGACTTTGTGGAGACCGAGATGTGTGTAACGGGGGAAATATCCAGACTGAACTCGACTTTGATCCGACAAATTTGGACGGTGCAATCGGAAGACATTTTCAACGAGCCCAGTGCAGTTCTCGAGTTTCCCACCACGGTTGACAAGTCAGGCGTCTGGAAAGTTCATACACCGCTCGGAGGTGAGAACATTACTGTGAATAATACAGTTCTATAAAAGTTAAAGTATTATAAAACATAGTTAAGTATAAAGTATAATAAAACAGTTCTATCTATTTACATAAAAGCGAAATGGCACTCATTCATTCATTCGTTCATACATTAATTAATTCATTCATTCATCCATTCATTCATTCGTTTATTCATACATTCATCAGAAATAAAATAAAAGTCTACTGAACCAAATGCGTTCAAATTTGGCAAGCATGTTCAGTTGGGTCTTTAAAGTTTAGACGTGCACTATAAGGCTAGGCGTACACCGGTTAGTGAAGACAAGACAAGACGAGATTAGTCATCCCAAAGATACGACGCCTAATATAGGCGTTTTTTAGCGATTTTGTGCGTTTTCTCAGCTTTTTTGAGAACTAATTGGCAGAAAATGTTGAAATTTGGTACTTAGGTTCGTTTAAGGTCTAAAAATAATATGTTTAAATCTGTTTGAGATTCTCCCAAAATTACGCCAGAAATCGGCGTTTTTACAGATTTCCTTGCGTTTTTAATTATTTTTTGCAGATTTTTCAATAATGACTTAACTAAGGTATAAAAAGAATTGAATTGAATTTTTAAATCAAGATGTAATGAAGGATTTGAAGGTTACTCGCAGCTCTCTATTGATGGATGAAGCCATTAAAACAAACATTTTCAAATGAAATATGCAGGCGAGCAAAGCGAGCCTCCTGGCTAGTAAAAGTATATGCTAACATGAAAAATATTATTCATGAAGTTATTTGTTTAAGCTCCGTTTTACGAGGATATCTCTAGAACTTAATAAAAATACTTGAAGTTGTCAAAAACCACAAGTTTACTAAAAAAACAAGAGGAGGAGGAGGAGGAGGAGTTGGAGGAGGAGGAGGAGGAGGAGTATAATAACAAGGAGAATGAGGATAAGGAGGAAGAAGAGGAGGAGGAGGAGGAGCAGGAGAAGGAAAAGAAGAAGCAGGAGGAGGAGGAAAGTGAAAAAATTGAAATGCTTAAACATTGAAAACTTGCAAGTGAAAAAAAAATGTTGCCGAAATCATCATCTACAAGTACCGTAAGCTGCAGATCAGTCATAGTTATTTATGTCCTATTTATTTATTTCAAATTTAGTCAATATTCGTTAAAAAGTAAGCTTCTGACTATCCAGTGTTCAAGTTTTTCTGTGAAATTTCTCAATTATTTTGATAAATTTAATTTATTTATTTAATTAATTGAAAAAAATTATATATGATCAAAATATTATAATAGGCCTATTATCTAAAAATAATGTTGAGTAACATTTTGCTCAAAAATTTAGAATTTAGATGTATATTTTAAAATAAGCCAAGTACCGTAATTTTAATCATACAACTCCTCTTCCAACAATATCAGTGACTTCATGGATTCGCTAGAAAGCTGAAAACCCAGCTCAAGATTTGGAAATGCGAAAGTGAGAGCACTCGTGCTACCTGGCGATTAAAATCTGTACTAAACTTCTTGGCAGCTGCAGGCAAGCACTATCTAGTGGTAAAAAATATAACTAAATCCAAAGTTGATGGGATTAGCGCGATGTACAAAATGCTTCAAGTATATTCTTCTGAATTTTATATATTTTAAGGGCAATATTGACAAATTTGAATCTAAAATACATTATAATTTGCCAAAAACTTGATAGCTACTTATATTTTATACTACAACATTCGAAACTAACATTATAAATGAATGAGAATCAAATTAATCAAAATTTACCAATTGCAAGAAATAATAGGCTGTAATGTCTTTCGAATTTTATGAATTTTGAAAGAAATATGAACAATTTTTAATCTGAAACTCATTATATGAACAATAAAAAACTAAGCATTCACTTTTGATGCTAAATTATCCAAAACTTACAATATAAAAGAATGAGAAACGCTTAATCGAAACTTACTCCATTATTTTTGTTGCTAGTTCATGCCTTCAGTTTGAGAAAGTTAATCCAGCTTTGAAACTCACTACACAATTTGGCAAGAAATTGTTCCATATCCGTTATTTTTTGTTTACAACTGGTTCATGCCTTCAGCTGGCTACAATAAAAGATACAATTATAACATTATTTTGTTATCTACGATTTTCTTTACAAATCATGTTTCATAGCATTCCTTGCTGGAATCTAGAATAAGGATGATATTTTGGAAAAACTCAAACTAAGCTCTTTTGAATAAGTTCATTTCAGAGTATTCTTATAGATATTTCTTGTGTGATACTGTACCATTTCATCGGCAAATTCATTAATAGCATAAAATATAAAGATTCTCTTACAAGATATGGTTGAAATAACAAGAAAAATAACACATTTTGTCACATTTATTTTAAAATTTTTCAAAATAACAAATAACAATGTTTTCAAGGTCATCTTTTAAATTTTATGAAAGTCAAAAAAGCAGAGGAAAAATTTGAGGAAATTGCCTTTTAATTAGTATAATGGATATCACTATGATATTATAACGTATGATATTATTGTGTTAAGTTTTCTGTTACATACTGTCTTATCTCAAAAAGAAATACAAAGTACGTTTTTTGAGGCGTATTCTTTCAAAAATTTCCGGGGAGAACTATGTTCATACTTTAACCAATCAATGAAAGCTTTGAATTTATTCATTTTTTGGAATAATTTGTTATATATTAATATAGTCTAACTAGTCTACAGTCTAACTAGTTAGACTGCAAATTTCGAGTGAGAAACAATTTGAAAGTGTTTCATTAGAATGCAGTTCGTCATGGAAAGCAAAATTGAAGAGTTTAATTAATCTTGTACAGTATTATATTGCTCATGACTGTAGAGCCTTCAGTCATAGTGATAAAGGCAGAAAAAATTGTTGGTAATGGAGAACTTGTTAGTGAAAACAATAGTCAGTATTTTTGAACACAATTTATAAGACAAAGTAGCGAATCCTTGTGTTGCTGATTCTTTTATTTGTGTGGGGCTCTGAAACCACTTCAGTTCCAGGGCGCTTGAAAGCTCGGTATGACACTGGAGCGCTAACTATCTGTTTGGCTCTACTCACACTTGGAAACTCAAATCGCGGAAACTGAGCGACTCGGATAACAAACTTGTGTTTTCAAATGATGACGCTCAGACGATCCTGCAACCGTAGGCTACTGTCTGAACGTCATCATTTGAAAACACATGTTTGTTATCCGAGTCGCTCAGTTTGAAGTTTCTTGAAATTTGACTTCAACAATTAGGGTAAGACAAAGAGTATAATTAATATTTACTATACTTATATAAGTGATACGAAATAGGTTCTTTTGTCTTTGACTATAATGATTATAAATCACTACTCATCACGGCCGATGGCAAAAAGTAGTTTTCTTGTTTGTTACAAATACATGCAACAAAATATCACCAATTGAAGTGTTTTTTCTTGTCTTTTTTAGGTGAATTGAAAGCAACCGTTTTCGATTCTCATCCAACCAGTCACATTATAGTGACACACTGTGGTCTACACATGGGGAGGTTGGTACACCTGTGGACGGCCGCAGTGACTAGAAGCAGGACTCTGTCACCGATTTTGAGACTTCGCATGACGTCAGCTCTGATTGAGAACGGTTACGATCCCGTTGTTAGCAAAGTTATCACGTGGCATAAGTGTTGAATAATTGAAAAAAAAACTTAGTAAAAGTTGTGAAGATAATCAAAAAGAGTTTTAAATCATTGAAAATAGAATAGATAATATTTATTTTGCCAAAATAAAAATAGGCTATATTTCATGAAATTCACAAAATATTGTAAAATAAAGTTTTGGCAAAGCCAGCTAGGTGAGCTAGATGAACTCTAAAAGATCTGATAAAAATGAGGATTCAATTGTAAGAATCAATTAAGAACTTCAGAAAGAGTATTGTAAGCATGAATAAAGATTGAAAAATTATTCATAGAGAATGTTAAGTGTAATAAAACCAAGGTGAATAGAATAAAAGAGGTGGGTCGGAGTGCAGCTGTTGAGAAAGTAGAGATGATGACGTCATTTGCAGTCCCATAGCACAGATAAAGGACACATCCTATATCAATTATTATTAGAAGAGATGAAGTTTAAATAATAATATTTTGAAGAATTACCAAACATGAAGAGGTTGAAAGTTGTCATTTAAGGTGGTTCATTTTGCTTAAAGCTCTTGTATTGACAATAAATCTCATAAGACACATTTTTATAATGTTCAATCCTCTATAATGAAGTCAAGTTTAAATTGTATAATAGTGAATCAATTCTTTGTAACAGGCTGTAAAGAGTTGTGATAACAACAATGAATTTTGAATCTTCAACAATAAAAACTCAATAAACAGGTGCCATAACAAAATGAACCTGCTTGAATTGCCAATATAGGGTTCTGAGATAAGGAACACTTACTTGTATGAGTAGGCCTAACTATTGAGTTTTGAAAATAATATTTTTTAATAGTGTGAGTGAATATATTCAATAGAAGATATTATTAGGTACGGTGTATAATATCATCGACTAACCAATGCATTATCTCTGATTCCTTGAAAGATCATTAATTTATTTCACCTTGAAATGCATACAGCAAGTACAGAAATTCATGATTGTTAATCACTTTGTACTCAATGATAATAATTCACTAAATAAATGAAGAATTCAATATATCACATTGAATTCTGTAGTGGTATGAATTCCCTTCAATGTAAAGCTTTGAATAATTAATTTTTGAAATTTATAATTTTGAATTATATTGATTGAATTTGAAATTTATAATTTGTTTATGAGCTTAGCAAATTCAATTATTTAATACAACGGTCAAGTTATTTATTTTAGATGCAAATAGCTGACAATATACAATCATTTTTATTCAAAATACTTGTATTTTGTGAAATCAATTGAAAGTGTATAACAAAGATTATGGTGTGTATTTTGAGATTGTGAATGATGTCTCATTTTTGAGAGATTATTAACTTAATTGATAATATTGTTTCAAATTCACATTTTTCGGCAATTGCGCATCAAATATTGAATTCCAAGTATTTTTTTTTCATCAGGCTATGAACTTAGATTCAAGAGACGCAAGTTAAGTAATGTGATCATGTAATTGAACACTTGAAACAGTAAATTTAACGCTTTTCACCAAAATAAGAGTGAAACCGTAATAGTGTGAAAGTCGAACCTCAAGATTTTGTAATTTATTCCACATTTGTGGTGATTACAGGCAAAATAAAATTAAGTGAAGCTTTATGATAGTTTACAAGAAATTTTATTAATTTTTCCGATATTTAGAACATTATTTTATTCATTCATAATAATTTAAAGTGAATTACGGATTCCCAACGATTCCCTCTACATTCTAATTAAGCGCTTTTTCAAAATGGCCGTCATTCAATTACATGGAGATGTACATGTTGAGTTAAGAATGGTTTTATGAATTTAATGTATTTAATAAATTATAAATTATTGTTTTCTTGTAAAAAATAGCTAAAGACTGACATTTTGGTAGTATTATCGAAGTCTCTCTTGAGGGCTCTTTGGGTTCATTCTGTTGGTACAACTGTCGTACACAGAAAATAGCCTGCAATTATTTCTGTCTCTCGTATTTCTGCTGCTTTTGAGTTTCGGTCGGAATTATCGCGATGTAATACAATTTGTGATGTTTAGCGCTTTGAAATAAACATTTTATAAGTTAATTTGTGCCTTTTGTTATACAATTCAGTGCCATAAAGTGTCTTTAATATTAGCAAACAACCAAAGAAAGCTTTAGCGTACAACCTTGTAGAGTTTTTTAACCTAGGCCTTGATCTATATCGATTGCTCGGAAAGTTATTCATTAGGATTTGTTGGCTCCAAAGAATCTCAGGGTGAGTATTATTTATAATTTACTCAATCTTATTTTTAAATCTAAGTTCTAATCTGTAGTTTAAGGCTCATTGATGCTCTTTTGCGCCGAGAAATTCCATCGAAACCTAACCTTATTCCATGTACCTAAAGCTTTTTTGTAGCTTATCAAACTAATTGAATGAATCAAAGTCCGCTGTTTCTTCACATAAATAACACTTCTAGATCCTTTGTTTTGATTCTATTGTTACAAAAAATTATGGTGAAGTATTGTAATTATATGTTCCCATCATGTATTTATGATAACATTATTGTATCTTGAAAACAAAGAGTCTGTATTTGGTTGACTTTCTTCAATGGTGTAAAATCATTTTCGTTCATGTCTCAGATGAAAAATTCTTAAATCCAATTTTCTTCTGTCGTGGGTACATATATTTTAGAAATATGATCATTTAAATAAGTTGATATTTCAAATGCTATTTACAATCAAAACGGTAGATTTGGATAGTTTGCCAAATCCTCAAGCAATTATTGGAATCAAATATCTATTGGTAGTGCTAAAAATTGTTGAAACTAAAAACTATAATATAGTGAAATATACTTCCACTTGTTGAGTTGAGTCGCGGACGCGTTTCGAACTATGGTGTTCATCCTCGGCGCTTTAAGCTACGAAAGACCTTATAAAACATCCTAGATAGGTTGGTTATCTATTGATCGTAAAATTTAGCGTAATCAGTAGATTCACTCATTAATTTCAATATGGATTATTCCTTCCTAAAATTTTGTTTTACTTGTGTGAAGGTTCATGAAATAGAAATCCCTGTATTATAGGAGATTCTCTTGTATTTCGTAACGTATGAGTTTCATAAAACAGGCCCCCGGTAATTAGAATACAAGGTAAGGTTCACAAGGATGACGTTAGTGCCCGTCATCAATATAAATTTTCTTGGCTTTATTGTATAGGCTATTTATCTTCAATTCTTTGTAGTTTTAATATCATAGGACCGCTCATTTTTATAGGATACTCAATTATTTAATTGCATGCATACCGGATTCGGAAATGACATGAAGGAGTGTTTATAGGTGTGATTATTTGCTTGCGACAGTATCAGCACCAGCAGTCGCCAATGAAGGAGGTTAGTGGAGTCGCCCTATCCGGGTTTTGAGTCACTAACATAATTGGCGACAGCTGATTATATTGAAAGTGAATCATTGCACCTATTTCCGTTAGGATTAACATGAATAATACGTTAATTAAATGTATATACAGGGTGATTCAAAAAGAATACCACAACTTTGAAAATGTGTATTTAACGAAAGAAACATAATAGAATCTTCTGTTATACATCATTACAAAGCGTATTTAAAGAAGTTTTTTCACTGAAAAGTTCAGAGATGTTCAATATGACCCCTTGAAGTACTAATATCAACCCGATAGGTACTCAACGTTCCACACTGTAGCATATCAGGCGTAAATTTAATGCTGTTATTTCTGTTTTCAAATCATCAATATTTCCATTTATGATTTGAAACAAGGAATAACACCAATATATGTTACGCCTGATATCTGAAGTCAGTTGAGGATCTTTGGTTGATATTGCTCTGAATGTCTGGAGGTGATATTGAACATCTCTGAACTTGTTGTCAGTGAAAGAAACTCACTTCAAATACTCTTTGTAATGAAGTATAACAGACGGTTCTATTATGTTTCTTTCATTAAACACACATTTTTAAAGTTGTGGAATTCTTTTTGAATTACTCTGTATTATTAATGTAACCTTTGTATATGTGATTAACGATATATTATTAATGTGTAGGATTAAACGTTTCTGTAATCCTACTTCCAATTTTGAATCATTGCACTCATTTACGTTGAGATTAACATAAATCATGCTTTAATTTAATGTAGCCTATATATTATTAATGTATACGTAGGCCTATATGTGATTAATGTTATATTATTAACATTCAGGATTAAACGTTTCTTCAATCCTACTTCCAATCTGATATGCATGCTCCTCAATAATTGCATGCTCTGAAATAATAAGCTGTCTGATTGCTTTGAAACTTCAAAGAATTGAAGATTACAATGAAGCTCAGGATAGGTAGAAACATGGATAGGTTCGAAAACATGTAGTTTTCCAAGTCTCGATTTCCAGTGACGTCACACGATCAGCTGATTGAAACTTGCCACTGATCGTGAACACTACATTGTATTCTATTTACCCTGTTATTACATGTTCCTCTAATAAAATTGGATAAAAGGGATAGGGGAGATGTTAAGAAAAGTCACTTCCCCTAATAACTAGGGGTGTTATATCATCAATTACCAGTATCTGACAGTATGGGGGAGGGTCTATAAATGCATTGTATAGTGTATTACTGTTGTGAAGTGCACTATTCATTGGTATTGATTTAGAGTTTCGTCACCTTTTGTTAATGTTGAGGCGTATGTCCACTGTTAAATTTCACATCGAATTTCATCCAAAAAATAAACATTGAATGAAGCAGTCGGGTGAGGCACCCTTACACTAGACATGGCCTATTATAACGCGGCAAACCATGATATGGATGTCTAGCGTGTAGGTGCCGTACCTGATTAGATGTTCATATTCATTAATTAATTTGATAAAAAAATAAAATGATAATTGAAGAAAAATAGACTTTGACCAAAACTTCTATTACAAAATTTAAATCTTTATATAAAATAGGCGAACATGTTTTTTGTATCAGAACTCTTCCATGGTTTCTCAACCGATTTTGTTCGTTCACGTCTCATTTGAAAGATCTCATTGAGTAGATGTTTGATAAGGTCTTACATTTTGAAAAAAGTCATCGTGGAGATGAGGAATGAACGATCAAAGTTTCAATTTTTGCCATTGCTTTAACATAGGGATAGGTGAGCTGAAAATTTTCACATTCTAACTTATGATTTGATGATCAGCTGTTTTGAAACAAAAATTTTATTTTTCATTGTTCATTGCACCGGTGAGGGCATTTGTGCAGAGAGAAAAAGAGAAAGATAGATAGTGGGAACGAGAAGGAGGAGAACGAGAAGGAGAAGAATGAGAAGATTTAGAACGAGAAGAAGGAGGAGAAGGAGAAGGAGAGAAGAAGAAGGAGGAAAGAAGGAAAAAAAGAAGAAGAAGGAGAGGAAGAGAGTAGAAGAAGAAGGAGATGAAGATGAAAAAGAAGGAAGAGAAGAAGAAGATGGGAGGAATAGGGGATAAGTAAATGAAGGAGAGGGAGGAAGGAGGGATAAGGAAAGTAAGGAGAGGAAGAAGGAGGAAGGAGGATAAGGAAAAAAGGAGAGGAAGAAGGAGAAATAAGGAGGAGGAGGAGGAGAAGGAGAAGAAGAAGGAGAAGGAGGGAGAAAAGAAAAGGAGGATAAGAGGAGAAAGAAGGAGGAGATTAAGATGGAGAAAAAGAAGGAGGAGAAGAAGAAGGGAGAGAAGGAGGAGAAGAACGATGAGAAGAAGAACAAGAAGAAGATTGAAAAGAAGGAGGAGAAGGAGGATTGGAAACTATTTCATGTAGTTCAATAGTCGCAGTTTTGTGCTACCTGGGATGTCCTAGTTTATTCGAAAAATGTCCAAAATCTTCATATTCAATTCTAGGCTGTTTTATCGGAAGGAATTTGATGGAAAATGTTATCCTGTACAAACTTACAGCTTTATCCTTCGACTATGCAAGACTTTCATTCGTCAGAACGAACAGGGTTCTTTTGATCAATTACTGTAGAAAAAAGGAAGAAGTTGAATAGGTAGTGAGCGAAAATTGTTGGAATGAGAGAATAGAAGACGAATAAAGAAGAATGTGACGAATACTGTGTGGGAGGGAATTGAGAGGATTATAATCATCCTGATTATTTCGATAGACAGCGCTGGCGTGGGTGAACCACTAATTATCAAAGTAGATATATAGAGATGCTCTAGCAAGTTGTATAGAGTGTGTAAGTGTAACTGTGTAGATATATAGAGATACTGCTGTAGCATAATACAGCATATAGAGATATGCTGTAGCATGACGTATAGAGTGATTAGATATATAGAGATGCTGTAACAGGTTGGTAGAGTAGATGTATAGAGATGCCCTCTACTACAACTGCACTTTGATATGTTGTTCTATGATGATGTATGTGTGGAGTACTGGAGAAGAAATACGGGACCTGGTTGTTTTTTATTGTTCAAAACGCCCACAACCTCTTGTGCGTGCGTAAGTGGGCTTTTTTATACAGGGTGTGAGAGTTAGAAGTTGTCAGTCTCTAGGGTGAAGAGGGAATTCAGTTACATTGAATTAATTCTATTTCAGCATAAAACTGTTGTATATTTTTTCATTCCTGATGAAAAAAATATAATTCCAGTTTTAATAGAATACATATAATGAGTTTGAAGGGATAATGCAGTATTAGGCTAGGCGTACACCGGTTAGTCAAGACAAGACGAGATTAGTCACGTTTAGTCACAGTAATTCCATGGTTGCTTATGAAGCAGCACACTGATGATGTGTGGTGTTTAGCTCATCAACAGCTGAATGTATTGTGAGCTAAAAACTCGTGTCTGTCTTGACAACCAGTGTACGCCTAACTGATGGTCATTTTGGTAAGGCATCTGGAATGATAATCACAATGATATAATCCATTAGCTAACCAAATACAGAGTGGCGCAAAAAAAACGCATGATTTGAGTAGGATAGTATCAGTGGAGTGGAGCTGTCTGTGACCGCCTATCGACACCATTTTGTAGGTTAAAGCGTAGACTAACTAGTTAGTTATTGTTATATCTATAGTTAGTCTATGGTTAAACTATCAAGTTTTAGTAACAATAGCGCAATTGACCTTGCAACATCGCGTATTTGCTGTTGAACAATATTTCAAATAGAATAAATCTGCCATCGTCGTTCAATGGAGCTTTAGTAGAGAGTTTTAAGTCGAGCGTATTGGCATGTGATTCTTCTTCACTTGAAATTTTCAAGTTACTGTCGTAAATATCGTTCAATAGAAGATTTGAATACTGCAGTTCATGAATAAATTTCTATTTGTATCAAAGTTGGATAATTTGAGGGCATGTTTAGTAGCATTAATGCATTAAGGGCATCATCTTTCGTATGTAATTTTTATAATATTCAAGTTTTTTTTGGAGTTTTCATACAAATTCTCAAATTGAGTCACGTTGCGCGTATTGTATTTGGTGAACATAAAGATAAATGTATGAAGAGATTAAAATAAACTTTCTTAAAAACGTTGAAAAACATGCATTGCTTTATGCGCCACTCTGTGATATTCGCTTTATCCGATACAAAGAGTTCTGCACTGTATTGTGAGAAAGCCCACTGTGGTTGATTCATATATGTGAGGCAATGATGATTATGATAATTGTTCGAATAACTGTTTAAGTTCAAGAACCAAAGAAGAAGAGACCAGGAGAAGTCGAGAAGAGAAAGAAGGAGCAAACAGGGTATGGACCAATGATTGGAAGAATTGAAATGAGAATCAGCTGTGAAGTGAGGAGGAGGAGGTGAAGGAGGAGGATAAGAGAGAACAGAAGCAAGTTTTAGTAGAAGAGTGATTTTACTCGATATTCATTAATTTGGAACAAAGAGACAGTTTTCTTTTTGTTGTTAAGCGAAATGTCGAATTGACAGCTATTTGCCAATATGAAATAAACTTTTCACTTTTTGAGAAAAGTGAAATGGAAAGATGCTACTGTCAGTAGTTGGCAAAGACTTGTCACTGCAAAATTTTGATGATAGTAGGTGAAAATTAGAGTTGTTTTAGCAGAAGAAATAGGCGTACACCAGTTAGTCAAGATCAAGACAAGACAAGCAAGATTAGTCACATTAGACAGTTCTCGAATTGGTTGCTTATGAGTCAACACAGGTTATTCAATTTGTGATGAGAGACTGGACTGAGACGGATGAAAAACATGTGAAATGTAATAATAACCAAGATGACTTGTATGGAATACTAATTGTATGAGAAACCGCAAACTATGACCGCTTATTTAATCTTCAAAGCTCTGTCTTCCGATACAAACTGAGGTTTTCACAGGAAACCGTCTTTTTATTCGAGGTACAAATTGGAAAGTAGAATGACACTGCTGGTATTAAGGCTGAAGAAAGAAGAAGGAGGTTACTGAAGAACGAGAAGTAAGTAAGAAGAAGAAGAAAAGAAGAAGAAGAAGATCTAATACGAGAAGAAGAGGTTTTGGGATGGAGGAAAAGCATAAGAAGAAGAACAAGAGGCAAAGTTTAAGGAAGAAGGAAGAAGAAAATAGAGGAGGAGTAGTACTAAAGTGGTAAGAGTAAGAAGAAAAGAAGAAGGAGTAGAGTAGCAAACTAGAAGAGTGATCTTGTCACTGATGTCTGCTCAAACCGATACAATGAGTTAGACATTTTTCTTCTTTAAAGTGAAACCTTAACTGTTGCTACTTACCAGATAGTCTCCCATCAAATTTTCTGTTTTAGGTTGAAAAATAATGTAAAAGTTATTGCTACTAGAGGAACTACAGAAATTATTAAAAGCAGAACCTTGTTAACAAGAAATATTGTGGGTCAATAGTTGTATCGTATCAAAAGAACTTTAAGATTAGTACTGATTTAATAGTTCACTTCTTTTTGATTAGTCATTGCATCGGTGTGTGCTTCATAAGCAAATCTTGACCATTCTTCTTCTTCTTGTCTCCTCCTCGTTTCTTTTCTTCTTTGATGTTCCTCAGGTCCTCCTCCCTCCTCCTCCTCCCTCCTTTCGCCTTCCTCCTTCTCATTCTCCTCTTCCTTCTTTTTCTTCCTTTTCTTCTCCTTTCTTCTTCTTTTTTCTTTTCTCTTTTCTCCTTTTCTTTTCTTCTTTTTTTCTACTCCGTTCCTTTCCGGTTTCTTCTTGTACTTCTTCTTCATCTTCTTCTCAGCCGTTTGCAAGTCTTAAACGGTCTTTTCCGTTGCGTGTCCTCTCTCTGACAGTTCTGTCATTCTTGTTGTATTAAGAAAATAAATCTGATATTCTGACGTGTCTATGACTGGTTTAGGTGAATACTGTATTGCAACAATATTCTCTAATGCTAAGTGGTGAGTTCTTTTTCTCATATACTTTGAAAATAATCTTGAAAAGTTATTTCTGAAATAACTACAATTGGTAAACCAAATTATTACTTTAATAACTACAAGATAGTAAAACAAATTATTGCTTTAAAATCTTGTTGGGTCAATATTGTATCGTAATTATTACTAAGTAACTTTAGAACATTGTACTGAATTTAATAGTTCACTTCTATTTGATAGTTCGATTCTTCTTTTCTTCTTCATCATTTTCTTTTCTTCTTTTCTTCCCTTCTTCTTCTTCTTCTTCTTCTTCCTCCTCCTCCTCCTCCTCCTCCTTCTTCTTTTTTCTCCTCCTCCTCCTCTCCTCCTTTCCTCTCTTCTCTTCTTTTCAATTCTTCTTTTCTCTCTTCTCCTTTTTTTCTTCTTCATCTATTCTTCTTCTTCTTCTTTCTTCACATCTATGTTGCAGTCTTTTTTTTTCGTGTGTTCCTCTCTCTGACAGTTCTGTCATTCTTGTTGTATTAAGAAAATAAATCTGATATTCTGACGTCTATGACTGGAGTGAATACTGTATTGCAACTTTGATTCCCAATGTAGATATAGATAAACAAATTTCTTATTTTTTTTGAACGTAACTTGATAAGTACTCCGAATGTCTAATAACAATATAATCTGATGCGTTTCTGCTCTGTGTAGGCTACATATATTTTTGGCTTGAAGCCAATGTTTTTGGAAAAGCCTCTTTCGGTCTCCCTCAATTTCTGATAGTCTCTTTCTGTCTCTTCTTACTATTACTCTCTCTTTCTCTTTTGTGGTGGCTTGATATTAATAATTTGCTTGTGTGCATGTGTGAGTGAATGGTAATTTTAAATTTGAAAATAATGTAGAATCCTGTTTCAAATTACTATTATGTAGCCTACTTGAAGTTTTTTTAATTTATCAACTGTATCCTGTTTTTATTTTCTATTCTATTCATTTTTTAAAAATAAATTGTATATTTTGTATATATTGTAAAGGGTTGTGTGGTAGAGAGGACAAGAGTCCTAACTCCGCCCTTAATAAAGGCAATTAATCAATCAATCTCTCTGGTGAGTTTAGTGATGTTTCTCATCTCTCTCTATATCTCTCTCTCTTTCTCTCTCTAAACGTCTGTAGGCTATGAAAAAGATGCGTACATTGAATCTACTACTAGTCTTATTGCTAGTAACGCAGGGGCCTAAGCCTTGGTTAGAGTTTTAGGTTTTTTTTAACTTCAGTCTAATAATAGCGGCCTAGACTCTTCGCTCTACGTTGCTTCTATAGTTCAGAGCGCTGCCAAATTTGGATTAGACGAACGGGAGGAGATAGAGGGAATAGAGTGATAAAGGAGGGGGAGGCGAAGAAGAAGAAGGAGGAGGACGAGGAGGAGAAGGAAGAGAAGTAGGAGGAGTAGTAGGAGAAGGAGTAGGAATAGATGGGAAGCAACAACTGTCAGTGATCATTTCTCATTTTTTTATTTTTGTGTTCTTTTTTCTTGTGCGTTTTGTTTTTGGTTTGATGATTTCTTTCACCTGTAATCTACTTCCTGTTCCTTTTGTCAGTATAGCAGGATTCTTTTAAATTGTCAGAAAACACCTGATTGATGTACGCTCGTTTACTGACGTTAAATCAGCTGTTTTCTGACAATTTAAAAGAATCCTGCTATAGTTCTTTTTTATTCCCCATGTGCTCTTCATCAGCTGATCAGTATTTATATGGTTTGATACTTCTCGTGTGTCTATAATCAGATTCATTTAATTTGACGCTTGGAATTAGATAGATAGATAGAGAGATATTATTTCTTGACGTTGCTGATGACCGTAGAGTACGATGACAAAGAAATAATATTTCTCTATCTATCTAATGCCAAGCGTTAGCAATGTGAACGTACTGTATGGGGAGAAGTTTTGTCTGACAGCAAATTGCGAAGCTGAGAAGTCAAAGTTGATGGAAATATTGGCTAAAAATATTTTTCTACCAGTCTCTCACACATACACGTCATATCAATCGACAAGAGTTGAAAAAAAAATGAAGAGAATTTTCGAGGCAGCACAATTTCGTCACAGCTGGGCTGGGCTGATGGAACCAGTGATAGCCAATGATGATGGAGATGTAGAGAAGAAGAAGAAGAAGAAGCAAGTTGAGAAGAAGAAAAAAGATGGATGAGAATTGAAAAAACAAGTACAAGATGAAAAAGAATAAGAAGAAGAAAGAGCTGAACAAGAAGAAGAAGAAAAAGAAAGGAAGATGGAAGAAGAAAGAAGAGAAAGAAGGAGGAAGAAGAAGAAGAAGAAGAAATGAAACAGAAGAGGAAGAAGAAGAAAAAGAAGAAGCAGATAAAGAAAAAGGAAAAGATGGACAAGAACTTGAAAAAGTAGAAGGAGAGGAAGATGGGAGGAGAAGAAAAAGAAGAAGAGGAAGAATAGGGAAAAACGATAAAATTTCGATAAAGAAAAACAGATATAAAAACTCAGAAATCTCAAATTCATGATGATACGAATCAGAAGGCAGAAAGAGATATCAGGAGGAGGAGATTGCGAAGTAACTGATAAGGAGAAGAAGAAAGATAATTCGAAGAAGAATAAGAACACAAGCTATTTTAAACAAAACAGACAACTAATCACATAATGATGAAGAAGCAGGACAAAATGAAGAAGACAAGAAGAAGTAGAAGTAGAAAAAGAAGAAGAATGTAAAAGTGAGTAAAGAATTGAGGAAGTGAAAGAACCAGAAAATCGAAATAGAGTTTGGTTGGAAGGGGTGTGTTATTGGTGGTTGGTTGAACTGCTGTGATTAGTAAGGAGAATGAGAATAGTGAGAGAAGGAAAGACATGGAGGAGGAACAGAACAAGAAGAAGAAGAAGTAGAGGAAGAGGAGGAGGAGGAATGAAGGGGATAGTTTAGTCGAGGTCCACGTTCTTTAAATAATTAGTGAAACTGGACAGTTTCCAGCTGAAAATTGGAGTCGCCCGACCGTCAGTGAGTTGAAAGAACTTACTAGAAGTCAAAAACTTGTAAAATCTTATTTCGATAGTTGATTGGAATAGCTAGAATTCACTTCATAGTACTACAGTCATTGAATCCAGAAAAAGGCTCATCCTGGGGAGAAATTACCAACAAACTAATTTCTCCTGTAATTGTCCTTGGTCCTTGGACAACTTGAATAAAAAATTTCACCTTGTAAACCTTGTGTTAATACAGGTTGCCCCCAGAAACGCAAAATTTCGGCTCTTCTTTCATTTCCGTCATACTAACGTCGTACAGAAATACCATCTGTTGCATTTGTTTAGTAAATACAATTTCGAAGAGATTGATTTACAATAATTCATCACTGTAAATCCAATGGGTAAAGTGTGACAATTTTTCAAAAAAGTAGTAATTTTTTGAAAAATAAAAATTTCAGTATTCTCGGCTTTGATCGCTCATTTCTACCTACTGTGACCCATCTAAAATTTATAACTTTTTATGTTCTTCGCGATTTGAGACTCAACCCAACTTTCCGCATTTATTTTAGTAATTTTTGGCAGAAGGAGGCAAAAGAGGACCTGTAAGGCTAGGGCCACACGAGCGCACAAAGTACGTCCGTTGCAACGTACTTTTTGACGTTCGTTGTAGAAATACATAGAAGTGAATTGGTGACAACACAGATGTTCGTGTGTTGGATCATAATTCATCTTCCATGCAATTCATGAATTTTCATTTGAAATATCAACACCTGTTCTAATAACAACGCACAATCATTGTTATTAAAATCCAAAACAAAAAAAAAACTGGAACTGCCCTAGAAGGACAATACGGAAAAAGACCGCTCTAAAAAATTATCATCACTTCTCTTAAAGGTCAAGCCTTTTCCTCTCTGTCGCGCTTCGCTTTGCAAACGAATATTGTGCAATTTGTAAAGAGAGAGAGAATGATAGGGGGAGTGAGAGAGAGTTAGTCAGGACTTGATAAAGACGGAGAGAGAGAGTGTGTGAGAAGACGTAGAAGAGGTTGGGTGAAGAAGAAGCAGACGAAGGTGTGTTGAAGAATGATGGAGAAGAGGAGAATGCGAAGAAGAATACGAAGAAGGAGTAAGAGAAAAGGGAGAAGATAAAGGTGTTGGAGAAGGAGAAGGAGTGAGAAGAAGTATTCTCGAACAGATGGTGAAAAATGATATTGGAAGTAGGAGAGGTTGCTGAAGGAGTGGGAACAGGAGGAAAAAAAAGAAGAAGAAGATGATGATGTTGTTCAAGTGATGAAGATGAAGTTGAAGTAGAAGAAGAAGAGTAAAGTGAAAAGTAGGAGGAGTGTGTGAAGGAGAAGAAAGAGTAAGGAAGGTGATGGAAGTTGAGAAAGAGATGGACGAAGATAAGAGAAAAATACTGGAAAATGAAGAAATAGAGAAAAATTGATTTTGCAAACCATGATATGTCTAGAGTGTGAGTGAGGCAGCTATTCAATTCAAGGATTACTTCATTGGATGCGATTTGATGAAAGGTTTTATCGGGCGCAAACAAATTTTAACATTTATTTCCTATTTTTTATGTACTGTATTTATACATTTTTTATCATAAATATTATTAATAATTGAACTAAAAATATAATTATATCGATAGGTTTTGGTTGTCAAAAGTGAGAAGCAGAAAGTTTGTCCTTGGACAAAAATAACTGAAATAAGTTGAAAAAACACCCAATGTTTACGACGGATATTGGACCGATACATTCCACAGGAAAAATTCTTGGAGGTTGTAAACTTTTCTGTTTTGCGAATTGGAAAATTAATTGAGAACGAAGTGATAAAAGAGAGAAGGAAGAAGGATCTAGAGAGATGCAGAGAACTAGAAAGGGAAGAAGAATAAGAAGAAAATTAGGTAGTTGGAAGAAGAACAATAAGAAGAAGAGGAAGACAAGAAGAAGAAGACAAAAAGAAGAATAAAAGTAGAAGAAGACAAGAAGAAGAAGAAGACAAAAAGAAGAATAAAAGTAGAAGAAGGAGAAGATGAATGGGAAGAAGAAGAGAAGAAGAAGAGGAGGAAGAATAAGAAGGAAGAGATGATGAGGCAGGAGATGGATAGAAGAAGAAGGTGAAGAGGAGGATGATGAAGAAGAAAATGAAGAGGAGGAGGAGGAGATAGAGGAGAGAAGAAGAAGAAGAAGAAGGGGAAGGAAAGAATGAAAATGAGGAAGAGGAGGAGGAAGAAGAAGATGGTGAAGAAGGAGTGAAGAGGAGATGAAGAGGAGTAAGAGGAAAAGAAGAAGAAGAGGAGGAAGAAGAAGGAAGAAGAGGGAAGAAGAAGAAGAAGAAGAAGTAGAAGATTAAGTAGTTAGAAGAAAGAATTAGAGGAAATGAAGAATTTTGATATTTGTATTAGCCTAGAAACTCACAAACTTACAGGGTTTTTTGTCCTATAAATATAGAAAACAAATTACTCTACAAGAACCAGGCTACAGGAAATGTTAAATCACTTTTGAGCTTTGGTGACCTTCGAAAAAACCTATGTTGGGTTGAACCAAACGGGATCAACTATTTTGAATTAGCTGATCCCATATCATTAACTGATTTTATCTACGACCGTGTTATAACGCAATCATTACAGTTTCATAATTCAAATCGAAACAGTAGCTTTTTCGAAATGGAATTTGAACTTGTACTGTAATGAGCTCATTACAGTACGGATTGTATATTATAAAACGGTCCAAGTTCAATTTGTTCCTGTTTTAAAACAGTGGAACGGAACAAAACTCAATCGCAGCTGATAAAAGCTCATGCGTTTGTGCTTTTAGCAGCTTCCTATCTAATAAGTTGAAAAAAACCATTGAAATAGAACAATGGTCGTTTGAATCAAGGTTAGTTTAGTCAATGTTTTTTTGGTCGTAGGTGAAATGGTCCTTTATACAGGCTACACATATACGGACCGACCAAGAGCCTGGACCAAATCGACGTGGGAGTTCCCGTCCAGGTTATAGTTTCGTAATGTGTAGCCTCTCACGGACCAACTCCAGTTCTCTAGAACTCGAGTCAGCAAAATTTCTCGGAAATTTCTCACAGCAAGATTGCGATGACAATTATTAGATTGCAATTTGACATGATAGACAAATTCTGATTACAGATTCGTTTTCAGCGACCTCAAGTTTAGCCTAAAGGTCCTGATTATCAACAAATTTAAAAAAAGCTTATAATTATGAAATTAAATTCTTACAACTTGAAAATACCTAGACTGTTGTATTCTTCATACTCTAAAACCATTTTCATAAAATTTGGATGCAGTGATAAGATATCACATTATACACATTATATTAATTTACAAACTATTAGTTCCCTATATTTATAGTTTTATTATCTATGAGATAATTTGAAATAGCTCAGCAGAAAGAAACGCGATAGTGTTACTTTCTATAATCTAGTGAACAATGTTGTATTACAGTACTTGAATCGTAATAATTATGAAAAGCATCGGAACCAAGTTTACTAATGGAGGAAGTGGGGAGCCTTCACTGACATGGATGGGAGGTATAATAAGTTACCAAGCATCAAAAGCAAGTCAGCATTAAAATGCCTCTTCCGTTTGAAAATAATGACATTCAAAGAACTGTCAACAGTTTATAGAAGAATGACGTGGCATGTATTAATTTCTTTATTTCCATAGCATATCAACAATGGAAAGCCTAATATGAATCCATTATACAATTAAACATATATATGTATATACGTTTACGTATAGGTCGAGAAAGAATAAGAGGAGGATTATATATTATAAATCATATTATATAGGGAATCACCCAGTTCATTAACAAAATGAAAATGAAAACTAGAAACATTCCACACTCCTATAATGCAACCTTCTATCACATCAGAATTTAAATATTCTATAGAAAGCTTAAGTTTAATGATAGAAAAAAATTTAGGATGATCCAATCTCAGCAAAGCGAGTAGAGTATCATATACAATTTTGAAAAATTCAGATATCTGAAATTTTACCATTTTCATAGTTTTGTAGTGTACAGTATACCACTAACTTCAAAGCTAAATATTCTGGAAATGAGTCAGCGTCAAACCAAAAACAAAATCGTCGCCGGTCCGCAGTTCTGCCACTCGGACCAATAAAGGAAGGCCGACTTCTTTGATCAGCTCAATTAATCAAAACACAAATTCAATTGTTCTAGGCTACACATTACAGCCTGGACGGGAACACCCACGTCGATTCGGTCCGTGTCATGTAATGTGTAGCCTGCATTAAAGTACTCGCTAAAGCTCGTATTTTTACTTACATCTCACTCATATTTTAAAGGCTCATAATACGGCCTTTGCACAAACTAATATTGTATGAAATGTTATGAAGAATTTGCAGTCAGTCATTTAGTCTATTTGAAGGACACTTACGGCCAGTTGCACGAAAGTCATTTGAATTTAACCACGGTAAAATGACGTCATTGCATTGGTTCCGTTAGATGACATCATTTTACGGCGGTTAAATTCAATTGGATTTCCGTGCAACCGGCCGTTAATGTTTGTCTTAAATTCTCCATTTTTTCAATGATTTGAACATTAGTTGTTGAATTAAATATTAAGTTTTCAAACTACTCTCCACTCTTTTGAAGTACAAGCAAGGTGTTACCAGGAGTTGACACTACACAATCGTAAGTCACAATTGAATAATGAAACAAAGGCTGGTCCAATATTGTACTGTTATACGATTTGGAGACCTAAATTCCTACACACCCTCAGTTTAGTGAACGGTGTTTAGCTCAGACGCGTTCAGCATAACTAAAGACATAATATTATGGATCATTGACATCATATCATGTTTTGGTGTTGCTTTTTAAAATGTTTTGGAAGTGTTTTATAGTAGTTTTTGTTTTTGTAGTGTTTTGGTTTTTATCTTTCAAAATTAATCTTAATATAATTAGGGCCGGTTCATGAGCTCGGGATTTAGCCAAGTCCTAGACTAAAACGGGTGGCCACCGTAACAAACATTAGCCTCGACTCTATGTACTAAGGGCCCTCTATGCTGCTAACCCACTAACCTGTCGAGACAAACGTTTGTCGATGCTACGTTAGCCACCCGTTTTAGTCTAGGACTTGGCTAAATCCCGAGCTCATGAACCGGCCCTTAGAGTTTATACAGGGTGGGTGAAAAGTTTGGAGACGGCTCAATATTTCTTATACGAAGGTAATTTGAAAGTTGGTGACATTGGGGAACGTACTAAAATTGAAAATACTACTTTACCGTGATTTCAAAAATCCGGTCCGCCATCTTGGATCCGCCATATTGAATCTAACTTCATTTTTTTTTAATGGGAAGGTGGTCATGTTATACATGATTTCGATACAGAATTTCAAGAAAAAATGAATGGAGAAAACCGCACATCGATATGTCAACCCGTTTTTAAGATATTTCAATTAATAATCAGACATATTCACCATAAATCAGTTAATATCTCAAAAACGGTTTGACATATCGATGTGCGGTTTTCACCATTCACTTTACTTCAAAATTCCGTATTGAAATCATGTATCGCATCACCACCGTATCATTTGAAAAATAATGACAAATCCAAGATGGTGGACTAAAGTTTAAAAAATCACTGTAATGTATTATTTTTGATTTGAGTAGGATCCTCAATCACTCCTACCATCAAATTACTTTTGTATTATGAGATATCAAGCCTTTCTCTTACTTTTCACCCACTCTGACAATGTAAATATGTCTGATTATTAATTGAATCATCTTAAAAACGGGTTGACATATCAATGTGCGGTTCCCTCCATTTATTTTCTCTTGAAACTCTGTATCGGAATCATGACCACCTTCCAATTTAAAAAAATGAAGTTAGATTCAATATGGCGGATCCAAGATGGCGGACCGGATTTTTAAAGTCACGGTAAAGTAGTATTTTTAATTTTAGTACGATCCCCAATGTCACCCACTGTCAAATTACCTTCGTATAAGAAATATTGAGCCGTTTCCAAACTCTTCACCCACCCTGAATAATAAAGTTCTTCCCTTTTGACATCTTTCCTCCAAGCAAATTAGTAATATTGATAGAACTCTATCCTCAATAAAATCTGATCTAGGTTCAATTTTTGAACTAAGTTCAATATTTGAAGTAGTTCAATTTTTAACTAGGTTTAAACTACCACGACTGAGCAATCGATCGTAAAGTTTTTACAGCAGGCCAATGATTCATGACCTGTATTCGAGTAAAATTCTCTTCATAGTCTGCAAAGTGTCTGCCCGTTTTGCACTGTAAAACTTGTCATTATAATCATTGTAGGCTAGGCAAACGATGACACCATTGACAAATAACGTGAAGGTATTCACTCCCGTTTATTCCATTGTCTTGTCTTTCTTCATTCTGTATCCTTGTTCTGTATCACATTCTTTCCTTTTTCTATGCTATCTCTTCATCTTTCTCCTTCCTAGTCGCTAACTATCCTTTTCTATCCTATCCCTTTCCAAATCACCATCCTTTTTTAGTTTCTGTTCCATTTCATTTCTCCATCCTTCTCCTGTTCCCGGCTCTTCCCAGTTTTTCATCTTTCTCTATCCTTACAATTTCCTATACGTCTTCTATTCCTGTTTCTTATCAATCTTTTATCATTGTCACACTATCCTTTCTATCCTTGTCACATCCTTGGACGTGTGTAGTGCTGCTAGCTTTCTCCATAAAATGTGTTTAATGAGTTTTTTCACACATTTTATGACAGTTTTTATGATTATCATGATGTTGATAGTTTCCTTTTTCCGTTATCGAAGGATTTTCCAATGTTTTCCTGTCGAGTTGGAAAATGTTGAACAGTAAGGTCGTTGACTAGTTAACTATTCAACTAGTTGTGAGATGTAAGGTTATAATATTTTTGTGAAAGTAGAATATATAAACCTTGGAAAAAGGAAAACTCTGAATTGGGAAAAATAACTTTCTCCATATTCATGACTACATTCTCGTCACTAAACTTTATCAGTTCACTAATAATTACTTTATAATGAATTATTCATGTATCATATCATCCAAATTTAATTCAATAATATGAATAAATCAACTGTCCAATAGGCCTACTTATTTCCTCCTCTAATTTCAAGATATTGACGAATGATTGTTTTGCGACTGACTCATATGATTTGGTTTCTCCTCGCCGTGTTTTAGTTCTTTTTTTAAATTGTTTTTCTCTCAAATTTCACTCATTTATTAGCAAATCAAGTGGAATGTACGATATATGAATATAAAAATTTTGGGAAGTGTCAACAGGTATTCGCGCAAAACTTTTCCTATTATCCCAAATTTGAATTTTAGAAGCTCTGTTCGTGATTCATATCTCGGAAAATCTGTGTCCAAAATACTATAAATTTTTAAATAGGCTACTGTAAACTTTTAGTTTCGATAGAATTCAAGATGAATTTATCTTGATTACAAATCCAATGTACATTTTCTTGATTTCAAATTCAATTACAATTCATGGTAAATTTTGTTTGATTTTTTTATAATTCTTCTTCTATTTGCTTTTCTTCTGTTTTCTTTTGAATGAAACCAGTAATTTCTGTGTAAATTCAGCTTAGTACGTGATTGCGATTTTTGCTACTGCTACTGTGTGATACGAGTTCAGAAAGAAAAAGCTTCAATTATTATTCAACTTCTTCGTCTTCAATTAATAATTGCAAACAGTAGACGCGCCCGGCATTGTTATTTTACTACAGAATGGGAAGAAGAAGAAGAAGAAGAAGGAGGAGGAGGAGGAAGAAGAAGAAGAAGAAGAAGAGGAAGAAGTAGTGGAATAAGAAGAGGAGGATGAATAAGAAGAAGAAGAAGTGGAAAAGAAGAGGATGATTAAGAAGAAGAAAAGAGAGTTGTAGATTCACAGTCAAGGTTAAAAAGGAGAAGATTTGCTGTCAAGGCCAAACATCCCAGCTGAAAGCCTCACCGCTTGATCTTTTTAGAAATTTGCAGCATCTTTTGCTCTAAATATTTTGCACCATATTTTCCTCCAAATATTTTGCACCATCTTTTGCTTCAAATATTTTGCACCATCTTTTACTTCAAATATTTTGCACCATCTTTTACTTCAAATATTTTGCACCATATTTTCCTTCAAATATTTTGCACCATCTTTTACTTCAAATATTTTGCACCATCTTTTGCTACAATATTTTGCATCATATCATTCTGTCAGAATTTTACAAGTTCTATCTTGAATTTAGAATGTCATTTGTAGTGTTTCTTGAGACTTCATTTTATCAAATACAGAACTGTTGATAGTTTTCATTCAAAAACCAATACTCAATTCTCCATTTTCTGCCAACAGATAGTGCCACAGGAAACTATTCAATGTTTTTTTGAGAAATATCCCATTTAAAATGATTATTTTTGAAAAACAAATAAAGTCTGCAAAACTTCAATTCTTTATCTATCTTTTGGCGCAAACCGCAATAAAATCGGAGCACTCAATACTCTCCACGAACTTTCCAAAGTAGGACACTAAAGTGATACTTTAGTATTCGATTCCAGTGAGTAAAATGCGATTTTAGATAGTAGATGGAGGAAAAATTCTTTTAATATATTATAAGATGATTCGCTGTCTGATAGTATTGAAGAAACTACAAAGAATTGAAGATGAATATGCAATGAAACCCAGAAGTGGTCGCAGTGGCTTGAAAAGCTTGAATGTAAGCTTATAAAAAACTTACAAAAACTGCAGCTTTCTGAGAAAAAGACATAGGGCCGTGTGCCTTACTTATGAACGTTCCTTGAGGGTTACTTTGACTCTTGGGTTTCATGAATAATCAGCTGATTTTTCTGAAGGGTTCAAGAATTCATAACATGTAAAAGATGAAGAAGAGAAAGAATCTTGAATGAGAATTTTTGTGATCCAGATGAAGAAAACAATTTAAAGTTCAAAGACGTCGCGTTTCCCAAAAAATCCAGATAGATTGTAAGAGGGGGGGGGATGGCCGACACAAAACATAAATAAAAAATAGATTAAAAGAGAGACAAACACAAAATAGAAAAAAAGAGACAGTAGTTTTACAACACAGCTGTTGTCATTCTCTCATCTTTCACTGTGTAGTGTGTATTTAAATAACCACCTCAAGAGAAAACAAAACCGGGATACTGGACAGTGGAAGAAATAGACAGACGAATAGAAATGGGAGAAAGAAAGGAAGAAGAAGAGAGGAGGAGGAAGAAGAAAGAGGGAGTGTGAAGAAACTAAAATCATCGCGAGACTGACAGTGGAAGAAAAGAGAAGGACGAATAGAAATGTTAGGATGAAGAAGAAGAGAAGGAGGTGTTGGGGATGAGGAGGAGGAGGAGGAGGAGTTGTAGGAGGAAAGAAACTCGAATCATCAATGAACCAAGCCAGAGAGTGCAGAGTTCAAAGTATTTTCTACTTTATTGAACAACACTTATGATGATGATCATCATCCCTATTTACACTAAATCCCTAATTACGACAATCATGTGCTAGCTTTCATTTATTTACTGCCAGTTGCACGAAAAAAATTCAATCTATCCTCGTTTAAAAGTGACGTTATTTCATTGGTTGACGTTGCATTTGTAAGGTTTGAAGATATCATTTTACGGCGAACTCATATTCAGTACTTTATCCATGTAGATAAAAATATTTCTTTCCAGACTCTAGATTACGATAGTTACTTAGCAGATATTCTAAATTTTAGGAATTATAAATGTTATATTAATCCTCGTATACTTTATCCATATAGATGAAATATTTCTGTTGATACTCTAGAGTCTAGATTACGACAGTTACATTGCAGGTATTCTATAAATTTTAGGAATTATAAATTTAATATAAATCAACAATGTAAGTATTTGATGCTATTATGTCTTCATGGTAATATGATTGCAATTTATCCACATGAAACGGCGAAAATTTAAAAATGACTTTTCCTGGAAATTGAAGGCTAAGTAGGGGGTGGAAAAGAAAGACGACGAAGAAGAAGAAGGAGAAGAAGAAGGAGGTGTGGGAGGAAAAAAAGAGGAAGGAGATGAAAGAAGAAGAAATGAAGAGAAATAGAAGAAGAAGAGGAAGAAAGAAGAAGAAGAAGAAGAAGAAGAAGATGAAGAAGGAGAAGAAGAAGAAGAAAGAAGAAGAAGAAAGAGAAGAAGAAGAAGAAAGAAGAAGAAGAAATGAATGAAAGAGAAGAAGAAGAAGAAGAAGAAGAAAGAAGAAGGAGAAGAAGAAGAAGAAGAAGAAGAAGAAGAAAGAAGAAGAAAGAAGAGAAAGAAAGAGAGAAGAAGAATTGAAGAGAAGAAGAAGAAGAAGAAGAAGAAAGGAAGAAGAAGAAGAAATGAATGAAAGAAGAAGAAGAAGAAGAAGAAGAAGAAAAGGAAAGGAGAAGAAGAAAGAATGAATAAAGGAAAGAAGGAAGAAGAAGAAGAAAGGAGAAAAGAAGAAATGAGGAAAAAAGAAAGAAGAAGAAGAGTTGTTTTAGATTTAGACAGACAGATGCGCCAGTCGCAAGTCTAAATTTAGACCTCGTGTTCTGTCGACTTGACGACAGTGTCTACTGTGGAACTTAGCTAAGCTCGTGCTTGAATTGAGCACGCCGTGTTATGAGTCCCAAAGATGTGCGAAGCATAAAGTTAACATGTGCTTAGTGTTGTTGAGTAAAGCTGGTTCATTTTGCTAAGGCACCTGGACAAACAATGAATTACCTCTAAATAAAGTACACTCAGATTCATTTAATTTGACGCTTGGCATTAGATAGATAGACAGAGATACATTATTTCTTGACGTTGCTGATGACCGTAGAGTACGATGGCGAAGAAATAATACCTCTATTCTAGATAGATTCTATCCTCTCTATTCTGTGTAGATAGAAATACATTATTTTTTCTTGACGTTGCTGATGACCGTAGAGTACGATTTCAAAGAAATAATACCTCTCTATGTATCTATCTAAAGCCAAGGGTCAAATTAAATGAATCTGACTGTAAATAATCTAAAGTGAAGTACATAACAATGTTACAAAGTGTATAAGAATTCATGCACCAGAAAATATTAACATGTCTACATCATATGGATGAATATTTTGACGCTTGAACATTTTTTAGGTCTGTTATCACAATTATTCGTTCTCAGTCCAGGTGTATCAGCTAGATAAACCATCTATGCTTGTAAAGTGTCGGGTTACTTAGTTTGAAGTATTTGATAGTATATTTGATGGTGTAATTTAATGATGATGATTTATGAATATTTGATGGTGTAGAGACTGTAGAGATTGACTCAATAGAGAAATTTGTTTGATTCATAGTTTTGTAAGGATTGACGTGTTGAAGTTAATGAGGGTGGAAAAGTATTGAAATCATGTGTAGAAAATCCAAAATATTAGAGGAATTACTTGGAATTTACCCAGACTGAATTGTGCTGTGAGTGTAGTGTTTCATATTATTGAACGAATATTCTTATTTATACGAATATTATTTCCAATTATAATAAATTTATCATGGTTTAAATTCAATTGAATTGTTTTGAAGATATCACATTAATTGAAAAATTATCATACTCTATCTATGTATTATTATTGAATTAGCTGATTGAGTTGGTTGTACTAAAGACTCAAATACAGGTCGAAGAGTTGTTATTCTATCAAAGGGCTAAGATATTTATTTATTCACATACATAATTTGTATGTAAATATTTTATATATTTTATGTGTTTTTTAATATGTATTATATTATAAAAGCTCGTGGACATAAAGTCCCTTATTGACATTATTATTAACATTTTTAGTAAAAAAAAGGATAAAAACAAAAGAAAACATTGCACTTCACTAAGGCTCTATTCACACTTGGAAACTCAAATCGCGGAAACTGAGCGACTCGGATAACAAACATGTGTTTTCAAATGATGACGCTCAGACGATCCTGCAACCGTACTGTCTGAACGTCATCATTTGAAAACACATGTTTGTTATCAGAGTCGCTCAGTTTCCGCGATTTGAGTTTCCAAGTGTGAGTGGAGCCTAAATCAGAGAATTTGACTTCAAGCAGTTGATGACACTGTATTAAAAGAAACTATTTATGATTTTTGATTCCTCAACATTTTTTCTTATCTATTCAAATCAAATCAAAATCAAATTTATTTGCCATAAAGTTACAAAACAATAATGGACAAAATGCACATATATACACAAATATACACCAATACAGATACACATTTAAATATGACCTAGACAAATTAATCAAGTCCCTCTGAGTATAATATTAAAATCGGTTATGTGAGTAAATGTGCAAAGTGTCAATGTAATTTTATTAATATTGTGGCTCGACTAGCATAAGTTGAAACTTGTGCGCTAGCCGTGATTTCGTGTAATTGTTGTTGCAAATGACAAATCAAATGTTGCAAATTCATTTAATCTAATTTCTATTTCCTTTCTGTGTTGCAGATGGTCGTATTAGTTCCTGCACAAAATACATGACAAGAAACGGCCTAACATATGACTTCCAACCACCAAAGCATGATGAAGTGTACAAACCGCCTAACTTACCGACGACAATAGGAACTTGCGAAAAAAGTGCTGTTCAAAATTGTGAATTTATGTGAAAAATCTGGGTTGTGCTCACAAAAAGTACCGAAAAGTGTTTTAGATTGAATGAAAACAGTGTTTTGTGAGAGTGATTCAAGTGTGATAAATCATTTGAGGAGTGAATCAGTGAAAAGTGATTGTCTTCCTTGATTTGATTGTGAGTATTTCTGAATTTTGTCACTAATATATTTTTATTTTATGAATGGAAAGTAAAAAGAAATTCATGATTTGAGTTGAAACAAGATTTTGCCACCGTTAGACAAAGGTCTGTTGAGCCTAATTTCTAATTAACAATGTTAATTCGTATGAGTAATCAAAGGTCGACTTATTTTATTCCATGTACCGGCCCTAAAGCCTCTGAGCCTTATATCAAAGTCTCACAAAGGCATTATATCAAAGTCTCATTATACAGAAAGGTCTGTTGAGCCTAATATCTAATTAATAATTTTAATTCGTATTATAAGGTCGACTTACTTTATTCCATGTTTGTGCAACCGGTCCTAGAGCCTTATTTTCTCTGTAGATTTTGTTTTGGAAACTTGGATTATGAACGTTTTGTTCTATTACTCTTCTGTAATAATCCAAATTGATGAATGGCATACTCACATTTTAAAATATTTTAGTTCATTATTATAATTTATTCCAGTTCTCCAAGAATGAACATTAATATGATCAAACTTAGCCATTTCATGTGGATTCATCATTATGATATTATCGTTAGCATATTGAATCTCATATCTTTTCTTGTATAATTCTTTACTTTATGCATTGTTCAATCCATTGAAAAATTACTTTTATTCATCAAATGTGTACTAATCTTGAGTTTGAGCCGATTACTTGAATAAAATAAATAAGCCAATTTAATTTCTTGCAGATCTGGGCTAATCTCCAGCTCCATTATCGTTAGCATATTATCGTGCACATCTCATCTTCATATCAATTAAATAATTTAAATTGAATAATTTTTTTTTTAATTTATGCTGTGTTAAATCCAACGTTATAATTGCTTAAATTTTCAGGTATCATAACCCAGAATTAGAGATATTAGCTTCTGAATTCCTAACTTAACATAGGCCATTGTTATTTCACAATTTAATCACTATTTTTTTTTTTAATTTATGCTATGTTAAATCCAACGTATAATTGCTTAAATTTTCAGGTATCATAACCCAGAATTAGAGACATTAGCTTCTGAATTCCTAACTTAACATAGGCCATTGCTATTTCACAATTTAATCACTAATGTAATCTATTATTGATTTTTTATCCATCTTGTTACAGTTCCAATACCTTGCTGTATAGAATTAATTACTGAACTCATAACTCAACTTCTCCTCTTGTTATGTCCCAATTAATCTACTTTTCCATTCTACAGTGTGGCCTATAAGTTAGTTGTCAGAATTGGAAATACAGTCCATTGGTTCAATGGATTACGCTTATTGAAACGTGTAATGATGGCTTCCACGAAAGGAGATTGATTGTAATACAGGATTAGCACAATGCTAAGTAGGTGTGATCATATGATTCAAAAACGTTAACCCCAGTAGGTGCAGCCCAGCCAAGGTTATTAGAGAGAAGGTTGAACACTCTCTCCTTGGTGTAAGGCGCAAAGTGGAGGGGGAAGTCTGATTTCTTGTTTCATGTATAGCACGATCCATTCAGCTTGTCAGAAATCAGTCCCCCACTCCAACAGCTTGAGGATTCAAAAAGCATTAGGAATGGTTCAACCTTCTATCTAATAACCTTGAAGCTTAGCATTAAAAATTGCTGGTTACATTGACCTGTAGGACACCTGGAATTATTCATTTTTCAATAATTTACTAATGATTTATTTCGTTATTTTTTACAGTTCCAATACCCCGCTGTATGTCTTCCCATTCACCATCGTGTCTTGATGGATGATGCCGCCAGCAGCCTCTCTCCAATGCTAGAGGAGCAGACGACAGATCAGCTGTTTAGTGGCACCGATCAGCTGTTGATGTTTGAGGTTAGGTTGGCCCGCGGCGCTAGGAGCGGAGTGGGTGGTGGGGGAACAGCCAACGATGAGTGCTCTAGTGCATGCTGAGTCCAGTAGAGGTGTGCCTAGTTCACTGCGGGTTGGCACCAAGGTTACAAGGTAATTTTTTCAAGAAAATGCTAATTGTGAAACCTAAAGCTGGGTTTACACCAAATGTCGTTGACACATTTTTGTGACAAATGTCAGTAACTTTTGTCACAGTTTTAAAAAACGCTAAAATTTCTTGCGACATTGTGTCAATGACAATAATTGTCAACGACAGAAAATCTGTGTTTGTGACAATGTCACAAGTTTCCCATCGAGAGTCGGTAAGATCAAAGGACTGTCGTTGACAAATGTCACAGTCACAATGTCGCAGTAGCCTATATGTAAACGCTGCGGTGACATTTGTCTGCGACAAAAGCCTCCTTTCTTGCTTGCTTGCTACTGGTGGCGTAGCATTGCGGACAGGATGTGAGATACAATATGTCATTGACAAAAGCATTTACATCAAACTGCGACTTTTGTCACAGTTTTCAACGAAATCGTTTACACCAAACTGCGACTTTTGTCAATGACATTTTTTTGTGACAAGTATGTCGTTGACAAATGTCATTGACAGTTTTGTCACTGACTTTGGTGTAAACCCAGCTTAAATGTGTATTCACACACATCCGTGCCGTCTCCAGCTATTTCGTTCTGCGCATGCGTCACGCGCCCAATGCTCTGATTGGTCCATGTCTATCGTTGTTGAAGAATGCGTGGCTTTCTTCTGTAATTCAAGATTCAATGAATTTACAGAATGAAGCTGGTATACATCTAGCTTAAGCCTCATTCGAAGAACAGGAAAATTATAGAAAAAAATAGTAAGCATCAGCTGTTGCACTTAAGCAGCGTTGGGGAAAGCGGCCCTTTTCGAAGAAGACCTTTCAAAGAATACATTTTCAAAGTCTATGCAATAATCTTCGAGATTCAGCATTTGTAGGTTAAGTACTGTGTCAAAGCTGCGTAACTTCAGCTGCTTACTGATCGCCAAGCGCTAAATTAAATGGATCACACTATACCAACATTCGTATAGTGCGATTCACGTCAAGAAGTCAGCATTGCTTAGATGGGAGTTTGCTATCCTTTGTTCAGCACAAGGCAGTTGCTGATGTCTCTATCCTATTCGCACTGTGCATAGTTGCCGCACTGTGCATTGTTGTCGCACACAGTCCCAACAAACACGTTTGGTGCAGTTTTCTCTTTCTCTCTCAATGAAACTTGGCATCAATGCTCCTCGTATAAACAATGCTGACTTCTTGACGTGAATCGGACTATAGAAACTGTATTTTAAGCTGCTGAATATGCGATTAGTTGAAATGTGAACATGCCGTCATGCAATACACTCACAAAAGATGTTTACATTCACTGACTGGTTTTGGTGAACAGACTATAATTCAAAGAATTGTAATGACTATAAATCAAATAAACTATAAAATTAATATTTATATAAACTCAGGGGGACTTGATTAATTTGTGTAGGTCATATTCAAATGTGTATTTGTATTGGTGTATAATTGTGTATATATGTGCATTTTGTCCATTATTGTTTTGTAACTTTATGGCAAATAAATTTGATTTTTGAATATTTTCGAGCTTTAGCAGTGGTTATATTTGGAAAAAGATTCACAGATCCTGCTGATGAGAACCCAAATTAAATCTATTCTTATTTCAGTTCAAGTTTCTGTTTCGGTACATTAATTGGGCTGTAATTAACCAAGTCATATTTGCAACAAAATATGTAAAAACTAAATTATCTTTTTATAATTTGGCTTTCACATTGAATTATTGTTGAGATTCTATAATTGGGGAGTAGTGTTTGTGATTGAAGTTTTGGCACGATTAAAAGCTCTTGTCTTATCTGACGCTAATTGTTCAGTTTATAGATCTTTTCGCCTTGTCTGAGTAATTAATATTTACCACAAGTGAAAATATAACTTTTCATTTATCTATCCTCATTGATTGAAATACACTGAATGTTGAAGTTGAGGTCGAAATCTCTGTTTATGTAAAACTTATATTTTTTGTTCATATTTACAAGCTTCATCTCTTTAAATTCAAGTAATATTTTATTTTTTTTTTTACTTTATTTTTTCAATACATAGTCTGAGACTAATAAGCTTTTTTATTTTAACTCAGATTACTAATGTTTGTTAGAGAAGGTATGAAGGTTTGCCCTTCTATATTTATTTAAAATACAACCTTCTATATGAAGGTTTTAAACCTTATTTTGATATTAAATATCTGTGTGAAAGTTTTTCATAGTAGGCCTGCCTATGCATCACATTGATAGTGGTATCAATTTCTCTCAATATCGATATAGCAGGATTATTCTAAATTGTCAGAAAACAGCTGATTGATGTACGCTTGTTTACTGGCGTTAAATCAGCTGTTTTCTGACAAGTTAAAATAAGCCTGCTATATGAATAATAAGATATTGAGATACTTACTATTGCCATTTACTATTGTCATGGCCATATATTTAAGCATAGGCCCACGTTGTATGCTTTTACTTGAAGATCTTTTGTTTTACCGAGCATATAATATTGTTCAAACTGTATTCAATTTGAAATATCGTTGTAAATTTGGACTGTTTTCCTTGTCATAAATGTTGAAGAATTGAAAAATGTTTATTGTAATAATGTCTATTCTGTAATAGAGTGCAATATGTTTTCGTATTTGCACTCACTCAGTTTTTTTATGTAGGCTAAAATTCAAGTTAGAACTGTATTGGCATCAAAACTCAAGCTTAGTATCAATTCAACCAAAGTATATTATAGTATATCAATAAAAGTATAATTAGGTATTAATTGTGCTGATACATTTATTTATCAATTGTATTCTAGAATAATTATTGTGATATTCTTATGGTCTAACCATACAATAAATACAGGTCATGTTTTTACATGATGGATAATAGTTTTTGAAGAAAATATTCTGAAAATAGTCCTTCAACTGTATTAAATTGGCTCTCTTCTCTGTTTTCAGATACAGTAACTGCACAGTAGACCCCGGTCCCAGTCGTGTAGTACATTGCCCTGAATTGAACGCCTGTCTTCTTAACCAACAAGATCCAGGCATTGATTGTCAGGTGAGGTTTGCTGAATATCTGCTCTATTTCTGCTTAATATCTCTCTAATTTCCCCAGGGATATGCAGACATTTCCCAGGTCATATCCCAGGGATATGGAATCTAATAAAACTCACTAAGCATTGGTATGAAATCGAAAAAAACATTTAGTAATTCTTCAAGAGACCCTTTAAAATTCTACTATTCAACCAATTAATAGATTATTGTTTATTCAAACAATCCGTTGCTCCATACAGCTAGTTGTGCTCATTTGCACCTCTTTTTACTAGAAATACACTATAATGTCACAACAGACATCTTCTTCTTTATATAAAATAGGCGAACATGTTTTTGTAACCACAAATCCACCGTGGTTTCTCAACCGATTTTGTTCGTTCACGTCTCATTTGAAAGATCTCATTGAGTAGATGTTTGATAAGGTCTTACATTTTGAAAAAGTTATCGTGGAGATGAGGAATGAACGATTAAAGTTTCAATTTCTGAAAAAAAATAGATCATACTGAGTTGAATCAGTTTGTCCAACAATTTAAAGTTCGCACTAAGGGTGATTGATAATAATTCTGAAATGGCTTCTTCTAGATATAGGCTATAGGCTATTGCCAGCTTTCTATTTTTTGATGTAATTCACGTGAGTGACGTGCTTCCCAATCATGTTTCTCAAGTTTATTATAAATAGGCACTTTTTCAGTGACATTCATTTAATTTGATGCTTGGAATTAGATAGATAGATATAATTTCTTTTGCTAATGATCGTTGCTGAATAACGTTGCTGATGACCGTAGAGTATGATGGCAAAGAAATAATATCTTTCTATCTATCTAATGCCAAACGTGAAATTACATAAATATCACTGTAAATTACCAGGGAGTAGGCCTATTTTCATACATAATGTTAGTAGTTGTGTATCAGTTGCCATCTTTGATCTCTTTCCATTCTTGGCCAAATTTTTTCTCTTTGTGGGAGCACTGTATTCACATTGGGTAAATGCAATTACAATAACAGTTGTCTTTGATGTTATTCTTTCAAAAATGCTTGGTGATCAGTAAACAGCTGATGTTACGCAGCTTTGACACAATACTCAACCTAAAAATGCTGAGGGCCGCTTTCCCCAACGCTGCTTGAGCATTACATCTGGTTTAAGCCTCATTCGGAGAATAGGAAAACTATAGAAAAAAATTGAGCGTCAGCTGTTATTACTTGAGCAGCGTTGGGAAAAGCTCATATTAAAAGACTTTAAAAAGGTCTTTTAAATGCTTTAAATGTCTTCAAAACTTTAAAAAGTCTTTGGATTAATGTGTCGAAGCTGTGTAACATTAGCTGTTTACTTATAAACAAGCATCAAATTAAATGAATCCTACTGTATGATTTATCTTCCATTAAACTTTCACCATGTTCCCTATCAAGGGATAATTGGTTATGTTGGTGAAGTGGAACAACCCTACTCGGGTCTCCCCACTATCAAAAGCCGTACACTAAATAAATAAATAAATCTTCCATGACATCAAAATTATGGCTTTTTTAAAATTATGATCCATTTCTTCAAAACTATATTTCATTTGAGAATCATAATTTTCTATGTCATGTTTTCTATTTCATGTTTATTAAAATAAAGGCAGCCATTCTATTCCATGTTTTCAAAATTATGATTCTTTCTATGTTATTTTCTCAAAATTGTGATTAATTTTTTATCGTTTGACAGGCCGTGCACTTTGGCTATGCCATCCCGGTAAGGGTGGTGCCAATCGACAGCTGTCAAGAGGATCAGCCGAATACGCCAGCTGTCGACCAGCAACAACAGCTGGCACAGCTGGTATTGGACGCGGATCAGCTGAGCGCCGACACACTGGCCTACCTGCTGCAGCGACATCCACAGCTGAACAGCAGCATGACCGACACCGCATCAGCTGTGCAGGAGCCAGCTGTGCCGCAGGAGGAGGACATTGCCGCCATTGCTAAGCAGATCAGCGATCATGCCGAGGCCATCTATCAGACGTGGAAGTCGCGGGGGTTGGCGCCCACCGAGATACTCAACTGTCATAGTGGCGGTGGCGTTAATCGGTGAGTTTTGTTTTCAAGAGATTCTTATTGATCGTTTAGTGAAATATTGTACTTTTCTTCTTCTTTTATTGCCTTACCCGATTCCGGGCGTCAGCTATTATCATGGCAATACGAATCTTACTAACCGCACTTCGAAAGAGTTGAACTGTTGATATTCCAAACCATTTTCTCAGGTTAGCAAGCCACGAAATTCTTCGTCTTCCAGGTCCCCTTTGTCCTTCCACTTTTCCCTGGATAATATTCTGGAGAATCTCATATTTGTTATTACGCATGACATGACCAAAATATTCAAACTTCCTACGTTTAACAGCAAACAAAATTTCAGGCTCACAGCCCATTCTGTGGAGTACCTCACGATTTGTAACTTTGTCCACCCAAGGAATTCTGAGAAGTCTCCTAAAAGTCCACATCTCAAAAGCCTGCAACTTTTTCTCTGTAGCCTCTGTCAAAGTCCAAGCTTCAACACCATACAGAAGCACAGAATGGACATAACAAGCTACAATTCTCCTTTTGAGACCCAAACTCAGATCTCTGCAGGCTTCATTTGGACAAAAATAGACCTTGCTTTCTCAATCCGGCATCTGATTTCAAGGCTGGGATCCCACGCTTCATTCAAAAGACAACCAAGATATGTAAACTTTGACTTCCTCTCAATGATTTGATCCTTTATTGATAAAATGTACTTTACTAGTACAATTAATAAAATTGTACTTTAGAGCTCACAAAAAAATTTCAATTCAAAATCTCAATCTTCGAAGAAATTATACTATTGATAATTTGGCTATTTTTGGTTAGAAACTTCCATTATATCAAAATATAATGTATTAGGTCTACTGAACTTTTTAACGCATTGTACATCCCTTACATGTATAAGTGCTTTGCAGGATCCATTTGTATCTGTAGTGTGTCTATATGCTAGGCTATGGTTTTAGCAAAGGATAAATGTGTGCTGAGGCACATTATTGGGCATTATTATTATTAATCTTGCAAATAAAGATAACGATAAAGATATCAAAGTTATCGTTTGATAAAGATATCAAACAAGATAAAGACAAGTTCCAGTACAATTCTGAAGTATCTTGTCTTCTACTGGAACTTGTTCTGCACTCAGTTTTAAGATTTATATGCGTAATAACTTTGAGTAGTAGAAAAACGTTTTTGGAAAATAAACAGAATTTAGAAACATACTTCAGAAAAACATAATTTGAAGAAAAAAAAAACTTAACCAAACATGAACTGTTACTAAAGATAAAAATGAATACTGAGATAGCACTGGTACATGTAAGCGGTATACATGCGTTAATAAAGAGTACAGTAGTGATAATACATTATATTTTGAGGAAAAATAATCCCTATGCAGTGAATATTCTCCCTCAAACTTTAAAATGTGTTCTTTTTGAAACACCTGTTAGTATAAGATATTTTTCAATTTTTCCTGTCATCATTCTACACCTGTTATTATCAATTACCATCATTCATTACATTATCATTAATCATATCATTATCATTGTGTTTATGTTTTATTTTCAATTGTTTAATTGTTAATTGTTTGATTTTCAATTGTTTTGTTTTATTTATCAATTACCATCATCCATTACATTATCATTAATCATATCATTATCATTGTGTGTATGTTTTATTTTCAAACCATTCAATCCAATTTCTGTGTCTGTTGAACAGGTTCAAACCGGCGCTCACCCCCACCACCAACCGTCACGTGACCGGCCAACAAGCAGTGGGCGGCGCCAAAACCGGTTCTCAGCCATCTTGGATTGGCTCTCCCTCCCCCACCTCCTCCTCCGCCTACCAGAACCATACCGAGCAGAAAGCAGGAGTGGTGGGGGGTGCTGCTACAAAGTCACCTGTAGTCGAGTTGCTCGCTTCAGACCAGACCAACAAACTGGAACGCTTGGTTAGCAATTTTGTCAGCGAGGACCGGGCGCGCCAAGCGGCCAACTCACAAACTAATCAGTCGAAAACGCTGCCCAGCTCGATACAGTTTGCGTTGCAGAAGTTTGAGAGAAAAGGTTAGTAAAGATAGTTGTGTATTTATTTATTCCATAGTGATTTTACGACTTTCAAATGATATTCAATGGAAGGTCCAACAGGAATGACTGATTTTATTAGTTGGGAGATGAATTTTATGGGCATTCTGGGCAGCTGGGACCAATGGTTTTCTGAAAGATTAGATTATTCACTTCAGATTATTTACTATATTATTCACTTTTTTCTGTAATTTTCTTTACGATATTATTTACTTTATTATGTAGTTTACAAAATATATTGGCTTGAATTCTAGATTATGACAGTTGTGAATTATAGAAATTTTGTAGCAAGAATTTACAGAAATGAGACGGAGACTTATAGTCTGTCAGATTATGACAGTTGATTATTATAGAAATTTTATAGCAAGAATTTATAGAAATGAGACGGAGACTGATAGTCCCAGTTGTATAATATAAAGGTCTATTAAGCTTAATATCTAATTCTTGAAAATGAACTTGAAAATGTGCAATACCAACACTAAACAATTGTTGCGCAAAGAGCATGAGTAATTTTTCACTTAAAAGTGTTCATTTCTGTCAACTTAATGTATCAGTGGTGGATCACCATCAACACAATTCTTTATTATTCTAGTGATACTTCTAACTCGCATGTTGTACCAAATCACATCCAATGTAAAAGCCTGAATAATACATGATTCATTAATAGAACACAACGTATATTTATGAATGAGTAATGTAGCATTTATGATTCATGCAAGTTATCTAAGGCCCGTATTAGATGTTTTATTAAAGATTTTTGACGAATATGTGCCCGGTTTCTCAGTTGTTCAATAAACTATTGAATCAATGATTTTTTTAAATTTGAAAACACATGGTGCTATTGGATCCATAAACTGTTTATTGAACAACTCAGAAACCGGGCATTTGTTTGTCAAGGATCTTTAATAAAACATTTGATAGTCTAATACGGACCTTACCAAAAACAGCTTACTATCAATAGTTTCCACGTTTTAATGTTAAGTCAGCATTGTAACTAGGCAGTAGAATCTTGACAATAAATCAGTTCTGTTCAGACCATCGAGCGTCGCAGACCTCCTCTGCATATATGTTTATCAGAGTTATTTCATTATTTTATTGTAAAAGTAGTCTATAAATAAAAAATAAATTGAAATCTTTTTAAAAAGTGTTTCTTTTATTGCAAAAACATAAATTGCATACAAAATCAGGCACCAGGGTGATATCAGAAATTGCCTTTCAGTTTTCTTGCACTGAACTGTTAGGCTAGGCGTACACCGGTTAGTCAAGACAAGACAAGACGAGATTAGTCACGTTTAGTCACAATACTTCACATAGTTGCTTATTACGCAGCACACACCGATGCAATGACTAATCGGTGTGTGTTGCTTCATAAGCATCTATGTGAAGTACTGTGACTAAACGTGTCTAATCTCGTCTTGTCTTGTCTTTACTAACCAGTGTACGCCTAGCCTTAGGCTCAATTCACATAGAAGATACATGAGGTGGAGACGTGGCGCGGACATGGATCATAATATGATCTCTACTCTATAGAATCAAATAGTTCAATGCACACCTAAAACAGCTGTTTTGGTGTGCATTGGACTTTTTGATTATAATAATTGAAATAATATTTTTTTTAAAATAATGTTTGAAATAATTTTTCATCTCTTTTACAGCAGCGGCTGGAAATGGAAGTGGAGTACTTGTGAATCGGTCTGGAGTCAATCGTGCAACGCCGGTAGCCAGCGTTGCAAAGCAACAGTTGCACAATCTGGCAACGCAGCAGCAGCAGCAGCAGCAACCGTTGCACGGTTTGTCAACGCAGCAGCAGAATTCGAAATTTGGTGATACAGTGGAAGTGATTTATCCGAGTGAGGGCAGTAGTGAGAAAACTCCAGCTGTTACGAACACGTGGCCGTTGAAGAATAAAATCCAAGATGGCGGCGGCGGTGGAAAGCGGAATAGTGGGGGGTATGGAAGTGGGTCAAGGTCAACGGCCGGTCATCAAGGTCATCACCGGCATAGCACGCCCAGCAGTCAGGCTGAGTTTTTAGATGAGGTGAGGAAAAATCATGAATTCATATTAAAAATCATTCATATTCTTTTTTTTTAAATATTATTATTAGTTTTTCCACAGAGAAGGAAGAACAGAGGTAACATTCATACGGGACATTGTTACGCCTAAATACAGTTGCAATTCATATCGGTAGCCATGAATTGCGTCTGCAAATGTTGATTTCTGTCAAATCTCTGTTACAACTACAGTTGTTGTCATGGTAGAGGGGAGTGGCATTCCACAATTCCCTCTCCTTAGCCGGAAAACAAAGAACTTGGGACCCAACTTTCAATGCTTGGGTCCCATTTAGCTTAACACTAGATGCGTCCTCTGTTCTTCCTTCTCTGTGGTTTTTCTTAGAATTAATAATAATAATTCCGTGTAACCTGGCTGGCTCAGTTCTGGTGTTAGAGTTTTCAGGTCACTCCTGATCAGTTCAGGGTCTCTGTCGTGACTTAACGACTGTTTTTCAGTTCTTAGAATTGAAACACATTGAATTTATGGTATTATAAATGTTCAGATTGAGGCATTTCAATATAACCACAGATACTGATTAATCAATGTGTCGACATTGAATGTCACACTTTTCATAGGTCAGGTTGTAAAATTTAATTGTAAGATTGAGAAACTTCTTCTGGAGAACAAGCTCTTTTTATCAGGTCAGTATTCTCTCAGAGAGGCATATATAGTGCGTTCCAGATTAAAAGAGAACGGGTGCTGGTAAAGAGGGACCTCTATCAGGTAGTGGTGAACAAATGTTGTCAACACCTTTTTTTGTGAGACAGACGGGCGACGGTCAGCTACAATAATATACAGAGTGGCGCATAAAGAACGGATGTTTTTCAAAGTGTTATAAGAAAGTTTATTTTGATCATATATTCATCTTCCTTACAACACAATACTAAGTAAATAACCCAATTTGAGAATGTGTATGAAAAACTCCAAAACACTCAAGTATTTTTTAAAAATTACATTGGAAAGATTGAGCCCTTAATGCGCTCAAATTGGTCCTTAAGCAATTCTTTCATGTATTGCAGTATTAAAATCTTCAATGTAACGATATTTCTATGAGAGTGAACTTGATTTTAAGTAAAGAAGAATCACATGTCAATAAGCTCGACTTAAAACTCTCTGCTAAAGCTCCGTTGAACGACGATTGCAGATTTATTCTATTGGAAATGTTGCTCAACAGCAAATACGCGATTTTGCAAGGTCAATTGCGCCATTGTTACTAAAACTGGATACTTCAATCTACAAAATGGTGTCGCTCTGCGGTCACAGACAGCTCCACTCCACTGATATTATCCTACTCAAATCCATCCATTCTTTTTGCGCCACCTTGTATATACATGATTATTATTTGCCTATAACTATTTTCGTTCCACTCATAGGGCTTTCCGAGGAATTTCCAGTGTCGATGACCCATTAGAGGGAGCTGCCCATTCATCAATACAATGGAGTGGGACAAAATTAGTTATAGGCAAATACTAATCATTTATATATTAGTGTAGCTGACCGTCTTCCATAGGTCCCACAACAAAAGCTGTTTTGACAACAATATTGTTCACCACTACCTGATATTGGTCCCTCCTTAAGGTGGGTTTCCGTTACTGCGACAAAGTGCCGCAGCGGAGCCGAACCCAGCGTTGCCAGATGCAATCGATGAAAAATCCGCACTAAAATAGTTGGAATTCTTCATCAATTGCATCTGGCCACGCTGGGTCGGGCTCCGCTGCGGCACTTTGTCGCAGTAATGAAAACCCACCTTTACGTGCACCCTTTCTCTTCTAATATGGAACGCACTACACTTGCTGGAGCAAAGTGTGGAAAGTCTTTTCCTCACATGAATATTCTGATCCTCATTTTTTAATGGGACGTTTATAGTAACTAGTCAGACATATTAGGCACTGATCTTATTAGAATGAAACGTATATTTTAATGCTTTTTATGTTCTAATATCTTTCCGTGGTAACTCTAAAGCCAGGCGTACACCGGTTAGTCAAGACAAGACAAGACGACATTAGTCACGTTTAGTCACAGTACTTCACATTGTTGCTTATGAAGCAACACACACCGATTAGTCATTGCATCGGTGTGTGCTGCTTCATAAGATGCTATGTGAATTACTGTGACTAAACGTGACTAATGTCGTCTTGTCTTGACCAACCAGTGTACGCCTAGCCTTATGCTTGTTTGTCGCCAAGAGCCCTTTGTACCATTGAGTGAATAACCACAAACGAGGTGATTTTCAAATGCTTGGGTGAAAGGGATTCGAAACAAGTTTTCTCCTTTGGACGCTATTCTCCAACTGATAACATTAACTTTCTAACATTAAAAAAATAATTTTACGATAAGTGATGATAAAATTATAAGGTACAGCAACAATTTTAGCTATATTTTTCTTCGATTTAGAATCATCCACACATTTCTAGCTTTAAAACTAGGCACCTAAGGAGTAAACCAGGTGGCTGTCATAGAAGGAGTGGAAGTATCGTATCTTCCCTATGTTAAAAAAGGGAGAAGCCTGTGTCATGGCCTTCTTGAGTTTTGTCTAAAGATGGCCATGCTGTGTCTCGATCTCATTGGCTGTGTGGTGCGATCTCATTGGCCGAATACACTCTGGACCGATGTCGGCCATTATTATGGACCTAGTTTTGGCGGTGTATCTGAATTCAGAGCCATCATGTTAAATTTAATTTTCATGGAGTTTTGAAAGTTTATGGTTTCTTTTGCGGTATAAATCAAAACCGTTGAGAGAATATAGTTAATATTTACGGCAAAATTCAACATTTTTGTCGGATTTTGTGTTTTTTAGGCTGGTTTGGGTAGAAGTTATATAGATGTTTTCAAATACAGCGCCAAAATTGCGTCCAATAAAAATGGCCGACATCCTACTCCCCTTATTTCTCTTACTTCCTCTCCCTTGAATGTCAGCTCCCTGGAGTAAACCGTATAGTGCCTGGTTTCGTTTTTTTTTTTCAAAGATATTAAGGTCTCTCAAGAAACATTTACAGTACTTGGATCTCAAGAATCTTCAATTTTATTTTCCAGGTTGCCAAAGAAGAAGAACGCCTCATCAATGCACTAAAAACAGGAATGATCATAGCTGCTGAAGAACCCACAAGACGAAGCAAATCATCAAATACAGTAGTACCAACCTCTGCTTCCTCTTCTCCATCAGCTGGCGTAGATACTGTTGATAGTACTGCGTTTAGTAACAACACCAACAGTAGTTCAATGAAACGCCACCAGGTTGCAGACGGTAACAACACCAGCGGTAGCGGTACTGTGTTTAGTAACAACACCGGCGGTAGCGGTACTGTGTTTAGTAACAACGCGGCGGGTAATGCTAGTAGTTCGGTAAAACGCCGCCAGGTAGCGATGACGTCAGACACGGTGATTTCGCGCGGTGGTGGGGCAGGGGGTGCAACGACTCTCAATCCTGTGCGACCGTTTTTGACCAGAGGTTCGGTTGCGGAGCGAGTTCTGATTTTTGAAAAGTGCCCCACTGAACTGGGTTTGGAGAAGCGTGTGAAGCCGACGGTGCCTAGTTGGAAAACGACCACACCCTCCGATTTGCAGAACGCCAAACTGCCGGTGAGTGACCGTTATTTGTTTTTGAATTTTTGGAAATTACTTTTGGGATGTACCTTGTATTTTACAAAACGTTTTTACAGGATACTATTTTATTTTTATAATGGAACTTAACGGCAATCTAGCATCAATCTAGCAATCTAGCATCAGGCCGGTGAGTGACCGTTATTTGTTTTTGAATTTTTGGAAATTACTTTTGGGATGTACCTTGTATTTTACAAAAAAATTTTACAGGATACTATTTTATTTTTATAATGGAACTTGACGGCAATCTAGCATTTGGCTAATGAACAGTTCAGTTCTAACTTAAATTAATAGGAGAATAAAGGATAATATTTTGTCATTGTTACAGAATTGGAGATATTGTGACAGACCTTGTATTAACCTTGAATCTAATCTGGTTTTATCCGAGAATATTTTTTCGTTCAAGAAACTATTTTGACAATTTAAGGTATAGACAGTATTAAGATCCACCCAAGTTTTATTTTGCAATGATGAGTGACCACTGATTTTGAATTTTGTGGAAGGTTATTTTGGGGATGTACCTTGTACTGTATTAAGTTTATCTTTTATAGTCTGGCAACAGACAAAATAACCTTCGCACATCGTATCGCGACTGTACTGTACTGAAGTGGTACAGTATCACATAGTACCACTACTCTAGTGAGCGAGTGAGATAAACTGCTGCATTGCATAACGTGCGCTCTCTCTGCGCAGTAGAGTTCTTATTTTGGAGGCTCTTTTGTCTGTTGCCAGACTATAGGATAATATTTTGACATTATTGAAGAATTGGGGACATTGGGCAGCTTGTATCAAGAATCTACCCTTATATCTTATAACTATTGAAAATAATTAAATAAAACAGCAACATAATAACAATAGATTCTGAAAGACAGACGTTGTATCCTTGAAAACTCATATAAAAAGAAATTCTTGAAGAATGATCGACCAGTAAGTAGGTTGGATTTTTTCAGTTATCAGCACTTTAAATGTCAGGTGAATAATTAAAATTGCAATCTCCATAAGAAGTGAACGAGATTGATTAATTACAACACAAGAAGTGGGAAAAAATTAATTAGCAAGACGTTTTCACTTGATAGCAGCTGAAAGTCATTGACATTTAAAACAAATTGGACCAGCAGGTGTTAGTAATTGTTCTGAAAAAATGGAAACATTCTTTCTCAAGGTATTTTAGTTGGAAAAAACAAAAATGATAACGTATATGATTGAGGATGACAGCAAATTGAAAAAAGTTAAATTATAAGCAGAGATAGTAATTCATTCCTATTTGGTTAGGCTATGCTGTAAGTAAGAAGACAAAACAACAAAATCTCAAAAAGAAAAAGAACAAATTCAGCGATAAAACAATAACAGAAGCAGGTGATGATTTATCATGATAATAATTTAAATTTAGTATCATAATATTTATCGATAACAATAATATCGATTTAATATTAAATTTCATCTAATATAATAACCTTGAAGAGATCAGCTTAGGCTAGGCGTACACCGGTTAGTCAGGACAAGACAAGACGAGATTAGTCACGTTTAGTCACAGTACTTCACATAGTTGCTTATGAAGCAACACATACCGATTAGTCATTGCTTCAGTGTGTGCTGCTTCATAAGCAACTATGTACATTACCGTGACTAAACGTGACTAATCTCGTCTTGTCTTGACTAACCGGTGTTCGCCTAGCCTATTTGTGAGGCTCTCATACATTAGACATGGACTAACCTTATAACGCTGAACCTTATTATCATTAGACTGTTATAACGCTGCAAAACGTGATATGGATGTCATGTGTGTGGGATCCTTACCAAATCAGCTGTTCCTTTCGAGGTTCTGATTGTATGGAATTTGATGAAAAATGATTTTTTGTGTAGTGACATTCATTTAATTTGACGCTTGGCATTAGATAGATAGATAGATATCATTTCTTGACGTTGCTGATAACCGTAGAATACGATGGCAAAGAAATAATAATTATCTCTCTATCGATCTATCTATCTAATGCCAAGCGTCAAATTAAATGAATACCACTATACATACAGCAGCCAAGAGATGAGAGTAAAATTGAAGGAAAAAATAAAAGGAACAGTAAGGTTTGAAATACACAGCCTACTCATATACAGGTTACTCGCACATATGACACACGGAGTAAATAAATACTTCACCTGTGTTTGAAGTATACCTATGTAGTGTTTCACTGTATATAAATAGCGGTTAACCTTCGAGTTCTTGGTGATTGTGAAATGGCATCTCGTGAATGAATGATATAATATACGTACACACACACGAGAGAGAGAGTGAATGGGAGAGAGACTGAGTGAGAAAGAGTGAGGGGGACTTACTGGAGAACATATTATATTCTATGAAAGAAGACAATGTGATCGACCATGAACAAGAAGGAGATTAAGAAAAGGAGGGGGGAAGAAGAAGAAGAAGAAGTAGAAGTGGAGAGACTACAACAAGGAGTGTGGAAGATGATCTAAAAAAGAAGATCTAGGTTAGAGAAGAAATTCACCTGCCTTGAACTGTAGAAATAGAAATTTGAGATGTTGAAAATTCTCGATTTTGTACGAGATTTGTTCTGTTTTGTACCTGTTTTGATTTGTTCAAGAGAAACAGTCTATCCTATTCAAGGGGTATTTGTTGGAGAATGTTGTATTGAAGTCTGGATTAAGTCGAGAAAGCCTCAAGTATTGTTGAAATTAGGGGTGCAAAGCATATCATCGAAGAAAATTCAATCTATAATATTAATGTACATATACAGGGTTGGTGAAAATTATGGAAACGGCTTAATATTTCTTATACGAAGATAATTTGACGGTAGGTGAAATTGGAGATCCTACTGAAATCGAAAATACTACTTTACTGTGACTTCAAAAATCTGGTCCGCCATCTTGGATCCGCCATATTGAATCTAACTTCATTTTTTTAAATGGTAAGGTGGTCATGTTATACATGATTTCGATACAGAATTTCGAGAGAAAATCAATGGCGAAAACCGCACATCGATATGTCAAACCGTTTTTAAGATATTTCAATTATTACTACCGCCTATTTGAAAAATCTAGTCCAGGCTGCACTATTTCATGGAGAAGATTTGTCGTCTATATTGTAGGCTGTATATTACTTGTACAACTTCATCTGGGAAATTTGAATAAAGGCTGTTATTTATTTATTACTCGAAACCCCGATTTCTAAGTCTCGCTTGACTCAAGTAAACCTCATAAGAAGCCTCAAACAAGCTTTTATGAGCTTCTTAACCTTAAACAGCCAATAAATCTAATAGTTTATCAACCTAGTAGCCTATTAATCCAGCATTAAAAAGCCAACGTACTCTGACTATGTCAAGTATGTCATAACACAACAATTCTAAAACTATAAACAGCTGTTCGGCCGACTAGGAGTTGTAGAAAAAACCTAACCTAACCTGTAACTTTGTAAAAGGAAGCCGAAGGTCGGTTAGATTACTCTACTGGTATAGTCGATTACTAAGATGATGTTGATTATCGTTTGATATTATGAGGATTTTAGTGACGATGTTGATGATGATTATCATTCGTTTGACATTACTGAACGATGTTGATTATGATTATTGAATTCGGCTTATATTGCGGTCTTATCAAAGTGAAGTCCACGACTGAAGAAAATGGCGTGTGGAATATTGGCGAGTTTAGTATTTTCAGGTGTTCTCTGTTTATTTTTCTCTAAGGACTGAGACGTGAATGGAGTTAGCGATTGAGGCACTCTGACTGGCGGAATTACTGGGTGATTCAAAAAGAATACCACAACTTTAAAATTTGTATGTTATGAAAGAAACATCATAGAACCTTCTGTTATACATTTTTACAAAGAGTATTTAAAAAAGTTTTTTCGACTCACAAACAAGTTCAGAGATGTTCCATATAATTATGATCCCTCCAGACACTCGAGCAATATCAATCCAAAACCTCCTTCAAACTTGTTCCACACTATCTGTAGCATGTCAGGCGTAACAGTTTGGATGGCTGCTGTTATTTCTTATTTCGAATCATCAATGGTGGATGGATATTGATGATTTGAAACAGCAGATTATCAAACTGTTACGCCTGATATGCTACAGTGAGAGTGGAAAGAGTTTGAGGGAGGTTTTGGGTTGATATTGCTCGAGTGTCTGGAGGGGTCATATTGAACATCTCTAAACTTCTTTGTGAGTGAAAAAAACTTCTCTAATTACTCTTTCAAATGATGTATAACAGATGGTTCTCTATATTTCTTTCATTAAATACAAAGTTTTAAAGTTGTGGTATTCTTTTTGAATCACTCTGTATTATAAGTTCTGTAATTCAATTAATATAATTAACTAATATAAAAAGCGAGGTGGACCAGCCTTCGGGTCTCCCCACTGACGAAAGCCATACGCTAAATAATAAATTCAAATTGTAATTGAGTTACAATTACTAATAGTTCAAATTAATTACAGTTAAGTTCAGATTGTAATTAAAATATCGTTCTGTGTATTTATGATACTAACAAAACAGGATTTTGTTATAGAATTCAGTTAGAATGCTAGATCCTTGAAATTAAACAATTTTTTTTCAATAAATTTTAACAATTAGTAATAACAATTCACTTCAATACAGTTGGGGGATTCGTGCCATTTTACAGGAGAGTAGTCACGATTTTACCGGCTTCACCCTATTTTTTTACAAGTTGTAATTCGCAAACAAATTTAAACCTGGCGTCATTTATTCATTTATTGGCAAGATACATTACAATGTGGGAAGAATCAACAGACATTTGCCCAAAACTGCTTCTTTCCCAAATTTAGGAAAGTTATGTTTTTGATTCATCTTACTGAAATTGTGAGTCCAAAAAACTATTAACTAATAATAATTTTGAATTTCTAAGTAATTTTGAAGTACTACATGACAAAGTCAAATTAATATGTACAAAAACTTATTCACAACTGTGCATGTCAGAAAACCACCAAATAAAATATCTTCTTTTCCTCAAATACATTTCAAAACTTCAGTTTTACTACGCAATTTACTGACATTGCCTTTACCTGACATTATTACAGTTTAGGTACCTATGAACTAGAGGAAAAATGTATAGGTTTTTGTATAAACTGAATGTAACCAGCGACCACATAGTAGAATAGACAGAGCATGCAGGCAGACTTTTGAAGCCAGCTCTAGCGCCAATACCCAACCATGATGGCGGCGGCCTTGAGTGAGTCACTCCAGTAGCGAGCGCTCCGACAAGGTCACGCTCAGTTCTGCCCAGTTGTCCACACACATCTTTGTGCGATCAGACTATATTAAGTGTTTAATACTATTACTAAATTACTATTTAAGGTTGGAAAACGACACTTAATACTATAATAATAATTATTTTTTTATTATAGTGTAGTACACTATTGTATTGCTGGTACGCAGTACGGATTACTGGGACTACACGCACTGCATTTTAATAGCTTGTAAATATCCTGTTATTAATTATGACATTTCCTGCTGTTTGATTTTCAGAATTGGTTAACCGAATGAAAGTATTGGGCATATAAAATTGTTCTGTGTTCAGAGCTCTGTTGATAATTGAGAGTTAATGTGATATCATGGATAATGAAGAGGAAGCATTCATTATTGATTATTATTTATTGTTATAAGCAAAAAATTATTTTTGAATAGTCAGTCTGCAACAGAAATTGCTCTACTATGCGTTTCATGGAATTGGATGATAATTTGCTTACTTATGATATTTCTTTATGTGTGCTTGTGCTGAGATGAGTAGCTTTATTTTATGCTTATATGTAATTTTCCAACAGTTCTCAAATCAAAAAATCAAATCGCAATCCAGTGTTCACTTGGTAAGAATAAGATAGAGTGATTTATTAAGTATTATTATTCCCATTATTATTGTCGATTAGCTTATAAGAGATTTAATTATTATGTGAAATATATAGGCAAATCTATAGTTGGAATATATAGCTTCAATTATTACGTGAAAATATATAGGCAAATCTATTATTGAAATGGTTCTTGAGAAAAAGGTACACACAGTATGTTTTAGAGGGAAGAGCTCGGAGTTGAGGCGAACGGAATTAATCGGAGCGCTTCGCCTCGTTTTCTCGTCTATGTTCTGCCGAGAATATCAGGCTGATCTTAGAAAAAATTCTCCTACTCCTACTACTCCTCCTTCTCCTCCTCCTCCTACTTCTCCTCCTACTCCTACTTCTCATTCTACTCCTACTTCTCCTCCTCCTCCTCCTCCTCCTCCTCCTCCTCTACCCCTCCTAATCCTACTCCTCCACCCCTCCTCCTCCTACTTCTCCTCCTCCTCCTCTACCCTTCTCATCCTACTCCTCCACTTCTCCTCCTCCTCCTCATCCTCTACCCCTCCTCATCCTAATCCTTCACCCTCCTCCTCCTCCTTCTTCTCCTACTCCTCCTCCACCCTCCTCCTCTTACTCCTCCACCCCTCCTCCTCCTCCACCCCTCCTCATCCTACTCCTCCACCCCTCCTCCTCCTTCTTCTCCGACTCCTCCTCCACCCCTCCACCTCTTACTCCTCCACCACCCTCCTCCTCCTCCTCCTCTCCTCCTCCTTCTTCTCCTCTTTCTATCACTACTGCTACTCCTGCACTACCCTTGTGTGGTAATATGATTTTGTCAATTTTTGTTGGTTTAGAACTAACTATCGCTCTAACCCCGGTGGTTCGGAACCCACCTGAAGCTGTAGGTCCATTCCCCTCTCATCATCATCCTTCCCATTACCCACGAACAAGATAAAAGCTTATGTGGGCATCACCACAGCAAAAGATAGTTACTACAGCTGATTACTACAGTCTGATTGATGCAAATTTTACCTCCATGTATTCCCAGGGATTGTTCAGTTGGCAATACTGATAATAAAATTGAATAAAAATAATGGGAGAGTTGGTCAGAGTAAAGCAAAAGCCCAGCCTATTAGCCCAACCCAATACGGAGTCTATCTCATTTGCATGCGATGCTGCTGCTATCTATTATATGCCCTGCAGCATATTTTGACTTTCTTCTACTTCTTCTTCTTCTTCTTCCTCCACCTCCTCCTCCTTCTCCTCCTCCTTTGTCTTTTTCTCCTTCCTCTTCTTATTCGTCTTTCACTTTTTCTTTTTCTCCTGCTTTGTCTTCTTTTTCTTATTTTATTTCTTCTTATTTTTCTACTTCTACCTCTTCTTCTTCTTTTTCTTCTTCGTTGTATTCTTCTTTTTTCTTCGTTGTATTCTTCGTTGTATTCTTCTTTTTCTTCTTCGTTGTATTCTTCAACTTCTTCATCTTCTTCCTCCTTTTCTTCGTCTCCTCCTTTTCTTCTTCTTCTTCTCTTCTTCTTCTTCTTCTTCTTCTTCTTCTTCTTCTTCTTCTTCTTCTTCTTCTTCTTCTTCTTCTTCTTCTTCTTCTTTCTTCTTCTTCTTCTTCTTCTTCTTCTTCTTCTTCTTCTTCTTCTTCTTCTTCTTCTTCTTCTTCTTCTTCTTCTTCTTCTTTCTTCTTCTTCTTCTTCTTCTTCTTCTTCTTCTTCTTCTTCTTCTTCTTCTTCTTCTGTCTTCTTCTTCTTCTTCTTCTTCTTCTTCTTCTTCTTCTTCTTCGTCGTCGTCGTCGTCGTCTCTTCTTCTTCTTCTTCTTCTTCTTCTTCTTCTTCTTCTTCTTCTTCTTCTTCTTCTTCTTCATCTTCTTCCTTCTTCTTTCTTCTCCTCCTTTTCTTCTTCTCCTCCTCTTCTTCTTCTTCTTCTTCTTCTTCTTCTTCTTCTTCTTCTTCTTCTTCACTCTTTTCTTCTCTCCCTCTTCTTCTCTTCTTCTCTCTTCCTCCTCCTCATCTTCTTCCTCCTTTTCTTCTCTTTTCTCCCTCTTCTTCTTTACCTTTTCCTTCTTCTTGTTCTTCTTCTTCTTCTTTTCCTCTTCTTCTCTCTTCCTCCTCCTCCTCTTATTCTTCCTCCTTTTCTTCTTCTTCTTCCATCCTTCTTCGTCTTCTTCCTTTTTGTCCTTCTATCTTCCTCTTTGTCTTCTTTTTCTACTTCTTCCTCTTCTTCTTCTCTCCTCTTCTTCTCCCTCTTCTTTCTTTACCTTTTCCTCCTTCTTCTTCTTTTCTTCTTCTTCTTTTCTTCTTCTTCTCTCTTCTTCCTCCTCCTTTTCTTCTTCTTCTTCCTTTCCTTCTTCGTCTTTGTCTTCTTCTTCCTTTTCTCTTTCTTTATCTTCCTCTTCTTTGTTGTCTTCTACTTCTTCCTCTTCTTCTCCCTCTTCTTCTACTTCTTCTCCTCCTCCTCTTCCTCTTCGTCTCTCTTCTATCTCTTCTTCTCCCTCTTCCTCTTCTTCTTCTTCTACTTGAAAACAAGTTTTAACCTTTACTACCAGCGTGCAAGTACGCCCACGTTTTTGCTTAGGATTGTCGGCGGCACTGAGTGAGTGTAGGCTATTATTACAAAACACTAGTACTCTACGCTCTTTTATTATTATTGATCATTTTTCCCTTTTCACCCTCTGTAAATCAATAGGACTTGTTCTATTCAGGAAAAATTTAGAGGTCCTGTAATAGGAGAAAGTCGTACACATCACCATAATTCATAGTGTTCTGTACGACACTATGTCTTTCATCACTATGATTCATTATGTCTCTTGGTTCTATTATAAAAAACCTACATACCACGAGTGAGATGCTAGGTTAAAATGCAAGCAGCAACGCGAGTATTGTAAGCATCTCACGAGTCGTTCAAAGGCCAAATACAACCATTGCAAACAACATTTTATCTACGTCCAAGAAAAATAAAAATAAAATAACAAAAAGTCATCAAAACTAACCTTGATACGTTACTAATTACTATGATACGTTCTGGTTTGTTTGTTAGGTTAGAACAGTAAACAGTTAGGCTAGGCGTACACCGGTTAGTCAAGACAAGACAAGACGAGATTAGTCACGTTTAGTCACAGTAATTCACATAGTTGCTTATGAAGCAGTACACACCAATGCAATGACTAATCGGTGTGTGTTGCTTCATAAGCAACTATGTGAAGTACTGTGACTAAACTTGACTAATCTCGTCTTGTCTTGACTAACCGGTGCACGCCTAGCCTTACACTCGCATCATTACAGCGATTTTGATCGAATCAGCTGATTTCAGTTTTTCGATACAGAACTGAAATCAATTCTGGATTGTGATTGGTTCAGGTATAGAAAGTGTATTGTAATGTAGAAGTCGTGGTATAATAGGCCCATTATGCAACGAGGTTGAAAAGCATTCGAAAAATCAGCTGTTTCGATTTTAATTGTGAAGCTGTAATTAAATAATTACATCATAACATAGTCGTAGATAAATTAAATTCGTAGCACTTCATAGATCATAGTGCCTCCAACTGACATGTACACAAAGCATTCTCTATTAGGGTTCAATCACCTCATCAAAAATCTCCCCATCTCAATAGTATTGGTTCATATCAGAGCTCATCTTTGCACTCTTATAAATTTCAACTATTTCTTCTCTTTTCTCAAGAGCTTCAATGTCTAATCTTCTGCAAACTTACTAATAGCATAGTTGATTAGCTATTTTTAAATGTTTCATATGTGATGTTTAATCCCCAATCGTTTAGCATACTAAACTTAGTTATTATTAAATTTGTATTTTTAAATCTTTCCTATTTTCAAGTACTTCAATGTTCCATCCTCCAGCACACTACACTTGGTTATTTTTGTATACTTTGAATAATCTTTTATTTGCCGCCAGCTATTTCTAGGCAGTATTACTACCAACTAAATGGCGCAAAATTTCGAATTCCAAGATAAAAAATGATTGCTGTTGAACGGTCAATGAGCTTCTTAGAAACTTTTCAGACAGAAAATTATTTCTGAAGGCAGACGCCGCCTGTTGTATGATTGGATAATGATGCTGATCATGAATATGATAATAGAGACGAGAAGATTGAGAAGGTGGAGAAGAAAGATGAGAGAGGTGGTAGAAGAGAAGAAGGAGGAGGAGGATATAGAAGAAGAGTAAGAACGAGATAGAAGATGAAAAGAAAGCAGAAGAAGAGGATAAGTTCTACATCTAAGAGAAGAAAAAGGAGGAGAATATGAAGGAGAAGAGGTTGGAGATCATGTTTAAAATTGAAATAGTGTTTGGGTGATGGAAGTCAAAAAATAGTCCAATAAGGAATTAAGAGAAGAAGGACGAGTAGAAAAAGTGAGATGGAGGAGAACAGCACGTGGAAGAAAGAGAAGAAGAAGAAGAAGATGACGAAAAAATAATAATTCATTTTTGAAAGAAGAGTAGGATTCTGATAAGAAAGAAAACGTAGGAGAGAAAAGGAAAGTGTGGAATAGGTTTACACGAGAGAGGAGGAGGAGAAGAAGAACAGGAAGTGAAGGAGAATGATGAACAAGGATGAAGAAGTATGAAAGAAGCATGAAGAAGTATGAAGAAGAGTATGAAAATGGAAAAAAGAGATTGAAAAAGTGATAAGAAGAGAACATCGATGATAGGGAAGATAGGGAGAAGTTGAAGTAGAAGATAAATGAAGACACAAAAGAGAAGAAGAAGGACAAATAGATGAGTGATGCTAGGGAAAGAACGTGGAGGAGTAAAAGAAGAAGATGAAGAAGAGCACGCAGAAATATGTTGTGAAGAAGAGAATGCTGAAGAAGTAGGAAGAGAAGTAGATGGAAATCGTGAGTAATTAGGTGATAGTGAAAGAAGATGAGATTGATGTGGGAATAGGAAAGATGAGAGGAGAAGGAGGAGGATAAGAAGAAGAAGTAGAAGAAGAATATGAAGAAGGAGGGGAGGAGAAGAAGAAGGAAGAGAAGAAGGTCGAGGAGAAGAAGACGGAAGAGAAGAAGGAGGAGGAGAAGAAGGATGCTCAGTAGAAGGAAGCTGAGAAGAAGAAGAAGAAGAAGAAGAAGGAAGAAAGAAGGAGTAGGAGAAGAAGGATGCTGAGAAGAAGATTGAGGAGGAGGAGGAGGAGGAGGAGGAGAAGAAGAAGAAGAAGGAGAAGAAGAAGAAGGAAGAGAATAAGAAGGAGAAGGAGGAGAATAAGAAGAATGAGGAGAATAAGAAGAAGTAAGAGAGGATGGATGAGGAAGATGAAGAGATAGAAGAAAAGGTAGAAGAAGATAAATAGAAGAAGAGGGAGAAGAAGAAAAAGAAGGTGGTGAACAAAAACACGAAGAAGTAGAAAATGGAAGAAGAGTAAAAATCAAAAAGAAGACCTAAACAGTGATGGGGTGATAGTGAAAGAAGATTTGATGCTTGAGTGGACGGCAAAGAAGAAAAGAATTAGATGTAGTAGTCGAGAAAGAAGAAGAAGAAGAGGGAGAAGAAGTAGAAGTGGGAGTAAGGAGTGGTAGTAACAGATGACTGGAGTGGTACAGACTCTCCAAACTTGAATCAAGTAGTGTTAGTAAGCTCAAGTCATTCACTTGGCTAACTACAGGCTACACTGTACTGTAACGCGAACGGTAAAAGTTTTCTATTCGGTGTTAAAAGTTGTTACTCTATTTATTTATTACACTATGTGATCAGTTGTGATTGTGATAATGGATCCTCTATTTATTTGTTGATCTACGTCGTCGGTAACGTGTTACCGTGATAATAGTTTCTGTTCAGTTAAAAGTTGAAAATTGTTTCTCTAATTATTTATTACTCTATGTGCTCGGTTGTGATGATGGGTTCTCTATTTATTTGTTAATCTACGTTATCGGTAAAGTTGTTTGTAGACTATTTATTTGTTAAAAATTGTTGTTTTGTTTTAATTTTAGTTAGAAGTTGTCCCTCTATTTATTTAATACTCTATGTGTTGTTCAGTTGTGATAATCGGTTCTCTAAGTATTTGTTGATCTGTTTTGTCGGTTAACACGTTGTTTACCGATGGTATTGTGTGATGTTTCCCAAGTTGATTAGAATACATGGTAGTGTATCTGGTAGTGTATCAAGGTAGCGCATCTCAGTCTATTGAAAGCTCTGAGCCACTTGATTGTATGATGGTATTGGAGATAAACAGTTTGATTTTCCCTATCTTTAGGCTAGGCGTACACCGGTTAGTCAAGGCAAGACAAGACGAGATTAGTCACGTTTAGTCACAGTACTTTACATAGTTGCTTATGAAGCAGCACACACTGATGCCATGACTAATCGGTGTGTGTTGCTTCATAAGCAACTATGTGAATTACTGTGACCAGAGACAATTAGAATACTTAATAATAGTTTCCTAACGTCTTTGCTGTGCCTAAGCGTGACTTATTTCGTCTTGTCTTGACTAACCGGTGTACGCCTAGCCTTATGTTGAAAGTATGATCTAGGATGGCCAAATAGCTGCCCCAATCCATCAAAAATGTATCACAAATTTAATGAATAATATTATTCTTATACACTTGGAACATTAAAAAAAGATTGTAATCAGGTAATTTATTCTCTTCACCACCTACCTTTATCAAATTACTCTCTCTCCATTTATCTATCTGTCTATGCTCTCCTGTGGTGTGATAGTGAGTGTTATCTCTATTTATTTCTTGCTCTATCGTCGTCAGAGAGTCTCGTATCTTGTTTGGTTGCAGGCAGAGTCACCAGTTGCAGCTTTTGAATTGATAAATTGAGTTTAATTAATTGTTGTTGGTTGATTCAGTCTGTCGGTCTAGTTTGCAGGCATGTTGTGATAGCCTAGTTTGAATGTGTATTTTTTGGCGTGGTAAATGGAAAATGTGGTTGAGATATTTGCAAATGTTTGGAAAATTGTGAATTGTTGGTTTTCTGTGTGTTAGTGAGGTGGGAAAATAATCTGGAAGGATGTTTTGAAAATGTGAAGTGTTTTGAAAGTTTGTGGAAAGTTAGGTCCCAGTTGCTCAAAGGTCTGTTAAAATTGTTGTTCAATTAAAAATGTTATTGTTGTGAGTAATCGAAGAATAGAGCTAATCTACTTCAGTGCAATCGGCCCCAATGTGTTCCATTCAGGCAATGAATGTTTAGAAATTTCGTGTATTTTGTCCCAAATAAATAGAGGAATAGAAGAAGTTTTGAGCTACAGTGTCTGGTGGTATGTTGTGTTATCTAAACATAATGAAAACAAACAGTAATGCCCGGTTTCTCAGTCGTTCAATAAACAGTTTATGGATCCAATAGCAGTATTGAATCAATAAACATGTATTTTCGAATGCCAAAAAAATATTGATTCAATAGTTTATTGAACAACTGAGAAACCGGAGGCCGGTATTAGACTATAATAGTTCTATGGCATATATATGCCTATCATTATATCAAACATATGTTGATATGTTCTCTCTAGGAGAACATATTATCAAAAAATATGATCATAGTTCAACTATATTATAATATTTGGTCCATTACACTGCAATATTTCTCATCACAGATATTTGATAATAGATATATGACATGGAACGATGGAACTATTATAATCTTACACCGACCTAAGATGTAGTTGAGTATAACTTGTTGATTAAATGAGTATTTCATATTAGCAAAGAGAATGTTACAAATCCTCTTTGTCAAATTTGTAACCTTTTAAATTAGTCAAATCAAATTTGTAACATCCTCTTTGATATTAGTCTCTCTTTCTAAAAAAAAGTTAGTAGAGCTGTGATATGAATTTCATGAATATATTGTAGTAAGGCATAACGTGGTATCAGGATTCAGTGGAAATGCACATACAGTTCTGATGATTTATGAAAAGTCTAAAATTGTCGTGAAGTTAAGTAGAGTAGGTAGTCATGAAATACGTTTTAAATAATGTTAGTGGTGATATCGCAATCTCCATTGATATCCTTCATCTCTTCTTTGGATACTCTCTCCCTTTCTTTTGAATTCTATACCTCAAATTCATTTATAAAGCTCATTCATCAATTATAATTCAAGTTCATTTAAAAGATCTCCACTCAAAGTCAGGCATATTGTATTCAATGATGAGAAACCTCCTGTGGTAGTTAATTTCATTTGGTTCCGGTTAATTCCAGTTATTAATTCGGGTCAGGGATATGACTTTAATTAGGACTAACTCTTTGTCTTTTTCACTATCTATTCAAGTCCTCACATTCTGAAAATGTTGATCGTGAACCTACAGCTTTAGCTAAGCTGAATGAACCAGCTATCAAGTACTGGATTACTATTTGAGTTAATTTTGGCTTATACTTCAATTAAACTCTTCTCTTATCAAGTACTGGATTTTTGTGTTTGTTAATTTTGGCACAGGCATCAATTAAACTGTTTTTCAGGTGTGAAGTAGATTTTACATAATTAAGAAACCGTACATTCACAATAAAAGTACGGGATTTTTATATAAGTATAGACACTTCTTCTACCAAATTCTGATGGATTTCTGTATAAGTTAATTTCGTCTCACACTTCAATTGAACTCTTTTTTTTCTTGTGTGAAGTATAGGATTTTACGTCATTAAGAAACCGTACATTCACAATAAAAGTAGGCATTTACTAATTGGATAATCAAATCTGACTGGTTTATGATTGGCCCTATAGATATGGTTCTTCATATTATGTGTTTTATCATTGTGTTTGGGAATTTTCACAAAATCCGCGAAATAGCTGATATTGTAAGCAAATCTGACTGGTTTATGATAAGACCCAATACCTATGTATACAGAGATATAAACGGTTTTCTCATTTGGATTTTATCATGTTCTGTATCTGTATACCCATATTTAAAAGGATTTACATAAGAAGCAAAACAATAGCCCGTTAATCCACCAAATATACATAGATATGTGTTTTGTAGACATGAACAATAGGTGTATTATTTAAAATGCAATATAGGGTGTTACGGTCTTATAACATGTGGGATTTATTCAAGGTGCATTCCCACATATAATTCATGTGAGGAGTATAACAGTGGTATCTAATTATATTCATTATTGTTGCATCAACAGTACGGTAATTTCGAGTAAGGAGTTTAATCTTTCTTGGATTAACTAAGATTTGCTTTGTTTCTGTCTCTGTTGTTTGATTATCGTGTTTCTTTTCAGTTGTTTTTATCATAATGACAACCGTTCTTCTTCTTTTATCTTCTTCTTTGTCTTCTTCTTCTTTCTCCTTCTTCTCTTCTTCTTCTCCTTCTTCTTCTTCTTCTTCTTCTTCCTCCTTCCTCTCTTCCTCTCTCCTTCCTTCTTCTTCTTCTTCTTCTTCTTCTTCTTCTTCTTCTTCTTCTTCTTCTTCTCTTCCTCTCTCTTCTTCTTCTTCTTCTTCTCTCTTCTTTTTCTTCTTCGTCTTCTCCTTCTTTTTCGTCTTCATCATCTTGTACTTCACTCCTTCTCCTTTCTTCTCATCTTCTTCTTCTTATTCTTCTTAGAAGTCTGATTCCAGCAATAGGTCAACACAATCAATCATACCTAACGAACAAGATTGACATTGAATTTAATTACACAATCAACAATCTTATGTAATTAAATTCTGATTGACTTGTAATACTGTACCAGAAACGTTTGATTATTTTGACATTTGTTCATTTGAAATTAGCAGCTTGTGTAACTCATCAATCTATAGTCTGTGATGGCCCAGTTAGAAGATGTAATGATTTGACGATTAGGGTGGGATATTTCGTATTAGATCATACTATGGATCTTCAGGACTATTTTTACAGTTATTACTACAGACACTGTATAGGTATTATAAGTGAAAAACGATAACTTTTTTAAGCCTGGTTTTCATTAGTAGAGTTAGTGGTAGAGTTCCCTGGGTGAGTACTAACTATCTTGTGAACTCTCCCAATGAAAACTTTCATGGTAAATTAGAGTGATGGTAGTAGTGCTTGTTTTTGGTAGGTAGAGTCGGAGTGGTAAACTCTCACCACTGGCGCTTCCCCACCAGCCGCTTCTCACTCTTCTCTACCACCCACTTACCATCCTAATAGAAAGTGATCTCCGAACTAGTAATGTCATTTGGGTTCAGATCTGTTCACTAGACAACACACTTTTCTGTTATTCTCAATTGTAGTGAAAACAGCTACTCGACCAGAGTAAGTAGAGTAGAGTTAGTAAAGATGAGTTAGTATGCTGGATTACTCTGCCACTAACTCTACTAATGAAAGCTCAGAGCTTTATAGTTATTTTTACAGACTATTTTTATGAGTACAAAATAGTGAGTGTGGGTTTATGCTATGAGTCCATAGGGTCCGTTCATATGAGCAAAAAGAGTCAACGTAGAGTCTGATTTCTACCGGATCATGTGAGGAATCTATAGGACTAATTTAAGGGTTGAAATTGTAGAGAAAGTGCAGTATATGGACTTCTGTCAATAAATTGTAATCTTCAATCTAATCAGCTAAACTGTTTAACACAGAAGTTTCTATAAATTGCACCCCCTCATAGGGTGCAGGCAGTATGTGTGCTTCTCATCAATGGGTTGTAAATCTTTGATCTAAACAGTAATGAATAAGACTGGGCGTACGCAGTTGGTCAAGACGCGACAGAACAAGACGACATTGGTCACGATTAGTTTCCATAGCACTTCCATTAGTTGTTTATGAAGCAAACACACACCGATGGTCATTGCGTCGGTGTGCGCAGCTCACATGAAACTGTATGAATTACTGTGACTAAAAGTGACCAATGTCGTCTTAATCTTCATCTCAGACTAACTTCCGGTATGCATGCCTAGCTCTTCTGTTAACACAGAAGTCCATATACTGCACCACAGTGTATGGTATTACATAAAGTATGTTAGTGATGATATGATTCTATAGGATTAATTTCAAAGCAAAGTTTTGGAGCCAAAAGTGTCAAAATAGAGAATAATTCATAGCAAATCATTTGAGTGATTTGGAGGACTAATTTTAGAGTTAGCTAGTGCGTGAGTTCATGATGAAGGATAAGTTTTAGAGCAATGTTTTAAGAGTAAAAGGAGTCGAAATGGAGAGTCAATATCTATTGATCATGCCGTCAGGAACTGTACTTGGTTATGAGTTTGAACGGTGAGGCTGTTTTTCACAAATCAAGGTTGAGTTAAGACAGTATCTCTCTTCAGTTCCAACAGGAAAGAACCATCTGTTCTCTCTCTGAGAGAGAGAGAGAAGAGAGAGAATGAGTTAGTATTGAGAGGGGAGGAGATATTAGGACTCAGTAAGGTGAGGCTACCAGTCCAAGGGCCCGGTATATGTAGACATAGTAATGTTACATATGGAAATATTTTATGTGCTTAAGATTTATGAAAGAGTGATTGAGAAAAGGATTAGAGGAGAGACCAAAATTGGAGATGAGCAGTTTGTCAGCTTCATGGGTACTTAGTAGAATTACAATGGATGCCCTTTTTGCCCTGAGAGAGAGGTCAGTGGAAAGGATTTGAGAGAGGAGGCAGCAGTTGCATATGGTTTTATAGATCTAGAAAAAGCGTATGACACGATACCAAGAGCAGTGCAATATGGAGGTGTATGGAGGGAGAAGGAGTGGCAGAGAAATATGTGCGGATTGTACAAGATGTACCATGAATTCTCACACCAGGGGTGGGACAGAGGTAGGGGTGTGAAAGATTCCCATTAACTCTGGGCACTCCCATCAGGATCGACCCTCAGCCCATATCTGTTCAACTTTGGTTATGGATGTGCTGACAGAAAATGTTAGGAGGCCAGCCCCCTGGTCAATACTCTTTGCAGATGATATTGTGTGTTGATGGAGAAAAAGCAAAGAGGAGGTGGAGGAACAGCCTGAAAGGTGGAGAAATGCTATAGAAGATGGGAGGCTCAAGATCAGCAGAACAAAAACTGAATACCTTTGGTTTGGAGGAGGAGGCAAAAAAATGAGGATGTGAGGAGTTGGCAGGAGAGAAGCTAGAGCTGTGTAGGAAAACTTCAAATATCTTGGGTCGTTTATATCAGAGGATGGGGGCCTTAGCAGAGAGAGCGGATCTACAGAGTCCAAGTAGGGTGGATGAACTGGAAAAGGATGTTCGGGCGGTGCTGTGTGACCGGAGGCTGGATAGTAAAGCCAAAGGGAAGAATATATAAGGCGATAGTGAGACCTGCAGCACAGTCTATGGCAGTGAGACTTGGGTGTCAAGTCTAAGAAATCGCAGGAGAAGAAGATGGATGTAATGGCCGAGATGAGAATGCTTGAGATGGATGCTTGGGAGAGACAAAAAGGGACAGGATCAGGAAATGAAAGGATAAGAGAGATGGCTGGGGTGGTGGAGTGTTCAAAGAAGGTCCAGGAAAGAAGGTTGCAGTGGTATGGTCATGTTGTGAGGGAGGGAAGAGGACTACATTTGGAAAGCGAGTGAGTAGAATGCAGGTGGAGGGTGTGAGGCACCAGTGGGGCAGAGTCAAGGAGGAGATGGAGAGACTGTGTTGCAGGGACATGAAGGAAAAGGAACTGACAGATGAAGAAGCCGGCGAGAGAATGGTGTGGAGGAGGAAGATAAGGAATAGCGACCCCGAATAGGGAAAAGCTAAAGGAAAAGAAGAAGAAGAATATTTTATGTAATAAAGTGGACAGTATTGCATCACTCCAGTATAAGTTAATAATGTTTCGATGGAAGTCTGGAATTTCTATTGGGCCTTTCATACTGCTTATGTATTCAGTGTTGAAAAAGGACCTACGATACAAGAGTTAGGAAGGACATTTTTGAAAGTCTTCAAAGTCATTCATAAAAGTCTTTCAAAGAGTTGAGGATTGTTTATACTGTGATAGTCATAGTTAGTACTGTGGTGATGATGATGATCAAAACAAGCTTGTGAGAAAGCTGTGCATCAGCCTAAAAAACTGTTTGATGGTGATATTTTTAAAGTTTCACGATTTGGATACTATCAAGCTATCAAAATTAAATACTCGTAAATTCAAGAGGAAACAAATTTTGTTCGTTAGTTTGTGAGGTGTGGGCGCTTAAAGTTGAAATTTCTGGAACAGATCATCTCAAAATAGGTTGCAAATACAATCTTGAAATTTTGAGCAATTTTAAAGGTATTGCCTAACAAATAAAATACACAATTTCCCAAAATATCAACTTTTGAAAGAAATAACGAATTTTCCATATAGATTGGAAATTAAGTCATTTTTTGACGAAAATGTAATTTTGTTTTCGAAAATGTTTTTTTCCAAGTTTAATATTTTATTTGTTTTTAAAAACTAAATATTTTATTTGTATTTTATCACCATAAAAAACGTTTTTTTAAAGGTGATGCACAGGAGCACAGCCTTGTTGATTAGACGATTTGTGTTGAACACTGTCATTAAAAGTAGCGTTTATTAAAATTCAACCTCTTATTCCGTGAGCATAATACTATACTGATGTCTCTTTCTTGAGTAAATGCAACCAAATCTTATATTAAAAATTTTCAAGATATATCTCGTTGAGATAGAGAATGAGAAATACTGAGATTGATTCATTGATTGAATTGGACATTGAATTAATCCTTGCTTTAATATTAGGGCGGAGGGCTTCCTGCTCCTCTCTGCCACTCAGCAGCTGTGAGAGAGAGGCAGGAGATTAGATTAGATTAGATTAGATTACTTTATTCATGTAGATAACAATAATTATAACTGCTTAGATTCTAGATTACAAAAGTTGTAAGTATGTATAAGTAATATAATTCTTAACTTTTATGAATATGTAACTAATAATTTTTCAACAATATTAACAATTATCAGTGAACAATAAGTGAGTTTATCTACATGAAACGGCAGTTTAAGTGTCATTCTACATGTCCATGAAACGGCGAAGTTGGACGGATGTCAATGTCCATTCTTGGAAAAAAGGATGTCAAGGACTTTTTCATTAACACCACCCCGTGAAGAGAGAGAGAGAGAGAGAGAGAGAGAGAGAGAGAGAGTGGATACAAAAGGATAAAGAGAGTGAAGCGTGGTATGTATTTGGTCATTAAAATACGACCAAATAAGTATACCACGCTTCGCCACTAAGGGAGATAGACAGAATCGAATGCAGAATTAATGCAGCACGGAATATCATTATTAGAAATTACAAAGAGAACTTACTACTGTAGCTAGAAGAGAAAGGTCTAATTCTCGACCTGACCTTATCCTAACCCAATAACCCCCCGGTGCAAATAGTCAGTGATGATGATTACAAAAACCCATTACACTATTGGACAAAAAAGGAGGCCCGTAATAGTTCTTACCTTCGCCGTCAGAGTGGTATTCACTATGTTACTCCGTTCTTGGATAAATCAAGTGTAGTACAGTGCACTTACTGGAAACTATTATAGTTGAGAAATAAAAAACATGTATGGGGAAACGAAGAAGATGGAGAACAAGAAGAAGAAGAAGGAAGAGGACCGAGGAGAAGTATGAGGAGGAGAGGTGTAGAGGAGGAGGAGCAGAGGAGTGTGAAGAAGAAAATAAAAAGGAGGATAACAAGGAGAAGAAGAAGAAGACGAAGAGGGAGAAGAAGAAGAAGATGAAGAAAAGAAGAAGAAGAAGAGAGAAGAAGAAGAAGAGATGGAGGAGGAGGAGAATAATTGGATAGATAAGGAAAAGAGATAGAATAGCAGAAGAAAGAAGAAAAGAAGGAGAACAGCTGGAGAATGAAGAAAAGAATGAGAAAAGCTGTAAAATGAAGAAAAGAATGAGAAAAGCTGCAGAATGAAAAAAGAATGAGAACAGCTGAAGAAAGAAGGAGAATGAGAAGCTTAAGAGAAGAAGAAGGAAGGAGAAGAGGAAGAAGGAGGAGAAGAAAACAAAGTGGAAGAAGAAGAAGGAAGGAAGAAGGAAGAGAAGAAGTACTAAGATAAATAGGAGGAGAGGAGTAAGAGGAATAGGAGAAAAAAGGAGGAAGAGAATAAATAGTAAGAGCAGGAGAAGAGTAGGAGAAGAGAGGAGGAGGAGTAGTAAGAATAGGAGAGGAAGCAAGAGAAGGAATAGGGAGAGGAATAGGAGGAGGAAGAGGAGAAGAAGGGAGAGAAGGAGTTGTGAGAAGAGTAAAAGATGAAGCAGGAGGAGGTGATAAAGAAGAAAGAGAAGGAGTAGTTAAATGAGTAGAAGGAAGAGAAGGAGAAGAAGAAGAAGAATAAGAATAAGAAGGTAATGATGGAGTAGTGGGAGAAGAAGAAGAAGAAGAAGAAGAAGAAGAAGAAGAAGAAGAAGAAGAAGAAGAAAAATTAGGAGAGGGCCAAGGGGGAGGAGCAGTAGAAGGAGGAGATGAAGAAGAAACAAGGAGGAGATCAAAGGTAGAAGGAGGAAGAGAAGAAGAAGAAGACGAAGAAGATGGATGTGAATGAGGAGATTAGTGAAAGAAGTTGAAGAAGAAGGAAAAGTTGCTAGAGAATGTGAATTCTGTACTATGAAAAATAGAAGGAGATAATGAAGAAGGAGGAGAAGAAGATGAAGAAGAAGCAAGATGAGAAGAGATATCAGAAGAAGAAGTCAATGAAGAAGAGAAAAAAGTTGGATAACGTGAACCCAAGTACAGAGTAGTGTTAATTCCTTACAAAGATGAAGCCAAGGAATGCATTTCAAGATCTTGAGCCACATTAGGAAACTAGTAAGACTAAGTTTTTTTCTGAATTTTTTATCGTCTTTGCTACAAATGTTGACAAATTACACAAGTTGTATTGTGTATGGCTTGAGAAATCATTTCATCTGACACAATCTAGAAGGTTTTGTTCTTAAAGGTCTATTCAAGCTGAATGTCATTGCTATCTAAATCAAGAATTCGAGTTCTAGTGTCATCTAAATCTAGAATTCGATTGATAGGAGTAGGTCGGAGTGGATTGTTTTTGGTTTAAAGACTCGGTTTCTGGTCGTAAAATCCTCTGTTGAGTGCACTGAGTGAGATTTTGGATGGGTTCCAATTCTATTTATTGACCGAAAAAGGCATTGATGAGATATGTTTTCGATCAACATGTGTACTAATGTCGAGAATGAGGTTTGAAGAATGCTGAAAACTTGGTTTGAATTGAATTCAGGGTCGAGGTCGAGTTTATCATGAATGCAATTAATTAAATTCAATTGAAGATAATACATGAATTTAATTGTTGTCATGCACTATTTATACTTGTTCTTATCAGCTGATTGATTTGGATGGTACTAGAGAGAGTGTATAGTTCGTGGCGAAGCGTGGTATACTTAACAGGTCATCGCTGGGTATATTTCCTATAGGACATGACCGGTTAAGTATACCACGCTTCGACACGGTGTATAGTAACAGTGTGGACATTGCATGTCACACTTTTGATTGGTTAGCTCCGACAAATCCACCATACTTTTGCCAATTCCCATAAAATATTTGCATTGAATGAAAAGCAAATAATATGTTACGAGTTCACGCAGTGCAGCGCAGTCGCAAAGCGCCGCTCAATTGAATTTTCTAAAATTCTCAGTTTTAAATAGTTGCTATTTTGACTATCTGCAGCTGTCAGCAGCTGTCATACCAATGTTATTCTACCTTGTACAGATGACTATTCATAGTCACTGTACTTTTTTTAGCTTCCAAGCTCTATCATTCAATAACTTAGTACATTTCAATGTCAACAGATAGCACCACAGGTACCTATTTTTGGTTCTCATTATTTTTCTCCCATTTAAAGTTATTATTTTTGAAAAACAAATAGAGCCTGCAGAAATTCGATTTTTTATCTATCTTCTGGCGCAAACCGCATCAAAATCAGTTCACTCAAACTTCTCCACGAACTTTCCAAAGTCGGGCACGAAACTCTTTTCGTGTATAAGACAATAATCAAACAATTAATAATTAACTCTTTCAATTTAGATAAGGCCTATACATCTCGTGTGTACAAATCTCGTTTAAACTAATCCAAAAAAACGTACTTTCAACTGGGTTTTATTTATAAATTCATGGTGCAATCAACTGCAAGAAGAAGAAGAAGAAGAAGAAGAAGAAGAAGAAGAAGAAGAAGAAGAACAACAACAAAAGAAGAAGAAGAAGAAGAAGAAGAAGAAGAAGAAGAAGAAGAAGAAGAAGAAAGAAGGAAGAACAAGAAGAACAAAAAGCAGAAGGAGAAGAAAAACAAGAAGAAGAAGAAACCTAAGAAGATGAAGAAATGAATAGATTAATGCCAAGAACATAAAAAAAAACAGTGAAAGAACAGATCCAAGACCAAAACGAACGAAACCCATTTGTGTAGAAAATTATTATAAAATTATGCAACAGTCTACCATAATGTATGCATATTAACTACATTATTGCATCATCGTAAAATTCTTTCCAGTTTTCAACTCACATCGGAATCAAGATAAAAATCTCAACTTTAAACGGTCTTTTCAACCTACCGACAATTTCTTCTCACTCTTCAACCTCTTCTATATTTCCCAAATTGCCGCTTCATATATAAATATTGATTATGTGATTATTAACATCGAATTTCGTCTCTTTTTGGACATCGATTGAAAAATAAATTACAATTTCTAAAAACTACGAAGATAGTTATCGTTTTTAATTACAGGCCGCCACTGGCTTGTAGGCTACACTAGGTACCACTTTGGTGGTCGTTTTATCAATATTCCTTTTTCAATCAACTCATTTCATCATCTTCTTCTTGCTCTTATCTCCTTGCATTTTTCTCTCTCAGCCTTCGTCTCTCAATTGCCTATTTAGCCTTTTTACCGCACTCTTAACGCCTTATTTACATGTAGCCTTCAATACACATGAATTTTCAAATGTAAGAATGTTTCAAACTCTTCAAACTTCTAATAACCTTACCACATTTACTTACAACTAGGACATCCCTGGTCGCACAAAATTGCGATTATTGAACTTCTTTAAATGGATTCCAATCGTCCTCCTCCTCCTCCTTCTTCTTCTTCTTCTTCTCTTTTATTTCAACCTTCTTCTCCTCCTCCTCCTCTCCTTCTCCTCCTCCTCCTCTCCTTCTCCTCCTCCTCCTCCTCACCCTCCTCATGCTCCTCCTCCTTCTTCCTCTTTCCCTTCTTCCCCTCCTTCTTCATCTCCTTCTTCTATTCATTCTTATTCTTATCCTCCTTGATTCTCTTCTTATCCTTATTCGTCTTCTTCTCCTTCTTCTCCTCATTCTTCTTCTTCTCCGTCTTGTCCTCCTCCTTCTCCTTCTTCTTCCTTTTTCCTCTTCTTCTCCTCCTTCTTCTATTCATTCTTATTCTTATCCTCCTTGATTCTCTTCTTATCCTTACTTGTCTTCTTCTCCTCATTCTTCTTCTTCTTCTTCTTCTCCGTCTTGCCCTCCTTGTACTTCTTTTAAATCTTCTACTTCTCCTTCTTCTTCTTCATCTCCTCATTCTTCCTGTTCTTCTCCTTCTTCTCTCCTTTTTCTCCACATTCCTATTCTTCTCCATCTTCTTCTCCTAATCGTTCAACTTATACTTCTTCTTCTTTCCCTCCTTATTCTACTTTTTCTTCTTCGACTGCTTCTTCTCCATCTTCCTTTCCTTCTTCTTATCCTTCTTCTTTTTTCTCCTTTCTTTTCCATCTCCTTCTTCTTCTTCTGTTTTTCTTCTTCTTTTCTTTCTAACTCTCTAGCTATCTCGTTTCCTATTTCTGCATAAACGCCCTCACCGGTGCAAGGAACAATGAATAAATTTTTCTATTCTATACAAAGATTTTTTCTGTTGCAATACAATTAGACAGCTAATTATTTCAGATTATTATTGAACGGCATGCATGTCAGAAGTTTGTACTATCATATTATTTTCAAATCCTGTATGCATGCCAGCATTGAATTAGTAATGTTCTGAAACAATTAGCGATCTGGGAGTTGAGAAACTACAAAGAATTGAAGATAAAATATTCAATGAAGCCCAGAAGAGGTAGCGATGGCTTAAAAAGCATGTAGTTTTTGAGAAAAAATACTTAGGGAAGTGCTGAATTTAACATGTAAAATATAGGAAAAATCGATCTCTTGATCTCCAGTACCGTCACATGATCAGCTGGCTCGGAGCTTTGAATGGACTGAGATCCGCGTGAACACTACTTTGTATTCTAATTATCTTGGATTAGACTAAGGGCCGGTTCATGAGCTCGGGATTTAGCCAAGTCCTAGACTAAAACGGGTTGCTACCGTAGCATCGACAAACGTTTGTCTTGACAGGTTAGTGGGTAAGCAGCATAGAGAGCCCTTAATACATAGTGTCGAGGCTAATGTTTGTCGATGTTACGGTGGCCACCCATTTCTGTCTAGGACTTAGCTAAATCCCAAGCTTATGAACCTGCCCATAGATGCGCGTAGACACTACCTTGAATTCTAATAACCAAAATAGTAACAAGTAGAAAAGTCGAAAGTAACAAGGTCTCAATATTATTCTGAATCATCAGCTGATAGGAACCAAAGGTCAACCAATGACGCCCACAGGGATAAAGCCGCCGCACCGGCAGTACTGTTGACGCCTCAAATAGTATTATGTCCCACAACATTATTTTTGTGTTGGTGGTTCCAGCCTAACTGACTGCAAACCGCTTTTTTCTTCAACTCTTTTTTTCATCATCTTCTTCTTCTTCTTCTTCACCAACTCCCCTTTTCTTTTTCTTGCTCTTCTTTTCTCTTCTCCTTTTGATTCCTAGTGATTTTACAAAATCACTGTGATTGCACAGTGCCAACCTCAAACTCCCACAACTGACGTTTGTATTATTTTTTCTCACCTGATCTGACCGGTTTAGAGGGAGTAGGAGAGAAACGTACGAGACAGAAAGAGACAACAGAAATTTAAATAAAAAACAAAATTGAGATCGAAGAGAGATGAATACAGCACAAAATAGAACACTGAAATTTGTGTTCTAAACTTGTTACAGATCTGAGATTTATTATGCGTACACCGGTTAGTCAAGACAAGAAAGACAAGATTATTAGTCGTTTAGTCATTAGCATCACCATACGCTTATGAGCTGAAGCAGCACACACCGATGCAATAACTAATCGGTGTGTATTGCTTCATAAGCAACTATGTGAAGTACTGTGACTAAACGTGACTTCTTGTCTTGTCTTGACTAACCGGTGTACGCCTAGCCTAAGTATTATTTAATTTGTCTAGCTTGATTCGCTATGAACTTGAAGGTTGATGACAGGAAAAAAACAATATTAGAATTGTTGGATAAAGCCTATGAAGCTAGAAAGAAGATCTTTGGATATTATTAAATTAGGCTGGCTTGATGCACAATGAACTTGAAGATTGAATCCGAGTTGGAAAGCTTTGACGATCATTGTTTATTATTCAGATTGGATAGTAGTTGTTTGTTTGGAACTTGGCCAGGACTTGTAGTGGGAAGTAGTTAAAGGACTAAGGATGCTCACAGGAAGAGGAAATGAAGGTTGGTGAAAGAAGACAAAGAAGAATAAGAATATAAAAGGAGGAGTTGAAGAAGAAGAAGAGGAGGAAGAAGATAGAAGGAGGAGGTGAAGAAAAAGAAAAAAATAGAAAAAAGGAAGTGGTGAAGAAGAAAATGGAGGAGAAGAGGAAGAAAAGAAGATGAGGAAGAAGAAGAAGAAGAAGACAGAAGGAGGTAGTGAAGAAAACAAAATATAAAAAAAAGGAAGTGGTGAAGAAGAAGATGGAGGAGAGAGAAGAAGAAGAAGAAGAAGAAGAAGAAGGAGAAAAGTAGAGAAGGAAGAAGAAGATAGAAGAAGAAAGAAGAAAACATAAAAAATGAAGTGCTGAAGAAGAAAATGGAGGAGGAAGAGAAGAAGAAGAAGTAGAAGATAAGAGGAAGAGGAAGAGGAAGAAGAAGAAGAAGAAGAAGAAGAAGAAGAAGAAGATAGAAGGACGTGGTGAAGAAGAAGAAAAAATATAGAAAAAGGAAGTGGTGAAGAAGAAGGTGATGAAGAAGAAGAAGAAGAAGAAGAAGAAGAAGATAGAAGGAGGAGGTTAAGAAAAGAAGAAAATAGAAAAAGGAAGTGGTGGAGAAGAAAATGGAAGAGGAGAGAGAGAAGAAGAAGAAGTAAAAGAAGAAGGAGGAAAAGTAGGAAGAAGAGTGAGAAGAGAATTGAAGAGGTCACATGCGTGAGAGGAAGTTGTTTGTTCATAAGGAAATGAGCATTGATTCTGGAATCAGAATACTAACAGTAGTATAGCAATTAAACATTAATTATTGCATTGGAGAGTTTGAGTCGAATTTCAAGTTGCTTAAATTTTTTTGTTCATTTCATTTGATGAAAAATTTGACATACTTTAGGACTTACTTAATTTTATGTTCGTTCTCGGTTACTATTGGTTCAGGCCTAATGTGTTATAATACAACCAGCTCTTGTACAATTGGTTAGCACCTTACAATGTTAATTCAATTACGCTGAAAACCTACCTTCAAATTTCTTACTTATTCTGAAATTGGGCAATAAAGCTTTGAATAACTTTTCAGTTATTAGTTTCTGTTATTTCATGTTTCTGTTAGGCTAGGCGTACACCGGTTAGTCAAGACAAGACAAGACGAGATTAGTCACAGTACTTCACATAGTTGCTTATGAAGCAACACACACCGATTAGTCATTGTAATTAGACGTGTCTTCATAAGCAACTATGTGAAGTACTGTGACTAAACGTGACTAATCTCGTCTTGTCTTGACTAACCGGTGTACGCCTAGCCTTATAGTAACAGAGTTCATTTCCACTGAACAAAACACAGAATTTGTTTCAAAAATACTCGTATATTTTACGTTATTATTTTGTCAAGTAGGATACACATAGATTTGGTTGTGATTTGTGAACATTACAAAGTGATAAGAGTATTACGATAAAGACTAGCTTGTGAAAACTATTCATAATCAACTTTGACCATATAGATTTGAATTTTATGTTTTCTCTCCTATAAAACGGTTGTTCTACAATACTCGTCTACATAGATTTCAACATAATTAATATTGAACTGTTTCGAAAATATAGATTTGAATTTTATGTTTTCTCTGCTATAAAATGGTTGTTCTACAATACTCGTCTACATAGATTTCAACATAATTAATGTTGAACTGTTTCGAACATATAGATTTGGATTTTATGGTTTCTCTACCATAAAATGATTGTGTTAGATACTCGTGCATATAGATTTCAACTATAATTAATGTTGAACTGTTTCGAACATATAGATTTGAATTTTATGGTTTCTCTACCATAAAATGATTGTGTTAGATACTCGTGCATATAGATTTCAACTATAATTAATGTTGAACCGCTTTGAACTTATGAATTTAATTTTATGGTTTCTCTGCCATAATATGGTTGTGTTTCAATTCTTGTGAAAATAGATTTCAACTATTGATGTTAACCCGCGAAAAAATGTGATGAATAAGTGAAAGTGGATCAAACGATCATGAATAGAGTGTAGTGAGTCCATAAATATTATGGTAACAGAAGTAGGCTTATGGACTAGCTCGCCATATGGAATGTTATGGTTGTGGTGCGATCATGGTGCTACGCGTGTCAGATGCTTCTGGCCAATGGGGGGTCAGAGTCCCCCCAGGGGGACCCCAGGTTCCCCTACAAGCCGTGGAAACACCCGAGACCCCGATCCTACAACAAGGTAATTGTAAATTATTTTATGGCATTCATTTTGTCTTGAAATTCTGTATCGAAATCATGTATAACATGACCACCTTCCTATTTAGAAAAATGGCGGCTATTGGATTCAAAATGGCGGAACCAAGATTTTAGAGTCACAGTTGGGTGTAGTATTTTCAATTCGAGTAGGATCTCCAATGTCACCTACCGTCAAATTAACTTTGTATATGAAAGATAAAGCCGTTTCCATACTTTTCACCAACTCTGTATAGTGTTTGGGTACTTTGATTGAATTACTATTGATTGAATTTTATTTTTATTTTCAATTCATTTATATTTTTCAAATTGTATTGTATGAAGGAGACAAAATATGTTTCTACCTGTTTTCTCCAATAATAGAATAAAATTATACACTTATCCTTGATAAGTGTATAACTTAAGTGTTTTAACAGAAATCAGCTGTTTCGGTAATAATCAAACAGTGATTTCGACACAATAATCAAAAAGCTTAAAAGTCTTGAAGACATTCAAAATCTTTCAAAGACCTTTTTATAGAAGACCTTTCAAAGAATAACTTTTTAAACGACCTTTTCAATAATCTGCGAGATTCAGCATTTGTAGGTTAAGTATTGTAGTGGTGAAGAAATAATATCTCTCTATCTATCTAATGCTCTTGCTAAAACAGCTGTTTTGGTGTGCATTCAACTATTTGATTGTATAGAGTACAGTGATATTCATTTAATTTGACGCTTGGCATTAGATAGATAGAGAGATATTATTTCCTGACGTTGCTGATGACCGTAGAGTACGATGGTAAAGAAATAATAGCTCTCTATCTAATGCTCTCGCTAAAACAACGGTTTTGGTGTGCATTCAACTGTTTGATTGTATAGAGTACAGTGATATTCATTTAATTTGATGCTTGGCATTAGATAGATATTGAGATATTATTTCCTGACGTTGCTGATGACCGAAGAGTACGATGGTAAAGTAATAATAGCTCTCTATCTAAAGCTCTCGCTAAAGCAGCTGTTTTGGTGTGCATTCAACTATTTGATTGTATAGAGTATAGCAGGATTCAATTCGACTTGTCATAAATCAGCTGATCCAGTAATAATTAAAGAGTGATTTCGACACAATAATCACAAGGCTTGAAAGTCTTAAAGACCTTTAAAGTCTTTAAAAGACCTTTTTAAAGAAGACCTTTCAAAGAATAACTTTTTAAATGACCTTTTCAATAATCTGCGAGATTCAGCATTTGTAGGTTAAGTATTGTACTGGTGGCCGAGTAAAACATATGTTTTCTGACAAGTTAAAAGGATCCTGCTATATTTATTCACAAATCAGCTGTTTTATTCAAGATTATTATATCGGATGGAACTTGATCGAAAATGAGATTTTACAAGCGCCTTTAGAGGGGTCAATTTATTGTTATTTGATACTTTCTCTATGGTCTAATTGCTTTAGTGCTTTTCATCCTTGAAGATATCTGAGTACAGAAACAGTACCCCACAACTTTCCGAGCTAGCCAATCACACGCCTGCAACGTTGCCAATACGCACACTTCTATAATAGTGATAAACAGATGATTAATTTCTGATCATCTGCTCTACTTGTAAATAATCCAAGTTAACACACCGAGTCGTGATATCAGACTGAAATTTCGGTTTAATACGCATGCGTGCACAGATGATTGAACAGCACACAATATGACAACATTGCCAGGCATTCCAAAGATTGGATAACGCACCAAGCTGGCCAGTTGTCTTCAAGGATGAAAAGCACTATAGATGGTGTTTATCAAGTAAATAATACGATTGATAAAGTAATAAGATAATTCTTGATTTTAACCCACTTATTGTTGATGAGCAAATGAACAAAACTGTTGATTTTAACCCACTTTGACTACTAGGTCAAAATTAGGTTGTTTTTCAGTTGACTAGTGTTTATCCAGCTTGCAATAATATGATAAGAGACGATGCAATAACAATTTATTTTTAGCAAATTAAGATTGTTGAGAGTGTATTTTCCAAATTGAATCGCTTATCTATGAGTCACTGATAGATGTTTTCCGAAGTAATTAATAATTTGATTACATTAGATCAATGAAGAAATTTCATTGAATTATTATCGTCAATACTTTTTGGCAATGTATTCAATTTGATGACGTAGGAGCTGAAGATGGGGGGACGGTGAATAAAGAATTGACAATAATAATAATAGAGAATAATGGAGAAAGAAGAATTTCGCAAAGAAAAGGATGAAAGATTGATATAGAAAGACGGAGAAAGATGCAGTAGAAAAGTTAGAAAAATTGCTTAGAAAAGGATGAGGAATAAGAATAAGAAGTAGGATTCGATAAAGAAGAGTAAAAGAAAAGTGAAAAATACAAGCAGAAGAATAAGAAAAGAAGAAGACAAGTAATTAGAGGAAGAAGAAGAAGAAGTAGATGAAGGAAGAACGTTGAAAAAGCAGAAGGAACAAGTAATCCAAAGAGACGGAAGAAAGAAGAGAAGGACGAGAAAAAGATGATGAAAGGAGGGGAATAGAAGAAGGAAGAAGAGCTAAGTAGAAAGATTTAAAAGAGAAAAAAATTATATCGAGAAAGATTGGAAGATGACGAAAAGGAGGAGGAGGAGGTGGAGATGTTGAAGAAGAAAATGAAGAAGAAACTAGAAGAGAAGAAGATGAAGATAAGGAGGAGGAGAAGGTGGAACAAGGAAAAGAGTTTAACCAGGAGTGAAGATAGAGAACAAGAAAAATAGATAAAAAGAAACAATTGATAGAGTGGATAGAAGAGAAAAGAAAGAAGAAAGAAGAAGAAGAAGAAGAAGAAGAAAAAGATGATGAAGAAGAAGAAGAAGAACAAGAAGAAAAAGTTGAAGAAGGAGGAGCAGAAGAGGAGGATGAGAAGAAGAAGAAGAAGAAGAAGAAGAAAAAAGAAGAAGAGGAAAGAAGAGGAAGAAAAAGAAGATGAAGAAGAAGAAGAAGATGAGGAAGAAGAAGAAGAAGAAGAGGAGGAGAGGAAGAAGAAAAGAAGATGAAGAGGAAGAAGAAAATAAAGGACAAGAAAAAGTTGAGAAGAAGAAGAAGGAGGACGTGGAGCAGAGGAGAAGAAGAAGAAGAGAAGAAGAAGAAGAAGAAGAAGAGAAGAAGGAGGAGGTGGTGCAGAGGAGGGGAAGAAGAAGGAGGAGAGAAGAAGATAAAGAAAACTGAGAAAGAACAGAACGTTTAATAAGATGCACCGATAATGGCACTTCAAAGTTCAGTTCGCCTTATCAATTAACATACAGTTGTTATTGATGAGAGCTATTTCACAAACATGGCAAATTCAACATTGTGTGTGACAAACAGTTCCATTGAGAACATCATAAATGCAGAGCATGTGGTGAACTTGTGACTGGTGGAGTATTAGTGGATTAATGCTTTATTAGTGAAGATATGTGGTGAATATTCGTGTTTGAAGTGGTATTTTGTGATGGAATTTTATTAGTGTTTGATACTTTTTCATTCAAATTTCTTTCATTGAAGAAAGTGTTTCATAAGACAGTTTTGAAATTTGAGGGAGAGGTATTGTGAAAACTGTGGTGTGAAATAGAGTATTTGAATGTGATTTGATGGTTTACACGCGGTTTGAAGTGATACATTCCAAATTTATTGATTTATTGAAAAACTTGATCCATAAAAGTAGTCTACACAGTGCCTTTAAAAATTATAACAGTAGCCTATAACACAGTTTTGTGGAAAATGTGCAGTGAAATTTGGAGTTAAATGGAATATTTGAATGTTATTTGGTGATTTTAAACGTGGTTATTGAAGTGATGAATCTCAAATTTAAACTTTGTTGATGTCTTGAACAATTTATTATTAAAGACTACGTAATATTTGAAAAAAATACCAGTAAGCTACATGGGATTTCATGTTGAAATATTGTGAAATTTTTCGTTGAAATAGATTTTTTTGAAAGTGAAAGTGAGTGATGGAATTAGACTTCTAAATTTGTTGTTTCCTTATACGATTCTAAAAATTTCAAAATTTCTGAATTCTAAATTTCCTTATACATTTCATAATAATTTGAAAAATAACAGCGGGCTACATGAGTATCACATAAACATCACAGGACTTTCTTCTGATATTATGAATTAAGTACTATGTTATTCAGCTTGGAACCTACTTTTTGAGATGATGGTGTGAATTCGATAGAAAAAAACGTTTGATGAAAGTTTTTTGTAAAGAAAGATTTGAAACAAATTTGAGAGAAAAGCAATGAAGAAAGAAAAAACTAAGATTTTTACTTGCTGGAATATGGGAACGTGGAGTTACAAGTACAAAATAAAGGCTGAGAAACAGCTGTTAAAGGTGAGGATGTTGTATATCATGGGAATTAAGAGAAATTTGGGTGGGGATAGTATAAAACTATAATAGTTTATAGTACAGAGAGTGTGTAGTAACAGTGTGGACATTGCATGCATGTTACACTTTTGATTGTTAGCTCGGACAAATCTACCATACTCTTGCCAATACCCATAAGGCTAGGCGTACACCGGTTAGTCAAGACAAGACAAGACGAGATTAGTCACGTTTAGTCACAGTACTTCACATAGTTGCTTATGAAGCAACACACACTGATTAGTCATTGCATCGGTGTGTGCTGCTTCGCAACTAATATGTGTGACTAAACGTGACTAGTCTCGTCTATCTTGACTTTCTTGAACTGTGTACGCCTAGCCTAAATACGTTGAGTACACGCAAATCATATGTTATGTAGAATACATTTCCAACCTACAATTCGCCTTTGCCAGTTTTAGTTTCCCATAATTTCAATTATGTTGAAATTATGGGAAACTATGCTCTAAAACTAAAGTTTTTAAAGCAATACCAAGAGTGAACAGACTATTTTAAATGTTAGAAAAGTTAATTGGGTTAATGGGTTAACGTTTGTCTGTAATCCCGTATCAAATTCAAAAATTTGGCAAAAGTATGGCGGTGGCGGAATTTAAAATTATACCAATACAATGTTATGGACCCATTCACACGAATGACCACACTGTTATTATACAGTCTCTGTAGAGTTTTTCCAATCTATCATCATTCCTTACAATTTTTCAAGTCAACTGCCTGAAGCCTGGTTTTCATTAGTAGAGTTAGTGTTAGAGTTCCCTGGGCGAGTACTAACTATCTTGTGAACTCTCCCAATGAAAACGTTCATAGTAGAGTGATGGTAGAGTACTTGTTTTTAAGTACCAAGTAAGTAGAGTAGAGTTAGTACGGTAGAGTTAGTATGCTAGTTACTCTACCACCAACTCTACTAATGAAAACCAGGCTTGAGTCTTTGAAGCAATACCATGAGTGAAAAGACTATTTTAAATGTTAGAAACGTTAATTGGATTAATGGGTTAACTTTTGCCTGTAATCCCGTATCAAATTCAAATATTTGGCAAAAGTATGGCGGTGGTGGAATTGAAAAATGTACCAATACAATGTTATAGACCCATTCAGATGAATGAACACACTGTTATTATCAGCGACCACATAATACAAATAGACGGAGCATTCCTATTACTTCAACATTACGGGCGATGAAGCCAATTCTGGCGCCTAATACCTAAGTAAGATGGCGGCGGTTTACATGAGGGAGAGAGACAAGATTATGCCAGCTGTTTTCTGTCTCTCTTCCACTCATAACTCGCCATCTCCCTAAATCTTAAGTATAGTAACTTCAATAAACCTGAGTGCTACGTCTATTTGTATTATGTGGTCGCTGGTTATTATACAGTCTCTGTAGAACCAACTGTTTTTCCAATCCATCATCATTCCTTACAATTTTTCAAGTCAACTGCCTTATTGTACTCCAATATTATAATGAATTCTATAATACCAGTTATAGTACCAGTTATTTAATTTTTCTTTTCCCTCTCTCTGTACTCCAATATTATAATGAATTCCATAATACCAGAATTATAGTACCAGTCTGAACTGATCAGGAGTGACCTGAAAACTCTGACACCAGACCTGAGCCAGCCAGGTTACACAAATTATTATTAGTACCAGTTATTTAATTTTTCTTTTCCCTCTCTCTTTTGCAGAACTACTCTCGAGACTCGGCGTCACCTTTGGTTGGTGGAGGGGGCACGGGAGGTGGAGGGGGAGTGGGTCATCACCCCCACCACGAGAAACGCGCAGCCAACAATTTGCAGACGTTGCAAAACGCGTCACAGCGTCAGCCGCACACCACGCTACAACGGCATGCCAAGGCCAATCGTCATCAACTGCTGTTGCCCAGGTTGGTTTGGAGGTCACCTAAACTATAGTCCGTGCAAACCTTAGTTTGCAGTATTACGTTTATGGGGCGCAGTGTTGCCGGATTGCACAGTAGCCAGCAAAGCTAACTCGGAGGAGTAAGTGAGAAAAAGTCAATGAGCTCCAAAACACTCTGATGTCAATTTCACAATTTTCCCAACATTCAGATCCGAATTTTGTTTTTTGAAAAATTCAAAAGCGTTCACTATCATTTGTCGTTGTCCACTTTTAAGTTTTCATTCCACGCTTTCTTTCCATTTCTCCAACTTGCTAATACCCTACCGCCTATGATAAAAATTATTCACTATCTATATTATATACTCACTATTGTACAATCTAACTCATGACCTAATGACCTTTTAAAAATTATTCATAGTATAATAGTTAAAACATATAAATAGATAATTAATTGTGCTAATTTTTCTCATTCATGTAGTTTGATAGAATAAGAATGTAAACAAAACTAGAGAGAGCAGAAAAGAGGCGAACAGCTGTGAGGAGGAGTAATGAATAAAATAATAAGCAAAACATGGCAACAAGCGCTTCCATATCCCCATAACAAATAGCATTGCCATTTAAACGCTTACTGCAAACTAAGGTTTGCACGGACTATAGTAGCACTTTTCGTCAATGAGCTAAATATCTAACTGGAGATAGCCACTAGCAAGGGCTGCTATACAAAACATGTGTTCCGTCTAATTTTGATTTGGAGGTCACCTAAACTATACCTTTTCCAATTGTATTTGAGAAAGTGTCAATTCAATTTGAGAAAGTACCAGTTGTATTTGAGAATAGTGATTTGTAATTGAGAAAACATCAGTTGTAAATGAGAACGGTCAATTGATTTGATAAGATATCACATGTAATTGAGAATGGTGAATTGTAAATGAGAATGGTGAATATTGTAAATGAGAAATTCTCACATGTTAAAAGTTATAGCAGGAGCCAATTAACTTGTCATAAATCAGCTGATCTAGTAATAATTAAACAGTGATTTCGACACAATAATTAAAAGGCTTGAAAGTCTTAAAGACCTTTAAAGTCTTTAAAAGACCTTTTTAAAGAAGACCTTTCACAGAATAACTTTTTAAAAGACCTTTTCAATAATCTGCGAGATTCAGCATTTGTAGGTTAAGTATTGTGATCATATGCTTGTCGATCATATGTTTTATGACAAGTTAAATGGATCCTGCTATAAATGAGAAATTGTCACATGTAAATGAGAAGTTAAAAACGTGAAAAAGGTCAGCTGGTTCTTTAATTTGATTTCTCAATTACAACTGACATCTTCTCAATTTCAAATGATACTTTCTCATTTACAATTCACCATTCTCAATTACATGTGATATCTTCTCAAATACAATTGACCGTTCTCATTTACAACTGATGTTTTCTCAATTACAAATGACCATTCTCAATTACAATTGATACTTTCTCAAATACAACTGGAAAAGGTGTAGTAGCACTTGTCATCAATGAGCTAAATATCTAACTGGAGATAGCAACTAGCAAGGCCTGCTTTACAAAACATGTGTTCCGTCTAATTTCGTTAGGTTGGCAAGAAGATGAGGATGAATTTTTTTAGAACAGTATGTGGTACCAAAAAAAAACTAGGTTGGCAATAAGATGGGGATTGAAATTTTTTTCTCTAGAACAGTAGGCCTATGCTATACAAAAATTGAATTTAAAAATTAGTATGCTATACAAAAGATTGGGTGGTACTTAAGGTTATTAGATAGAAGGTTGAACCATTCCTAATGCTTTTTGAATCCACAAGCTGTTGTAGTGGGGGGACTGATTCAGGTGACGTCATTTTGATAATATCAGCTGTTGATAATTGACTGATATTTGGCGGACCGCGAGTGTGACGTTACATGAATCAAGAAATCAGACTTTCCCCTCCACTTTGCACCTTACACCAACGATGGTTCAACCTTCTCTCTAATAACCTTGATTGGGTGGAACCTAGCTTGTTCATCAGTGCTACCTCCAGTTTGATATTTTGCTCAGTGCTTGTCGTAGCGTAGTAGGCTATTCATGCTTTCATAGCATAGAGGAGTATTTAAATCCAAAATAGTTGAAAAGAATACATTTTTAATCTTGTTCAATTCAAGACTTTAAATTCTTTCAAAGTCTTGTCCATGATTTTGGACAAGATTTGAAGAGATTTTGTAAAAGCTCTAAGGACCGTTGAGTGAGTGTTGAGTGATACATTTCCAGCCTACAGTTAGCTAAGCCGTCGGTCCCGGCTGCCTAAAAACAGTCGTTAAGTCACGTCAGAGACCCTGAACTGATCAGGAGTGACCTGAAAACTCTGACACCAGACCTGAGCCAGCCAGGTTACACGGAATTATTATTATAATTAGCCTACAGTTTGCCTTTGCCAGTGTCAATTTTCATCATTCTAAGCTTTTAACACAATACCAAGAGTAGAGAGACAATTTTTAATGTTAGAAAAGTTATTTTCGATTTTGTTTCTCTTGAAATAAGTTTATAAATGATTGAATGGGTTAATGTTTGCCTGTAATCCCATATCAAATTTTTTTAAAATTGGCAAAAGTATGTCGGCAGCGGGAAATAGTAATGATCTCCACGTACTGTTATGGAGTGCTTCACGCAAATGGCCACACTGTTACCATACACTCTCCGTAATGAAGGTTTAAACTGACTTTTTAATGTGATTGTATTGTAACTCATTTGCAGGTTCTATTTCCCACATGGCAAGCCCACGAACCAGCATCAGCTGGAGCAGAGCATTGAGAATATCAAGAAGGCATTTCAAACGTTGCCCAACTGTCAGGCCAGTCGACAGGACTTCGCCATCATTACTAAGGTAATTCACCAATCAAATCTATTTTCGATTGTCATTTTAATCGAGCCATTTACAGTAGCGGCCACGAAATAAGGCGGCTGAGACATTTTGAGCTGTTGTCAAGTCTTGCAAGTTGACTACTCTAATCATGCAGGGAAATCGACGCAGACGATGAAAATAGGCAACACTGGAAGCTCAACGTTGCCAATTCGTGATGGAGAGCAAGCAATTTTTTACATTCCCTTGTTTCACCGGTTCCATATCTGACAGCAGCGAAAAATTTCTCAGCCGCCCAATGTTTTTGTGACCGCTACTTTTTTTAGTATTGATATAATATGATATCAAATGATTTTATTATTTTTTCGAGAACTCCATTGCTTTAAAAATGTTTTAAAATCGTCATTGTTTCAAAAATGTTCAGAGGTGGATAAAATAAATATAATTTCATTGCCAAGAAACAAATACAATATTATGGGCAACGTCAAACAATAATACAAGAAAGTTTTCAAGAACAAAGTAAAAATTTAAAGATATTTGATAAGGTTAGTAGGCCGGAAGGATAGTTTTTAATAAAATCTTAAAATAAATAGTTATTTATCTACGACCATGTTATAACGCAATCATTACAGTTTCATAATTGAAATCGAAACAGCATTTTCAAAATGGAATTTGAAACTTGTACTATAATGACCCCATTACAGTACAGATTGTATATTATAACACGGTCCTAGTTCAATCTGTTCCAGTTTTAAAACACTGGAACGGAACAAACACAATCGCAGCTGATAAAAGCACTGTAGTTGCTCATGCGTGTGTGCTTTGCATCATGCATTGGCTTCCTAACCTATAAGGTAAACATTGAAATAGAACATGGTCGTTTGAATCAAGGTTAGTTTAGATTGATAATGTAGATATTATTGTTTTTTGTTGGTCGTAGATAAAATGGTGTATGCAATGGTTGTATTTTAGCCTTTAAACGACTTGTGAGATACCTTAAAATAACTCGCGGCGTTGCCGCTTGTATTTTAATCTCGGTATCTCACTCGTTGTTTAAAGGCTCTCATAATACAACCATTGCATTTATTACTATTATGTACTTCTTGTGATTGTAATGTATAGCAGGATCATTTTAACTTGTCAGAAAACAGCTGATTTAACGTCAGTAAACGAGCGTACATCAATCAGCTGTTTTCTGACAATTTAAAATAATCCTGCTATATGTACAATGTATTGTAGAAATTCGGTTGATGTTATGGAACTTCATAATAATAGAAAACACTTTTTGATGTCAATTTCATTTGTTTTATTACTACAGCACTGGGACCGCGGTTTTTTGGCTTCACCAGTCACATTTTCTACAGTACTGTTGAGAATGCGACTGATGAAGTCACGAAACCGCGGTCCAGTGCTGTAGTTATAAAGAAGTGGAATCGACAATTTCAAGCAGTGTTTTCTTTTACAATGTTTAGTGTTTAATTGTGTGATTAGGCTAAATAATTTGAGAGATTATTGTAATTTTGTTGAATTTCAGGCTGCCGGTTGTCCACTATACTGGAAAGCGCCTCTGTTTATAGCCTGCGGTGGGGAGAAACTTGGACATGTTGAAGTCAACACGTTCATCGACTATTGGAGAAGGTGAGCGATCTAGGTTTTGATTCTCTGTTCAAAATAATAGTGGATGATAAGCATACTAACAAATTTAATGTGGAAGAAACTATTAGACGTTGTCTAATATTAGATAGAAGCAGTTTTAGACGAATGTCTGTTAAATCTTCCCAAATTGTAATGAATAAATAATTGGATGGTCTCCGGGTAAAAGGGAATAAGTCAAAATATACCTTTTTACCCACCTGAAATCTACTAAATACTTATTACAATATTCACATGGGTTATAGTAGAGTATGGACTTATTGCCTTTTACCCAAAGATAAAGGTGTCAAAGTAGTTGATTTTCAATAATAAAAAAATTGGAAAAATTGACTTATTCCCTTTTACCCGGAGACTGTCCATATATACTTTAACTTCATGAAACAGTCCCCAGTTCTAGTTATTTCATTACAAACAAATGCGGGTTATAATAGTGCAAAAGACCCCATGGCCCTATTGTAATTTTGTATTTGTAGAGTTAGCAAATAAATATCTTGTAGAGATAAATATCTTAGTTTTTAGAAGGAGATGGGATATTGCAACTTGTTTTTAAATCAGAATAATTTATTGAACGAAATTCCTAATTAATAAAGCTACAAAATACTCTACAGCTACAAATACTTGGGGCCGCTTTCCCCAACGCTGCTTAAAGTAATAACAGCTGACGCTCAATTTTTTTCTATACTTTTCCTATTCTCCGAATGAGGCTTAAGCCAGATGTATTGCTTAAGCAACGTTGGGGAAAGCGGCCCTAAGTAGCTATTATTCTGTTGTCAATATTCGCAGTAGCGGAAGTCTTAAGTTTTCTTTTCTTTGCTAGGGATGATGCCCACATAAGCTCTAAGCTTGTGCGTGGGTAATGGGAAGGATGATGATGAGAGATGAATGGACCTACAGCCTTTGGTGGGTTCCGAACCATCAGGAAGCGACTTTGAAGCTTATAAATTTTTGCATTTAGAGGAGCCGGTCACCGTTACAACGGGAGTGGTAGGCGCTGTCTCTTATCTTATCTCACCGATTAGACTCGCCTCTGCCACTGGGACAACCGCTTCCCTGATGATTTTATAGCATTATTAATTAGGAATCTTCGTTCAATCAATGATTCTTAATACTGGGTGGCGCAAAAAGAATGGATGGATTTTAGTAGGATAGTATCAGTGGACTAGAGCTGTCTGTGACCGCAGAGCGACACCATTTTGTAGGTTAAAGTATCCAGTTTTAGTATCAATGGCGTAATTGACCTTGCAAAATCGCGTATTTGCTGTAGAACAATATTTCCAATAGAATGAATCTGCAATCGTCGTTCAACGGAGCTTCAGCAGAAAGTTTCAAGTCGAGCTTATTGGCATAAGATTCTTCTTCACTTGAAATTCAAGTTTACTATCGTAAATATCGTTACGTGAAGATTTGAATACTGCAATACATGAATGAATTGCTGCTGTACCAAAGTTACGGACCAATTTGAGGCCTTAATGAGCATTAACGCATTAAGGGCGCCATCTTTTCTCTGTAATTTTTGAAATATACTCAAGTGTTTTGGAGTTTTTCATACAAATTCTCAAATTGGGTTATTTACTTAGTATTTTGGTGTTATGAAGATAAATGTTTAATTCGAAGAAACTTTCTTATAACACTTTGAAAAACATCCGTTCTTTTTGCGCCACTCTATATCTTAGTTTTTCTTGATTATTTTTTATTTTTGTATGTGTCTATCAATTTTTTTGTATCCAACACTTTTATTTTTTTTTTAAATTTTTGTTTAGTGTTTGTGCAACGTGTCACGACGATGCATCCCGGTTCATGCGCATAGTGAGCGGTGGAAGGGGGGGAGGAGGCAGTGGGGGGCCCAGTAGCCAGCACCTCTACCCGGAGGACTTTATGCCTTTGGTACAAGACGTGGTCGACACTCATCCGGGCCTGACCTTTCTCAAGGAGGCGGCCGAGTTTCATTCGAGATACATTCATACTGTGAGTACCAATAAAGCCGATAATAATTGTTCAATAGTAGTACTGATTATTGCTTTACGTCAGATCAGTCATTCCAATCATAAAAACACTTGAGAACTTAATATAATATAATTATTAATTAATTGATTTATTACTAATAATTAATTGACTAATACTGTATCTATATTAATAAAATTATATAATATAATTGACTAGCTGAACCCGGCAGGAGGGTTCACATTATAATTAGAGAAACGAAAATTCAAATAGAGCTATATTTATGTTAAATACACGGTGATTCAGGTAAGTCAGAACTCAAATATTGAATGGATAGTAAAATGTTTCATTTATATGTTTTTATTTAATGTTTTATTTATATTTTATATTTTCTGCATTATTGGAAGCATACTTTTCTGTGAATATTGTAACATTTTACTGAAAAGTATGCTAATAATGCGACTCTCTCTTGCGTAAGCCATCGTGAAGGACTGACAACAATTCGTTCTCTGCCTGACACCAACGCTTGTGGTGGGGGTTGTGTACGTGAAGTGGGATATGTTCTCGAAGGACAAAGCTCTCTGACATATCAAACAAACAAGAAATTCTTATAACTGTCCAACTGAACTGCATAACTAGTTACAGTTCTCACTTACCTAAATCACCCAGTATTTATGCAGTTGGTTATCTACAACATCTAATGATCTCTTCTATCTGGTTCACATTATTTAGGTTTTATTTATTTTTTGTTGATTGATGCTAATTTTAAACCTCATCTTTACAAATTGGACTTGTAATATTTGAAATTGTAGTTGCAATAATTCAAGCTTATGATCTCTTTAAATATGTGTGCAAATGAGAGAATTCTCCAGATTTTCTCATCAAATAGCTATGGATCATGCTCTCAATAAGAAAGCTAGGGAATATAATATTATACAAGGTAATTATAATACAAGGTATATAGTAGGATGCATTTAATTTGGCAGTTGGCGATCAGTAAACAGCTAATGTTTGCAGCTTTGACAAAATAATCCTTAGACTTTTTAAAGTTCTTAAAACCCCTTTTTAAAGAAGACCTTTCAAAGAATACCTTTTTAAAGTCTTCGCAATAATCTGCGAGATTCAGCATTTGTAGGTTAAGTATTGTGTCAAAGCTGCGTAACATCAGCTGTTTACTGATCGCTAACCGCCAAATTAAATGCACCCATCTATAGTGTACAAATGCAACTCAGTCTATCCAAAGCTGTGAGCCAGCTGATCATGTGACGGACGGTATTAGGGTACGGCCACACTGGCACGGACGATCGCTACGCTACGGATGCAAGCAACGTCCAGTCTCCCCAAAAAATGTTTCTCTCCGTTTGATTTACATAGCTCCGTCCATAGCGCCCTCCCAGGAAATAAAGGCAGCCAATCAATCAATCCAAAGGGTGGCCACAACAATGCGGACGGCGACAGTTATCATTTTAATCATTTTTTTATTTGCTCAGCTGATATTCATTCGTAGCGTAGCGTAGAGATCAATGGTTTGATTCTCCCTATCTTTTAATGTTGAATACAGCAATATTTTAAGTATATTTTCCTCGAAAACTGCACGCTTTTCAAGCCACCGCGATCTCTTCTAGGCTTCTTTGCATATTTATTGCGACACTGTTATTACAGTAGCCTTTACAGAGTTGCGCATGCGTGTAAGTTAGTATTCATTTCCCCTCATGCAATTACTCATTCTGATCATTGACAACCTGGGGGATTTTAACCATTGTGAGATAGGAACAAAACACGATTTTGGGGTAGAATTCAATTAAATCATTAAGGTATCATCAACACTTTATTGCTATCTATTATTTAGTGGTTTCAAGGTGTTTTAATGAATGTATTAATTCGATTAAAGTACTTTTATCAGCATTTTTGTCATCTTGTTGCTAGACTCTTCTTGCTAGGTTAGGATTTTTGAAGTTTGAACTTCCCCCTATGTGTGACCATCGGTATTGAATGTATGATAAACATTATTATTCCAGAGACATAATATTTAATTCAATTACAACATTATATTTACATCTTATATTTTCCATATTTCATCTATTTACGTTCAATATTATATTGTATATCAGTACGTATCTCACTCTCTTTTGGAAAGGAATGCTTTTGGAAAGAGGATCAAATTAAAATTATCTTTGTTTCTTTTCTCTTGAAGAGACAACTGAAGTGTTCTTGAACATCCTACCTTTGATTTTATAAGTTACTGGAATATTTTGGCTGAATATTTATCAAATACGATGGGTTTGAAAACAGGCATTTTTACATTAAATCAAATCATCATTGAATCAAATTTTGATTCAATGATAACCTATCTTCAATTCCCCCAGGTTGTTCCTCTGTCTCTCACTTGAGCGCGCTGATGTTTGGGAGCTACTTCTCAATAGGATTTATACTCATGTCTCTGTTGTAGTGTTCTGATTTTTTGTCTTTTCCGTTTTTAGGTTATTTCACGTATCTACTACTGTGTAAACCAGTCGTGGAGCGGTCAGATTTCACTATCAGAGCTGCGTCGCTCCGACCTGCTAAGGGTCATCGAATTGCTGGAGAGTGAAGAAGATATCAATCAGGTCAGTAACTGCTACTCTTTAACCGGTTACTCTGTTATTTCAGCAGCTACAGTATAAGGCTGGGCGTACACCGGTTAGTCAAGACAAGACAAGACGAGATTAGTCACGTTTAGACACAGTACTTCACATAGCTGCTTATGAAGCAGCACACACCGATGCAATGACTAATCGGTGTGTGTTTCTTCAAATATGTGAGTACTGTCAGTATACGTCTTCTCTTACTAACTTATAATAATTATTTCTGGTTAATCTTTTTTTTTTTCCTTTGTTTCAAGGTATCCGTACTGTCTTCTAAGAATCAAAATAATTATTAAAATTCTTATCTTAATTTTGAAATAATCATAAATATTAAACATGTAGTACAGTCATCAGTAGTATACTTAGATTTAATTGAATTAATTTGAATAAGAGAGCCTAAGGAGGATTACTCTTGTAAAAAGTGCTTAGTAATTTAGATTAGAAAAAAGTTGCTCATTAGTCTCAAGACTAGATAGTAATGTATCTTTGAAAAAAAATATTAGACAAATAAATTAATGAATTTGATAATAAATAAGCAGTAGTGTTTTGCTTGATATTGTCTTCAATTTCGACCTATGGACCTATACCTCGCTGCAGGAATTTTTCACACTATATTTATTATTTAGAAGAAGAAGAGGAAAACTCTATCTATTTCATTCATACTACCTTGAAGTTTAAACACAATACTACCTGCATTTAGGAATTTTTCACACTATATTTATTATTTAGCAGAAGAAGTTCCTCTTTAAGATCACTGACACAGTTTTTGGTGAGACGTTGTGATATTTGAATACAATACTAGAATATTGTCAATTGTTACATTTTATTCACACGAAAATTCAATCAATCAAACATTTTCCAATACCACTCTACCAAAAATGATCGTACTGATTGATGGTACAATGCTATAGTGCGATTCACGTCAAGAAGTCAGCATTGCTTAGATGGGAGTTTGCTATCCTTGTTCACAGTTATTATCCTATTCGCACTGTGCATTGTTGCTAACAACAAACATGTTTTGGTTTCTCTTTCTCTCTCAATGAAACTTGGCATCAATGCTCCTCATATAAACAATGCTGACTTCTTGACGTGAATCGGACTATAGCGATACATGTTTGTATTTTCCTGTCAATAAATATATGATAGTTGACAATATTTTAGTGTTTTCATCAAGTTCAGTGATATTATATATGTTGCTGGAAAATAATTGCTGATTCTGTGTAACAGTCAACCCAGCACTTTAGCTGAAATCACTGCTGTGTCCATATCTATTTAATGAAGGTTTTTCTGAAAAAACTTTATCAGTTATAACTGTTAACACAGACAACTGTATAGTTAGTCTATTCTGTTAATCTAGAATAACTATAACTGTTGATTTTGTGTAACACTTAACACAGCACTTCAGCTAAAATCACTGCTGTTTATCTAATGAAAATCTTTTTGAAAATAATTTAATCGGTTTGTTTGTTTGTCAATGGCTCAACAGCCCTATGTGGGCTTAGGCCTACCAGCTGGTTGCCAGTTTCACATCCACTTGACTGAATTTAATCGGTAATAACTGTTAATCTAGAATAACTATAACAGTTAATTTTGTGTAACAGGTAACACAGTACTTCAGCTACGAGCACTTCTATGTGATCTACTGTAAATTTTGGGAACTTGACAGAGATCATGATCTCTACATTGACAAGGACGATTTAGCCAGACACAGTGATCATGGTAAGTGATATTTATCAAAACGTTTAGTAGTTTTTTACTTCATTTTGATAGTTACTAACTTCAATTTCGTCCTATACCTTGCTGCATTTAGGAATTTTTTATACTAGTTGCAAAAAATCATTTCCATCCTGTATGCCAATCATATTTTGTTTTTTAATTTTTGGTCATTTTTAATTTGAAATAATTACTAAAATTTGGAAAAGAACACGTTTTAGACTTTGTGTCTGTGTTTACATTCTATGAGTTGATTGTAGTTTCTTGAATAAATAACTAAATATTGATCGTGACATCAAGTTGAACCATATAACTGATTTTGTAACTTAGCAACTAATTTTGTAACTTTACAACTGATTTTGTGTAACTCCGTCCGTTCTTGATCGTGTTATATTCATATTGCAATCATGACATGATATTATGTAGAGTTTTAATTCCAAATTTTTATGAAATATCTCATTGGATAACTACATTTTTTCTTGGTAACTCATTACATTGCCGATAGTAACGCATGCTGGTTTAAAGATAGTCTTCTTCTCTTCTACTGTGACTTTTATCTTGGAACCTGTTTTATGAAAATTTAGAAGTCTTGTAAAACAGGAAAAACGCAGACACACTATAGATGTGAATAGCATGGCGTACCATGTAATAAACAAGTATAGTGTACGTACGCCTTTCTCCTATCCTGCAGGATTTATTTTTATGAAACAATAATGTTTTTTATATTATAATACTAATATTCCTCTCTTCGGTCGCTTTCTATTATTCAATAATAATGTATCTTCCATACACCATTTGAAAAGATTCAAATTTTTCTTTCACGACTTTTAAGTCTTGAAATTGTAATGAAACTTTTCTATAGATACCTCCTTCTCCTCCTCCTTTTTCCATCTTCTTGTTTTCCTCCTTCTTCTCTTCCTCCTTCTTTATTGAAACATTCTTCATTCAGTCCTGGCTTTATCCTTGAATTACTGCTCAATTATTATTTTCTCCTTCATAAATTTTTCACGCTTCCTCATTGTTTCATGCTTAATCATTACTTTTCTGCACTATTTTCGCATGCTTTCAATTTGTTGCGTTTTGCTCTGTCTTTCCATGTTTTTTATTCACTTTCCAGTTATGTTTTTGTTTTGTTCTGTCTTTTTCATTCACTTTGTTTTGTTGTGTGTGTGTTTTTTTGACAGAATTCAAAGCCTTTTTACGTCGCGTGACCCATCCCACACCAAATCGTGTGTTAACGTGTAGGTATTTTTGACAAATGAAAATTTGAAAAACCGAAATTTCGGTTGGAAGTTTGGAGGTTCAGGGTTAGAGCGGTTGGCTGAGAATTTGGAAAAAAATTTGAATGTTGGGGCTGTTCATATGGTTTGGCTTACAGAGGCTGTATAATAATCTACAACTCAGAACTAATACTCTAGGGCATTGTTCCTGGATAAAAAATATCTAAATATCATATTTAAATTGTTCAAAAGTCTTAGTTACTCACACAGCTGCCATTTTGTTTTTTTCACTTATTATTTTTTATTTAATAATGGTGAAACATATGGATTTTTTTTTATCGTATGGTTTTTATCGGTTGGGAGATCCTTACGGGTATGAAATTGAAACTTCGCATTAACATTTATGACAAATAGACAAAGCTACAATAAAATTATGACAATTTCTCAAATACAAAATACAAAATGGCGGCCATTTAAAATGTTGTTTCGTGAATAACTTGGAAACCGTTGATATTACAGAAATTTTACAAGAATAACTTTGTTTAGTAAATTTAATTACAAATCGACTGAAGCCTTATTTATTAAGATTGGACCAATATTATTGACTGTGAAAGTTTGAGATTTGGCAGCTGTGATACGTGACCACTAAGGGCTGGTAGAGGCTGGTTGCAGTGCATCCTGGGCTTGGTACAAAGAGTCTGCTAGCAATAATGCAAATCCGTCTTCCGCTTTGTATACGTTATTTTTAGCCGATTTTAGATTATTTGTGTGTGAATTTTAAAGACAATAAAAGGAGTGCAAAGTAACTTCTCCAGGGTCACCTATCACTAAAAGCTGCCATATCTCAGTCAATATTAATTAATCCAATCGTAACAAAAAAGGTTTCAATCGATTTGTAATAGAATTTACTAAAAAAGTTATTCTTGTAAAATTTTCTTAATATCAACGGTTTCCGAGTTATTCAAGAAACAAAATTTTAAATGGCCGCCAGTTTGTTGTATGGATTTCAAAAATTGCCATAATTTTTTGTAACTTGTGGCTTTGTCTGTCTGAATTAATCATACAATGTGTGGTAAAGTTCAAATTCCCATATGTATTTAACCATTATTGAGATAAAAAATAATAAGTGAAAAAAACAAAATGGCAGCTGTGTGAGTAACTAAGGACTTCCGGACAATTTAAATATGATATTTAGATATGGTTTTTACCCAGCAGAATATTGGTAGGGAGTTTTGAAACACGCTGTATAAATAAATAATAATTTATATATTACTATACAGACTCTGTACTTTGGCTGAAGTGGCAGTAGTAGATTGGCTGATTATTGCATTCTGTAAAAATTTTGTATTTTTATTTGCCTGTGAGGTGTGATGAATTATAAATATTTTTGTTTCCTAGCTTTTTTATGTATATTTTTATATCAACGTAGGCTACTATTTATAAAGAAATTTGCTGTATATTTGTCAATTTTTTAAAGAAATGGTGGGAAGAATTAATTTGATTCCAAAATTGTGGTGTTGTTCCCTAAAATACATAATTTTATTTTTGTTTTATGTCCTGTTTCAATTGTCAATTTATTATTACAGTTGCACGTAATCTTAATAATTAATATAATGTTTGGATTTGAATAAGCAAGCTGTGTACAATAAAAGTTGATTTAATTGAGGCTGTATAATTTATGCTTTGTGGTGAGCAATACTTGCACAATAATAGCCTACTAAAACAGCTTAATAGCTTAGTTGTTGAGGTTTTTTATTATAATTTATTATCAAGAATACAAACATGATAGAATATTGATATTTATTATCAGTGTGAAGGATTTCAAAGCTAATAATATTTTTGTTTATTTCAAACATTAAAAATTTGTATTAATTTCAATTATTATTAACGAGGTGAAGGATTTTGCAGCTTAGCTATTTTTATATGATTTGGTAATGGCACTTGTGTATTATTGTAAATACTGTAGACTTCTATTATATGTAAATAATTCATTGTATTACTAAAATGCTCATATTTTATTCACATTTTTGTTTACTTATTGCATCTCATGTTTTGTAGGAAATTTCAATAGAGGCTTTCCTTGAAATTTATCTCTTTCTCCAACGACAGTTTAGTTTAAACTTAGGTTTTACCACTTAAGTAGTTCTCACAATTAAATTTTCTCTATAGCAGCGGCTGAAAGCTCTTATTATCAGATTCATTTAATTTGACGCTTGGCATTAAATAGATAGATAAATACGTAGAAAGGTATTATTTCTTTGCCACCGTACTCTACGTTCATCATCAACGTCAAGAAATAATATCTATCTATCTAATGCCAAGCGTCAAATTAAATAAATTTGATTTTAGCTCTACATTGAAATAAAGCAGCTGAGACATTTTGAGCTGTTCAGGTCTTCCTAGCTGACTACCAAAATCATGCAGGGGAATCGATTCCGGCGCTCAAAATAGGCAACACTGGAAGAACAATTGGTAATGGGGAGCAAGGAATTCTCGAATTTCCCTTGCTTTACCGGTTCCATATCTGACAACAGCGCAAAATTTTTCAACTGCTTTATTTCGGGGTCGCTTCTATAGTTGAAATTTTTTGTTGAAGATTTTTAATTCTAGGTGTAAATTTCAATTCATTATAACTGTGTAATTTCAATACTCATTCAGCTTCAGTGCCCTAAGGTTTTTGTTGCTCCAAGTCTGCTAAATAATTACCATTATATCTAAATCATTGGTGAATTTATCATTTCTCTAATAATTAATCCCCCTTAATTCCATTGGCCTATGAATGCTTATGCATATATCATGTTTTTTATTAATAGTAGAGTATTGCTGGTCTAATCAATTGCTTTTCAAATAAGGCGTTTTGATCGAGGTTAGTTTAGATTGATAATGTAGATATTATTGTTTTTTTGTTGGTCGTAGAAAAAATGGTGTATGCAATGGTTGTATTTTAGCCTTCAAACAACTCCTGAGATGCCTTGAATAACTCGCGGCGTTGCTGCTCGTATTTTCAACTCGATATCTCTCTCGTCGTTTAAAGGCTCTCATAATACAGCCATTGCATAAACTTTTTTTACTTTTCTACAGCCTATACTTTATGCAAAATAGCCAACAAGTTACAGTTTGGAGTTTGGTGTGTTTCAACACTATGAATGAATGGTCATCACTTTTTTGAGGATGAGAGATAGAATGCTTTCCTTTGGTTGTCATCTGAAGCTTACTGTCTTTAAAAATTCAAGTTTTTTGTTAGGACACTTAATAGCAAGTATTTCTCTTTGTGTTTTTGTTTCCATTATAAGTTGAAAGTTAATAATTATTATCTCCGTTAGAGTAATTTCAAAATTTCCCGTTTCTCTGAGCCACTCTGCACTTATCACCCTGTTATTACTCGTACCAACCTAATAATTTTCTTGTTTGTGTTTTGGCAGCACTGTCCACGCGGCTGATAGGGCGTATCTTCAGCGGAACGGTGACCCGAGGGGGAGGAGGGGGCCGTCATGCGCTGAATGGTGGTGCTGTACCCCCCAAGGGGGGCGAGGCCAAGATGAGCTACACAGAGTTTGTTTGGTTTCTGCTGGCTGAGGAGGATAAGATGCATCCGAGGGCTATTGAGTACTGGTTTAGGTGAGTTGGATTTGTTCAGGTTTCATTAATTATTAACAGAATGTTGATTTTGTTTGTCGTTTTAGGCCCGATTTCACTAAAAACTTGGAAAATTAGGCCCGATTTCTTTAACTACTAAACGCTTCGTTATGAGATAACTGACCATGGAGCTATTATTAAAAGGGAGCTGAAGAAAAATCTCTTGAGTTTTTTTTTCTTTTCTTCTCTTAGATATTATTGTATGCATTTGCTATTATTTATTGCTATTACTATGCTTATTATTAGTGCTTAATGCTTACTATTATTATTTTTTACTATTTACTATTATTATTATTGTTTATTTTAACTTATTACTTGTCTTATTCTTGTTTGTATAATTTTATTTTGTGTTATGAGGGAGGGCCAATAATAGGATTTAAAATTCTGAGTACCCTCAACTATGTATTTTTCAAATAAATAAATGGGCAGATCAATAAGATCCAATATTTCCCAATGTTGAAAGCGGATGACGCCTTTCAAATTTGAGTCTCTAGTTTTGAAAGTTTATGGGTATCTCTTTTGCGGTATAAATCAAAACCATTGGAAAATATAGTTAATATTCACGGTGAAGTACAATATTTTACCGTAATACAAAAGCTATGGCACACATGGTAAAAAATTGTTGCAAAGGAACGGAAACTCCAGCTGATCTTTTATAATGAATTTCAAGTTATTTGAATTGTTCTCATACATAAACAGCCGGATAAAATGCTAATATAGCAATGCAACAATGTACACAGATCAATTTTCTGCGGCAACTTAAAAATTGACGGTCAAATTCTCACATAGTGTAGTCTATTCAAAGCTCTGAGCCCAATACCGGGTTTAACCAAGACTGATCGAATATTCAACGATGTTCAAACGTATCAACAGGTGTATGGCTTTTATTGGTGGGAGACACAGGTGGTTCCACCTCGCCTCATACACCAAATTTTTCATGTTTTGTGTCACCCATCAGAGAGCGGTCTCGAATGTTTGGTACTTAACCACATGATTACTTAGCAACCGCTCTCACCGAGTGACCACTGATATTACTGTGGTGAATATAAATCAATCAATCAATCAATATTTATTGCCAAAAAGTAAATTGGTTAAAAATACAACAATAATATTGGTTAACAATACAAAAGTAAAATTGGTACAACATTAGCATAAAATACAAAAAAAAATAATTACCTTGAGAATAAACTTTAAACCATCAACAGTATTTATTTATTTATTTCAAATAAATTTGTACACAGTTTACATAAACTATACAAATGAGTTGCATAATAAACAATAACAATAACAGCAACAATCACAATAAAAATAACAAAAACAATTACAGTAACAATTACGATAACAAGAAATCAGTTGTCGCACACAATAGGATAGCCTCTTCTATTCAATGAATCCACAGCGTATGAATATATATCAATAATTTTTTGCCTTGTGAAATTGGAGAGTAAAACAATAATCTTATCTCTATCATTGACAATATATGAACATATGTAGCAATGAACCGTTCTCTAATTTCTTTATACAGTATTGTTAACAATATGGCAAATGTTTGTGAATTTGTAGTGAAATTGGTTTTTGGAAAACAAATCTTTCATTTATTTTTTTTTTCCACAGATGTATGGACCTAGACGGCGACGGCTATCTGTCAATGTACGAGCTAGAGTACTTCTACGACGAGCAGTTGCAACGCATGGAGGCGATCGGCATCGAATGCCTGCCGTTCGAGGACTGTCTGTGTCAGATGCTGGACATGATCAGGCCACAGCAGCCGGGCAAAATATCGCTGGCCGACCTGAAACGCTGCAAGATGACCGCCATCTTCTTCGACACGTTTTTCAACCTGGAAAAGTATCTGGATCACGAGCAGAGGGATCCGTTCGCGTCGCAGCGCGATCATGACCAGGAGGTGAGAGCGATCAATTCAGTTCCTAGATTGTTATTTGCTGTGGTGTACATAGCCTAGGACGTGTTTAAAGACAAGACAGCAGATGTCGTTGGTCACTATTCGTTGCTACAACACTAAGACTATAACGGATTGTTTTTAACAAGTGATGTACTGCATAACAGCTGATCAATTTTTCTATACTTTTTTTCTAATGAACGAACAGCTAGATGTATAGCTTAAGCAGCGTTGGGGAAAGCGGTCCTAAGTAGCGCACATCAAAATAAAAGAGCCTGTAAATAGTTTTCTTGTGGCTACCAAGAGATAGCACCACTGTAATATACAGGGTGTTTCAGAACTCCCTACCAATATTCTAAGACAATGAATAAAACTGAGCAATGTGTAGAGAGCATGAAGCAGATTTCTTCTGAGCATTAGGTAAGCATAAGCATTTTATAATTTTTATGAATACAATTGTAAAATAGAGCTTAATATTTGTTTTCATCAGATTCACTGTAATATTTAGAAGCATAACAGAAATATTCACATTGTTTCTGGGTAACAAACATATCTAATTATCATATTTCAATATTGTCCGGAAGTTCTTAGTTACTCAAACAGCTGCCATTTTTTTTTTTCACCTATTATTTTTTCTAAATTGAACATATGAAATTGAATTGTTTTAGATTTAACTCTATTATATAGAACACAGCTTTCAGATGAATCTTCGAGAAAAAAAGTATGGTTCTCTGGAAAATATGACAGATTTGTCATAAACAATTTATGCCTTTTTATACCTTTAAACAATTTATGTTTAATAAAATATAGAAATTGATAATAATTCGTGTGTTTTTCCATGTTGATCTATTATAATGTCTCTGAGGAATAAGTATTGAGAATGAAGTTAAGATTGGTGATTACAATTTTCTTTTTTTTTAATTTCGAATTCTTGTAAACATCTAAACATTTTTCTAAACTTTCACATGTCTATCTTGAAAAGGAGGCTGAAGTGACTGAACAGGTAAAATTTTGTTTCATAAGAAGTTTAATCAACAACTCTTACTTTTAAACATTTTTAGGGTCGGTTCATGAGCTCGGGATTTAGCTAAGTCCTAGACTAAAACGGGTTTTCACCGTAGCATCGACAAACGTTAGCCTCGACACTATGTACTAAGGGCTCTATATGCTGCTAACCCACTAACCTGTCGAGACAAACGTTTGTTGATGCTACGGTGGCCACCCGTTTTAGTCTAGGACTTTGCTAAATCCTGAGCTCATGAACCGGCCCTTATAGTTTTAAATTAATGGTTCAATTACTGTCATACAGTTATGAATTATATTAATTGTTAATTTAGTTCCATAAGAAATTTAATCAACAACAACTTTTCAACATTTTTATACAGTTATAAAATAATGGTTCAATTAATGTCATACAGTTATGAATTATATTAATTGTTAATTTCATTTTCAAATATGTTATCGATATTCAACTACCCTATCTACTCAATTACAATAATTATAAGTCAAAAACTCAGAGATGTCTTCGGTGACATCTGATACTGTTGTAAGTGAATCATTGCACGTACAAACGTTCCTTTACTAGGTTGGAAAATTTAAAAATTGCGATTTCGTAGACATAAAATAGAATTACGTTTTTAATATTTGAACTTTTCTATTTAATTTAATACTTTTTTATGTGGCGAACTTTGGACAATAATATTTAGCCTAGGCGTACACCGGTTAGTCAAGACAAGACAAGACGAGATTAGTCACGTTTAGTCACAGTACTTCTCATAGTTGCTTATGAAGCAACACACACCGATTAGTCATTGCATCGGTGTGTGCTGCTTCATAAGCAACTATGTGAATTATTGTGACTAAACGTGACTAATCTCGTCTTGTCTTGTCTTGACTAACCGGTGTACGCCTAGCCTTACTCTACCACTTAACCTCGATAAGGTTGAATAGTTGATGTTCGTGTATTTTAATCATTCACTTATATAATATGTTGCCAATAATAATTCATTTCAATATGTTGCCCCAATAATAATTAGAATGAAAGCACAAGAATTTTGTCAGTTCTACTATTTATTTGTGGTATACAAGGACCATGGTTTCGTGGCCACACAGGTTACATCATGGTCCTTGTACCACAAATAAATAGTAGAATTAACAAAATCCTTGTGCTCTTATTTTAATTATTATGGAACAGTTCTAAAATCTTAATACGGTAGTGGCATCTTAAAATTTTAAAAATGTTGCCTCAATTTTATGTATTCAATTTAATTTTCTTTCTCCCTTCAGATGTCGGACTGGGATCGTTATGCTGCCGAGGAGTACGAATTACTTGTGGCTGAGGAAGGTGGGAACGACAATCATGATGATATGTGAGTAATTGATAAACTAATTACACTCTAATTGAACCTAATTACTCATTTCGGGACATATAAAAGTTTGTACAGTAAGTTGATGAGGAGTAGTTTGATCTAAAGGTAGGTTTTCGCTTCTGCGACAGAGCAGCAGACTCAGGCTGCAGTTGGTCAAAACGTTTTCAAACAAAAAATTATAACCAAGTATATTAAATACTAAATATTAATGAATTCAGTGAATTAACATTCAAATTCAAATCAAATTTATTCAAATTTTCATTTCAAGTTTATATTTTTGACAATACAAAGTAAATAAAGAAAATCTTATTACTTATGACTTGTTTTTTACCTAAATCTCATCAAAACCTGCAACGACAGGATAAGCCAAATGGCCAGCTGTTTGGACATCGGACGCTTTCTGACAAAAATGGTTCCAGTAGACGACCAGGCCAAGTGACAACTTGTTTTATTCAAACTATAATGTCTACTTCGTCCCTAAATACAACGAAATCTTGATTATAATAATTAGAGGAACGAAAATCCAAAGAAAACCATATAAACATACATACATAAAGCCATATAGACTTCTGCTACAGCAAATATTGACAACAAAACTAAATAGCAAGAGGATATTCGATGACAATATTAAGGATATTCTTTCATCTTTAAAATCTTAATTAGGCTATTCAATGAATATCCCTAATTATAAAGATGAATCATGATTTAATTTAATTGATTTCGATTGAATGTAACCCATTACTTGGAATATTGTTTTGGACTAGTATTGTTGAATCATTTAATCAGATTCATTTAATTTGACGCTTGGTATTAGATAGATAGATAGAGATATTATTTCTTTGCCATCGTACTCTACGGTCATCAGCAACGTCAAGAAATAATACGAGTATCTCTCTATTCATCTATCTAACAAATGTCAAGCGTCAAATTAAATGAATCTGATTATACAAATGACTGTCAAATACAGGAGTAAAAGTTGTTATTTTACTGTACGGCTATTATAGGTCAAGCTATTCCTCTCCCACTGTACAAGTTGCGGCAGCAAAATTTCTTTTTTTTTCAATTGAAATACCGCCTGAATGGCGAGAATTCCTGCATAGAGATCTGTTATTTATGTCTGAAATCTACGAATTTCAATGTTTAAATCATTTCAAACGCATGCTCTTATCAGGTTCCTTATAAATCTTTTTTCTACCGTATCCTATATCGGTGAATTTAGAAGTATCATCTATTAAATACCGTATAATCTATATATTGGTTTGTATCTGACAGTTCTTGGTTTTGTAATTTTTGAAAAATATTCTCGAGAATTTTGTATGAGGTGGGCATTGTGGCTGAAGGTTATGGAATTTTTTTAATAATTGATCGAACTAACTCTTCATTGTTACTGTCCCCAGGTCATTAAATTAATTGAAATTCACAACTTCAATCTAATCAAATCAAATCACATCTAATAAATTGAATATTTATTATAAATGGAATTTAATTCATGTATCATTACATTTGTTTATAGTGGGTTATAGTTATCACCGTTTAGCTATTTTATTCTATAAGGATTTTAATTTATTTCAATTCTATCCAAGAATCTATAATTGCTAACGATTGTCACAATATACAATATAATATTATAGAGTATTGTCACACGATGCAATATTATTACAATGAATAATGTTATTATTCATTAATGGTAATTATTCTGTGTTTATGAATCCACCTAGAAACGCTTTTATACATAATAACAATTTCAATCAGAAATACTCAAAGTCATTGTTATAAATAATTGATAGGCCTAACAATTTTAATTAGAAACACATTGCATAGTGTTTAGAAACTCAACTAAAATAGTAGGTCCAACATGGCATGGCTTCTTAAACCGGTTAAGGTTAAAATATCATCCCATCTTGAAAAACTATTCATGTTTTATCATGACTTTTTAATCCATCAATATTATATCTATCAAGATAAACCAATAATAAGTATAAAAAATTACTAATGACCTACCAATAAACATGATAGATTTATTTATCAAATATATTTTATGTTTTGCTTGATACATGAATAAATGAATAATGAATATAATCTGGATTGGGGAAAATTCTTCGTATGTACTTTACTGTATTGTATTGATACTTTATTGGTGTGTGTATGTATGCATAACTTTGGTAGTGACATATAGAACTTTTCAAAAATTATTTAGTGAAAAATTAAATTCAGGAATTGAAGAAGTTTTGGGCATTTGACTGTAATTAATTAATATCTGATTAATGGTAGCTGGAAAAATATTCAGAGAATAATGAAATTATTCTGAAAGTATGATGAAATTTTGGATTCAAAGATGGTTAAGTGTAAGAAGATTGGAATATTATCAAGTTTTAATGAAATTTTGGAGAGTAAATATGAAACTTTGTAAGAATGTGACGAAATTTTTGTAAAATCTAGTGGAATTTTAATAGAAACTAGTGAAATTTTTGTAGAAATTGGATAGTATCAGTTTTCAGAGAAAATATTAACATATTTTAAGGTGATAATGAAAGTTTGGAGAGAATAGATAAACTTCTGATAGCAAAATAGTAAAATCTTGATAAAAATCTAATTAAATTTCACTAAAAAATTGTAAAATTCTTTCAAAAATAGGATGAAAATCGACATTTTCTAAAAGATAGGAATATTGTCAGGTGAAAGTAGTCAAAGTTAAAGAAGAAAATGTGAAATCCTATTTGTAAAATATGAAATATGGATGAAAACATAATGAAATTTTACCAAAAACTAGTGAAATTCTAGTAAAAATCGGATGAAATTTGACATTTTTTAAGAGAGGCATGTTCGTATTTGCAGCGCTGATGACGCGGGCATTTAGCCCGGAAAATTCAAGGTGCTTACAGTAAGTAGAAAAATTGGAAAAATTTCACTAAAAGGCAGATTGTTATTTGTAGATTTTTT